>CM054132.1:54953278-55578049 GCA_028751855.1 Ambrosia trifida | reverse complement strand
ATCAGATCTGGAAAACACTGGAAGAAAGGGATGACTTGGATCTAAGCCATGAAGAAAAACTTCAGGCTTATGAAGCTGAACTCCAAAGGCAGGCTAGCCTAGATGAAATTGCTGAAGAAGATAAAAGACATCAACTGATGTCTTACATTACAAAGAACAGCAAAATCAAAGCCCACACATTGAAGAGACTCCTTGTGGAAGAGCTGACAAGAAGAGCTCAACTTATTGCAGATAAACTTGCAACAAGTAAAGACACAAAGGCCAAGAGAGCTCAGATGATAGAAGAACTGGTAGCTAATGGTTATGGTTCAAAAGCCTCAGTGTCCAAATGGAAAGAAGAAAGATTGGTGGACACATATAGAAAATATAAGGCTGCAAGGGCTGCTAATCCAGAGAAGCTTCAAACTGCTGAAGCTTCAACTTCAGTAGTTAGAATTTCTGGTGTTCAAAGAAGACCAGCTACACAAAGAAAGAAATCAGAGGAGAAAGTAAAGACTGATTTCAGAATGGTACTACTAGAAGGTAGTACAGTAGTCCATTCTGATTTTGATATAGAAGAAAAGCCTCTGCTCACACAATTCAGGGATCCTTCCACCTTTGCATATCAAATCCAGAAGACCATCACAGACAAACTGCACACTAAGGTAGTAACTAAACATCATTTACCAACATTTCAGATACCTAATGTGATGCAACAAGAACAAGGAAGTGAGTCCCACCTGAGAGTCACTGAAGTTGAAAACATCCAACACTCAGGAGAAACCCAGGGTACCACCATGGTTCCCTACACTTTAGACTTTGACTAGTCTAATGTACCAATCATCAGATGGTCCTTTACTGATAGAAACTCAGTACTTGTGACAAGAAGAGATCAGACAAGCAGGGCATATAGGTCGATGAATGATCTGAAGAAGCTATCAACTAAAGACCTGCTTACAATCCAACACTTAGAACCACAGAAAGGGTCTGTTACTGATGAACAACTGAACCAGCTCAAGAATTCCATGTTCAAAGGAATATGGAAAATTGTGAAGGACAGAAAAGAACATAAGGAATTAGTAAGGTTTTGGCTTCATCAATCCAGGGGGAGATTGTTAGGACAAAAAGGATTGGTGAAACCACTTTTTGCAAACCTTAGTCTAATTCACTTCTGTCAAAATATTCTAAGTATAGAACTGCTGAAGAAGAAGGATCAAACTGCTGAAGAAGAGATTCAGAAGTACTGAAGAAGAAAGTCATCAGAAGTTCTGAAGTTCAAACCAGACACTTCTACTGAAGAACTACTGAAGACAAACTACTCATCAGTAGTTTGTCATTCATCAGTACTTACAGAAGATCTTTTCCACCGCCTTTGTATATCAGTAGTTTATTACTTTAATGTTTCTTTTTGTTTTATGTACAAGTTCCAAGACTGCAACTTGTTGCAACTTGTTTCTGAACTTGCTTTTGGCAAGGTTCATGTATTTGTAAAGTCTATAAATAGAAGGGTTCATCCCTCTGTTTTAGACATTGATTTTAATACAAGAAATCCTTCAACACTTATTATTGTTATTTCCATTTCGTGTTTACTGAGAATCTGTCAAAGTGTTTCATTCTCATTCAATACTTAGATTCTCAATAAACATTTTTCATTTATTAGTTCTTGAATCCAGGGGGAGTAATAACTCCTGTTGATAAGTGTAGCTTTAAACTTATAAACATTCCGTTGTGCTATCACTCATCAAGAACTTGCTAAACACTTAAGTGTCAACTAGCAAGTTCAACTAAAAGAGCAATATACTGATCCAACAAAAACTAAAGCAATACAATACTAAAATTAAAGAGAATAAAAGTTCTCATTTTTATGGTGTAATGTTTTTTTTTTCTTTACTTTTTTAATATTAACGTATTAAAAGCTCATATTTTTTTCGCTATTGAATGTGGCCTCTAACAGTAATCGTCGCTAATAAGTCGCCGCTATAGCTCAATTTAGCCGTCAGATCATCAACATATCCGACGGTCCAAAGCCAAACCTGATGCCTGCCCCTGGGAAATGATCAATAGCAACGACTTTTTGCAAGTCGCCTCTATTGCTCACGTTTCATGTAGTGTATGTATTTTTTTTCTCAAAACTAAATAAAATGCAACGATTTTCTTTCTATTTAAAACGTAAAAAACATTCATTTTTTTATGTAATTTGTCTCAAAATTATATAAAAGTACTTTGTCAATACCAGTCTTACCTGAAATATGTTTTGTCTCAAAAACATATACGAAGTATAAATTACTTTTGTCAATACCGGTCTTACCTGAAAAAACTAACTCATTTTTATAAAGTTAAATGGAGGTCACTACCATCGTTGACTATGTATTCATATTTTCCAAGTTCTGATGACTTACACAAATCTTTCCTTGACATTTTTTTATCAAACAAGTCTTTCCTTTTTGACTTTTTTTATTGCCTAGAAATGCAAGTTGGCCAAACTCAAATATACAGACAGCTTTAGTTTTAATTACTCAAAGTGTAGTTGATATATTTGACATTCATATGTGTTCAGTCATACCAACAACTCTCTTTTGACAAATGGAGGGGCTAACTAATTTATAGTTTTTGTTGGAGTTACGTTGACAAGTAACATAGCAAATAAGAATGTCATAAGGCGTAGAAAGTAGCGGTGTGAGTTTTTACAGTAGACGTATACACGATCTAAGTCTAACACGAATCTGACAGGTTTGGTTTTAACCCTAAACGTGTCCGATCAGTTTCAAGCTGAACTCATGAACCCATTTAGCTAAATGGGTCGGGTTGCGTCAACCTGACGGGTTAACCCGTTTAACGTATTTATATTTTATAATTTGGTGGGGTATTTTATGATAAAAATTAACATAAAAAAGAAATTGACGTATATTTTTTAATTAAAATCTAATTGTCTTATATACTTTGTATTTTTTGTTAAAAAATGTTAATATAAAATATTATGCGTAAAAAATAGAATATAAAAAAAATCAAGTTAAAGAGGTTATATTCAGGTCAACTCAAAAATATTCGTGTCTTGTTCAGGTTTATATACCCCACACAATTTTTCGGTTTTGGTCATGTTCAGCTTTGTGCAAAATATTTTAGTTCAGGTCTGAGTCATATTAACCATGCTTCAATTAGCAGCAATTTAACACTTCTTATTTTGTGTGCTTCTTCCTTTGTCTTTAACATTTAACCAATCACGTATTTTTATTTTAATCGACCAATCACATATTACTAACTCATTATACCCTAAATTATCCCAAAACGCCTTTGTGGGGGGTGGAGGGAGTGCAACCTGAACCTACCCTAAGGCATGAGCCCTACAATTTTACACACGCTACTACCACCCGCAAACATTACCCTTTGGATTCTAACACTCGTGCTCCTTACCCACCCTACTCACGTGTAGCCGATCGGGTACCGCTCTTGAGGTACCTGATGACCACAACATGCCCCCTAATAAATATCGGGTACTAACGAATATTTATCTCACCTCAGATAGTAACAAAACGTTTCAAACTTTGGTTTTATTAATCCACTATGGAAGAAAGATTAGTTGATATAAGCGGCTATTTACATGTAATTTAAAATGGTGTGGTTAAACATTTACGCCAAACATTGACAGAGCTAACACTTTTTTCTTAGATTGTGGCAGTGGTTGACTCAGGTTGCGTGGGTTGTTTATCCATCAGGTGGTCTGGGTCGGGTCGACTCGTATACCAAAAATAATGATACTAAATTAATTAAAAAAACAAACTCAAAAGCCAAAAATAATTTAAATGTCATTATATATGCATAATAAAATTATAAAATCTAAAGTTGTGAATACATTTCGGGTAATCATAGAACTTTTGAAACATCAA
Organism: Ambrosia trifida; assembly: GCA_028751855.1. NCBI lineage: Eukaryota > Viridiplantae > Streptophyta > Magnoliopsida > Asterales > Asteraceae > Ambrosia > Ambrosia trifida. The sequence goes on along the minus strand of CM054132.1, from coordinate 55,574,186 downwards.
ACGCACCAAAATTATCACAAGAACTCAAGCTATTAATACAAACAAATAACTCAGATGTTACTTCGTTAAAACGGTTTCCAAATTCATGGATTTACATATCTAAAATTGAACTGAATAGCTACTTTCATTTGAATTATCTACACTAGACTATAGTCTCATTCATTGTACTTGATTTTATCTACATGGAATCTTATTAAACCTTATAAAAATAGAAAATAAACTAAACAAAAGGACAATTAAAATAAAGTAAAAAAGAAGTTAAATACAAAGAAAAACATATTAAAAGTTAAGGTAACTTTGCCTATAACGACATTTTTACATATTTTAACTTTTTGCACTTAAAAAAACAAACAGTTCATCTTCTTTACATCAAATTAAGAGAAATCTGCAACCTTTTCACCAAATTCTTGCTTGCCATATAAAATAGGAAAAAAAAATATATACACACCATCTTCTACCAAGCATATGGATCGCGGATTTAGCTTCAAAGCTTATAAAGGGGGGGGGGGGGGGGGGAGGAAGGCTTGTTTCCTTGCTTTTCCTCGTTTTCAAAAATCCAAGGATGCGCTTGAAAATATATACACCCCATCTTCTACCAAGCGTATGGATTGCGGATTTAGCTTCAAAGCTTATAAGGGGGGGGGGGGGGGGGAAGGAAGGCTTATTTCCTTGTTTTTCCTCGGTTTCAAAAATCCAAGGATGCACTTGAAAATTTTTATAGGGTGCGAACACGATAGACGCTTATATATAAACACTATTTTTTTTCAAGGTGGGAGCTTGCACCCTTTGGAGTAGGTGTGGGTACACCCATGGATTGTGGGGTGTGGTTCCCCTTTTTTCTCCCTGTCCACCTTAGCGTCACGTCATGTCACCTTCCCCTTCCTCCAAACAAGGGTGTGGTCCCCCCTTCTCCCCCTTCCATTATTTTTAATTTTTATTTAAATGCAACAGTCAAAAAAGAGTTTAAAAAATGGCCAGGGAGGACATGGATTATATCCAGGTTACGCCGAAAATAAGGCAGGGGGTGTCCTGTTGAGGGAGGGTGCCACCTAGGCTCCCTGACCCTTCCCCGATATCACATCCCTCAGCTTTATGTTATACTTTTTTAATACTTAAATTTATAAAAATCGGATGCAAATATTTTTAAGCCGGGCCGAGACGTATCATAATCCAGTATCATAAAAAATTCATCTTCTCTGGAAGAAAACACATAATAAAATATAAAGTCATTTTAAATAAAAGAAATATTTATAGTTGCTTTCTATGAGTTTTCATATTTTGAAAATGATCCAACCTTTGTTGACTTTATCTTTAAAATTAATGGTTCCAATCGTAATAAGACATTGTACGAGGATTCTATTAGGCACTAGGGTGGTCATCGCATTTCATCAACATCACACTATCAAACGCAATCGCTATTTCACGTCTCATTCCATCGCATTTCACTCACCACACTTGCAACCCTCATCACATTCAATCACTATTTTTTTAAATAAAATATAAACTTAAATAAAATGAAAAACAACATTTTTGAAAATATATTAAATTAAATAAAAATACACCAAACAAGAAAATAAATACTAAAATTTAAAAAATAAAATAAAAATTACTCTTCGTCGGAGTTGGGCAATCGGATATCTGAACCACTAACGTGCACACAAAAAACTACCCGATCACGACACACAATTTTTTCTTTAATCATCCTGTATCTTCAAGCTTAGCGTGCTTAGAGATCTTTTCAAAAAATTCCATAGTACACCACTAGACAAGTAGGACGGAAATGCACTTGGGTACTCCATATGCTCCATTGTTATTTTTCAAAAGCTATAAAAACAGAGAATTTTATAGAATTGAGAGAACTAAATAGAGAATTTTTGTAGAATTGAGAGAAGTGAATAGAAATTTTTTTATAGAGTTTAGAGGTAATTTGTGGTGTGTGTAAAAATTAGAAGAAGATTTAATTTAAATAGGTGAAGAATGATTTGTTTTAATTCCCAGCCCTTTAAAACAAATTTCCATCACCAATGTGATGTTTATCACGAAGGAAGCCATCACCAACATAATACACACCCTTGTGGCGGTGTGTCACGCCATCACTATCGTGATGGTGGTGTGTTGCGCGACTGCCCCAACCCCCTTTACATGTTGTATATAAGCCGCGAAGTTGAGTAGTTTGAAATGATCCCATATCATCCTACGTTGCTCCGCCAGTTTGTTACAAAACAATTGATCTTCGTGAGACAAATTGTTATATATTTCTTGTAACTTTTCAAATTAATAGAAAGAAGATCCTTGCATTTTATTTTTATTTTGAGAAAAAATCATTTATTTATGTTATCCAGAAAAAAAACACATAAAATAAATGATTTTGTCATTACCGGTCTTACCTACAAAAAATCTAACTCATTTTATATAGTTTAACTAGGGATCAAAACCCTTCATTGTTAGGCCTTTTTGTTGATTATGCATTTAAAATTAAAATACTTTAAGAACATTAACGGATTGGTTAATATTATTCTATACAAAAATTATGTCTTTTAGGTTAAAAACGAATATATCTTTTTGACATTTTCTGAAATAGCAAAGTCAAATTTTATGCCACTTGCCTCTCACCACCCACTTGCATATGTATTTCATGACTTTAATTAACCCTTAATGTAGTTGGTATAACGCTGAGGGTCCGAATGTAGTAATCAGTCAAATTTATAAAGCGAGTCAACGGTGTCGTGAACCACTATTATTCGTATTTGTTTTAAGGTAAATTTATGGATCTTTTATTTAGTGAGTGTCTGTTTGGTAGGCTCTTAATGAGCCTCTGAATCATTCAACTTTGAATGGTTCAGCATTTAAACTGTTTGTTTCAACCTAAAAAAGCTCTGAATGGAATGATTAACAGCTGAATCATTCAGACTTGGTGCATAGCTGACCCATTTAGCACTTAATCATTTAGAGCCCCTTAATAATTCAGCACTTAATTAACTAAACAACCGTTAGAACTTTTCTACTAATTCGACTACATTATGTTAGTAGTTATCTGATATTGACTTTATCACGTGTGTGAATTAGGGCTTTTGGTTCTTATTTTAGTGTAAAAAAACGTTTTGTTATGCGAATTGGTTGGTAAAAGTTTTACCAACAACATACATTTGCAATCCAAATAAATTAGAAATAGAACATGTCATTTTGTTGGTTTGTCAGCCCGCTTGTAGTGTACGCATATCTATACTATATTATAAAGTATGAGAAAAGGATTTCAACAAAATTTAAGTAATTACAACATTTTATGCTTATGATACAACAACTTAGTAAGTTAGTAAAGGGCCAAAATGGTCTTTCTACATAAGTATTAAATTAGATGAAATTGAGAGAATAATCATTTTACATAAAGATTAATTGTTCTTGAGTAATTACAAATGATAATGCACATTGTACAAACCTTTTAAGTTATACCACTACTAGAAAAAAGCCCTTTCTTGACACGCATTGCGTGTCAAGAAAGGGGTCTGATGACAGGGAAAAGAATGTCAAGGATGGCGGTGTCATAAATTTAACATGACATATTTTCGCGTGTCATCTGTTTATGACACACATTTATGACAACATTTATTGACACACGTTATGACACTTTTTAATGACACATATTTTTATGACAGTTTTTAGCGACACATTTTATGACAGAATTTTATGACGTTCTTTGCGTGTCATAATTTTTTAATCTAAAAAAAATCCTATAAAATTACATATTTACCCTCCTGAATTTATTGCCATTTTATTATATGCAAAAGAATTAGCAAACTAATAACAAAAATATCATTTCATTATATAATCCATATTTTTCTAGTTACAAACTAATCCGAGACAACATTTAACGTTTACAAGAATATTGTATCGACAATACATTGTCTTCAAACAAGTTTCAATCATTTGAAAATAAATATCACGGCGTAGCCTGGCCATTCTTCACGAACGACATCCATGTCCTCATCCCCATAATAATCCGCTCCTCCCCCAACCTGGGACAACAATAAAGTTAATACATTAGTCGATGTCGGCCAATTATTTTACATAAATCATAGTGCATCGCTAAGTTTATTTTGCCTTAACTTACATCGCCCAATATTTTGACTCCTCCATGAACTATCTCTTTCATGAATGCAAAACTCTTCCAGCTCCACTTTTCCCATATCAAATTCTCCCTAAATAAAACCCCTAAAAAGTAATAAACCATTAACTCTTCATAATTCTAAAACCCCTCACAACTGATACATCAGAACCCCACCCTAATTACCATAAAAACTCCTTTTAACTTTCAACAATAAATACCACTTAAATAACCACTCAAAATAAAACCAACTCTCTAAATCCAATCCCATTCAGTTCACTTTCTATTTTTCTATCAAACCAATCAAAATTCAACCATATAAGAAAAAACGAGATCAAAAGAAACAAAACTAATTAAAATCAACAAACACAAACTGTTTGATCAAACAAAAGGGTCTACAAAGTACAAATCGTTAAACTGAATTAGTATAGAACTTGAAACTTAGGTGGTTCAACAAATTATAAAAACTTGAAACTTACAAAAAAAAAATCGAACCTTAGATTCAGTAGCGGTTGTGCGAGCAGGAGCAGCGGCGAACGCGGTGGCTGGCGAGCAGTGGCGGAGCATCGGCGGCAGTGGTTGTTTACTTGTTTGAAGGGTTGTAGGCTGCCGTATGCCTGTATGTTACTTGCGCAACATAAAACCATCGTTGGTTCTTCCCTGGCCATAGAACATCCATCGAAACATCCCAGGATTCTCACAACCTTAATGTCTGGCATATCAACATCTTTAACATGTTGGTTCACTGTATCTAGTTTGTAGTATGATAAACATGACTAGGGTGTATAATATCTAAACATCTGATTCAAACATTAAGATTATAAGTAACATAAAAAAGATTTACAAAAGGTTAGTTTGCTTGCAGATTATAAATTATATTTAGATGAAACCTTAATTGAGATAAGTGGTTGATTCAGAAAAAAATCTATGTAAGTATATGCTTCACAGAAAGAACACTATAACAAAAGGTTTACCTTTCCTAACCGTGAACTTGTTATGAATTTGATTAACCACAGCTAAGCTAACCTGGGCATATCTACTCCAACCATACGGAAGCGTCGAGGAATCAGCAACATCAAGGTACATTGACAGATGGTCAACATTATTCCCTTTCGGAAATATAAGAACTCGCCTGCCCATTCAAAAAAACACCATGTCAATATCTCATCGAACAAAACCACATTAAATCACATCAAAACCAAAACAATCAGAGTCATCCATCAGCATTATACCATTTATATCCTCCAACAAAGAAAACATCCGAGTACAACTTCTTCGAATTCAACCTAGAAAAATTCTCTGTAGTCCATGTAAACCGCGCGGACGGTGGATCGTTAACAACAGTCGGCGCATCAAGTATTCAGATTTATCAAACAATATAGAAAGGAACATAATTCAGAAAAGCTTGATAGAAGAAACAAGATCAGCTACTAGCATGCCAAGGTACACTATTCTTCCATGGAGAAGCAATGATGGCAATTCTGGAGGGGGCCTCCTTGGCCTGTGTTCATTGTATGAAACGAATCTTTCCACCTGATAATACAATTAAAAAAAATATTATTTTTAGCTAACCCCCATTAAACTATTCATGTAACAAGGACAAATAAGCTATAACTGACTACCACATAGTAAAAGGCAAATCTACTTACAACAAAAGACAGTTTTAGCCATCAAGTTCCTCTTGTCACACTTTATGAAGCCTAGGCTGGGCTATTCTTATGTTTTAATTTATGTAAAACCAATCATAATGTCAAGACTACCGAAATTAATATAAGCTTATAACAGTATCAATGAACTTAATGTATAAGATGTAGTGTTTATCTTATGCATACTTTAAAGCATTCTTTGCCACCGGGTTCTGTTCACCTTCCTATCTAACCTCAACCACAGAATAACAAGCATATTTGCATTGATTGATAAGTACCTAGTACCTATACACTATGGCAGCAGAATCATAGACTTGTCTCAGCATTCATGATGTATTTCAACCTTGTTTAATAGTAAAAACCTTTGTTATCAATGCTCACCTAGGCGGTGCATGCCTAAGTTCAGTTTTCAGGCCCGACGCAGCCTTCCCGCTTCACTTGAAATGCCCCACTTCCAGGCCCTCAGGCGCATTATTCAGGCCATAAAACTTCTGAACAACTATGCCAACTCTAAGCACATCTGGAATCAACCTGTAACAACCTAAACTAGCCCTAAAGAAGCCTAAAACATGTCTAAACTCTAAAACCCCTAAAAATTGTATTTCTATACCATACCATACGCCTCGCCCAAAAAAGGCCTCGCATTTTTAAGCGCCTTTCATGTTTCATATGTATTTAGTCCAAATTAATTTTGGTTATTAATTTTGGTTATTACTACAGAATAAACCGGACCGACTAACCAAAAACCAAACGGTTAATAAAATAGATTAACCTATAACTACGCTGGTCAAAGGTATATAAATTAAATTAAATAAAAATAAAAAAAGAGTAAAGAAAAGGGTTGGTTATGTACCGAAGCGGGAGTGGCCATAAGGGTGGGAGAATCAAAGAGGTCCAACAAGGGCGGCGTATCGGAGTTAAGCGACCGATTGAGTAGCTTTTCGGGGGAAGTAGCAGCAACTGAAGCGAGCTTTGAAAGAAACGGGTCTTTAGGGTTTAGTGGAGGTTTAATACTGTTGCGAACACGTAACGACAGTTTGTGGAATCAGAGAATAACTCTGTCGTAATCGAATATTAAGGCTTCCACTGCTCTTGCAGTAGCGGAAACTGATCGTAATGATGATGATGATGATCTAGTTGAGAAGGAATAGAGAAGGGAGCATAAGAAGAAGAATCTTAAATTATCGTGATTGAGAGCAAGTGATCTGCAAGGGATTTGTGTTTAGGGTTTGTTCGAAGAAGGATTTGTGATTAGGCAGATCTCTGTGTTTTGTCAAAGAGGGGAGGGTTTATGGGGAGACGTGTGAGAGAGTGGTGGGAATTCAAATTTTCGTGACATAAAATAATGACACTCATTTGTGTTTACTGTCATGCTTTTTTATTTATGACGGAAAATTGTTGACACGCAAAGAAAAACGTCAAGAATTTAATAGTTTTTATTAAAGATGACACTTTTTTTATGACATACACTTTTTTATGTCATTAAATACATGTATGTCATAAAATGAATGTCAAGAAAGGGTGTTTTTCTAGTAGTGTACGTGTAATTAAATTTCAAATAAATATGTAATCACAACCATTAAAACTTTTTTCCTTACTAATGCTAACCCCCGACTCTTCATGTCCTAGGGAAAATAATATATATATGGCAAAGGGATTAATCCTACATGTCATACTCTTATGCAATCTCTCTTTTGAAAGATGCCACATGTGATGTGGCAAGTGTAAACCAATTAACAAAAAGGAATAAATATGATTTAACTTAATCTATTATAATCTTTAAGCTAATCTATTAAATATCTAATTTACTAAATCTAAATATTAAAACTTTATTATTTTTTCTCTATTGTTTCCTCCCATAACTTTTAAACGTTAATATCTTTTATATACGAGATTTTTTAAAGAAAAAAATTACACCAAATTAACGAGCGTTTTATTATCTTTCCAACGAGTACCATAGTGCTATATAAAAAACACAGAAAGAAATGACTATTTTTTGTAACCCGACAGGTATATTGTCGGGTTTGGGATTAGTTTAAAAAAAAATTGTGGGTTTGGGTCGGGTCTTGGATTAGGTGATACCCGACCCGATTACCCGAAACAACATACCCAAATACCCGAACTATATACCCGATCATATACCCGTGAATTTTTTAACGCATGACATAACCCTTAGACTAATGCGTTTGATATTTCAATAATTAACTTTTTTTTTCTTATTTCATGTTAGTTCTTTTTAGAATGATCGATTACAAACTTCCGAATTCATTTGTAATGGCACTAGATTTATACCCCGACACAGAGATTCGTTTTTTTATATTTGAATATGATACTTATGACAGAGATTTGTTTAAAATAATAATAATAATAATAATAATAATAATAATAATATATTTTATTATTTCATATTAGATATTTCAACCCGGGACGCTCCCGGGATAAAAACTAGTAAATAAATATAGACGACAACCACTCACTTCCCCCATACAATAGTTACTAACATCACATTTTTCTCCCTCATTCTGCAATGATCAAGGGAAGGAACACTCCAAATGATATTTAATCTGGTAAGTAAATACGAATATATTCATATCTTATTCACTATTGTTCATATTTTGTTGATAATCTCATGATTTTTCTCTAAAAATCATAAAACACTTTCTCATACAATAGTTACTAACATCACATTTTTCTCCCTCATTCTGCAATGATCAAGGGAAGGAACACTCCAAATGATATTTAATCTGATAAGTAAATACGAATATATTCATATCTTATTCACTATTGTTCATATTTTGTTGATAATCTCATGATTTTTCTCTAAAAATCATAAAACACTTTCTCATGCTCTTTGACATCCGACCACATGGGAAGCAATACCCAAAGCGTTGTGACGTCTTTGAAACACAAATCTTGTAAGTATCTTCATCCATGCACGTTAAAACCTCTTAATGACTTTAATATTTATCAATATCTAATAACTTTATTTTTTTTATTTCCGATCGTTATCATCAAATTTTGTTCATTAACACTTTTAAATTGGATAACATCAAAATGGTTTTTTTCTAGACGGCAACCATAATAATAATATTAAGGGTTTATTAAAAGTAGTGTGTTAGAATATTATTGTAACATGTTGGAAGCCGATTTTATTCATATAACTCATGTTTTTTATTTATTTTCTTTTTTTACTAAACTACTAGATCTATAACATCAAGAGAACTAAATAGAGTTTGTCAAGTTAACCATGCTTTGTATGGTTTAGGTTTTTATATTGTTTTAGTGCCCTAAGCTGTCGTGGTAGATGTAATAGTGACAGAATATAAAACGAAAATAAACTCTCGGTGGAAGAGGAAGATGGAGTAGTGATATAGGAAGATGAAACTCTTGGTCGCTCTTTATGAGAGTTTTAATGATAAAGACTGGTGGTCGAATAATGTAGCTGGTGTATGTGACAAAAGTTGATTTCATTACGATGCAGTTGGTTGACTGTTAGGATCTGAGGTTGATTGTTTTGATTGTTTAAGTAATAAGAATAATGAATGAAATGAATTATAAATGGAAAGTGCAGCGGAATGATAAACTATTAATCAAAACAAGAGAATAAATGTTTTTCAATTGAATGCTTTCATAAACTCAAATGATTACAATCAATTGTACAAGTACCCCCCCCCAGCCTGATCACTCAGTGATTGTTTGTCAAAGAGAATGTTGTGAGTGACAAATGGAACAGTACAAGCACTGTTCTTATTTATAGACAAATCTAAACCTCTGATGACCTAGGCTGACGTCACCTAAGACAGTGACCTCCAACAAAATAACAAACATAAGACATCTGTTGATTACAAACTACTGTTACATAAGAAAACTCTGAAAGGTAAACAGCTGATAGGAAAACTCTGATGGTCTTGAATCATCTGTTGGAGCCTAAGTGTTGTTGGCTCCAACAGACCTTTAGTCTTCAGTACTTTGATCAACAGTTTTTCTTCATCAGACCTTTGGTCATCAACTGTTCTCTGGCAGTTGTTATCCATCAGACCTTTGTAGCAACAGTTGTCACAGCAGTTGTTAGGATACAACAGATGTTAGGGTCAACAGTCTTTTGGGAGAAGTAACTTGCAAAGTGTTGTTATTATCATGGATCAATTGAGTAGTATGTTTTGGCTTTCCAATAATTTGTTCTTCTCCAGGTCAGCAGACGCAACATTAACATACAAAATTTATTCTTAAATTACTCTCTTCATGACTGATATTTTCCTATTCTTGTGTTCGAATTTTATTTTAAATTATGTACTATATTTATAGTGGATATTTTGTTAGTCATGCATTTTTTATTATTTAATTGTGATATGTAACACTCATGACATCTATAAACCACAACGATCCTATGAAAAAGAAAATTAACAAAAGTACTATAAAATATATTACGAGAGGATTGATAAACTAGCATAAAACAAGTGTCGCATTGTAAATTATAATCAACGTTGCATCGCGTGACACTAATATTTCATTATTTGCTTCAATATATGTCGTCCCGCCGCATCGCGCGGGCATCCCACTAGTATTGTATATATATATATATGTGTGGACCATTGAGAGAAAAAGTAAAATTGTAATAATTTTAATGTGATTTTACTAAATTCGTAAAAATAACGATAAAAAGACGAACAGTTAATTATGCATCATGTGGTGGCGTTGATAACCAAAAGACACGTCACCAATCGGGCATGTCCCGATTGCTATGTGTTATATGCCTTACTTCCAAGGATTGATGTAAAACCACTATCTGGGGGTCTCGCTAGAAGCAGTCTCTCTATTTTCTCGGGGTAGAGGTAAAGTTGTCTATATTTTATCCGCTTTAGATCCTACCTTATCTTTGCTATTGGTTGGATTAGGAGTGTATGATGATGATATTTTGTTGGTTTGTAAGTATAAAATGTTTAGGTGATCATTAATTCATTATAGTTTCAGATTTGATCAAAAGCATATTCAATCCATAATGTATACTGATTGTGTATTAAATATGGTCACCCTATGGCTCTAAATTTTCACCGATTACACTCTATGTTGCACTGGAACTGGTACGAGAACGAGAAACGGGTACGGGTACAGGAACGGGAAACGACAAAACTCAAAAAATCAAGAAACAGGTACGGAAATAAATACATAAAAAAATAAATATATATTATAGATAATGTACCACAAACCCCAAAATATATTCATACGTTGATGTAAACTTCAAAATTCATACATCTTCTAAAGATAATCATAAATCTTTCAAAATTCATACATCTTCTAAAGCAAAGGTAATCAAATATTATCAATCAAATCGTTTTCAAGATTCGGGTCATTAGTGGCGAAACCCGAATTTTTTTTATCAGAGGGTCAATATATATATCATAATGTATAGTAATCATTATATAAGAATTAAAGATGTAAATCAGCTAAATATAAATCTTGAAAATAAAAAAATTATAAATCATACATCTTTTTTAAATTGAAGTAGAGAAACTCAAAAGCTAAAATATTATCAAAAATTATAAAAGGAAATACTTGTATAAAACTATTAAAATTAGTTTGACCAGAAAAATGTGGACTTGACATTGACTTGTCATGAGTGAGTACAGAGCCTTTTCAAATTAGGTAGGATTAATTACAAAAATGCCCACACATTTATTAGTATTTACTGTATTACCCATCTTCCTCCTCCATCACCCTTATAATTTTGTAACTCCGACTGTACTAAAAAATCCGACAAACCCTATATCACTTTTATTCTTTTATACCAGCTTCTAATCGCTACAACTACTCTTGGAGCAACAATCATGGGGGTCAAAAAACGTCCCCAAAACTAGAAACGGTACAAGAAACGCCAGTTGACTTATCCAAGCGGTCAAGGAACGTCCCCAAATTTTTGGAAACGGCCAAGAAACGTTTCGCAGCCGTCCCCGTAGGCGTTTCTGTCCCCGGCGAGTTTTCGGTACGCGGTACGGTGCCTTCTGGACGTTTCCGTGCATCAGAGATTACACTCATTGTATTGTTTGCGATATAATCGATTCTTAATTAACGAACCGTGTTGGAATGTAAAATTGGGTATAAGTTGTATTAGGATCACAAATAGTGGATTAATATATAATGAGAAAGTATTATGTACAAAGGCTCCATAACCTACAAACTTACAAAGTATAGAAAGGAACCTTAGAGTGCCACGTGTATTTGACAATTTTTTTTAAATCAGGTTTCTAATTCTTGTTGAGAGTAAATTCGACATTCTCCTTAATCCCACAATCTCGCTAAAATATCGCAATTGATTCTAACTTACTTGAATTAACTAATTGAACACCAACCACCACCTTCAACTTCCCTCCACAGCCGCCACGCCACCCTTCACCATCGAAGCATCAATGACGACAACCACTTGCAGCGACAAACATCATAACAACCTTCAACCAATTGAAGAGCGACGTTTTTTGTGTAACTTGATCGAACGTCGCCATAAAACGTCAACGAAGTAAGTATATCGACTTTTATAGACACTGTTGGATTATTTCGTATCTGATATGGGGTTTTTCATACGTGCGTTAGTAAGTAGTATATTTTTGTTTGATAATGTGCGTTTGTTATATGATTAAAGTGCGTCTGATAAATTTTTTTCTTTCGAATGTTATCTAAGTGCGTTATTTGCTTTTTAATACAGCGTTAGATCTTTACTTTATCAAAAAACATATGTTAAAACGTGCGTCTTTGATCTAGGGTTTTTCATACATGCATTTGTAAGTAGTATATTTTGTTTGATAATGTGCTCGGTTATATTTTGTTTAAATGCACGTTATTTGTTATATTAATTAAGGTGTGTTTAAATCAATGCATGCGTGTGTTTGTTTTTCGAGAGCGTGCGTTTTGAACTAAATAATGCATGGGTGCGTTTGTTTGTTTTTGATTGCGTGCGTTTTGTTTTTATAAATATTATGATGCATAATATCTAAATAATTGTATGGGTTATTGGGTGCGTTTGTTTAAATAATTGTGTGCTTTTGTTAATTGTTTTGTTTTGATTGTGTGCGTTTGTTTTTTATTGTCATTTTAATTGTGTCCGTTTGTTTTGTTTGAACTATATAATCCTTCAAACAATTAATGCGTTTGAACCAATTAAAGCACCAAGGTCTTTTTTGAACGGCTAAAATCACCACTAAACCTGCCCTTTGCAGGATTTGAACCCACAATCATTTTGTTGGGGAACACACCACTTTACCATCAGGCTATCCCCTTGAGGAAAACAATATCCCCAAACAATTAATGCGTTCAAATTAACAATTAATGCTTTTGAACCAATTCGTTTGTTTTGTTTGAACGAATTGTCTATCCAGAAGCAAAATATAACTGAAGCAGCTGATGTATAGAGGTGGGCTCGGCAACCTGTTGTTGAGGAATTTTTGGTTAAGGTTGGGCGTGAAGATCTTTCCAATATTTCAAAGGACCAGGACAGGTATGTTCATTCAAAAGGAGTACGATTGCTACCCCTAAAGTCAATTGTTTTGTGACACCCGCCAGATTTCCAACCTAAGATTCGTACACACTCTCAACATTTTGTCAATTACATTTATGCAGTAAACATTTCATTACAATACATGTGTCACCCCGAGTCTAGCAAAAGCGATAATAGTTCAGGAATCCATTGCAGAGTCCCGCTTACCCATGCAAACCTGTACATTCACAAGACATTTGTGAATGCCCAACACAAGAAATACGTTAGCCGATGTCTCACGTGTTCGAAAGTTGTCACACCCTCAAATATCCACATGCGGAGTTTTACCGCAAGGCGCATGACAAACCAGGATCCAAGTCAACGGTCACAATAAACAACTCTATATGAAGATACATGACATTCAAAAAGACATAGTTTTCATATCCCCAAAATCAGTAGCGGAAGCATTTAACAAGTTACAGACCATAGACCCAAATGTACCAAATGTTTATTACAAAACATGAACTAAGTCTAGACGCCAATGCAGACCCGTGCGCCTAGTTCCATTTGTTGCTACCTTAGCGACCTGAGAAAAACATGCCAAAAGACGTCAACATATAATGCTGGTGAGTTCACAGGTTTGTTCAATATGTTACCAAGTGTTGCCAAAACGTTACCATGTCCATACTATATCAGTGTTACCAAGTACGCTAGCTAGGCATATGTTTTATTACTACTACGATTGGAAACCATTAGTAGACACGTTTAGCAATGTTTAGCATATGTTTAAGCAGCCCGAATGTTCAGCATGATACCAATGTTCCAGTTCAAGACAACATGCACCCGCCCGGCCCTCCAAGCCGACGAGTGGGGCAGGTCACGCCCAATAGATCTATCCACATTTCCCCCGTTGTGCATCCCCGCACATTCATGGTTTCCCCCGGGACTTCCAAAGATCGTATAGCAATACAAAGTTAAAAACCATAGTATGACATATGTTACCAAAATAGTTTAGCGCATGTTTTCTCACCCAAAAGTTAAAGCAGTAAAAGTGGGGCCGTGAACTCACCTTAGATAGCGTTCTTCGGTTACTAGTAAAATGCTAAGCCCTTGATAATCCCTCTACCGGAGATCTATCAAAATGTTCACATAAGTGTCCCGACTAATAACCATAAGGTTATCTAGCTCCCATTGTCCAGATCGTAACCAAGTATGTTTTAAAGCGTGTTTAAATGTTTAACCAACACACTAGACCGACCCGACATCCCGTTGGTGACTCATTACCCTAACTAATCAAGTACACATAGATTACACACAAGGTTCAAGCATAAAACACTTAGTTTGTATCAAAAATCTCATTTCTGCATCAGAACGGTCGAACCAGTCAGATTAAGTCTCCTTCGCCCGTTTTAAGTCTCCTTCGCCCGTTTTATGTTTCGTTCGACCGTTTGATGTCTCATTCGACCGTTTGATCACGTTCGCCCAAATTTTCCCAGGTTCGACCCTGGATTCTCTCCTTCGCCCATTCGACTGGTCGAAGGAGTCCAGGTTCGCCCCTGGTGTACAAATTTTCCTAAAAACGCTTCAAACACATTCGAAACATCACGAAACATCATCAAACACAGCAGTCAAGCATGAATAGCTTATCCCTACAAAACCCCACCGATTTCTCCCAAAAATACGTCCATTTCAGCCCTTTCCCAAAATGGTAAGAATTATGAAAACGTCATAATCATGCATGGATTCTTTACCCAATTTGGAAACTTTTGAAATCAATCCATATTCAACTTAAAATGCTCAGTTTGTCGAGTGTCCGATTTTCCCAATTAGTTCTATTGATCATAAATATTATGCATCGAGTCTAGATTCGTTAAAACCCCCAAAATACCCATAATATCACCATCTATCCATCTCTAACCCTAAACAACAATAAACTAGCATCAATAACAATCCTATATCATGTTTCTATCATAGATACAGCAGCAAATCATTGAACAACACATAGCACCACATAATACATAATGAACATATGTTTATTATCATGAAAACCTATGTTAAATGATAAGGTTTTGGTTTAGAAAGATGTTTAAAAGGTTTTTATTGATAAAAACTTCCTTAGAACAGATCTGGACATTTAGGGTTAGATAAAACAGATTAAAATGCCTTAAAAAGATTTAGGATTAAGAACACACCTTGGATTCTTGTTTAGATGTTGTAGATGGGTTAGATTATGAAAAAAGAACAGCAAAAACTCCTTCCTTAGTGATTAAAATTGTTTAAGAGTGTTTTGAGACGGTTAGGGTTTGTGAAATGGTGAAAAATGACAAATTTTGGTATTTATACTAATCTCCTTCGCCCCCTATCAGTGGTCGAAGGTAGCCTCCTTCGACCCTTTCACAGAGTCGAATGAGACCTGTCCTGGTCGAAGGGAATTATTTCAATTCCACATCCCAGGGTCGCCCATTTACAAAGGGTCGAACCAAAACAAAATTCCTCCTTCGACCACTCGAAGTGGTCGAACCAGAACCCATGTTTATCTAGTTTTCCAGTTTGTCGTGTTTAACGCATTCTAACACACCTTAACATATGAGCATGCAACCTTAGTTTATGTTTAACATATTTAAGCATGGATAATCATCTACACATCATTTAAACACATCTATGTATATAATCCACCACACGACCCATAATCTACATATACACTCAATCAGTTTATGTAATGTCACCAACATCTATGTATATAATCCACCACACGACCCATAATCTACATATACACTCAATCAGTTTATGTAATGTCACCAACAACGGAACCCGGTACTAGTGTATACACTCAATCAGTGTTTTTTGTTTATCTCATGGAGTTGGATTGATTTAGGAACTCACCCCTTATATAGGTCCATTTATCCCTCAAACCTATTGAGCGAAATGGCCTGGGAGCTCATCCCCTTACATGGCCCTTGCCATGGAGTTTCTTGCTAGGTTCTCAACCTGATTATAGGATAGAAAGACAAATCTTGATGGAAAATGCTATGATTCATTCATTTCATGATAACTAAATGTTTACACAAAGAAGTGGTAGAAATCTCTTGGCCGTTTGTGGTTACGTTGAACCTTTTAAGGTGATTGTCATCCCAATGTCTTGGGACTTTCTTTCCTTCTTGGTTGATTGAGCTTGTAGGAATCACCGTTGTGAGTTTCGAGCTCGATGTGTCGTCCTTCCTATTTTGGACCAAGCTTTCCAAGGTTTTGTTTTCGTGACATGTAAGCTGTCTTTTAGGAAGACACTCATGTGTTGTAGTAAAGTGCTTTGGCAAGGTGTTGGTGTTTTAACAAATCTACTTTGGTTGCTAAGTAGCTTGCTTTGTTATTTTGCCAACAACTTCAACGCCTTAGCATTGCGGTTTGATTCGTCCTTAATCTTCTTTTATGTATAGCAGGATGCTTCAATGCTTCTATGTTTCTAGTTTTATGCTTCTATGGGGCTTGATCCTTTTTACTACGGCTATTTTGTAGCCTTGCTCCTTAGGTTGGTTTGGGTTAGCTTGTCTTGACTTTGTAGTCTTTGTAGTTGCTAAATCTCCAGAGATGGTTGAAGGCTTAGAAGCTTCAAAATTTGTATTCATGTTTAGCTTAGGTAACATTCTTTTGATGGAGATTTTTTGGGCAAGCGTTTGCGCTTAGTGTGAGTGAGAAGCATTGATGTTTTAGCAAGAGCTTCGACGATTGAGCAAGTTGCTTTGGATAATCTTTGTTGGTATATTTTTTGTTCATGCTAGAGCCTTAGTAGAAGACAAGTGTTATTATAGGTGGTTCACCTAGTTGGGAGCTCTTAGAATAGGACTTGTTTGTTACAAGGACACTTTCACTTATAGCTAGTTTGATAGCTTCTTCCTTTAGTTAAGTCATTCTTTTGCTTTTTAAATTGCGAGAAGTGGTGTTCATACTGGAGGCGGACGTATGCCTTGTTCTAGCCGTGGTTTTTGTTCAAGGATTGATAAGTTGTTGCATATTAGCAAGATGCTTGTATCCGTTTCAGCTTTAGAGCAGAAGTCGTGACATGTATAGCTTATTTGTCCTCCTATGCTTATTGTATAGCCTTCAAGCTTGTAAGCCTCAGTTTTTGTATCTGAAACTTCTGAATTTCTGAGCTTCAGTTGTTGTATTTGAAGCTTGCAAGCTTTTAAGATGTGGTAGTTGAAGCGTTTAAGCTTTTGAGCTTCTTTTAATGTCTTTTGAAGCTTTTAAGCTTGTTTTGTTTATTTTGAAGCTTCTGAGCTGTTTTTGAAACTTCTAAGTATTTGAAGCTTTTAATGACATGTTCGGAGGAGTTTATGTAAGAATCATGTCAAGTCTACCAATGTTTTCATGGATATGTGATGTATTTTGACTTTTGTCATCCTTGAGGTATAAAACTTGTATTGGTAACGAGTTTGACTTGTTGTCGAGCTTTTGTAGTCAAAAGAGGCGATACGTTGTGAAGCTTATAATCTTCCTGGCTTCCGGGGTGATAACCTTTGAAGTCCATAACCTTCTAAGCATTGGAGGTTATGGCTTATGAAGACCTGTGAGGCTTAAACCTTCTAAGCATTGGGGGTAATCGCTTATGGAGACAAGTAACGTTTAAACCTTCTAAGCTTCTGCGGTCATGGCTTATGGAGACCAGTGAGGTTTAAACCTTCTAAGCTTCTGAGGTTACAGTTTGTGAGGACTTATAAAGCTTAAAACTTCTTGTGTTTGTTAGAGTTTGTAATGACCTTTGCGGTTTATGGCCTCTTGGATGAACAATTCTAACTTTGTTCACTAATTGAAGGAAATGGTTACCTTTATTGAATCATTGTAGCTAAAGTGGTGTTAAAGGGGGATGTATGGGAGGTGTTGATTTGTGTACACAACGACCTTTTCGTTCATTCCTTTGAAGCGACCTTGTTGGCATGAGGAGACTTTTCCTTCCTTGATTTGTTTATCTTTTCAAGGGGGAGAAAAGCATATGTTTTAGGTGGCATGCGTGTCCCATTGAGACGTTAGGTTGTTTGAACACAAGGTTAGTCTTGATAAGGGGTTCGCCTTTCCTTGAATAATGTTGACCCAATACCTTTAAGCTTCTGAACTTCCGCGAAAGAAAGTAGCTAGGCCGTTGTTTTGAGTTATCGTGTTTCTTTGCTATGGTAAGATGCTTGAAGGCATCTCAGCATAAGTTGACATGTGTAACTGTTTTGCTTCTTTGCTTCTTGTCTTCTTTTAAATGTGGGTTTGTCCACACGAGCCACCAGCCCCCCAGTCAGAAGTAATCATGACATGGTGATGAGTGATTCTGACTGATATTGAAGTGTTGTTGTACATCTAACCTCTTTGTTCCTCATTTGAAGGTTTGTTGCTATATAGGTTGCTGTTAGGGGAAGCCTTTTGCCCTGTTATCCTTTAACCCTCTGAGCTGATATGCTTATTTGCTTCGGGGGTTACTTGCTTTATTTAAGCATGTCAACTTATTCATATCAGCCCTTGGTAAAAGGTGTTCATGGCTAGAGGCGCGTTTTACTAGTTTATTTGATTCTTTTGCTTGCAAGATGTGTATAGCTCCTTGATTGAAGTTGCTTTTATTTCGGATCTATGAGGTCATTCATAGAATAAAAGCTTGTTTGAAAGCTTACGACGTTGGCGATTTAAAGATCCATAGGTTGATGTGTTGAACCATATGTTTATTTTGACATTTCCTTATGTTAGCCTTAAAATAATGTTACAATGTTTGCATCATGAATGTATTTGTGACTATTGGTTAGGAAATGTGTTTGCTTTGTGTAGCTTTTGAAGCTGTTTAGAAGTTGAAGCTGGTAATAGCAAAATTTCACGAATAATTAATTTGAACGTTGTGAAGCTAAATTGTTGTGAAGCTTCAACGTACAGTGGTCTAAAAAGCTATAAGGTTTTAATGAATCCCGTAGCCTAAAAGGTTGTAAACCTTTTATGAGTAGCAACTTTTTAAGGTTGTAAGGTTTCAAGAGTTAGTGGTCAGAACTGATATAAAACTTCCATGAAAATAGCCTAAAAAGGTTAAACACTTCATTGGATACTTGGCCAAAAGGTTGTGAAGCTTTGATGAATGATAGCTTAACGTCTTTGGAGCTTCCGCCGGAGTAGCCTTAAAGGCTGTAAGGTATTGGAAACTTTTAATAGACAATGGTTTAAATGGCTTTAAAGCTTGAATAGCCTAAAAGGTTATAAGGCTTTAGGGAATAGTAGTTTGGAAGGCTTTAAAGCTTCCATGGTTAGTAGCCGAAATGACTTTAAAGCTTGAGTGAGCAATAGCCTGGAAGGCTTTAGAGAACAGTAGCCTGAAAGGCTTGAAGGCTTCGATGGGCAATAACCTGAAAGGTTTTAAGGCTTCGATGGTCACTAGCCTGAAAGGGTTTAAGGCTTCGATGGTCACTAGCCTGAAAGGGTTTAAGGCTTCGATGGTCACTAGCCTGAAAGGGTTTAAGGCTTTGATGGTCACTAGCCCGAAAGGATTTAAGGCTTCGATGAGTAGTAATCTAAAAGGCTTGAAGGCTTTGATGAGTAGTAACCTACAAGGCTTGAAGGCTTTGATGAGTAGTAACCTACAAGGCTTGAAGGCTTTGATGGTCAGTAGCCTAAAAGGCTTAAAGGCTTTGATGATCAGTAGCCTAAAAGGCTTGAAAGCTTTGATGAGTAGTAGCCTAAAAGGCTTAAAGGCTTCGTAGAACAGTAGCTTAAAAGGTTGTGGAGATTTTGTGACCAGTAGCCTTGAAGGCTAGAAAACTTCGTTGGATATTGTGTTAAACGCCTATAAAGCTTCAAGGAGCAATGTATGGTATGCATAATCTGTGCACGTTAAAAAGTTTTGATTTATAGTAGATCTATGCACCTGCAAAGCTGAACAGTAGCTTGAAAGCTTAAAAGGTTGTAGTAGGTCAGTAAGCTATAAAGCTGTGTACAGTTGACCTATAAGCCTACTCTGAAAAGCTGAAAGATGCTCTGTGCACAGTAAGGTTGAAAGGTTCAAACGTTTATCCGTTGGGTAAAAGCAAGATGCTCTGTGCACAGTAAGGTTAAAGGGTTCAGACGTTTATCCGCTGGGTAAAAGCAAGATGCTCTGTGCACAGTAAGGTTAAAGGGTTCAGACGTTTATCCGCTGGGTAAAAGCAAGATGCTCTGTGCACAGTAAGGTTAAAGGGTTCAGACGTTTATCCGCTGGGTAAAAGCAAGATGCTCTGTGCACAGTAAGGTTAAAGGGTTCCATGCTTTTGTCCATTGGATAAAAGCATGTGTTTTTGTCTTTTTGTGTAAATTTACTTTCCCAAGATTGTTAACCTATCCAATATTACTTTTGTAACTGTTGAAAAATGTCTGAGGAAAACTTATTGGGAAAATGTATTGGGAATATATCAAAAAGACTAGTAAACTTTTTTTTTTTTTTTTTTTTTTTTTTAAAGCAAAGAAAGTTTATATATCTCATGGTGAGAAGGATGTAGTCACAGAAGTAGTTACCACAAATCTTGCCATCACGTGTAGGAGGTGTAGAAGTGACATTCTTGGGAACATTTTCTCCAAACATAGAGAGAACTTAGAAAATAGATCGACGGAGCCGAACTACAAAGAGATTTTCATTTCTAAGTAGCACGGCCCCACGGTGGGCGCCAACTTGTTGCTACAACAAATATGTGTCCGGAGAGGGTCTGAACGTTCCAAGGTCGTCAAGCTTCTGACCTCGTCTGCTGCTTAAAGGGTTAGACCAACAGCATGGAAGAACTCGTCAGAAGGGGTAAAAGGGTTAAAAGGTTTCGGTTCACCAAACGCAAGTCGTGGTGTCCCTCTACGTTGTAAACGTAGATGGGAGGTTCAAGAGTTTTGATATTTTAGTTGTTATGATTCTGATTTGGGATCAACCCAAAGTCAAAATGTTGTTATTATTGGTTAACTTAAGAAGAGATAAAGAATAAGAGTATGATGTTGAAGAAAAGAACTCTTGATCCCAAGTTACAACTAGGGACCAACCACGTAAGCCTGATGAAGGCTGAGACTTGCGAGTAACAGAGCGTGATTCCGCATGTAGCGGCTGTTGGAGCCGGCTTGGATGTGGAATCAGCATGGTTGTAGATTGTTAAGAATGCATATCAGCAGCTCGAAGGCTTCAAGGCTTCAGCCTGCTGCTGCTGAAAGTCTTATTAGAGAGAATAACTCTAGAGAGAGTTTTAGAGAGAGAGTGAGAGAGGTCTTGTACTCAGACCAATCTTAGTTTGTTTGTGTGGTTTGCCCCTCTATATATAGAGGGGGGATGGGTTAAAACCTAATGGGCTTCCTTGTTGGGCTTAGACTTGACCCAATATTATATTTAATGATTTTGGGCTACTTGGGCTATTGGGCTTGGCCCAGTTGAGTACCCTACATCATCACATATCTTACAGATTCTACTTCCAATTCTCTATGTATATGTCTATAATTGAACTAATGATCATTGTTCCCTAAATTTATCTCATATTTTTCTAAAACCTTCAATCACATTCTCTATACCTAAAAATATTGGGATCCACTTTAGTTTTTCCAGAATATTTGGATTCACTTTAGTTTTTCATGGGATATTGGTGTGTTGTTCTATCAGATGATTTTCTTAAATTTTAAGGATGTGGATGTAGATGTGAATATGAATGTGAATGAGCATTAGGTAAGGAAAGCTCTTAGGCTCTTACATAAAAGTTGAAGAATTCAACTTACGTAAGTGTGTGTTAGTTTTTGTTAAAAGTTGGTAACTATGTTAGTTCTATAACAAAATTATACAAACAAATTATACCATTAATTTATTATATTTTACAAAGTTTATAATCATTATTTTTTTACATGACTTATTAGTTATTTTATATCTTATTATAAAAATAACAAAACCACATATATATTTTTGGCGTACCTTTGATTTTCAATTTTTAATTATTTAAATTAAACTATGCAATTTTTTTCTAATTTATTTTTGACATCATTTAGTATTTTGAACTGATCTAATCGATACAACTACAGCTACTAAACAAATTAATAAGACGACCTATTTCACATCCCATTCTATCATAAATACATGCACCAAAACTATAGATTTTATTCTTTAAAGAGGCCGGGATGGACTTTATTATTATATTTTGACTTTATTAGCCATGCAACTTTTAAATAGTCTCCGAGGTAAGCATATCCACTTGTTTTTCCTATAAATATACACGGATTATTGCCATTAAATCTCCACATTCCTCATAAGAACCTTCACACATTCACACTCATCATGAACATGAGAAAATATTATCATCTCCTAACCCTAAGGAGATCTAAAGGTCTTCTTATGTCACATAAAAGATGTGTTCACCAAACTAGTCCTGTTGAATCTCACCTCCTTAACCGCCACCCTCAGCCACCATCACCGCCTCGGCTGCCGCCGTCAATCTTTTCTTCCTATGGTCACATATCCAAAAATATTATTGGTTCTCACAGTTTGCTTAAATCATTTCACTCAACTCCTAACCCTAAATATTATCTTTCTCAAGTTTCTACAATCCATACATCAGAACTACCTTTATATGAGGATGACTCATCCCGAATCGACTATACGGTCACTATAAAGGGTAGAGAGGTCATTTCAGCTGATGTTAAACAGGTGAACGAACACTGGCTACCCTTGTCAAACCTAGACTTGCTTCTACCACCTATTGAAGCTGGAGTGTTCTTTTGTTACAAGAAAAAGAACAATGTTGATATGTCAACACAAACAGTGGTGGACACCATCAAGAAGTCGTTGGCAGGGGTATTATCGACATTTTACCCGCTCGCGGGTGAGATTGTGCAAAACTGCCATGGAGAGCCTGAGGTGGTGTGTAACAATAGTGGGGTTGAGTTTGTTCATGCACATGCTGATTTGGAGCTCAAAGACTTGGATTTTTATCATCCTGATTATTCTGTAAAGGGGAAGTTGTTGCCCCAAATAAATCGCGGTGTTTTATCGGTTCAGGTAAAACCAAAACCAAAATCAAAACCGAATTGAGTAAATCACTTAAAAAGTTCTAAAATCATGATCACGGTTAAAGGATCCGGGCGGTTTTAGATAATTATAAAACAAAATAAGAAAAATAAATAAATAAGAATACTCTAAGTCTTTCAAGGATGTTTTTAAAACATGTTTGGTTTCTAAGCATTTGGCTACGAGAGTAGGACCCTAGTCCTTACCCTAGATTTTTTTTAACAAAATAGTGTAGTACCATATTTTTGTGCAACAAGTGTGTGTCAGATGCAATTTTACGTTTTTTGTGAACTCGCAAGTTGAACTTGCGGGTTATGCTTACATAGACAAACAAATCAGCTGACTAGGGGGGAGATTGAGGGACTTGTGTACGTGGCATATAAACCGTAAGTTGAACTTGCGGGTTTAAGTACAAGTGCCTTGGACTATGGGATTATATATTATTGTACTTTGTCAGAAAAAAACTTAAAACTGCAAGTTCAACTAGCGGTTTATATGCCACTTGTCCATGTAAGCATAACCCGCAAGTTCAACTTGCAGGTTCATCAAATACATAAATTTATAACTTACACACACTTGTTGAACAAAAATATAGTACTGTACTACTATTTTGCTAAAAAAATTCCCTTACCCTATAGGTAGCAAACCAACTAGAAATCAAATACATTTTAAAAAAAAAGTCCTTCAAACGCTTATGATATTCCTAAACCGCCTATATGGCTATATCCAAATAATTGAATAAGTTCCAATTAAATTATATTATAGTACTAAATGGACATCCTAACAATTAACCATACGAAGATATAACATGTATACATGTACTAAAATCACTAACTCGTGTTTAATGAAACAGGTAACCGAGTTGAAATGTGGATCGATGATAATATCATGCTCATTTAACCATCAAGTAAGTGATGCTTACTCAATTAGTATGTTCATAGCTGCATGGGCTAAGTATGCACGATTGGAAAAAATCTCCAACGTTCCTTCATTTCGGCCCTCGATTTTAAACCCAAGACGCCCTCCTAATTATGAAACATCACTTGACAATCTATACATCCCCATCACGTCACTCCCTCCTCCATCATCCTTTGAGGAGCCACTGGAGAGTCGCATGTACTACGTTCGTGCTGAATCAATTGAACGTATTCAATCCGAAGCCAAAAGAAGCAAATTCTTGTCATTCACCGCGTATTTGTGGAAGTTATTAGCGGATGGATCAGGTAATGATGATGCGAGTACGATATCTAGAATGGGCGTTGTGGTTAATGGACGACGATTTTTAACACAAGTTAACGAGAAAAGTCCATCTTTGTTCCTAAACCACTTTGGAAATGCACTATCTGTCCCATATGGTGTGGCACCAAATAGTGATCTCAAAGCAATGCCACTTCATGAAGTTGCCAACTTGGTTCATGGCTTTGTGGCCGAGACAACTAATGAAGAACATTTTAGGGGTCTGATTGATTGGGTCGAGTTACATAGACCCACTCAGGCGGTTGCTAGGATATATTTTGGGCACGAAAAGTCTGAAGGCAGAGCCGTGGTGGTGTCATCTGGACGAGATTTACCGATTAACGATATGGACTTTGGATGGGGCAAGCCGGAGTTCGGATCGTTTCATGTCCCTTGGGGTAGTCGAAGTGGATACGTAGCCACCATGCCAAGTGCAACTAGAAATGGGGATTGGGTGGTCTACATGCATCTCAACGAGAAGGAATTTCATGTGATTGAGCATATGGCACCCAATGTGTTTACTCCTCTTTCAATTTCTACCTTGGTTAATTAGTTTATTTTGTAAAATGTTTTGTATATATGGTTTGTTTCGATGGGTGTAAAATGTTTTGTATGAAGTGTATGTTAATTTGTGAGATATATGTAACTATAAGATCTATTAAAAATATATAAACTATTTTGGTGAATAGAACGTCTTTGATGGTTGAATTTTGCTACATTTCGTACATCCACTTGGCTGGTAAAGTTTCCTTCTTGGAGTAGGCCTCCATGTAAAGTTTACCTTTTTTTAAGGCAATGAATGAATGATATGTGAATCATCGTGACACTGGGCGTTGTGGTCAAAATCGACTATTCGACCGCCGCCAACCCCTTGGCTCTCCCAGATGCGTGGAAACCCGATCTCCACACGCCCGAAGGCACGAAAGTGAAATAATTGGTAAAATCTTGCCTCCCATCCAAATCGAACCGGCCACCCGTATTCTCTCTACACCTGGATGCCGTAGAAAATAATAGGGAGAGTGGGAATCGAACCCGAGTCATAAGGAACAATAAGCCTTTTCCTAACTACTCCACCACTATTTAAACTAGTGGGTGAAACTCATGAGTTAGAAGTGGGAATGTTGAAATTTGTAAGATTCGGGTTTCGTTAACTAAAAAATAAATATATTTACTGTGATTTTATTAAGTATTACAAAGTTTTATGATGTAATTTAGAAAACAATTCAATTTATGTTTTACAACGATCAAAACCATAAAAACAAAAGTTAATACAAGTTGCGATAACATTAACACTGGTAGTGATGTTGTTTGGTCGGTACCTGATTAGTTAGTCACTTAACCGCTATTTCTAATACAACTCTGTTTTTTAATAATATTTATATCATAATGTTGAGAAAACAAAATAAACACAAGTGTGCAATTAGTTTTTATGTATGAAAACTAAAAAAGGATAGTTATAATAGAAAAATAATACTTTCAAATTTAAATGTGTATATTATTTATAGCATAAGAGGTAAAATTGAACTTAATAAAACACTAAAACAATATTTAGCAAAATTGCAAATTCACCAAACTTACCAAACTTGCGACTGTTTGTTTATTAATAGGATTTAATGATTGAAATTACATTTTGCTACAAATGGCTCACATAGCAAATTAAAGTAAGTGCAATTGTTTCCTTTGACTTGGCACCTCAATTCCACTCGGTTTCATTAAATAAATAAAAATAATGAAAATCGTGACCTCATTTTGCGGCTGTTAGCTGTTATTGTGACTTGCATACTATCTTATAATGTTAGGTGTTTTTGATGGAGGCTATCATCGACTGAGTAAGTTGTTCTAGTTTGGATAAAAGAAAGCACTTGATTTCTCAAGTACGTCCAACATATGCTTTAGGTCCGTAATATCCAAATACCTTTTTCTTGGTTTTAATTTCTCAAGTACTTAAATAGCTACATGGTGGGAGATTTTAAATTTGTTTTATACGTTTTTGCCTATATATGTTATATCAAATTATTTGTAAAACACGTATAATATAAAACTTAACATGGTATTAGAGCCATCTTTATAAGTTAACTACTAAGAGGCTCCATGAGGTACGTGCGTGTTGCACATTTGCTCCTCACTTTTTTTATAGTTACACATATACTCCCTCGTATCCACTCAATTGTAACAAAAATACTCCCTAGCGTTGTTGAACCCTATTTTAGGGAAACTAATATTACTACATGTTAGTGCACCATGTCCCACGCTAGTGAATGTAATCGTATTTTGCATCCCACGGCTCATTAGAACTCTCATTTTGTGTGTGTGTCTCCTAAGGTGTGTCCATTAGGTGTTAGAGTGTTTTTTGTAATTTTTGATTTGCGTAAGCTTAATCAAAATCACGTGTCTTTGATTGTTTCTCGTGTTGTTTACTTGTTTGTTTCGTATAGATAATCTTCCAAAGCTTGAATCTTTGTTTCCACCTTTGATTCAGGTATAAAACCAAGTGAGTATTTTCTTGTTTGACAATACTCGGTCCTACAAGTAGTATCAGAGCATTCCAGGCTCAATTCACTGGTTGTTTGGTCATTATCTTGGATTCAAACCTGTGTTTTGTTGATAAACTTGAAAGTTTTTGGTTTAAAATGAGTTTTACAAATGCTTTCGTCATTTTTTGACTTTTTGGATAAATTTGCACGTTCAAAATTTGTTTCTGAGTGCGTAAACAAATCCGAAACGTGTTTTTCAGTCAATTTGATATAAAAGTTTGTTAAAAATGGGTTTGGATTGAGTTTTCAGGATCAAAAGTGTGTTTTTGTACTTCCCTTCGTAATTCTAACTTCTGACATTCAATCCGATTAAGAAACCTTCAAACCTAGATTCTCATTCAAGGTGACTAAGACCTCAATCGGACTCTCAATCGGCCGATTAAGATAAAGTTTCTCGTAATCGGCCAAACTAAGTCACTTAGACTTAGTGTGTGGTTATTTAACCCAGTCTCCCATTTAACCTTAGTCTGTCATTTAACTTAGCCTCTACCCATCTTAGTCGGAGAGTCTGAGTTAGTCGGTCGCTTAACCTTAGTCGGTTACCCATCTTAGTCGGATCTTCTCAGTCTACTCAGAAGTTTTAACTTAGTCGGAATGACTTAGTCGGTTCTATAACTTAATCGGTTGTTTGATAACTGAGTAGGTCGATTAAGATTATCAGTCGGTCTGTTATTTTAGTCTGCCAGGTAAGCTCAGTCGATAAAGATTTCCTTTTAAGCCCTACTCGGAAGGTTTATAATAGTTGGTATTGTAAGTTCTTAATCGGACTGATACGCGGGTGAAAGTTCAAGGTTTTTTCGGGACTAAGATTGTATTTTTATGCAATTTTGGAATTACGAGCACACTACTTTGATTAGATTTATGGTTTGCAGGTTAACAAAGTTAAAAGTGTGTTTTGGGAGCTTAACGGGACTTCGGATGGAAGCTAGAGTGATTCGGGTGGAAGAAATCGAAGAAAATGGGCAAAAAGAGGCTTATAGTGTAGCCTACAGGCATTTTGGGCGTAGCCAACTCGTAAGGAAGGCGTAGATAGCCCGTAGACAGCAGAAACTCGAGTTGGCATTTCATCTGCGTAGCCTACTGATGTTTAGGGCGTAGCCTACGCGTCCAACCTCGTAGCCTACGACCATTTTGGGCGTAGCCTACGGGGTCTCTGGTCAAACACATTAAATTTCGATTTTAAAGCACTTTTTATGGATTTTTATGTGAGATTTGACCATTGACTCGAGAGGAGGCCATAAAGATGAATCTTTGGGGGGACATATTTTTTACCACTAACCTATCTTAACAAGTGCGATTGTTGTGAATCATTCCTACAATTCAAGAACATAAAAATCACATATCATTCTCCAAAGTCTAGTATCAATTTCTTGAAGATTAAAGACCCTCTTTTGAAGATGATGAACACCATAGCCATGCTTGGCTAAAAACATTTGTATTACACTGGGGATGTAAGTTCTTGATAGCTAGGGCTGAAACATTTGGGTATTGTTTAATCTTTGAATTAATGTTCTTGTGTACTTGAATTATTTGTGTTGAGTAGTGATTAATCTTATGCTAGACTCATTTTTAGTTAATTGATCTTGTGCCAATTTCTAGTGAGATAAGCATGGTTCCTTGCATCAACACTACCATAGGATTGTATGTTCTAGATGATAAAGTATAGTTTAGTCCATTGTTGAATGTTGACGAAACTTGATACCTAAATTTATTGAACAATCAACCCGTTAGTACCAATTGCATTATCCTTGTTCATCCAATTATGCCCAATTATTGAAAGCCCTAGTGTTCAATTACCAAATCCTTAGTGTAATCATTTTTATCTAATTGTTTACAAGTATTATTATTTACTTCTTTCAAATACAATTTAAGTTTCATATTAATCAACAACAACTCTTCAACCAATTCTTAAATGATAATTTGCATACTTCATAATTAACTAGCACCTTCATAAGCAACATTTTCAAAGTTAACTAAGCGATAATCACTAACCACACGCTCCTTGGATTGATACCCTATTTACCCTATCTACCTAGGTTAATTAGGTTTTGCATGACCCGTAACGACCGGCTCATCAAATGGCGCCGTTGCCGGGGAGCTAGTGCGCTTAGTGTTTGTTGAGTAGTTAATAGTGTGATAATCTGTTTAAATTGTTGTTTGGTTTATTCTCTACTTTTCTTTGTTACGTGGGGTGTGTTATTTGTGCAGTTTACAGGTAGTGCATGCGTACGCGACATTCGGGGAGAACTTCTCCTTTAGTGTTTGAACCGGAAATCGAACGAGTAGCAAGAAGAAACCGACAACACCGGTTAGAGGAGCCGATTCCTTCTAACTCCCAAACACCACCCGTACGTCAACCTTTGTCTTTTGAAACCGTTCAAATGGCAAGTTCAAACCCAATTCGCCGTTCAGGTGAAAATAGAAGACCATCCATTCCACCTCATCCAAATCAAACCCAACAAAACCCACCTCACCAACCAATTCACAACCGAAATCCCAACACCCGAAATGTAAACCAAGGCCCCTCCATGTCTAACCGTGGCAATCCCACATTTGATCCGGTCAATCGGTACAATGAAGCCGGATATGAAGATTATGTTGAGAATATT
Organism: Ambrosia trifida; assembly: GCA_028751855.1. Lineage (NCBI taxonomy): Eukaryota > Viridiplantae > Streptophyta > Magnoliopsida > Asterales > Asteraceae > Ambrosia > Ambrosia trifida. The sequence goes on along the minus strand of CM054132.1, from coordinate 55,544,588 downwards.
GAAGAATTGAGGGCGAACATTAATGATGATGATCCATTCAGTGTACCAAGTTATCAATCATCAGACAGAGTTAGTGTTCATTCCTACCACTCGGGAGAAGATGAATATTCTGAAAGGGATTACAATGAGGATGATGAGGATTGGGGCTATCGAAATGTTAGTGATGATCATGGGGACGAGGAAGAGTATCAAAGTGATAATAGTTCTAATATGGGTGCAAATCGAAACGGGGGTAATGACGGTTATTACAATCATGTCGTCAATAATCATCAACCAAGACAAAACCCAAGAAGACATCAATTTCCCAACATTCACCAAAACAGGGGTGAAAATTTTGTGGGTCGAGCAGAAAGAAGACCTAATGGGGGAAGACAACATAGAGGTGAAGAAGTTAATGCTCCAAGACGAAGGCCCCAGTTCCAATGCAAGGAGTCAATGGTCGGTTTAGACCACTTGCATCTGAGAACGAATCACCTATTGTACCACCACCTCCAGGGAGAAGATCCTTTGATTGCAAGCCCAACTACATCAACATCATTCCTCATTTCCATGGAATGGCTACTGAAGACCCATATGATCACCTGTCTGAATTCAAGGCAATGTGCGGTACTATGGGAGGTCATAACTTCTCTTTAGATGAAGTTCAGTTGAGGTTATTCCGGTTTTCTCTCAAGGATAAAGCGAAGACTTGGTTCCTTACTCTACCCGCACACAGCATCTATACCTGGAGAGAAATGCAACAGGTATTTTTGGATGAATATTTCCCCAGTTTTAAAACAGATGGGGTGCGGTTAGAGATTCGTTCATTCCAACAGTTACAAGGGGAACCACTTCATGAAGCTTTCACTCGCTTCAAGGAGTTAATTCGGAAATGCCCACACCACAACATCGACCTTTGGGAATTGGTTAGTAGTTTTGTGAATGGACTGAGTAAAGAGGAAAGAAAATACCTCAAGTCTACTAGCAATGGAACTTTGTTATCTAATCCAGAGCAAGAAGATTGGGATTTTTTGGAGCTAATGGCAAAGAATTCAAAATCGGAAGAGGCAGCTGATCGAAGAACTAAACACCCGGTCTCTAAATCTCTTCCCGATGCAGATTCAAGTTCTAAAGACCGGATTGCTCAGTTGGAGAGAGAGTTGGCAAGGATGAAGAAACGAGAGGTGTCATCGGTACAATACCCTGTCTGTGATAATTGTGGAGATTTGGGGCATAAAGCTAGTGAGTGCTCCGGTGATATGGGTCAAACAACCGAAGAAGTAAATCAAGTGTATGGAGAAAGGAAGTATGACATGAACTCCAACACTTATCATGCGGGCTTGAGAAACCATCCTAACTTTAGGTATGGTAATCCTTCCAATCAAATGAACCCGAATTTCCAATCGGGTAATCAAAGCGGTGGTGGACAATATCAAGGTCGCCAAGGTAGTAATCAAGGCGGTTACCAAAGAAACAACTACAATCAAGGTGGTAACCAAGGGTACAACAATAATTACCAACGAGGTTACAACCAAGGCGGCCCCTCAAGCAATCAAGGAAATTCTTCGGGAAATCAAGGTGGTGATGAATCCTTGAGTTCAAAGTTGGATGCACTAATGAACATGATGAAAGACTCCAACAATGACATCAAGGAAATGAAGAAAGGGAATGAGGTGAGGGATAAGTCTCACGAGGCCTTGGCTAAACAAGTGGGCCAATTAGCGGAAGAAATGGATCAATGGAGAGGAAGCACGGGGAAGCTTCCTAGTGATACCACTATCAACCCGCAACATCAAGGTTCGAGTTCGAAGAACACTCGCAATGTTCCCATTAATAAGGTAACCGTTCTTCGTAGTGGTAAAATCATTGATAATAAAATTGAAAATAAAATTGAGCCACCATCTCCCCAATTTGTTGAAGGGGAGGTGGAAGATGTGAGTGATGAAAGTGAAAGTGAGGAGAAAACGGGTCAAAATCAAAGTAGAAAAAATTTTGAAAAATCAAAACCCGTTGAGAACAAACAAGCTCCAACGGCTAAGGAGAAGGGTATGGAGGGTAATACCGTCCCTTATCCCGAAGCATTGTTGGAGCCATCTAAAAAAGTGGTCAAGAAAAGAGGCCCGCAACAAGAAGAGTTGTGGGAAATTTTTAAACAAGTGAAAATTAATTTACCACTTTTAGATGCAATCAAACAAGTCCCCTCTTATGCAAAGTATCTAAAGGACATGTGTACCCAAAAGAGAACTCATAAAATACCCAAGAAAATTGATTTAACTGAAAATGTGAGTTCTATTCTTTCGGGTTCACTTCCACCCAAGTTACAAGATCCGGGAACACCTATCATATCCATTCAGGTTGGGGAATTTAAAATGACTCGGGCGCTTTTGGATCTTGGAGCTAGTGTGAGCATCTTGCCGGGTAGCCTTTATGACCAATACGAATTTGGTCCACTTCAAGAGTCTAATACCACGGTGGTATTAGCCGATTTGACTCCTAAGCTACCCCGCGGGATGGTTACCGATGTGATAGTAAAAGTTGAAGATTTTTATTATCCGGTGGATTTCCTAGTACTTGATTATGTTTCCATGGACCTAACCAAACAACCAACGGTTATTCTTGGTCGACCGTTTTTAGCCACATCTAATGCCCAAATTAATTGCAAGACGGGCACGCTTGACATGACCTTTGGTAATCGTAGGGTCCGGTTAAATGTTTTTTCAAATGGAACTGACCCTCTAGTCAATGATGAATGCTATATGGCGGACATTGTTGACGAGTGTATACCTCTATACGACACCATTGTAGATGAGGAAAACACAATAGAGGAGTGTTTTATGTTTGACAGGTCACAGGCGGAAATGTTGAAAAGCATAGCTGAGGAGGAGAAGAAGCAAGAAGCAAAGGCGGTACAGGAAGGAAGACCACCATGGACTCATCAAGTGGAAAGTCTTCCGGATCATATTGACATGAAAATGAAGCCATCATTAGTCGAGCCGCCACAAGTGGAATTGAAGGAGTTGCCTAAGCATTTAAAATATGCTTATGTTGGTAAAGGCAACACGCTCCCGGTGATCATCGCTTCAAATTTAACCGGGGAGCAAGAGAAAAAATTGATGAAGGTATTAGTGACCCATAGAGCGGCTATCGGGTGGACTGTGGCGGATTTGAAAGGTATTAGTCCGTCGATTGTGATGCACAAGATCATCACAGATGAGAAGGTGACGCCCGCAAGAGATGCCCAAAGGAGACTCAATCCTAATATGCGGGAGGTGGTGAAGAAAGAAGTTTTGAAGTGGTTAGATGCGGGTATCATTTACCCTATATCCGATAGCCAGTGGGTTAGCCCAACTCAAACCGTTCCAAAGAAGGCAGGTATCCAAGTCGTGAAAAACGACTCAGGTGAGGAGGTAGCCACCCGACCGGTAACCGGGTGGCGTATTTGTATTGATTATAGGAAGTTGAATGCTGCAACTTCTAAAGACCATTTCCCCTTACCTTTTATTGACCAAATAATAGAAAAATTAGCCGGACAAAAATTTTATTGTTTCTTGGATGGGTATTCGGGTTACAATCAAATTGCTATTCATCCCGAAGATCAACAAAAGACCACATTTACTTGTCCATATGGCACATTTGCATTTAGGCGAATGCCATTTGGTCTTTGTAATGCCCCCGCCACCTTTCAAAGGTGTATGATGAGTATCTTTTCGGATATGGTGGGGGAGTCTTTGGAAATCTTTATGGATGATTTTTCTATTTTCGGGTCATCATTTAATTCTTGCTTAGATCAATTGGAAAAGGTTTTACAAAGATGCGTTGAAACAAATCTGGTTTTGAGTTGGGAGAAAAGTCATTTTATGGTCCAAGAGGGGATAGTGTTGGGCCATGTGGTTTCTAGTCGTGGGATTGAGGTTGATCATGCCAAAATACAAGTTATTTCAACTTTACCTTATCCTACTAGTATTAAGGGCATTAGATCATTTTTGGGGCATGCCGGTTTTTATAGGAGGTTCATTAAGGGTTTTAGCGACATAACAAAACCTTTATGTAATTTGTTATTGAAAGATGCTCCATTTAATTTTGATGAAAAATGTATTGAAGCCTTTAATATTTTGAAAGAGAAGTTAGTTGGGGCCCCAATTTTGCAATCACCGAATTGGTCTTTGCCTTTTGAAATCATGTGTGATGCAAGTGGGTATGCGGTTGGGGCCGTGTTGGGTCAACGGGTAGAAAAGAAACCTGTTGCTATATATTACGCAAGTAAGACTCTTTCGGAAGCACAATTGAATTATACAACTACCGAAAAAGAGCTACTTGCGGTGGTATATGCTCTAGACAAATTTCGGTCTTACGTATGGGGTAGTAAAATTATTATTTATACTGACCACAGTGCTGTCAGGTATTTAATGGACAAAAAGGATGCTAAGCCCCGGCTGATCAGATGGATACTCTTACTACAAGAGTTTGATTTGGAGATACGTGACAAGAAAGGCACGGAGAATGTGGTCGCAGACCATTTGTCTAGATTGATGATTGAGGAGGAAGACTCAACGAATGAAATTAATGAGTCATTCCCAGATGAACACCTGTTAGCTGTTTCGACGTTACCTTGGTTTGCTAATATTGTTAATTTTTTAGTGACAGGTACAATGCCGGAACATTGGGTGAGGAAGAAGAGGCTCCACTTTTTGTCCCAAGTGAAACATTACATTTGGGATGAACCTGACTTATTTAGAGTGGGAGCGGATCAAATCATTCGAAGATGCATCCCGGATGAAGAGATCATGAGTGTGTTGAAGCACGTGCATTCTTATGCATGTGGAGGACATTTTAGTGGCCAAAAGACGGGTCACAAGGTTTTTGTCTAGTGGGTTGTATTGGCCAACAATTTTTAAGGATTCATTTGAGTATGCTAGAAACTGCCTGCATTGTCAACAATTAGGAAGCATCTCAAGACGTGATGAAATGCCAATGCAACCCATTTTGGTTGTTGATGTGTTCGATGTATGGGGGATTGATTTCATGGGACCATTTCCCAATTCTTTTGGTAATCTATACATTTTGGTGGCGGTAGATTATGTTTCTAAATGGGTTGAAGCTATCGCCACCAAAACCAATGACCATATCGTTGTTTGCAATTTTATACAAACATATATTTTTTCAAGGTTTGGGTTACCTCGCACAATTATAAGTGATGGGGGATCACATTTTAAAAACCAAAAATTCGGAAAATTGCTTAAGCGATATGGTGTTGACCATAGGATTGCCACCCCATATCATCCACAAACTAGTGGACAAGTTGAGGTTTCCAATAGGCAAATTAAAGAAATTCTACAAAAGACGGTTCGTGCGGACCGAAAGGATTGGTCAACTAAGCTCGATGATGCTTTATGGGCCTACCGCACGGCCTACAAAACACCTATTGGAACAACTCCTTATCGACTAGTGTATGGTAGGGATTGTCATCTCCCGGTCGAAATAGTTCACCGGGCATATTGGGCTATCAAAAATGTTAATTTGAGATATGATGATGCAGGCCGAGAAAGGAAACTCAAATTGTGTGAGTTAGAAGAGCTAAGGGATGAAGCTTACGAAATCGCGTCAAAATACAAAGATCAAATGAAAAGAGCTCATGATGCGAAAATTCGCAAGAAGGAATTTGAAGTGGGTCAAAAAGTTTGGCTCTACAATTCCAAGTTGAAGCTCTTCCCTGGAAAGCTCAAGAGCAAATGGACTGGCCCATACATCATAACAAGGGTTGGAAAGCTTGGCGAGGTAGATATCGAGGACCCGAAAGATGGGTCAAAGCAAACTGTGAACGGGCATCGGTTGAAGCCTTACGTGGAATACCCCACAGAACATGGTAACATTGTCGAGTTGGTAAGTTTCTTAGAGGGCTTACCAACTTATGAAATCAATTAAAAATGCAGGTGAAAGCTCCCATCCCGGGTACGTATTCTAATTGTAGTATTGGGGACAATACTAATTTTTTCGGGTGGTGGGGAGCTTAGTTGTAAAGTGTACATATTTTTTATAGGTAAACTATTAGTTTTTTTTTTTTTTTTATATAGGTATTGGTAAAAAAAAATATAATAAATAAAAAAAAAAAAAAAAAAACAAAAGATTGAGTAGCCTACTTTGTATGTCTCATTAGCCTACTCTTAAGGTGCACGTAGGGGATTTGTAGACAGCAGGAACTCACGTAGCCTCAAGAGGATTTATAGTAGCCTCCTCAACAAAAGCTAGTAGCCTACGCCATCTTAAAAAAAAAAAATAATAATAATCCAGGCATTTGATCGAGACCTACCCACAAAACAACACAATTCTTTTTTCTCATCTTCTTCACTTAAATCCTCTAGAACCCTAAAACTTCATTCCACCATAACTTTGTCATTCTTTAACCAAATCTCACAATCTTTGGGTCTAAATCACTTAGTTTTTCAAGACTTACAAAACCCCTATCATGTTTCTTATTAATTCTCAACGATTTGAGAGCAACACTTAATTTATATTCGGGTCTTGTTTGGGGTTGTCAAGTTTTGCGTGAATCTTAAAGTTCTTGTGATCCCTAGTGTAGCTTCACCCAAAAGGTATGTTCTCTACTCGATTTTTAAGCCTTACTATTACAAATATTGTAAGTTTCTTCCTTGATAATGAACTTAATTGTTTGAAATAGGTTGAATATACACAATTGATGACTTAGTGGCTTAATGTGGTTTAGGATATTGTATTTGCAAGGCTGACATCAAAATAAGTGTGGGGACCCATCCTTTTACACTTTTTCTTGATGAATGGGTTAACTAGAATGTTGAACAAATTGGAAGTTGCTATTTCTCTAAAGGAGAAATATTTTTCCTAAAACATAATGCATATTTTTTTTTTTATTTTCAACATTCAAGTAACTAGTTCAAGGTTATGGTTATGTATGCTAAATTTTTGGGTACTAATCAAAGCATTTTATGTTGTGTGACAGAAAATGTTTAGGAAAAGGAAGAGCAAATCCACAGAGGAAGGACCATCGTCATCTTCACGTAAAGGGAGAGGAAAAGGTCGACTGCAGAATTTAGATGAGGATCTTGATATAGAAATGGATGACCCAGAAGAAGTGGAAGATGAAGCGTTGGCTGTAGCCAATGCAGCTCAAGATTGGAAATGGTTGGATGCTTTGAATGACCCGATTAAAGAAAAGTGGGATAAAGATAAATCAAAGAGGCTGTCTGATTTTAAGAACAAGGCTGAGGAGAAAAGATTGTGGAGATGGAAGATGGCAGATTTGAGAGGAGGAGTTTTGGGTGTATGTGTTGTTGAAAGAGCAGTTAATTTAGAAGAATTTAGGCTGTTTAATATCACCCAAAAATTTGAAAGGCTAGGATGGGAAAGGGCGTTGGATTGGTGCAAAGGAGGGCGTAGTAAAATATATATGCAAGCCGTTTGTGAATGGATGTCATCTTTGAGGTTTGATGATCGTGGTCCACCTGCCGCATGGAAGTTGATTGGAGAAGTGGCGGGAAAGAAAATGATCATGTCATTTGAAACCATGAATAGAATTGCCAATTTTGACTCGCTAGGTGTGGGAGCTTACCACTAACCTATCTTAACAAGTGCGATTGTTGTGAATCATTCCTACAATTCAAGAACATAAAAATCACATATCATTCTCCAAAGTCTAGTATCAATTTCTTGAAGATTAAAGACCCTCTTTTGAAGATGATGAACACCATAGCCATGCTTGGCTAAAAACATTTGTATTACACTGGGGATGTAAGTTCTTGATAGCTAGGGCTGAAACATTTGGGTATTGTTTAATCTTTGAATTAATGTTCTTGTGTACTTGAATTATTTGTGTTGAGTAGTGATTAATCTTATGCTAGACTCATTTTTAGTTAATTGATCTTGTGCCAATTTCTAGTGAGATAAGCATGGTTCCTTGCATCAACACTACCATAGGATTGTATGTTCTAGATGATAAAGTATAGTTTAGTCCATTGTTGAATGTTGACGAAACTTGATACCTAAATTTATTGAACAATCAACCCGTTAGTACCAATTGCATTATCCTTGTTCATCCAATTATGCCCAATTATTGAAAGCCCTAGTGTTCAATTACCAAATCCTTAGTGTAATCATTTTTATCTAATTGTTTACAAGTATTATTATTTACTTCTTTCAAATACAATTTAAGTTTCATATTAATCAACAACAACTCTTCAACCAATTCTTAAATGATAATTTGCATACTTCATAATTAACTAGCACCTTCATAAGCAACATTTTCAAAGTTAACTAAGCGATAATCACTAACCACACGCTCCTTGGATTGATACCCTATTTACCCTATCTACCTAGGTTAATTAGGTTTTGCATGACCCGTAACGACCGGCTCATCAAATGGCGCCGTTGCCGGGGAAATGTATAGATTACCAAAAGAATTGGGAAATGGTCCCATGAAATCAATCCCACATACATCGAACACATCAACAACCAAAATGGGTTGCATTGGCATTTCATCACGTCTTGAGATGCTTCCTAATTGTTGACAATGTAGGCAGTTTCTAGCATACTCAAATGAATCCTTAAAAATTGTTGGCCAATACAACCCACTAGACAAAACCTTGTGACCCGTCTTTTGGCCACTAAAATGTCCTCCACATGCATAAGAATGCACGTGCTTCAACACACTCATGATCTCTTCATCCGGGATGCATCTTCGAATGATTTGATCCGCTCCCACTCTAAATAAGTCAGGTTCATCCCAAATGTAATGTTTCACTTGGGACAAAAAGTGGAGCCTCTTCTTCCTCACCCAATGTTCCGGCATTGTACCTGTCACTAAAAAATTAACAATATTAGCAAACCAAGGTAACGTCGAAACAACTAACAGGTGTTCATCTGGGAATGACTCATTAATTTCATTCGTTGAGTCTTCCTCCTCAATCATCAATCTAGAAAAATGGTCTGCGACCACATTCTCCGTGCCTTTCTTGTCACGTATCTCCAAATCAAACTCTTGTAGTAAGAGTATCCATCTGATCAGCCGGGGCTTAGCATCCTTTTTGTCCATTAAATACCTGACAGCACTGTGGTCAGTATAAATAATAATTTTACTACCCCTCACGAGACCTCACTCGTCCTCATAACCGGAATGCCGGGAGGTTTAAAGGATCTATCCTTAGTCAGTGTTTTGGTTTTAGTATAAAAAAAAAAAATTGTATTCAAGTATCTGGTAAGCATCTTTCAACAACTAATAAACCAACAACCCTTAATTTCTTTTGTGAGAAGCATGCTTCTACACATATTCCAGTTGTAGGTTTATTCACAATGGAATGGATGGCCATATTGTTGAAAGCAAGGAACACGAAGCATGAAACTAAATCAGGTGCACCTCTTTTCACTACGCTATTGGTGGTTCTTTAGTTAGAAATAAGTGGATTGTATATTATTTTGTTCCGGGGTGAGTCTTTGTTGGGTATTCATCACATTCCCATGTGCGCTTTTCGTTTCTCCCTACACATTGAGGACAATGTGTACTCTAAGTGTGGGGAGAGGAAAGAAAAATTTAAGCATTTTGAAATCCCGTCATTTAAACACTACACATTGAGGACAATGTTGGACTCAAAGTGTGGGGATGAGGGGATATCTATTTAAACTTGAATTTTTAAGACCCTCAAAAAAAAAAAAAAAAAAAAAAAAAAAAAAAAAATTGAAACAAGCTCGATCCTAAGAAAGCTTTTTCCACCTGATTATTGGATCATGAAATTCGATCTCTAGTCATGGTCATAAACTCTTTAAGTTCCTTGACGTGTTTTTCCAAGGATGGTTTTTGAAAAATGTGGAATGCCTAGTTAGAAAAGACTAGTGAAGAGTATAGCATTTTTGCATATCGGCAACCTATTTTCCCCTTCATGTTCATGAGAGATTATTGAGCCACCACAACATGCTAACACTCTATAAAAATTCCACATCTATTGGCATGTTGTGTTCATTTGAATTGAGTGTGCCATTATAATTGCATAAAGTAGAACTTGCAACTTTTGATACGCTTGCCACATTAGACCAATTGAGACACAAGAATGATTAAGGCATTAGGTTTGACCTTTTTATTTTTACACCACTTTGATATCCTTGACAAAAAAAAAAAAAAAAAAAAAAAAAAAAAAAAAAAAAACTCTCCTAGTTAAACAATTTGGAGCCTTTAACCTTTCAATTGATCACCCAGTTAACCCGTAAGCCTTTTTCACTTTAAACCCGAGTGATGAAAATTCAATTGAAGGTTGTTCCTTTGTGTGTAAATAGTTTACAATTATTATTAGTTGTGTAAAAAAAAAAAAAAACACAACTGCAAAAGCATTTAAAAAGAGCAAAGCCTTAAAAAGAAAAAAAAAAGAAAAAAAAAACTCAAGTTAGTCGTAGAATAAAAAGGCGCATCATTGCCTTATAGTTGTGCTAGTCTGTTAATTTTGATCAGTTGTTTGATGTAATAAAAGTTGAATTTTCATCACCTTAGTCACTTTAAATATCCCATTCCATACCCTTCGCCTAGCCCCATTACAACCCTTTAAAGACCTTTTGACTTGTGTTGACTTTTGTGTGATTTGGTGAAGGGCGATTGAGTTGCAAGCCTATACTAACATGCATTATAATCGGTTTTGAGGGATTAATGTAATATACTAGTGCATTACAACTAGTTTTGCTTAAACCGAGTAGAGTGAACCATTGTGAGGGGTGTGCAAAAATGTGAACTTGGATTTAGTTGGATTTGGCTAGGCAAATTCTTGGTTTATGGAGTAACATTTAAAACCTTGGAATGTAAATCTACTAATAGGCGTAAGTCTTGTGAGTTAGGGTATGACTAAGGACCGTTTTTTTTAGAATCGATAAAAAGGTTGGAAATTGTTTGAATTGTTTATCGGGTGAAGTTCAGTAATTTGCTTGAGGGCAAGCAAAGAGTAAGTGTGGGGATGTGATACGCGGGTGAAAGTTCAAGGTTTTTTCGGGACTAAGATTGTATTTTTATGCAATTTTGGAATTACGAGCACACTACTTTGATTAGATTTATGGTTTGCAGGTTAACAAAGTTAAAAGTGTGTTTTGGGAGCTTAACGGGACTTCGGATGGAAGCTAGAGTGATTCGGGTGGAAGAAATCGAAGAAAATGGGCAAAAAGAGGCTTATAGTGTAGCCTACAGGCATTTTGGGCGTAGCCAACTCGTAAGGAAGGCGTAGATAGCCCGTAGACAGCAGAAACTCGAGTTGGCATTTCACTTGCGTAGCCTACTGATGTTTAGGGCGTAGCCTACGCGTCCAACCTCGTAGCCTACGACCATTTTGGGCGTAGCCTACGGGGTCTCTGGTCAAACACATTAAATTTCGATTTTAAAGCACTTTTTATGGATTTTTATGTGAGATTTGACCATTGACTCGAGAGGAGGCCATAAAGATGAATCTTTGGGGGGACATATTTTTTACCACTAACCTATCTTAACAAGTGCGATTGTTGTGAATCATTCCTACAATTCAAGAACATAAAAATCACATATCATTCTCCAAAGTCTAGTATCAATTTCTTGAAGATTAAAGACCCTCTTTTGAAGATGATGAACACCATAGCCATGCTTGGCTAAAAACATTTGTATTACACTGGGGATGTAAGTTCTTGATAGCTAGGGCTGAAACATTTGGGTATTGTTTAATCTTTGAATTAATGTTCTTGTGTACTTGAATTATTTGTGTTGAGTAGTGATTAATCTTATGCTAGACTCATTTTTAGTTAATTGATCTTGTGCCAATTTCTAGTGAGATAAGCATGGTTCCTTGCATCAACACTACCATAGGATTGTATGTTCTAGATGATAAAGTATAGTTTAGTCCATTGTTGAATGTTGACGAAACTTGATACCTAAATTTATTGAACAATCAACCCGTTAGTACCAATTGCATTATCCTTGTTCATCCAATTATGCCCAATTATTGAAAGCCCTAGTGTTCAATTACCAAATCCTTAGTGTAATCATTTTTATCTAATTGTTTACAAGTATTATTATTTACTTCTTTCAAATACAATTTAAGTTTCATATTAATCAACAACAACTCTTCAACCAATTCTTAAATGATAATTTGCATACTTCATAATTAACTAGCACCTTCATAAGCAACATTTTCAAAGTTAACTAAGCGATAATCACTAACCACACGCTCCTTGGATTGATACCCTATTTACCCTATCTACCTAGGTTAATTAGGTTTTGCATGACCCGTAACGACCGGCTCATCACGGACAAACTATCTCAATCGGTTCTATAACCCTTAGTCGGATCAGTTGTTGTTTTAAGTCTAAATTTGTGACTCTCGTCATTCACAGCATATTTGTGGAAGTTATTGTCGGATAGATCAGGAAATGATGTTGCGAGTACCATATCTAGAATGGTCGTTTTAGTTAATGGACGACGATTTCTAACACAAGTTAACGAGAAAAGTCCATCATTGTTCCTAAACCAATTTGGAAATGCACTATCTGTCCTATATGGTGTGGCAACAAATAGTGATCTCAAGGCAATGCCACTTCATGACGTTGCAAATAGGGTTCATGGTTTGTGTCCGAGAGAAAAAATGATGAATATTTTAGGGGTCTAATTGATTAGGTGGAGTTGCATCGCCCAACGCAAGCGGTTGCTAGGATATATTTTGGGCACGAAAAGTCCGAAGGCAAGGCTGTGGTGGTGTCATCTAGACATGATTTACCGATCAACGATATGGACTTTGGATGGGGCAAGCCAGAATTCGAATAATTTCATCTCCCTTGGGGTAGTCGAAGTGGATACGTAACCACCATGCCAAGTGCAACTAGAAATGGGGATTGGGTGGTTTACATGCATCTCAATGAGAAGGAATTTGATGTGATTGAGCATATGGCACCCAATGTGTTTACACCTCTTTCAATTTCTAGCTTGGTTAATTAGTTGATTTTGTAAAATGCTTTGTATATGGTTTGTTTCGATGGGTGTTTTACATGTATTATGAAGTGTATGTTAACTTGTGAGATATATATATATATATATATATATATATATATATATATAGGGTGAGGTTTCTATACAAAGGACATTTTTTGTACAAAGTGTGAGAAGTCTATATAGGCATTGTGTTTTAAATTTTAAGCATGGTGTTTTATATTCTATTAGCATAGTATTATATAGAAAAACACAAAACTTAATAATTTAAAACACTAATTAATGTATACTCGACATGCAATCTAAAACACCTTACAAAGAAAGTAATCAGCGTGTTTTAAATTTCATGTCTAAAATACATGTGATTGTGTTTTAAATTGTTACGTTTGTTGTTTTCCTATATAATACAATGCAAAAGGAATCCAAAACAACATAGCCAAAATTTAAAACATAATGACTACATAGACTTCTCACACTTTGTACGAAAATTGTACTTTGTACAAGAACCTATACCTATATATATATATATATATATATATATATATATATATATATATATATATATAACTATAAGATCTATTAAAAATATATAAATTATTTTGGTGAATTGAATGAAACTAGATGGCGTCCCCCGCGCGTTGCGGCGAGGGCAATCTTGTGATCGGTTTTTTGTTAATAAGTAGTTGGATATTATATATTGGCTATCATATATTAAATGGTATAGCTTTTGATTACATGCTTAGATAGTCAAGTATCATCACACCCTTGGGTGATAAGTACAAAATGGGTTAGTCATGGCCAAGATTTACAAAAGAGGTTACATATTTATAGCATCCTTGAATGATTTCTATAAAAAAAGGTTAGTCATAACCATGAGTCTTACTAACTAGCTGTTGCTTTTCTTTGACCTGCAGCTTAGATCTGCATTAAAAAACAGAAATCGTTTAACAAATATCATATTACTAATTATTTGGGATTAGTATTATAGATAATAGAAAGGCAGCACAGCAGCGACCTGGCTTCACAAAACAGGTTACATATTTAGTCATAACCATGAGTCTTTACCTGATGCTCTTCTTTGGCTTGCGGCTTGGAGCTACATTAAAAAAAAAAATTGAGACCATTATCTAACTAAATTGATAATTAAGTTGGTTAATTTCATTAAACATGCGACCTTTAAAAAACAATTATTACAACTGATTAGATTTATAAATCCAAATCTTTTTTTGGGGGGTTTGAACCTCTGATTAATTGACAACTAATTCTTTAGCATTAGTATAATAAAGATATTGAAACACTGTGGACATTGGGATTCAACCATAACCTATGTAATTCAATGGCTATTAAAAGGATTAATCCGCCTGTGTGGCACTCTATTAACCCGCTCGATGAGGCGCATTGAGCACAAAGGACGCGTGAGGCAATCACATCACTCATGCATTTAAAATTGTAAACAATATTAAAAAAAAAACTAAACTAAATAAAAAGTTTATTACACAAGAGAGGTTTTTTTAGACAACCCATGATCAAATAGTTTTTAGTTTCAATAGCAATCGGCATCTATAATCAATCATTTAAGAGTAAATTATAAGGGTCATTATTCAATATGATACTCGGTTTTTAAATTGTACCTTTGGAGACATATTTTCCCCATATCTCCCTCCCTGGGTGTATCGCCAGAAACCTAAATGTATACAGTCGATTCTGCAATCCAAAGGACAATAGCAGTTATTGTTTTACGAAGTGATTACATAAATTATTTTGAGTATTTGTTTCTTTATACTTAATGAGTTCATCGGTTGCTTCTTATTTGTTGGGGGCGCCTCTTAGGTGACAGATGGTTTCGCAACTCAAAACTAAGAAACAAATATAAACATGACCCGTATTATTCATCAATGAAATAACAATACCATCACAATCATCATCACCAAAATCTTCAACATCATATGCATCCTCATGCTCAAAAGCCGCAACTCTACACTCCTACTACATCAAAGCACATACACCCCTGATGAGTTGGCATATCAATTTCATCCTCTACACTCTCTAGTCCCTATAACCTATCTAGGATTCACTTTTTTCCCAAATGTATGTTCTTGAAATATCAAGTAATGAATGACATACTTATAAGAATTTGAAAACATTTATGCTTCCTCTATAATAGTACATACACCCCACTCAATTCATAAGTTAGCAGTTTTCAAAAACAATTGCTTGGCTAACTCCCACCTCCAAATAATAACAACAATAATAATAAGACTGAATTACAAGTTGTGACCTTTAGCTTTATACCCGATTGCAAATAATGTCATTTAAGTTTAAAATTGATTGGTCTTGTACTTTATCTTTCAAAATCTTGCACGTTATGTCCTTTATGGCTAACTCGGTTAGTTTTCGTCGTTATGTTTGGTCACATGACCTGCACATGAGGGTATTACGGTAACTTCACCCACCCCTTCCTTTCTTCCCCAATTTGACTCATATAAACCCTAATCTTCAAGAAACTTTCATGGCTACAAGTTTCATATCCATTCCCAAATCAGCCTCCATCTTCTTCGAATTCATTCTCCATGACCCACCTTCCAGGAACTATAAGACGACAGGGATGATGATGGTTACAACCACCATCAACATTGCATGTCGTACAAGTGCTCGAAGCTGGCCACCACCCTTACCACTGTTATCATTGGATCTAGTAGCGACCACCATCAACGCCACAGCCTCCACCTCCGGCCAGGATATCAAGATCTGGTTCTGTCCCCATCAACATCACCACCGCAACCACCACCATCAACTCCACCATCGCAACCACCTCTTCATTACCCCTAAAACCCCCCATTCTGTTCACCACTTCACGAGCTCCCACCACCACAACCCATTTAAAATCAAACCCGGAAATGATGATGAAGATGAAATACATTTTCCGTTCACATTTTTCCCAATCAAAGGATTAGATAATTAGTCTTTGATCTTCAATCCATCATTCTTTATTTCTTACCCATCGTGTTTGATTCACCATTCATCAACTTGGGTTTCCTGTTTTTCCATCCAACAAAGTTAAAACCTACTCAAGGTTTACCTCCGTCTGTGTAATCCGAGAAAGATGGTGGCGTACGGCTGTTGTCTTTCGTTGAAAACTTGAAATTACCCAGATTTCAGTCAAATTGGGGAAGAAATGAAAGGGGTGGGTGAAGTTACCGTAATACCCTCGTGTGCAAGTCACGTGACCAAACTTAACGACGAAAACTAACCGAGTTAGCCATAAAGGACATAACGTGCAAGATTTTGAAAGATAAAGTACAAGACCAATCAATTTTAAACTTAAAGGGCATTCTTTGCAATCAGGTATAAAGCTAAATGACACAACTTGTATTTCAGTCTAATAATAAATAAATAAATGACTTAACAAATCACAAGTTGGAATGTCCTTCATAAATGCTACACATTTTGAATTAATTTTCCTTCAATACAATGAAACAATTACCTATTACATAATACAATTACATTATGGAAATTATGAATAACCTGGGCTGATGGTTTGTATTTCTTGTTAGGTCTCCCACTTTTCTCACCTGTGAAGAAACATGTAAAAGAGTTAAATTGAATTATTTGATATTACATACAATCTTTTTTTCGTTCTTATCAAGAATGTGGTAGAATTGGGGTTTATTTGAAATTATCGTGTCCAACGGTGGACTTTGAGAATAGGAAATTTGTGTTTGCAAATAAGGAGAAGATGAAGCTATTGTTGGGGTGAGACGTTTGTTAATGGCATCGCTAATCGCTAATGTTTATAAAATATGAGCCCAAACAATACATTCAATCGATTAAACAAAGTAAGATTACCTCACAGTGGTCCGTTCCTGGCAGAGTACAGCCCCACTACTGTCGCTGCCTCTGCATAAGCCAGCATGACCGCCGATATGTGAGGAAACGAACATATTACCTTTGTTTAATTTATTTTCCGGGTAAGGCTTCTGATTTTGGTTGGGTTGGTTGATTTTTTTCTGGCGATCGAGGGTGGTTTTCTACGGCGATTAAGAACGGCTAGACTCGAAGATGGGTTAATCAGTGGAGATTGGTTCGTCGGTGGATATTATGGTTTCGGATGAGAAGAGAGAGAGAGAGAAAATGCAGTAGGTTTATGTGTGTATTGAAGAAGAGGGTTCAGATACAACATGTGTAAAGACAGAGCAAAACCAGAACACCTCACAAAAACCGGCCCATATGTTTGTTAATACCATCAGTACAACATTTAAAGCATACAGTACAACACACCAATGCAAAAACCTCTTGCTAAATAAAAGTATTTAAATTGATGGTTGAATTTTACTACATTTAGTACATCCTTTTGTACTTGGCTGGTAAAGTTTCCTTCTTGATGTAAAGTTACTATTTAAACTAGGGGTGAAACTCAGTGGAAATGTTAAAATTTGTAAGTTTCGGGTTTTGATAACTAAAATATAAATATGTTTACTGTGTGATTTTATAAAGTATTACAAAAGTTTTATGATGTAATTTTAAATTTCTAATTTAGAAAGAAAATTTATGTTTTAAATTGATCAAAACCATAAAAACAAACGCTAATACCAGTTGTGATAACATCAATACTGGTACTGATGTTGTTTGGTCCGCAACTAATTGGTTCGTCACTTAACCGCTATTTCTAATACAACTTTATTTTTAATAATATTTATATCGTAATGTTGATAAAACAAAATAAACACAATTGTGTATTTAGTTTTTATATATGAAAACAAAAAAAGGACAGTTATAATAGAAAAATAATACTTTTAAATTTAAATGTATATATTATTTATAGCATAAGAGGTAAAATTGAAACTTAATAAAATACCAAGGGGCTGTTTGGTAAGGCTCTCAATGAGTCTCTGAATCATTCAATGCTGAATGATTCAGCATTCAACTCATTCAGCGCGTTTGTTTCAGCATCTGAATGGAATGGTTAAGGTTGAACCATTAAGACTCTTGATATTTCTGAACCATTAATCACTGAATGAATCTATTTTTACTTCCTCTACCAATGTGGAACAAGAAGACGTTACATTTAGAGATCCAACAAAACAACACTTAATGATTTAGTACTTAAACATTCAGACTTTTTAATGATTCAGTACTTTAAAACAATATTTAGCAAAATTGCAAATTCACCAAACTTGCGAACGTATGTTTATTAATTGGATTTGATGATTGAAATTGCAATTTTGCTACACATGGCCCCCACAACAAAAAGTAAACTAAGACAGGTCCTTTTATTTGTGACAATATTCCATATATTGAAGAAACTTCCTTTCAATTAACTCTGGCTGTCCCCAATTCAACGCTAACTTATCTCATGCGCATAAACTAAGAGAGCTAAACTTAATACTAACTTATCTCACGTGCAAAAACAGCAAAGGCAAGGATAACTCACTAAGTCCAGCGTCTCACATACGATTATACGAAGCATACAACACACTGGACTGGAAGGCTTGAAGAGATACGTACCCGCACGCACGTTGGCTCATATCACACACAGATGGATAGGAATATTCAATAGAACATTCTAAATGCCTCACGCGCCACCTAGGATATGCCAGCTAATATGAGACAAGGAAAGAGACGTGTGGCCAATCAAAGGAGGGAATTCCCTGCTCCACGATCTCATGGCAGGTAGAAAGAACAAGGACACTCGAAAAGAACATCCGGCCAATGACAGAAGGACATCGCATTGTACCCTAACGGTTGTCAAACGTGAGGCCCGCACGAGAGAGTTGGCATTCCCCCAATCAACCAATCAGGACGCAGCTCCTAGAACTATAAATACTCTTATCTCTCAGGGTTGGTCCTTTGGATCAGCAAAAATTCTTGAATAGCCACTCTAAGCTGTGTGAGAAATATTATAGCCGAAATACTTGTAATATATGTTTATTCGAGTTCCTTGTAATCATCCAGTCTGTTATCAATAAATATATCTCGTTACTTTGCTCGTATCTAATCATACTTAACCAGTGTTTCTTCAATATTATAATATAAACCTTAAAAGTAAACATTACCTATTCAATTAGCATGTTCAATACCATTACAATGTAGTGGTAGAGACATTGGTAAGCAATGATAGAAGACCCAGAGGATCTGGGTTCGATTCTTGAGTCAAACGAGTTTTACCGGTAATCTCATCGTCGTGCCTATGGCTTTAAACATTAAACCATTGTAGAAGAAGCCCATAGGAATAAAACATAAGTCCAAAGGATACCAACACAAGTCTAAACATAATATGCCATACAAGGCCAAATATATCACAACAATACTCGGGTTTCGAAAACTATAAATTCAGATTGATACTAAATAACAAGATCCGAACCAGATCATAACCAGCAACAGCTGTCCATGACAATATTAAACAAATAAAAGTAGATTCACAGACAGGAATACATTTCCTGATGCAGCAGAAGAAAACACGCGTATGCAGATTTACAACCACCCATCGTATTCTTATAATGCCAGGAGCAGCAACAGTGAGTCACCGTCATCTGATAAGAAACAAATAATAGTAAGTTGAAAAGCAAGATCAATATAAAGCATCCGAACAACATTGCCCCAGCGGCATGGAAATACCGGCTCACCTTGCACTAGGGCAGCAAATTACAGCCACCAATCAATACTGAAACGTCTACAACGTACAGGAAACATATGTATCAACCACACCTTGCACCATAATCGCATAAATGAAGCGCGAAAGCCGATAAGCATCCAAATGAACAGCAGCAGCAGAACAATAGTAAGAAGACCCATATGGTATAACACAAATGATGACTAGCCAATGTTTTATCCCCACCGAATGACCCATTGACTCGTAGGACAAAAAAAAATGCAGCACCAGCAAATACTAAAACAAACAGCAGCGTATTCAGACAGGAACACATTTCTGGATGCAGCAGAAGAGAACATGCGTATGCACACTTAAAACCACCCGACCGACCAACGTTGTCAGCTACAGGAAAGGCTGATTCACCTTAAAAAAGGGCAGGAAATTACAGCAACAAATTAAAACTGAAATGTCTTCAACGTAGAACCAAATAAAAAAACTTCCATCCCTTGCACCATAATTGCATAAATGAAGCGTGAAAACCAGTATGCATCTAGATATCAGCACAATATTTCATATATTGAAGAAACTTCCTTCCGATTAACCCTACCTGTCCCCAATTCAAAAAAAAAAAAAAAAAAAAAGATAATGAATAAGTTGAAGACGGTCAGCATAAGGACACCCGCAATGCTAACGTAAAAAAAACAGAGTACTCTTGCCTAAAATAGGGCGCAATCCAGCAATGCTACTAAAATCTTCAAAAGCCTTCTTTAGGACAGCCAAAAAAGTATTAAATTGTGCGCAAAACATAAGCGGGTCAGCCACATTTCTCCATACATCCAATGGCATTTAAATCCACCATTTCTCCAAAATTTTATAAATAAATAAATAAATAATTTATAAGATTTCATAGGTTTGAACATCTGCTAATCCAATACATTCATTTCTAAGAAGGAATACCTTTAAATTACCAAAACTTGACCAGTCTGAAACATAGACTAATACTTGATGAAATCACCTGAACTTGATCGATTGCTTGAACATCGTTGATTTTGGGCAGTTTAATTCCTACATGAAATACTGCTTTTTACATCTGTCATGGATGTAAAGCCATATGATTCAAGCTGCCCCCTAGATCATAAAATACCCAGGCCTTTCAATCAGAAAATGCTAATTGGCAGATGAATTATGCCTGTACCTGCTATACCAAACCCTTTAATCAAATGCAACAACCGCTATATATGTGAAAACTTGACTTATACTTTATGTTTCTTAATCACATCTGGTCAAATCTGTGTGCCTCATATTTTTTTAGCTTGTCATATTTCAGATATTTCCGATAAAAGTTTACCCCTTGCAATGGTTTTCTTGATTAGATCATATTCAAGATATATTTGAATATTTCCAATAAAAGTTTGGCTCATCATACTTCTAAAAGTTATGGACATATGCTATAAGTTTATGAAAGTAAATATCGACTAATTATTGAACATAAATGCCCTATAAATATTACATGAAACGGTGCCTTTATGAAGTTAACTGTTTATAACTTCCAATCCAATCATTGCCTCTAATAACTGATTCGTAACTGCCCAGACTTAGATTAAATATTATACTTAGACTTATTATCATATGTTACTTATTTAACTTATAGACATTGTCACATGCATGGCATACATATTACTAATAATAAGCTGCACATAATTGATATTAAGAAATTATACATCTAACATTTTCCCCTTTAATCTCTTAATATCAATTCACAGATCTTCATTCCCTACGGCTGCTGCTACATTTGGTCCTCTTGTTTGGTGAGGCTGCGGGTTCTCCATTCTTTTGCCTGATGACTAGGACACTGAGTTCTTCATTTGTTTCCACTTTGATTTCCCTTTCTTTGAACCTTAAGTGGTACCAATTCAACATATCTAAATGAGTGATGTATATGATCCTTAAACACTTCACTATGTCATCATCTTTCTTCATTTTACTTAGGCCTAATCCATAACCCATTGTCACAGCCAGTTGTACCCATAAATCATACTTATTTACTGCATCAGATCCTCCAAATCTTTCAACAGTCATATATAGATCCATCAAATCTACTTTCGTTCCTAAATGATCCAAAGTTGGGACTGGCATACGTCCATTGAAATTGAGAAAACTATTTAGAAACCATGAGATCATTCTTTCGAATTCTTTCTTAAACTTGATTCTATGCAACTTGATTTAAGTGGATTGATAGATCATGTCCGTGAGCGAAATACAATTCTCCAAAGGGTCTTCTCCCTTTGGATATATCATATTCTCTTCTTCTTCATAACATGGCTCGGTTTGATCATCATATTCATGTTCTTTTGCTTTCTCTTCTTCCGATTTTTCTGAGGAGTTTTTGACAAAATCGCTTTGTCCCTCCATGTTTGCAGCCTTCTTTCTCTTCAACCCGTCACTTTCATAATTCTTCTTTGTTGGATCTTCATTAACCTTTTTATCATCAACTTCTTTGACACTATATGGACAATTATAACCCAGATGATAATCGTTACACGTCAAACAATGGATAATTGGTTCACTAATGGGATCGTATTCGATTTGTTTCTCTTTTCCTTTCCATAAAGGATGCCTCTTTATATGGCATATGTCTCACTCAAAGACTATCATAAAGCCTTGGCCTTCGAATTTTCCCATACTTAATACGTTCCTTTTCAGAGTAGGAATGTAATAAACATTACCTATAGTGTGGATCTGCCTTGAACTATAAATCTCCATAGCCCCTTTGCCTTTGTAAAGATCCCATTTGAACCCCTCATTATTCCCATTGATACCAAAAGATCTTTCTAACTTTTGGAACATGCTTCCTTACCCGGTTGCATGTTGTGTTCGGTTGTGGCTAAAATACCAAATATCATTCCACGTACCACCATTTGTCCCTTTCACCATATAATCACTTTTTCCAATCCTTTCTGGACAGTTTCGCCTGTAATGGAATGGTTCTTTACAGTAGGAGCAACACATACCTTTAAGGAATTCTACATTAGTTTCCTTCGCATTCAGAATGTTGTTTTCTGCCTTGTTTTTATCACTTTGTCTCTGATACGGATTGCCTTTATAATCATCCTTAGAAGATATGTCTCCGTTGTCCTTGTTCTTACTGAACTTCCACTGATAATCTCTATAATTATCTTCGAATTGAATCAACTCTTTCCCCTTTCTAGTTTGGGTGATGCCCTGAAATAAGGGCGACTCCACACACCCATAGGACTTCTTGAAACTGATCTTGACATCTTCGTCTTCTTCTTCTTTCACAGTCGGATTGAAAGGTTTTTGAAGCCAAATCACTTGGCCTTTGTTAACACAGGTCTTGTTTGGATCTGATGGCTCTGATGCCATGTTGAGAATCACAGAATAACAACAAACTATAATAGTATGTGAACAGATTTGAGGGAGAGAGAGTTTTAGAAAAAATTGGCAGAAACCGAATGATTATTATTGAACATAAATGCCTTATAAATATTACATGAAATGGTGCCTTTATGCAGTTAACCGTTTATAACTTTCAATCCAATCATTGCCTCTAATAACTGATTCGTAACTACCCAGACTTAGATTAAATATTATACTTAGACTTATTATCATATGTGACTTATTTAACTTATAGACATTGTCACATGCATGGCATACATATACTTCTAACATGAGGTATTCTCCCACAAACTCTAAAGCACTAATAATAGGGTTACACATACCATATTGA
The DNA here is from genome assembly GCA_028751855.1 of Ambrosia trifida. Lineage (NCBI taxonomy): Eukaryota > Viridiplantae > Streptophyta > Magnoliopsida > Asterales > Asteraceae > Ambrosia > Ambrosia trifida. The sequence continues at coordinate 55,521,326 of CM054132.1, read as the reverse complement.
CATGTTAGGGTTACACATACCATCAACCAATCTTAAATTAAACACCAGACATGCATGGTGAAAGACTACATCAGGTCCTATATAAGTAATTAGCCTAGTTTTTTGAAATAGTTTATATGTATTAAGTTGTGTATTGAAATCAAACATTCAAATGTACTTGTTAAGTGACTTTTACCACAAGTGGCACAATGCCTTGGTTTAATTTGGCTTTTTACCACAAGTGACTCTTAGGATTCATCAATCTCAACTCGATCATCTTGCCTTGAAAATCTTGAACTGTGGTCACAAAAAAAAAACGTAACCGATATTCAATTTTACGGTTTCGAGAAATTAGAAAAACGTGTCAATATCATTTTGGGCATATAATAACTCTTTCTTTTTTCTTTCGGTTGATATAGAGAGTGCCAATATTGTAACGACACGAACCGATACTGACTGAATTCTGCTGTGTAGCGTGGTGAATCTAAGTTTTCCTATATTTAAAAATTAAAACATTGGTGGATTAGTGAACGGATCAACTAATTGGGTGGTTAAGCGTAATAGGTAATGAAAAGTACGAGAGATAGCTCTTGGCTTTGAGATGTTTTAATTGGGTTTTCTTTCGTCCAAAGCATGAGTTTATACACTCATCTTTCCACATTAAAAATTAAAAAACCTATCATACACCATTACTTCCAATTGGGAATTTAATTTGTTTTTAATTATTAAGTTTTTGTATATAATATGCACGTTTAAAATTTTTGTTGTTGATATTTATAAATTTTTAAGATGTAATCCGGTTACCATATTTTGTTAACATGTAACTTACTTTAATTATGATATTTTTTTTTGTTTTTTTTTTTTTTTTGTTGAATTGTAACATTAAGTACCAAGAAATTATAAATTTGAATTGTCAAATTTCTGTTTCGGATTAATTTACAAGAAACAAGGAAGTTTATTTTATGAGATTGCTTTAACATCCGGCAATCACTTTTTTTAGCAGAAAACGAACCAACTAAAAATCATTCTTAATTGTAAATTAATTAAGTTCTTTCCATAGGCAATTCTTTAACAACAAATCACATGAATTAATTATTTGATTTAGAAAATAAAGCAATTGTTTTGTAATTAACAAAAAAGTACCAACGACTATATGGTATACTAGCTCTTAACACCACCATGTTAGGGGGCGGGGTGGTCACTAATGGTCACTCCGTAATGATCATGACCATCACAAACACCGTCCTGCGAAATAAATCATGGCCATGATGAAATAAAACCGTGATGGCCATCACACCCCACTTGAACATTGCCAGCGGTCTTATGGCCGTTTAAAATAAATTTTTTTTTTAAATCAAACACTATATAAACTTCATTTTTCAACCAAAATCAATACCACAAACAATCAAACAATATCTCCAACAATCATACAACTCTAAAAAATGCAAGGCCCTTCGTATCTACTCGACTCATCTAGTTTTTCCGACTCATCAGGTGAAATAATGGAATTTTTTGCAAAGGTTTGCCATACCACGGAGCATCAAGATACGCGACGCGCAAAGAAAAAAAATGATTGACCGTGATCGGTTGGGGGCAAATGAAGTGTTGATGAACGATTATTTAGTAGAAAACCCACAATACAATGATGCGATGTTTAAAACTCAATTCCGTTTATCAAAGAAATTATTTTTAAAGATTTTCGGAGACATCGAAGCTAACTACGAATGGTTTCAAGAAGGGTACGATGCTAAGGAAAGTAGGAGTTTTACGGCGATACAAAAATGCACATCCGCGATTCGTCAACTTGCAACCGGTAACATTCCTAACGAATTTGATGAATATTTTAATATGTCGAGTAGAACTTCAAGCGAGTCTCTTTACTATTTTTGCAATGCTATTATTTCTAATTATACAGTAAAGAGTATCTACGAAGACCGACTAGACACGACATAACACGTTTGTACGCCACACATGAAGCTAGATGGCATTTTCCCGGGATGGTAGGGAGCATCGACGGTACCCACATCAAATGGAGAAGTTTTCCGACGGCTTTGTGAGGCCAGTTTATAAGCGGTGACCATAAAAAATCGACGATCATGCTCGAAATCGTTGTGTCATATGATTTATGGATCTAGCATGCGTACTTTGGTCCCCCAGGCTCAAACAACGGCGTCAACGTTCTACATCAGTCACCGCTATTCGATACAGAGAGACAAGGAATCGCCCCGACGTGTCCGTTTACGGTGAACGGGAGACAATATAGACGTGGATTCTATCTTGTTGATGGCATCTAGCCTACTTGGTCAGTTTTTGTGAAAGCTTATTCGTTTCCGCCAATCAACAAAGAAATATTATTTAGGAAGCTACAAGAATCAGCGAGAAAAGACGTTGAACGAGCGTTTGGTGCATTGAAAGCTAAATGGCACATCATAATAGATCATCCGATTCGTTTGGTTGATCAAGCGAAAATAAGGAGTGTTGTGTATGAGTGTATCATATTGCACAATATGAACTTGAAGGAAGAGGGGCGCGCAATATCTCTGGATTACGTTATGGATCCTCCGACACCAGCAAACGTTAATGATAATATTCTTTTGTACTTGAGGAATGAAGAAACCCACTTTTAACTTCGACATGATCTAACGGAACTGTTGGATCAGTTTCTAGCTTATAAACAGATTCTTATCAAGAACACTTGCTAAGATTTATCAAAGTACTTAGCACAGCAGAATAAGAATAAGTGTTCTAAGTTAGGATTTCACTTTTAACAGGAGTTATTACTCCCCATCAGTTAATGCACTAAAGTTGTAAATGAGAATCAAAGTAATGAGTAAATAAAAAAGTAAAAGCTATGAATGATTCTCAAAATACATATAGAGATGTTACTGCTAAAAGGATTATATAAAATAGAGGGGATGAACCCATCTATTTATATACCAAGAGTACGTACATTGGAAGTATACAAATGATTATAATAACACTACAACAGGCTGTAGTATCTGAAACTTGTACACAAAGTAACATATACTAATATAAAACTAAACTGCTGAAGATCAAGGGCGATGGGAAGCTTCTAAGGAACTGCTGATGAGTGACAAACTTCTGATGAGTAATCTTCAAGAGTTTGTCTTCGGGAGTTGTTTTTCAGATGTCTGTCTGGTTCGTCATCAGAACTTCTGATTCTTTACACTTCAGGACTTATTTATCAGCTTCTTGAGGACTTAGTGATCTTCTACTTTAGCAGCTTAAATAAAACATTTAGAGGATGTAAGACTAAGGTTTATACTGGCTTGTCAATCCTCTTTGACCCTACAGGAACACGTCGGTAGTTTAGATATCGTGTTCAAGGACCCGTACCCACCACTCAATTAATTTTGTTATTTCATTTTTATTTTATTTTATATTTTCTAGTAATTTTTTTATTTAATGTAATTTTTTTATTTTAGTTATATGTAATGTTTTTATTTTATTTAAAAAAATTGAGAGTGATAGTATGATTTCACCCAATGCTTTTAGTGATGAATGTGATGGTGTGTGATGAAAATGAGGTAGCGCAATTTTATGATTGTGATAGTGTGATGGTGTGATAGAATCACTAACCACCCCATCCACCCTTATAGATGTTATGTGGAGTTAAGGGCCTTAAATACCACTCCTTCTAGGCGCCCAAAGTGTTAAAAAAGTCATTCCTTAACATGTTAATAGGCGTGAAATTAGGATCTTGCCGGAGATACGATGTTGGAGTAGGTTGGTAATGATGTTGGATAGTTGTGATTATAAGACTAAGGCTGTAAACAATGATGATGGTACGAAGGTGGCGGAAGTTGCATACATTTTTGGCAATTTGCTTTTGATCGTGGGACTGGTTAGAGTGATTGATGTCGGAGCAGGTGATTGATTTAAAAAAAAAGAAAAAAATTTCACCAAAAACGCCTCTCTCCGCACCACGACCACCCTTTGGTTTTCGGGGCTTAAAGGGGAAATCCCCCTCTGTTGATGTGATCGTCACGTATTGCTCCACGCCCCCTTCATCTCATGATCACATCACACCGTGTAGTTTAATATTATTTTATTTAACTTTTCTAAATTCACCAATATGATGGTGACACACTATGTCATAAACCCTATAAATTCACACATTCCTCATCTTTCAAACATAAAACCTTCACTTGTATCATGAATCCACAAACTATTCCAGTAGAGTCAGACCACAAGGCTGATTCTCCACACAACTATCATGTGGTCGTGAAGGGTAGAGAGTTCATCTCAGCAGCTGCAACACTGGCCAACGAACACTGGCTTCCCTTGTCAAACCTTGATCTGCTTCTACCGCCCATTGAAGTAGGAGTTTTCTTTTGTTACAAGAAAAAGGAAAACACTAACATGTCCTCAGAAACAGTGGTGGACACCATCAAGAAGTCGCTGGCAGGGGTATTATCCACATTTTACCCGCTCGCGGGTGAGATTGTGCGAAACAGCCTTGGAGAGCCTGAGGTGTTGTGTAACAACACTGGGGTGGAATTTGTTTATGCATATGCAGATGTGGAGCTTAAAGAGTTGGATTTTTATCGCCCCGATCACTCTGTAAGGGGGAAGTTGGTGCCCCATATAAATCGCGGTTTGTTATCAGTTCAGGTAAAACCGAGTCGAGTAACAAGTTTTAAAACATTTATATTATATCATAGGATTGATTATTAAAATGACCGAGCTAATAACTTTATTATAAGTGAGATTTTAGTAGGATCGTGGTTTGTTATCGGATCAGGTAAAACTGATCGAGTCAAGTAAGGTTTTAAACAGTTAAAATGGTAGAATCAATTATTAAGAAGACCTTATTAATAACTTTACTGAGCAAGTTGTAAAATCGTATGATCCATAAAAGGATATCTAACAAGATCGAACCAATCAATTTCAACCATTTAAAAATTTATATGTCACAATCAGATATCAGCATTGAAATATGATAACTTTTTGGCACAAAATAGGGTGATGTACGTTTAACCTGGTAGTATATGTAGTTTCGATTAATATGTTGTTGTTGGCTTGTTGCTGTTTTTTTACTTTTTTATTGTTGTCTTTGTGCATAATGAGAGCTAGAGTTGGATCATAAAGCTTTTAAAAACCATTCAATCGATTAATCGATCTTTAAGTTGATTGAAAAGGAAAAAATATCAACAATTTATGAAAATATGTCACGTATAAAGTTCTTTATTTTTCAAATGATTGAACCATTTAGTAATATAAACCAATATGTTTATTGACCGATAGAATGAAACAGAAGAGAACAATCATTAAACATATATAAACCATTATGTTCTGCACACCTTATAAGTTACTAATGGATATCCTAAGATTTAGTCATATCATATGAAGATAATATCACGTAACAACGTTTTATTGAAACAGGTGACCGAGTTGAAATGCGGATCCATGATAATATCATGTGCATTTAACCATCAATTAAGCGATGGTTACTCGATAAATATGTTCTTAGTTGCATGGGCTAAGCATGCACGAATGGAAAACATGTACAAGATCACCTCATTTCGGCCATCGATTTTGAACCCACGACACCCTCCTCATTTTGAAACATCACTTGACAATCTATACATCCCCGTCACGTCACTCCCTCCTCCATCATCGTTTGAGGAACCACTTGATAGTCGAATGTACAAGATCCCCTCATTTCGGCCATCGATTTTGAACCCACGACACCCTCCTCATTTTGAAAAATCCCTTGACAATCTATACATCCCCATCACGTCACTCCCTCCTCCATCATCCTTTGAGGAACCACTTGATAGTCGAATGTATCACGTTTGTGCTAAAGCGATTGAACGTATGCAATCCGAAGCAAGCACAAAAGAAACCAAAAGAAGCAAACTATTGTCATTCACTGCGTATCTTTGGAAACTTTTAGCAGATAGAGGCAATGATGTTGGGAGTACAATATCGAGAATGGGCGTTGTAGTTAATGGAAGGCGTTTTCTGGCGGAAGTAAACGAGAAAAATTCAGCATTCTTCGAAAACCACTATGGAAATGTACTCTCTGTCCCATATGGTGTGGCATCAAAGAGTGATCTCAAGGCAATGCCACTTCATGAAGTTGCAAACCGGGTTCACAAGTTTGTGGCCGAGGCAACAAATGAAAAACATTTTTGCGGTCTGATTGATTGGGTTGAGTTGCATCGACCAGCGCAGGCGGTTGCTAAGATATATTTTGGGCATGAGAAGTCAGAAGGTAGGGCTGTGGTGGTCTCATCCGGACAAGATTTACCGATCATTGATATGGACTTTGGATGGGGCAAGCCAGAGTTCGGGTCGTATCACGTCCCATGGGGTAGTCGAACCGGATACATAACCACCATGCCAAGTGCAAGTGGAAATGGCGATTGGGTTGTTTACATGCATCTCAATGAAAAGGAATTTCATGTGATTGAGCATATGGCACCTAATGTGTTTACACCACTTTCTATCTCTACTTTGGTTTAGTTTATATTGTAATATTTCTCATATCTGGTTTGTTTGACGGTGTTCTACATGTATTTTGTTTGACTATAACATGTATTTTGTTTGAGTGTGTTCTACATGTATCTTGTTGTGTATGTTAACTTGTGCAAATTGTCATAATAATAAAGAATAAAGCTTTTGATTTGTGATACATACATTCAACTAGTGTTTTTGCCGGGGCGCGCGATGAGCGCCTTCTAATTTTGTTGCCACTGAAACGCAAAACAGATTTAATAGATGAACCTGCATCCAATAAAAGTATAAGTTATGAAAAAAACAACAATCTAAACTATAAATTAATTTGTAGAGTTATCGAGATTGTTTGACCCTGTAACAAAAATTGGGTACTGAATAATTAAAACAAATTGAATTCTTTTCACTCTTACCCTTAACCCCATCACCAAAACTTTATGCCACCTAATTAAAGAACCGACAAACTTAATTTACCCCTCCAAAGTCCATACCCCCAAAAGTCCATAATCATTTACAAAGTCACATTCTCTATCCTCTCTCATGAAATCACCAAGCCTTATACTTCCATCCATGATTGTTATCCACATGTTAGGAAGCCAGCCGCCACTTCTCCAACGATCGATCTTCAGCACTCCCATGGTTGCCGGTTGCTCCCACTATATTTGGTCACCATCGTTGCCTCTTTGGGTAGATCTTGTTCGACTTGGGTTAAGGGTAGGTGACGTGTGCGTATATATATATATAATTTTCTATGAATAAACACACGACTAGTTTTAATACTTATAAAAATGGTTTAGACCTTAAAATTAAAACACACACAAAAAGGCAAGTGTACCCTATCATATATATAGTAAAGCATAGATAAGAACCAGATATCGATCCATGGACACGGGCGGATGCAATAGTACTGAAACTCTGTCCCCAATTTACCAGTAAGAGATAATAGGAAGTCGTTTAAACTAATTTAATGCTAAAATACTAAATTAACACAAGTAAGTCTCTAAATACAAAATATATATATGTAAATACACTATATTCAATATGATACTCGGTTTTTAAATTGTACCTTTGGAGACATATTTTCCCCATATCTCCCTCCCTGGGTGTATCGCCAGAAACCTAAATGTATACAGTCGATTCTGCAATCCGAAGGACAATAGCAGTTATTGTTTTACGAAGTGATTACATAAATTATTTTGAGTATTTGTTTCTTTATACTTAATGAGTTCATCGGTTGCTTCTTATTTGTTGGGGGCGCCTCTTAGGTGACAGATGGTTTCGCAACTCAAAACTAAGAAACAAATATAAACATGACCCGTATTATTCATCAATGAAATAACAATACCATCACAATCATCATCACCAAAATCTTCAACATCATATGCATCCTCATGCTCAAAAGCCGCAACTCTACACTCCTACTACATCAAAGCACATACACCCCTGATGAGTTGGCATATCAATTTCATCCTCTACACTCTCTAGTCCCTATAACCTATCTAGGATTCACTTTTTTCCCAAATGTATGTTCTTGAAATATCAAGTAATGAATGACATACTTATAAGAATTTGAAAACATTTATGCTTCCTCTATAATAGTACATACACCCCACTCAATTCATAAGTTAGCAGTTTTCAAAAACAATTGCTTGGCTAACTCCCACCTCCAAATAATAACAACAATAATAATAAGACTGAATTACAAGTTGTGACCTTTAGCTTTATACCCGATTGCAAATAATGTCATTTAAGTTTAAAATTGATTGGTCTTGTACTTTATCTTTCAAAATCTTGCACGTTATGTCCTTTATGGCTAACTCGGTTAGTTTTCGTCGTTATGTTTGGTCACATGACCTGCACATGAGGGTATTACGGTAACTTCACCCACCCCTTCCTTTCTTCCCCAATTTGACTCATATAAACCCTAATCTTCAAGAAACTTTCATGGCTACAAGTTTCATATCCATTCCCAAATCAGCCTCCATCTTCTTCGAATTCATTCTCCATGACCCACCTTCCAGGAACTATAAGACGACAGGGATGATGATGGTTACAACCACCATCAACATTGCATGTCGTACAAGTGCTCGAAGCTGGCCACCACCCTTACCACTGTTATCATTGGATCTAGTAGCGACCACCATCAACGCCACAGCCTCCACCTCCGGCCAGGATATCAAGATCTGGTTCTGTCCCCATCAACATCACCACCGCAACCACCACCATCAACTCCACCATCGCAACCACCTCTTCATTACCCCTAAAACCCCCCATTCTGTTCACCACTTCACGAGCTCCCACCACCACAACCCATTTAAAATCAAACCCGGAAATGATGATGAAGATGAAATACATTTTCCGTTCACATTTTTCCCAATCAAAGGATTAGATAATTAGTCTTTGATCTTCAATCCATCATTCTTTATTTCTTACCCATCGTGTTTGATTCACCATTCATCAACTTGGGTTTCCTGTTTTTCCATCCAACAAAGTTAAAACCTACTCAAGGTTTACCTCCGTCTGTGTAATCCGAGAAAGATGGTGGCGTACGGCTGTTGTCTTTCGTTGAAAACTTGAAATTACCCAGATTTCAGTCAAATTGGGGAAGAAATGAAAGGGGTGGGTGAAGTTACCGTAATACCCTCGTGTGCAAGTCACGTGACCAAACTTAACGACGAAAACTAACCGAGTTAGCCATAAAGGACATAACGTGCAAGATTTTGAAAGATAAAGTACAAGACCAATCAATTTTAAACTTAAAGGGCATTCTTTGCAATCAGGTATAAAGCTAAATGACACAACTTGTATTTCAGTCTAATAATAAATAAATAAATGACTTAACAAATCACAAGTTGGAATGTCCTTCATAAATGCTACACATTTTGAATTAATTTTCCTTCAATACAATGAAACAATTACCTATTACATAATACAATTACATTATGGAAATTATGAATAACCTGGGCTGATGGTTTGTATTTCTTGTTAGGTCTCCCACTTTTCTCACCTGTGAAGAAACATGTAAAAGAGTTAAATTGAATTATTTGATATTACATACAATCTTTTTTTCGTTCTTATTAAGAATGTGGTAGAATTGGGGTTTATTTGAAATTATCGTGTCCAACGGTGGACTTTGAGAATAGGAAATTTGTGTTTGCAAATAAGGAGAAGATGAAGCTATTGTTGGGGTGAGACGTTTGTTAATGGCATCGCTAATCGCTAATGTTTATAAAATATGAGCCCAAACAATACATTCAATCGATTAAACAAAGTAAGATTACCTCACAGTGGTCCGTTCCTGGCAGAGGACAGCCCCACTACTGTCGCTGCCTCTGCATAAGCCAGCATGACCGCCGATATGTGAGGAAACGAACATATTACCTTTGTTTAATTTATTTTCCGGGTAAGGCTTCTGATTTTGGTTGGGTTGGTTGATTTTTTTCTGGCGATCGAGGGTGGTTTTCTACGGCGATTAAGAACGGCTAGACTCGAAGATGGGTTAATCAGTGGAGATTGGTTCGTCGGTGGATATTATGGTTTCGGATGAGAAGAGAGAGAGAGAAAATGCAGTGGGTTTATGTGTGTATTGAAGAAGAGGGTTCAGATACAACATGTGTAAAGACAGAGCAAAACCAGAACACCTCACAAAAACCGGCCCATATGTTTGTTAATACCATCAGTACAACATTTAAAGCATACAGTACAACACACCAATGCAAAAACCTCTTGCTAAATAAAAGTATTTAAATTGATGGTTGAATTTTACTACATTTAGTACATCCTTTTGTACTTGGCTGGTAAAGTTTCCTTCTTGATGTAAAGTTACTATTTAAACTAGGGGTGAAACTCAGTGGAAATGTTAAAATTTGTAAGTTTCGGGTTTCGATAACTAAAATATAAATATGTTTACTGTGTGATTTTATAAAGTATTACAAAAGTTTTATGATGTAATTTTAAATTTCTAATTTAGAAAGAAAATTTATGTTTTAAATTGATCAAAACCATAAAAACAAACGCTAATACCAGTTGTGATAACATCAACACTGGTACTGATGTTGTTTGGTCCGCAACTAATTGGTTCGTCACTTAACCGCTATTTCTAATACAACTTTATTTTTAATAATATTTATATCGTAATGTTGATAAAACAAAATAAACACAATTGTGTATTTAGTTTTTATATATGAAAACAAAAAACGGACAGTTATAATAGAAAAATAATACTTTTAAATTTAAATGTATATATTATTTATAGCATAAGAGGTAAAATTGAAACTTAATAAAATACCAAGGGGCTGTTTGGTAAGGCTTTTAATGAGCCTCTGAATCATTCAGTGCTGAATGATTCAGCATTCAACTCATTCAGCGCGTTTGTTTCAGCATTTGAATGGAATGGTTAAGGTTGAACCATTAAGACTCTTGATATTTCTGAACCATTAATCACTGAATGAATCTATTTTTACTTCCTCTACCAATGTGGAACAAGAAGACGTTACATTTAGAGATCCAACAAAACAACACTTAATGATTTAGTACTTAAACATTCAGACTTTTTAATGATTCAGTACTTTAAAACAATATTTAGCAAAATTGCAAATTCACCAAACTTGCGAACGTATGTTTATTAATTGGATTTGATGATTGAAATTGCAATTTTGCTACACATGGCCCCCACAACAAAAAGTAAACTAAGACAGGTCCTTTTATTTGTGACAATATTCCATATATTGAAGAAACTTCCTTTCAATTAACTCTGGCTGTCCCCAATTCAACGCTAACTTATCTCATGCGCATAAACTAAGAGAGCTAAACTTAATACTAACTTATCTCACGTGCAAAAACAGCAAAGGCAAGGATAACTCACTAAGTCCAGCGTCTCACATACGATTATACGAAGCATACAACACACTGGACTGAAAGGCTTGAAGAGATACGTACCCGCACGCACGTTGGCTCATATCACACACAGATGGATAGGAATATTCAATAGAACATTCTAAATGCCTCACGCGCCACCTAGGATATGCCAGCTAATATGAGACAAGGAAAGAGACGTGTGGCCAATCAAAGGAGGGAATTCCCCGCTCCACGATCTCATGGCAGGTAGAAAGAACAAGGACACTCGAAAAGAACATCCGGCCAATGACAGAAGGACATCGCATTGTACCCTAACGGTTGTCAAACGTGAGGCCCGCACGAGAGAGTTGGCATTCCCCCAATCAACCAATCAGGACGCAGCTCCTAGAACTATAAATACTCTTATCTCTCAGGGTTGGTCATTTGGATCAGCAAAAATTCTTGAATAGCCACTCTAAGCTGTGTGAGAAATATTATAGCCGAAATACTTGTAATATATGTTTATTCGAGTTCCTTGTAATCATCCAGTCTGTTATCAATAAATATATCTCGTTACTTTGCTCGTATCTAATCATACTTAACCAGTGTTTCTTCAATATTATAATATAAACCTTAAAAGTAAACATTACCTATTCAATTAGCATGTTCAATACCATTACAATGTAGTGGTAGAGACATTGGTAAGCAATGATAGAAGACCCAGAGGATCTGGGTTCGATTCTTGAGTCAAACGAGTTTTACCGGTAATCTCATCGTCGTGCCTATGGCTTTAAACATTAAACCATTGTAGAAGAAGCCCATAGGAATAAAACATAAGTCCAAAGGATACCAACACAAGTCTAAACATAATATGCCATACAAGGCCAAATATATCACAACAATACTCAGGTTTCGAAAACTATAAATTCAGATTGATACTAAATAACAAGATCCGAACCAGATCATAACCAGCAACAGCTGTCCATGACAATATTAAACAAATAAAAGTAGATTCACAGACAGGAATACATTTCCTGATGCAGCAGAAGAAAACACGCGTATGCAGATTTACAACCACCCATCGTATTCTTATAATGCCAGGAGCAGCAACAGTGAGTCACCGTCATCTGATAAGAAACAAATAATAGTAAGTTGAAAAGCAAGATCAATATAAAGCATCCGAACAACATTGCCCCAGCGGCATGGAAATACCGGCTCACCTTGCACTAGGGCAGCAAATTACAGCCACCAATCAATACTGAAACGTCTACAACGTACAGGAAACATATGTATCAACCACACCTTGCACCATAATCGCATAAATGAAGCGCGAAAGCCGATAAGCATCCAAATGAACAGCAGCAGCAGAACAATAGTAAGAAGACCCATATGGTATAACACAAATGATGACTAGCCAATGTTTTATCCCCACCGAATGACCCATTGACTCGTAGGACAAAAAAAAATGCAGCACCAGCAAATACTAAAACAAACAGCAGCGTATTCAGACAGGAACACATTTCTGGATGCAGCAGAAGAGAACATGCGTATGCACACTTAAAACCACCCGACCGACCAACGTTGTCAGCTACAGGAAAGGCTGATTCACCTTAAAAAAGGGCAGGAAATTACAGCAACAAATTAAAACTGAAATGTCTTCAACGTAGAACCAAATAAAAAAACTTCCATCCCTTGCACCATAATTGCATAAATGAAGCGTGAAAACCAGTATGCATCTAGATATCAGCACAATATTTCATATATTGAAGAAACTTCCTTCCGATTAACCCTACCTGTCCCCAATTCAAAAAAAAAAAAAAAAAAAAAGATAATGAATAAGTTGAAGACGGTCAGCATAAGGACACCCGCAATGCTAACGTAAAAAAAACAGAGTACTCTTGCCTAAAATAGGGCGCAATCCAGCAATGCTACTAAAATCTTCAAAAGCCTTCTTTAGGACAGCCAAAAAAGTATTAAATTGTGCGCAAAACATAAGCGGGTCAGCCACATTTCTCCATACATCCAATGGCATTTAAATCCACCATTTCTCCAAAATTTTATAAATAAATAAATAAATAATTTATAAGATTTCATAGGTTTGAACATCTGCTAATCCAATACATTCATTTCTAAGAAGGAATACCTTTAAATTACCAAAACTTGACCAGTCTGAAACATAGACTAATACTTGATGAAATCACCTGAACTTGATCGATTGCTTGAACATCGTTGATTTTGGGCAGTTTAATTCCTACATGAAATACTGCTTTTTACATCTGTCATGGATGTAAAGCCATATGATTCAAGCTGCCCCCTAGATCATAAAATACCCAGGCCTTTCAATCAGAAAATGCTAATTGGCAGATGAATTATGCCTGTACCTGCTATACCAAACCCTTTAATCAAATGCAACAACCGCTATATATGTGAAAACTTGACTTATACTTTATGTTTCTTAATCACATCTGGTCAAATCTGTGTGCCTCATATTTTTTTAGCTTGTCATATTTTAGATATTTCCGATAAAAGTTTACCCCTTGCAATGGTTTTCTTGATTAGATCATATTCAAGATATATTTGAATATTTCCAATAAAAGTTTGGCTCATCATACTTCTAAAAGTTATGGACATATGCTATAAGTTTATGAAAGTAAAAATCGACTAATTATTGAACATAAATGCCCTATAAATATTACATGAAACGGTGCCTTTATGCAGTTAACCGTTTATAACTTCCAATCCAATCATTGCCTCTAATAACTGATTCGTAACTGCCCAGACTTAGATTAAATATTATACTTAGACTTATTATCATATGTTACTTATTTAACTTATAGACATTGTCACATGCATGGCATACATATTACTAATAATAAGCTGCACATAATTGATATTAAGAAATTATACATCTAACATTTTCCCCTTTAATCTCTTAATATCAATTCACAGATCTTCATTCCCTACGGCTGCTGCTACATTTGGTCCTCTTGTTTGGTGAGGCTGCGGGTTCTCCATTCTTTTGCCTGATGACTAGGACACTGAGTTCTTCATTTGTTTCCACTTTGATTTCCCTTTCTTTGAACCTTAAGTGGTACCAATTCAACATATCTAAATGAGTGCTGTATATGATCCTTAAACACTTCACTATGTCATCATCTTTCTTCATTTTACTTAGGCCTAATCCATAACCCATTGTCACAGCCAGTTGTACCCATAAATCATACTTATTTACTGCATCAGATCCTCCAAATCTTTCAACAGTCATATATAGATCCATCAAATCTACTTTTGTTCCTAAATGATCCAAAGTTGGGACTGGCATACGTCCATTGAAATTGAGAAAACTATTTAGAAACCATGAGATCATTCTTTCGAATTCTTTCTTAAACTTGATTCTATGCAACTTGATTTAAGTGGATTGATAGATCATGTCCGTGAGCGAAATACAATTCTCCAAAGGGTCTTCTCCCTTTGGATATATCATATTCTCTTCTTCTTCATAACATGGCTCGGTTTGATCATCATATTCATGTTCTTTTGCTTTCTCTTCTTCCGATTTTTCTGAGGAGTTTTTGACAAAATCGCTTTGTCCCTCCATGTTTGCAGCCTTCTTTCTCTTCAACCCTTCACTTTCATAATTCTTCTTTGTTGGATCTTCATTAACCTTTTTATCATCAACTTCTTTGACACTATATGGACAATTATAACCCAGATGATAATCGTTACATGTCAAACAATGGATAATTGGTTCACTAATGGGATCGTATTCGATTTGTTTCTCTTTTCCTTTCCATAAAGGATGCCTCTTTATATGGCATATGTCTCACTCAAAGACTATCATAAAGCCTTGGCCTTCGAATTTTCCCATACTTAATACGTTCCTTTTCAGAGTAGGAATGTAATAAACATTACCTATAGTGTGGATCTGCCTTGAACTATAAATCTCCATAGCCCCTTTGCCTTTGTAAAGATCCCATTTGAACCCCTCATTATTCCCATTGATACCAAAAGATCTTTCTAACTTTTGGAACATGCTTCCTTACCCGGTTGCATGTTGTGTTCGGTTGTGGCTAAAATACCAAATATCATTCCACGTACCACCATTTGTCCCTTTCACCATATAATCACTTTTTCCAATCCTTTCTGGACAGTTTCGCCTGTAATGGAATGGTTCTTTACAGTAGGAGCAACACATACCTTTAAGGAATTCTACATTAGTTTCCTTCGCATTCAGAATGTTGTTTTCTGCCTTGTTTTTATCACTTTGTCTCTGATACGGATTGCCTTTATAATCATCCTTAGAAGATATGTCTCCGTTGTCCTTGTTCTTACTGAACTTCCACTGATAATCTCTATAATTATCTTCGAATTGAATCAACTCTTTCCCCTTTCTAGTTTGGGTGATGCCCTGAAATAAGGGCGACTCCACACACCCATAGGACTTCTTGAAACTGATCTTGACATCTTCGTCTTCTTCTTCTTTCACAGTCGGATTGAAAGGTTTTCGAAGCCAAATCACTTGGCCTTTGTTAACACAGGTCTTGTTTGGATCTGATGGCTCTGATGCCATGTTGAGAATCACAGAATAACAACAAACTATAATAGTATGTGAACAGATTTGAGGGAGAGAGAGTTTTAGAAACAATTGGCAGAAACCGAATGATTATTATTGAACATAAATGCCTTATAAATATTACATGAAATGGTGCCTTTATGCAGTTAACCGTTTATAACTTTCAATCCAATCATTGCCTCTAATAACTGATTCGTAACTACCCAGACTTAGATTAAATATTATACTTAGACTTATTATCATATGTGACTTATTTAACTTATAGACATTGTCACATGCATGGCATACATATACTTCTAACATGAGGTATTCTCCCACAAACTCTAAAGCACTAATAATAGGGTTACACATACCATATTGACATGTTAGGGTTACACATACCATCAACCAATCTTAAATTAAACACCAGACATGCATGGTTAAAGACTACATCAGGTCCTATATAAGTAATTAGCCTAGTTTTTTGAAATAGTTTATATGTATTAAGTTGTGTATTGAAATCAAACATTCAAATGTACTTGTTAAGTGACTTTTACCACAAGTGGCACAATGCCTTTGTTTAATTTGGCTTTTTACCACAAGTGACTCTTAGGATTCATCAATCTCAACTCGATCATCTTGCCTTGAAAATCTTGAACTGTGGTCACAAAAAAAAAACGTAACCGATATTCAATTTTACGGTTTCGAGAAATTAGAAAAACGTGTCAATATCATTTTGGGCATATAATAACTCTTTCTTTTTTCTTTCGGTTGATATAGAGAGTGCCAATATTGTAACGACACGAACCGATACTGACTGAATTCTGCTGTGTAGCGTGGTGAATCTAAGTTTTCCTATATTTAAAAATTAAAACATTGGTGGATTAGTGAACGGATCAACTAATTGGGTGGTTAAGCGTAATAGGTAATGAAAAGTACGAGAGATAGCTCTTGGCTTTGAGATGTTTTAATTGGGTTTTCTTTCGTCCAAAGCATGAGTTTATACACTCATCTTTCCACATTAAAAATTAAAAAACCTATCATACACCATTACTTCCAATTGGGAATTTAATTTGTTTTTAATTATTAAGTTTTTGTATATAATATGCACGTTTAAAATTTTTGTTGTTGATATTTATAAATTTTTAAGATGTAATCCGGTTACCATATTTTGTTAACATGTAACTTACTTTAATTATGATATTTTTTTTTGTTTTTTTTTTTTTTTTGTTGAATTGTAACATTAAGTACCAAGAAATTATAAATTTGAATTGTCAAATTTCTGTTTCGGATTAATTTACAAGAAACAAGGAAGTTTATTTTATGAGATTGCTTTAACATCCGGCAATCACTTTTTTTAGCAGAAAACGAACCAACTAAAAATCATTCTTAATTGTAAATTAATTAAGTTCTTTCCATAGGCAATTCTTTAACAACAAATCACATGAATTAATTATTTGATTTAGAAAATAAAGCAATTGTTTTGTAATTAACAAAAAAGTACCAACGACTATATGGTATACTAGCTCTTAACACCACCATGTTAGGGGGCGGGGACTATATGGTATACTAGCTCTTAACATCACCATGTTAGGGGGCGGGGTGGTCACTAATGGTCATTCCGTAATGACCATAACCATCACAAACACCGTCCTGCGAAATAAATCATGGAAATAAAACCGTGATGGCCATCACACCCCACTTGAACATTGCCAGCGGTCTTATGGCCGTTTAAAATAATTTTTTTTTTTTAAATCAAACACTATATAAACTTCATTTTTCAACCAAAATCAATACCACAAACAATCAAACAATATCTCCAACAATCATACAACTCTAAAAAATGCAAGGCCCTTCGTATCTACTTGACTCATCTAGTTTTTCCGACTCATCAGGTGAAATAATGGAATTTTTTGCAAAGGTTTGCCATACCACGGAGCATCAAGATACGCGACGCGCAAAGAAAAAAAATGATTGACCGTGATCGGTTGGGGGCAAATGAAGTGTTGATGAACGATTATTTAGTAGAAAACCCACAATACAATGATGCGATGTTTAAAACTCAATTCCGTTTATCAAAGAAATTATTTTTAAAGATTTTCGGAGACATCGAAGCTAACTACGAATGGTTTCAAGAAGGGTACGATGCTAGGGGAAGTAGGAGTTTTACGGCGATACAAAAATGCACATCCGCGATTCGTCAACTTGCAACCGGTAACATTCCTAACGAATTTGATGAATATTTTAATATGTCGAGTAGAACTTCAAGCGAGTCTCTTTACTATTTTTGCAATGCTATTATTTCTAATTATACAGTAAAGAGTATCTACGAAGACCGACTAGACACGACATAACACGTTTGTACGCCACACATGAAGCTAGATGGCATTTTCCCGGGATGGTAGGGAGCATCGACGGTACCCACATCAAATGGAGAAGTTTTCCGACGGCTTTGTGAGGCCAGTTTATAAGCGGTGACCATAAAAAATCGACGATCATGCTCGAAATCGTTGTGTCATATGATTTATGGATCTAGCATGCGTACTTTGGTCCCCCAGGCTCAAACAACGGCGTCAACGTTCTACATCAGTCACCGCTATTCGATACAGAGAGACAAGGAATCGCCCCGACGTGTCCGTTTACGGTTAATGGGAGACAATATAGACGTGGATTCTATCTTGTTGATGGCATCTAGCCTACTTGGTCAGTTTTTGTGAAAGCTTATTCGTTTCCGCCAATCAACAAAGAAATATTATTTAGGAAGCTACAAGAATCAGCGAGAAAAGACGTTGAACGAGCGTTTGGTGCATTGAAAGCTAAATGGCACATCATAATAGATCATCCGATTCGTTTGGTTGATCAAGCGAAAATAAGGAGTGTTGTGTATGAGTGTATCATATTGCACAATATGAACTTGAAGGAAGAGGGGCGCGCAATATCTCTGGATTACGTTATGGATCCTCTGACACCAGCAAACGTTAATGATAATATTCTTTTGTAGTTGAGGAATGAAGAAACCCACTTTTAACTTCGACATGATCTAACGGAACTGTTGGATCGGTTTCTAGCTTATAAACAGATTCTTATCAAGAACACTTGCTAAGATTTATCAAAGTACTTAGCACAGCAGAATAAGAATAAGTGTTCTAAGTTAGGATTTCACTTTTAACAGGAGTTATTACTCCCCATCAGTTAATGCACTAAAGTTGTAAATGAGAATCAAAGTAATGAGTAAATAAAAAAGTAAAAGCTATGAATGATTCTCAAAATACATATAGAGATGTTACTGCTAAAAGGATTATATAAAATAGAGGGGATGAACCCATCTATTTATATACCAAGAGTACGTACATTGGAAGTATACAAATGATTATAATAACACTACAACAGGCTGTAGTATCTGCAACTTGTACACAAAGTAACATATACTAATATAAAACTAAACTGCTGAAGATCAAGGGCGATGGGAAGCTTCTAAGGAACTGCTGATGAGTGACAAACTTCTGATGAGTAATCTTCAAGAGTTTGTCTTCGGGAGTTGTTTTTCAGATGTCTGTCTGGTTCGTCATCAGAACTTCTGATTCTTTACACTTCAGGACTTATTTATCAGCTTCTTGAGGACTTAGTGATCTTCTACTTTAGCAGCTTAAATAAAACATTTAGAGGATGTAAGACTAAGGTTTATACTGGCTTGTCAATCCTCTTTGACCCTACAGGAACACGTCGGTAGTTTAGATATCGTGTTCAAGGACCCGTACCCACCACTCAATTAATTTTGTTATTTCTTTTTTATTTTATTTTATATTTTCTAGTAATTTTTTTATTTAATGTAATTTTTTTATTTTAGTTATATGTAATGTTTTTATTTTATTTAAAAAAATTGAGAGTGATAGTATCATTTCACCCAATACTTTTAGTGATGAATGTGATGGTGTGTGATGAAAATGAGGTAGCGCAATTTTATGATTGTGATAGTGTGATGGTGTGATAGAATCACTAACCACCCCATCCACCCTTATAGATGTTATGTGGAGTTAAGGGCCTTAAATACCACTCCTTCTAGGCGCCCAAAGTGTTAAAAAAGTCATTCCTTAACATGTTAATAGGCGTGAAATTAGAATCTTGCCGGAGATACGATGTTGGAGTAGGTTGGTAATGATGTTGGATAGTTGTGATTATAAGACTAAGGCTGTAAACAATGATGATGGTACGAAGGTGGCAGAAGTTGCATACATTTTTGGCAATTTGCTTTTGATCGTGGGACTGGTTAGAGTGATTGATGTCGGAGCAGGTGATTGATTTAAAAAAAAAAGAAAAAAGTTTCACCAAAAACGCCTCTCTCCGCACCACGACCACCCTTTGGTTTTCGGGGCTTAAAGGGGAAATCCCCCTCTGTTGATGTGATCGTCACGTATTGCTCCACGCCCCCTTCATCTCATGATCACATCACACCGTGTAGTTTAATATTATTTTATTTAACTTTTCTAAATTCACCAATATGATGGTGACACACTATGTCATAAACCCTATAAATTCACACATTCCTCATCTTTCAAACATAAAACCTTCACTTGTATCATGAATCCACAAACTATTCCAGTAGAGTCAGACCACAAGGCTGATTCTCCACACAACTATCATGTGGTTGTGAAGGGTAGAGAGTTCATCTCAGCAGCTGCAACACTGGCCAACGAACACTGGCTTCCCTTGTCAAACCTTGATCTGCTTCTACCGCCCATTGAAGTAGGAGTTTTCTTTTGTTACAAGAAAAAGGAAAACACTAACATGTCCTCAGAAACAGTGGTGGACACCATCAAGAAGTCTCTGGCTGGGGTATTATCCACATTTTACCCGCTCGCGGGTGAGATTGTGCGAAACAGCCTTGGAGAGCCGGAGGTGTTGTGTAACAACACTGGGGTGGAATTTGTTTATGCATATGCAGATGTTGAGCTGAAAGAGTTGGATTTTTATCGCCCCGATCACTCTGTAAGGGGGAAGCTGGTGCCCCATATAAATCGCGGTTTGTTATCAGTTCAGGTAAAACCGAGTCGAGTAACAAGGTTTAAAACATTTATTTTATATCATAGGATTATTAAAAAGATCGACCAACCTAACCTAATAACTTTATTATAAGTGAGATTTTAGTAGGATCGTCGTTTGTTCAGGTAAAACTGAGTCAAGTAACAAGGTTTTAAACAGTTAAAATGGTAGAATCAATTATTAAGAAGACCTTATTAATAACTTTATTATTAGTGAGATTTTACTGAGCAAGTTGTAAAGTCGTATGATCCATAAAAGGATTTCTAACATGATCGAACCAATCAATTTCAACCATTTAAAAATTTTTATGTCACAATCAGATATCAGCATTGAAATATGATAACTTTTTGTCACAAAATAGGGTGATGTGTACGTTTAACCTGGTAGTATGTAGTTTCGATTAATATGTTGTTGTTGGCTTGTTGCTGTTTTTTTACTTTTTTATTGTTGTCTTTGTGCATAATGAGAGCTAGAGTTGGATCATAAAGCTTTTAAAACCATTCAATCGATTAATCGATCTTTAAGTTGATTGAAAAGGAAAAAATATCAACAATTTATGAAAATATGTCACGTATAAAGTTCTTTATTTTTCAAATGATTGAACCATTTAGTAATATAAACCAATATGTTTAATGACCGATAGAATGAAACAGAAGAAAACAATCATTAAACATATATAAACCATCATGTTCTGCACACCTTATAGTTATAAGTTACTAATGGACATCCTAAGATTTAGTCTGATATGAAGATAGTATCACGTAACAACGTTTTATTGAAACAGGTGACCGAGTTGAAATGCGGATCCATGATAATATCATGTGCATTTAACCATCAATTAAGCGATGGTTACTCGATAAATATGTTCCTAGTTGCATGGGCTAAGCATGCACAAATGGAAAACATGTACAAGATCACCTCATTTCGGCCATCGATTTTGAACCCACGACACCCTCCTCATTTTGAAACATCACTTGACAATCTATACATCCCCGTCACGTCACTCCCTCCTCCATCATCGTTTGAGGAACCACTTGATAGTCGAATGTACAAGATCCCCTCATTTCGGCCATCGATTTTGAACCCACGACACCCTCCTCATTTTGAAAAATCCCTTGACAATCTATACATTCCCATCACGTCACTCCCTCCTCCATCATCCTTTGAGGAACCACTTGATAGTCGAATGTATCACGTTTGTGCTAAAGCGATTGAACGTATACAATCCGAAGCAAGCACAAAAGAAACCAAAAGAAGCAAACTATTGTCATTCACTGCGTATCTTTGGAAACTTTTAGCAGATAGAGGCAATGATGTTGGGAGTACAATATCGAGAATGGGCGTTGTAGTTAATGGAAGGCGTTTTCTGGCGGAAGTAAACGAGAAAAATTCAGCATTCTTCGAAAACCACTATGGAAATGTACTCTCTGTCCCATATGGTGTGGCATCAAAGAGTGATCTCAAGGCAATGCCACTTCATGAAGTTGCAAACCGGGTTCACAAGTTTGTGGCCGAGGCAACAAATGAAAAACATTTTTGCGGTCTGATTGATTGGGTTGAGTTGCATCGACCAGCGCAGGCGGTTGCTAAGATATATTTTGGGCATGAAAAGTCAGAAGGTAGGGCTGTGGTGGTCTCATCCGGACAAGATTTACCGATCATTGATATGGACTTTGGATGGGGCAAGCCAGAGTTCGGGTCGTATCACGTCCCATGGGGTAGTCGAACCGGATACATAACCACCATGCCAAGTGCAAGTGGAAATGGCGATTGGGTTGTTTACATGCATCTCAATGAAAAGGAATTTCATGTGATTGAGCATATGGCACCTAATGTGTTTACACCACTTTCTATCTCTACTTTGGTTTAGTTTATATTGTACTATTTCTCATATATATCTGGTTTGTTTGACGGTGTTCTACATGTATTTTGTTTGACTGTGTTCTACATGTATTTTGTTTGAGTGTGTTCTACATGTATCTTGTTGTGTATGTTAACTTGTGCAAATTGTCATAATAATAAAGAATAAAGCTTTTGATTTGTGATACATACATTCAACTAGTGTTTTTGCCGGGGCGCGCGATGAGCGCCTTCTAATTTTGTTGCCACTGAAACGCAAAACAGATTTAATAGATGAACCTGCATCCAATAAAAGTATAAGTTATGAAAAAAACAACAATCTAAACTATAAATTAATTTGTAGAGTTATCGAGATTGTTTGACCCTGTAACAAAAATTGGGTACTGAATAATTAAAACAAATTGAATTCTTTTCACTCTTACCCTTAACCCCATCACCAAAACTTTATGCCACCTAATTAAAGAACCGACAAACTTAATTTACCCCTCCAAAGTCCATACCCCCAAAAGTCCATAATCATTTACAAAGTCACATTCTCTATCCTCTCTCATGAAATCACCAAGCCTTATACTTCCATCCATGATTGTTATCCACATGTTAGGAAGCCAGCCGCCACTTCTCCAACGATCGATCTTCAGCACTCCCATGGTTGCCGGTTGCTCCCACTATATTTGGTCACCATCGTTGCCTCTTTGGGTAGATCTTGTTCGACTTGGGTTAAGGGTAGGTGACGTGTGCGTATATATATATATAATTTTCTATGAATAAACACACGACTAGTTTTAATACTTATAAAAATGGTTTAGACCTTAAAATTAAAACACACACAAAAAGGCAAGTGTACCCTATCATATATATAGTAAAGCATAGATAAGAACCAGATATCGATCCATGGACACGGGCGGATGCAATAGTACTGAAACTCTGTCCCCAATTTACCAGTAAGAGATAATAGGAAGTCGTTTAAACTAATTTAATGCTAAAATACTAAATTAACACAAGTAAGTCTCTAAATACAAAATATATATATGTAAATACACTATAATTACAACCTAAGCATGTCAACTACGTAACATATGTTAAAGAGGCGCGAGATTAACATTCTCATTTTTAGACAATTAGTATCCCTTTCGGGAATCCTAACATGACAACTATTCGGAAAACTAACACAATAAACACACGTTAACCAGCTAAAATTCTTCATTAGTGAGCTATTGATATAATCTCATGCAAATCTTCTAAAGATAAGTTAGTCATCTGTTAAGAGTTTTCTCACTAATCAAGGAAAGCAATACCGAATACACAATACAACCACCGAGACTAGCATATCACAAACTATTCCATTTCACCAACTTTAAACACAAATCTACTAAAATTGTCATTTTCACAAAAATAACTCACAAAGATCAACAACAATGTCAAAGATCAGTAACAACACCATTAAGCTTTTTAAACCCTTTTACATGCAGATAAGCATTCCTGATCATTATTCGCCTGAATTTAAACAAACCAATACCTGTTTCCAGTTTCATGGTGCAAACACATTAACAAGTCAACTATTTTACTACTGATCGATTAACCGGACGGTTTTTCAACATTTATCCGACTAACATAACAAAATAATCATCAAAGTCATCCGAACATAACCACGAACCCAACACTAATGAAGCATGTTTGCAATATGATCATCAAGACTATAACATGAAAAACGGCAAAATCATACAAAATGCGATTAGCATACATTCGACTGTTTAAACAACTAAATACTAGTGTTTTACCCGTAGGTTACAATACATATCGTAAACATTACATACAAGCAATGAAAATCTAATTTGAACAAGATTTAAGTTTATAGATCAAACCATAAATTGCTAAATGTGATGGATTGGATGATGATAACGGGTTCCGATTGCCTCCAAAGCTTGTTATCTACCTCCAACAGTAGCTTACAGCCCTAGAAATCGCCTAGAATCGAGAGAAAATTACTCAATAATCTGATCAGTAGCTGGAAGGAATGGGTGCAAGTGAAAAGATTTACCATGCTAGTATCACATCTGTTTGTCATGCCCCTAGCTATCTTTATCAAAATCAGTTATGCTTGATTTTTTTTATGTTTATAACAGAGGACAAAAAAGATATAATCCCCCACACTCAAACTTCACTTTGTCCCAAATGTGCAAATAGATAGAGTTTATGAAATAGCTAACGACTGTGTGAAAAAGGAGAATAATATTCCCCTGGTGTTAAGAAAAATCGGGAGAAACATCGGCATTGAGCATTCCCTCCAGTGCTCCCAGTTCCCTGCATTATCAACATTCTTGACACAAACAAACACATCAAATCCACTTGAGCAACCGTCATCCAAACAAACAAACTAAAATGGAAATAATGCAGTGCAATACATAAATAAAAATGTCTTGGATGTAGAGCACCCTAAATAAGTAAAATACATAAGCAAATGAAATAAAAAAAACAACTGATATGCCTTAGCAACTACTGATCAACATCATCCTTGTGCTGACTCCCCGATCCGCACGACTGGTCGTCGGGTATGTCACCGAATGGGAATCTAGGCGGGTTTTCGAAGTAACCCGGATGAGCTCGCTCTAAACCGCCAAAAATGAACTCGAAACCCCAGTGTATCTCTGACCGCGTCTGCTGCTGTCTAACCTTCTACGTTTGCTGCTGATGCTTTACATTCAGCTCCATGGCCAGGAAGTATCTATAAAACTCTTAGTATGGCGGAGTGTCCTCGAGCCAGTCGTACTGTGGCTGGTGGTGTGGAATATGTGTGTCGGGCTACTGTGGTTCAGGAATATGTGGTAGTGTGCCAACTCCGTTGCCTCCGTCGTGCATCTCCTCGTCATCATCCCCACCTGCATGTGCAAAAACTGGTAATGGATCCCAAACCTCCCATTTAGACCCTTGAGACACGTCCCCAAATCAAAGCGATCGCAAATTAATCGCCTTTGCGTATTCAACCACAGTCAACATGGTGATCACGTCATCTGTGAGAACTTCTAACTCCTCGGTGAGTATAGTAACCTACTCGCCACCACGTATCTTGCTACCTTCGTTTTTGCTGCCTGCATTTATAAAGAACTCGACCATGCGCACGGCCAAGTTGAGCGACGCTCTAGTAGCAAGATGGTATAAAAATAGGAGATCCTGAGTAGGACAGTTTCCCCCACTGTCAATCCTCCCACAGATAGTGCGGCTGATGATATGATGCATCATCCTCAGTAGTGGATCCATAATCCTCGAGGCCTTAGCTACCCTAGCCTCGTATGGTGGCCCAATGGAAATGAAAGCCCAGAAATTGGCTCGCTCCTATGCACTCGAAAAGTAATGAACTGAAGAAAAATTGTTAGACTTTAGGTCTTCGTTAGTGTATATCCCCAACTTCTTCCCCAGTTTGGCAACGGATCACTTCTGCCAGTGTCCGCCTAACCTAAAGCTAATATTCTTCTCGTGGAAGGTGCGCTGCCCTCCCTTCTTTGGCTTCTTGTACATGTATGAGGATAGAAACTCTAAGATAAGCTCCAGATATATACCGGCTTGGAGATGTTCAACAATCTTTCCATAGGAACAGAGATCAAATCATGGAACCTATCGGACTAGTTAATGGTAGCTAATGTGTTCCGGTATAGTCTAACCGGCCTCCCAATCATATCTCTTCTATCCCACAATCCGAACAAAGTGTTAAAACATCTTGCTTCCTTTGTCACCCGGTTATCGAAAGTAAGGAATTGGTTTTCCATTTGTACACAAAAACACATTCCAAACTGTTACTATATTGAAAAATATGGTCCCAGATGCTCAAAATATGGCTGCAAAGTTTCTGACCTGATCTTCAGGTCTTGCATGGCCGTGCAAAAATGTGCACGATTGTGCAAGTCAATGCAGCTCGATGATGCTGAGCTGCACTGCTTGTGCAGCCCGAGTGCTTGTCGGTCCACACAGTCGTGCACAAATGTGCATTACCGTGCAGGTCAGTGCAGCTCGATGATCTGAGTTGCATTTCCTGTGCACTCTCTGGTGCAAACAAATCTGTATGGTCGTGCGGATTTGTGCACTACCGTGTAGTTACTGTAGAAGTCAAATTTTAACCCCAAAAACTCTCAAATCTACATACATTTGTTTACAAACTTAGAAAACAAGAGTTTTGGTGTAGTAATGCAGGGTTGTAACACAAACTATACAAGATTTAAACAAAAAGTATAAGGATTCATGGGTTTTGTTTGAGATTCTGAAGAAAACACATGAAATATTAGGAAGGGATTCGTACCTTGATGATAAATGAGGAGTATGTGTGCATATCTTGCAAGAAAATGGTGTTTTTAGTCGGTTTTAGGGCTGGAATGGTAGTGCAAGCGACTAAGGTTTGTGGTGTAAAAAATGAGGAAGTTACGGAGTATTTATAGGCTGTAAAAAAAACCGTCTTTTTCGATCCGCACAGCCGTGCGGATTTTCGCACAACCGTGCAAACTCATTGCACCACCTGTCTGCACTATCATTCTGACCTAGTGCTGATGGGTCATCTCGGCGCACGTAGTCGTGCAGATTTTCTCACGACCATGCAGAACCTGCAGAACTGTAGTTTTGCAGTCTACATCTGCACATTTCTGTGCAGCGCCCCCGTTTTGTCCGAAAACATCCATTTCACTAAGTATTACCTGTATGCAGACCTTATGCGCGCCAATGCTCCTCTCGGCTTCGATCAAACTTGTATGAACCTGGGCAAATCTCGAAACTAATTTAAAAAATAAGAAAAATGAAATAAATGATAGGAATGAGCTAATTCCTGTGGTTACAAATGATAGGAATGAGCTAATTCCTACGAGAACCGTCACCAGGTGGAGAGTTTGCATTGACTATCGCAAACTCAATCACGCCACCCACAAGGATCACTTCCTGCTTCCATTCATCGATCAGATGTTGGAACGTCCGTCGGGGAAGTTGTACTACTGTTTCCTTGATGGTTTCTCTGGGTATTTTCAGATCCCTATCGATCATGTGGACCAGGATAAGACGACCTTCACATGCTCTTTTGGCACATTCGCCTACAGGCATATGCCATTTGGGCTGTGCAATGCGTCGGCGGCCTTCCAGCGTTGCATGGTTGCTATTTTCCACGACATGATCGAGGACTCCATGGAGGTATTCATGGATGATTTTTCAGTCTTCGAGAGTTCTTTCTATCAGTGTCTTGGGAACTTGGAGCGGATGTTACAGAGGTGTGAAGAGACCAGTCTTGTGCTCAACTGGGAAAAATACCACTTCATGGTGAAGGAAAGAATAGTCCTCGGGCACAAGGTCTCTTAGAGTGGGTTGGAGGTTGATCCAACCAAGGTGGATATCATTTCTAGACTTCCTCCGCCCTCCTCTGTCAAAGCTATCCGTAGTTTCTTGGGTCATGTGGGGTTCTACAGGCGATTCATCAAAGACTTCTCTAAAATCGCCCGTCCCATGACCCGTTTGTTGGAGAAGGATGCACCATTCATCTTTGGTGCTGAGTGTTTGAAGGCATTTGGCCTTATGAAATGTTTGCTTGTGGAGGCCCCTATTTTGGTAGCGCCGGACTGAGAGCTGCCATTCGAGATCATATGCGATGCGAGTGATTTCGCAATAGGGGCGGTCTTGGGACAGCGGAAGGACAAGCACTTCCATCCAATCTACTACGCTAGTAAGACTCTTCATGATGCTCAAGAGCATTATACCACCACGGAGAAGGAGCTTCTAGCCGTAGTATTTGCATTCGACAAGTTCAGGTCATATTTAGTGTTGTCTAAGACCATTGTCTATACGGATCATGCAGCAATCAGGTACCTATTTAGCAAACAGGACGCGAAACCGCGCCTGATTAGGTGGATCCTGTTGCTGCAGGAGTTCGATATAAAGATTCAAGACAAGAAGGGTGCCCTGAATGTTGCTGTTGATCATCTTTCGAGACCCGAGCATGATGATGCCGAGAACAACACGTGGGAGACCATTAATGACAACTTTCCCCACGAGTTCTTGATGAGCCTTGGTTTGCGGATTTCGCGAACTACTTCGCATGCGGAATCCTTATCAAAGGATTGTCTCACCAACAAAAGAGGAAGTTCTTCGCAGACCTAAAGCATTACTTCTGGGATGACCCATTTTTGTTTTGGGTTGGGGCGGATCAGCTGATTCGCCAATGTGTATTTGGGGTGGAGGCGGCGCAAATATTGCGAGATTGTCACGAGGGGCCTACCGGAGGTCACCATGGAGCGAATTACACTGCTAAGAAAGTGTTAGACTCCGGGTTTTATTGGCCCACACTCTTTCGTGACGCTCAGGTTCTGGTCGGTGCATGTGATTCGTGCAAGAGGGCGACGAACATATCGGCATGCGACCAGATGCTGCAAAACCCGATCCAAGTCTGTGAAGCCATTGACATCTGGGGCATTGACTTCATGGGACCATTCCTCTCCTCACGGGACGGGGTAATAGATATATACTCGTGGCGGTAGACTACGTGTCTAAATGGGCGGAGGCGTAAGCCTTGCCCACGAATGATGCCCGAGTAGTTGTGAGATTCGTCCGTAGCCTGTTCGCCCAGTTTGGTGCCCCTAAGGCACTAGTTAGTGACTGTGGTATGCGTTCGGTACTCCCACTCGGCTAAATTGGGACCTGCTGACCACGCTGAATCAGCGTGAGATGTTCGACGGGTTTATTTCGCCATACATGGCGAAATTGCTGAGTATAAACCGACCCGTCTACAGGGAGATTACTATTGAGTTCTTAGCTTCCTACTCCTACAAAAAACCAAAGGAGGTGGTGCTTAAGAACTTTCACAACCAGGACATTCGGCTTAGGCTATATGGGAAGTGGTATCATTGGTCGGTGGCAAAGCTGGGGCGGAGACTGGGGATCTACGAGCACGAAGACACCAATTCGGACGAATTTTGCTCCGTCCATATCTTCTTGGATAATGATGAGCGGGCTGCATTTTGGGAGTCGATAGCCATTGGTGGACCTTATAACCCGAGGTTGGCCAAGGCCACGAGGATAAAGGACCCGCTACTCCGTATGTTGCACCATGTTTTCAGCCAGACTATCTGTGGCTGAAAGGACAGTTCTGGGAACTATCCCACTCCTGATCTACTTTACTTGTACCATTTTTATGAGGGTGCCCCGTTGAACTTGGCTGCACGGATGAACGAGTTCTTTCTTACTGCTGGGGGCACTAAAGAAGGGAGTGAGATATATGGCGGGGAGTACATCACCCAGATCGCCGAGAGTATGGGCATTCTGACCCCCGACGTCAAGGCCACGCTGACACATGTCACTGTTGGGGTCACACTAGATCTCAGATCACTCAGGTCCCAGAACCGAGAGTCTGGGCATTCTGCCGCCGCCATAGACGGCCGTAAAGCCACCGGTAATAGCAGGGCAACACCCCTTTCTCTGTTGCTCTGTGTAGAAAACCCCCCTCCTTCAAAGTTTGACATCGACAAAAGGAGACCAATAATTTTTGATAATTTAGAGAGAGAAAGAAGAGAGAAGGTAGAGGAATTCATTCACAGTGGTTTCATGTGGTGGGTGAGAAGGAGGCATGGGTGATTGAAGATAAAGCCAACCACACGTGGATGAATGAAGGTAAAGGCAACACACATAAAGAGGCATGCTTCATTGACTTGTACATACTGCATAAATGAACTTGTACATATTGCAATAGTGCATTTACTCTCACATACTGAATCTACTAATTATATATATAATAATAAGATGGTGCATTAATTGCTTTTGTCATCTTGTGATCTTGGTTCAAATTCTTCATACGTGAAGAATCACTACAATAAAAATGGGTTTTTAGTACGCACAAAAGCGTCCTAAAAGGCTATTTTATAGGACCTTTTATTTAATAGGACCAACGGTAAAAGCGTTTCATGTAAAGGGGTCGTAATAAGTCCCAAAACTTAAAAAGCGTCCTAATATCTCAAATACGATTATGAAACCAATTTTATGGTCGCATAATATGTCTATGAACAACCCAAAAAACTCCTAATAAAAACATATTAGGACACTTTTACAATGTTCTAACATGTGCTTATCTACTTTTTAATCTTTTGATACACATACAAGCGTCCTTAAAAATTATTTTATAGGACCTTATGATGTAACATTATAGGTACTTTAATACCAAGAAAAGGGTCCTAATATCCAAAATAAGATTATAAAACCAATTCTATGGTCGCATAATATGCCTATCAGCCTATGAACAACCCATATCGCGTTCTAAGAAAAGCATATTCGAACACTTCACTACAATAAAATAAGGCTAATGCAACCCAGGAAAAATGTTGCATATAATAAACATCTTATATTTTACCTTAACATATGTCCAAACTCAAAACAACAATGTAATCAAACTAGAGTTGTCAATTACAATGATAAAAACTAATGGAAACCTCCATCTCATCATCAAGATCTTGAAATACTCCAATACGTAACTTTTCCATAATACTTCACATTTTAGCTTCAATAGTTGTTGGTTGACAATCAAAATCTTTCTACATAGCTTCTACCTCACCTCTTTTTCCTTTGTTGGTCCTTTTCAATTTGTTTTCACATTTCAAGCAGCTGTGTTTTTCAACTTCAAGGCCCGCTTTTAGTGATATCAAAGAACTGTTGATGCAAACCTTATTGATTGAATTTCACCACCAATTTCCCCATATATGATTGCAATAATGGTCTTGTTTTGATAACTGAATGAATAAACAAACATAGCAAAATAAGTGTTTTGTTCCAAGTCTCAAGATCTTTAATATCGAAATAAAAATTCCTCTCTAATTAAGATGAACTAAGTATAGTACTCTATATGCAATCTAATATCTTCTAATTGTTATTGTTGTCAAAAAAAAAAAAAAGCATGGGAAAATGAGAAGATATAGCAGCTGGTTTGATAATAGGTCCCAAAAGGTCAATTCTGCAAAGATTCTACAAACCAAATAGATCCTAACTAATGTTAACATGACTTTAAATCCTAAAGTATGGCAACAAATGAAACGTAAGAACATATAACAACTTTTTTTGTAAACTTGAAATGTAACATCCACATATGTATTAATGTACAAGACCATATTCATGGATACATAAAATATACAACTCAAATACACAACCATTAAAAAGATTATGCTTTCGATATTTAGTAATTTGAAGAAACAAGCAATGCAGGGTACAGTCATGAGCAGATATCATTTTCTAAAGATGTAAACTAAATGTTTATAGCTGTTAACTAATCACTTGCATTTATGCGTACATTACACACATTTGTGTAATGAATAAAAACAACCCAATTTAGTTGTTCATGTATTCCCACTTGGTGTTTTGCATGAATAAATAAATAGCAATCCACTTTAAGCCCATACACGGTATAATTAAACAGACTTTGAAACTTACCTCTAAACAGGATGGCATCATACTGTGAATATCTAAATGCAACAGGTGATATACTTGCACCCTATGCCATATTTTTGTTGATTTAAGTAAAGCCTGCAGCGAATTGTAACAACTAGTTGCTTGATAAGCATCACTCTACACCAAGAGATGATCAAAATAACTTTAAATTATTTATTGAAAATAACTAAAATAGTTATATAAGCACCGTAGAGGTAGCTACTTTTCGGTAAGCGAGTAGCCTTGTGTTGTTGTCAACAGAATGATCAGTACTAACCTGAAAAAGATTGCATGTTTATTAAAACAAATTGAACAATAGAACAATGGAATGATCTTAAACAGTGGCGAAACTTGAGAATTTGGACAGGGGGTCGGAAGTCAGCGATCACGGGACGGGACCTAAATTTTTTTTTTTCTGTAGCTATGGTTCAGGTGATATGTTCGGGTAGGTGATTCGATTCGGGTCGAGTCGTGTCAAACATTAAACACAATAAATATCAAAGTTCTAAGCATTATTTAACAAACAATTGAACAAAGACGCTAAAACATTAAAAAGTAGACAAAGGGTTGGTGCATGAATGAAGAATTACACTTCAGCCCATCGACCTTTAAGATTTTTGAATTCTTCAATTATGGATAGGGGTGCAAACGAGCCGAGCTAAGCCCGAGCTCGACCAGGCTCGAGCTCAAAAAACTTATCAGAGCTCGAGCTCGGCTCGTTTACTATCTATTAGTTAATATTTTAAATAAAAGTAATATAAATAATAGGTTCGGAGCTCGATAAATGAAGTTCGGCTCGGGCTCGTTTAGTAAACAAGCTTAAATGAGGTGGTAAATATTATTAAATATTAATAAACCTAATATTACACTAAGGCTCGATGAGCCTGACGAGCTTCACATGCTAGGCTGAGCTCTGGCTCGATTAGTAAACGAGCTTTGTTTTAAGCTCAAGCTCAGGCTCGATAAGGCTCGGCTCGTTTCGAGCTTTTTACCAAGCTGAGCTCGAGTAGCTAAGAGATAACAACTCAATCGCTTGCTTATTGAATCTACTATCCCGCTCATTTAGTTGTTGGGCTTAGGAGTTCATGAAATATGACTCCACATGATTACCTTTCTAGCCATTAACACTTAAAATTAGGGACATGAATTACAAGATAGTTGCCACACTACGAGTCTTAACATCTTCACAATCCACATACAATCTTCTTAGCAATACACGTAGATTGACTTACCAAAATTCTGAAAAGACCAAAAAAAAGGTTTATGTTCCTTTATCTATGCAGATGTTAAAGTAAAACAAAGAAGGCCGTACAACTAATAATCGATTACCAAACTCCATAATAGAAGTAGAAACCTACAATTTTAGAAAGACAATGCTAACTATAATATATACTTGTATTAAAACAAAAACGTGTTTCTTGGAAAAACAACGTTTAAATAGTAGCACTACTGGTGATTGGTTTCATAAAACATAAACCATTGCTCGAAAAGATTTGATTTAATAGCCAAGATCAAGACCGACTTTGATCTATGTGGTATTTCATCAGACGAATTGTGTTCGAAGATCACAGATTAAACTAATATTATCCAAAATTTGTATATAAAGTAAATCACATAAAACTAAAGCAACTTACGGCAAAAAAATTTACTATATCAGAAATAAAAAAGAAATCGGGAAGAGAGATTGAACGGACCTTTACGAGCGATGACGATTAATGGGCGTAAAGGACGGTTTTGACCAGAGCTGCAGATCCATAGATCGGTTTTGCAATGATCAATTGGGGGGGGGGGGGGGGGGGGGGTGGGAGGGGGGAGAGCAAACACTGTTGGTCGATTAGGTTTGGAAGGAGTGATTAGTGGATTATAATTAGGGGGAGGGAAGTTAATTTGGGTGCGGTGGAATCATAATATTTGGAGGAACCGCCAGAGGGACACCAAATTGGGAGGGATTTTTTTTAAACCAAATTGTTATTTGTGAGGGAGTTTTTATTATTATTATTATTATTATTATTCTTTTTTGACATAACGCTACACTAAAGTATTGGAAATTTTAAAATCTAATCATTTGATTTGTTGAAATCTTAATTAGTTTCATTCAAGTAACATTTGGCCCGCCCAAAATCTTATTGCGCGTCATCTTTCATTTATGAGAGACCTATTCTTGTGCGTCAATCTTTCAATTTTTATGACATAAATGTGTGTTAATAAAAGCCTTTTTTCTAGTAGTGAAGTTGAATCCAAGTTGCTTAAAGATAGAATAAAAAGGCAACAAAAACACCTACATTAAGCGTCATATAAAGGTTAAAGTTATAAAACCCAAATGTCAAGTGTCCTGTTAAATTATGTTATAATAAAACTCTAGTGAATAAGCGTCTTATCAAACGTCACTATGATTTTAACTGATTCTTTTATAACTCAAATATCAAGTGTCCTATTACGGTATATTATAATAACACCAATATGATTAAGCGTCCTATAAATGTTAAAATTATAAGACCCAAGTGTTAAGTGTCCTACTAAGTTATGTTATAATAAAACTCTAGCGAATAAGCATCCTATAAAACTGATTCCTTATGACTCAAATTTCATGTGGTCCTATTACGGTGTATTATAATAGCACCTCAATGATTAAGCGTCCTATATAGGTTAAAGTTATAAGACCCACATGCCAAGTGTCCTATTAAGTTATGTTCTAATATGACTTCGACTAGAAAGGGTCCTATAACATTGAACATTTATGACTTAACTACAAAGTGTCGTATTGAGTAATGTTATAATAGTACCCCCGGTGATCAAGTGTCCTATTACATTACCACATAATGGGACACCAACAACTAAATGTCTTATAAATTACTTTATTAGGATATACATTTTAAGTATCTTAATAAGTTATATGATAATAGGACCCCCAAAGAATCACACATCCTATTAAATAGCTTTTTACGACACCGGTTTAGTAGCATATATTATTAAAGGACCCTAAAAGTTCATTCGCCCTATTAAATAGTTTTTTAGGACCCTATTTTACAAGCGTCCCACATAAAAGGTCCTAAAAAGCCCTTTTTGTTGTAGTGAATGCATATGTTTTGATGTCTTTTCACTACTATTATTATTAGTTAAATTACTGTAATACATATTATTAAATAATAATATAGTAAATAACATGTTCGGTATGCGTTGCTAATAATTGGTCGAATATAAACGTATTAAAATCGTTTAATCTTATGTTATGAACCGATTAGTTATTATTCTAGCATATCTAATTTGTCCGTACTACAATTCTAGTCCAATGTTACATTAAAGTATGGTATATGCGATTTTAATATTTTGTGTTATTGTCACTTTAGGTTTCCAAAAGTTATAATATACTGGAAAAAAAATCACAAACGTTACAGTCTCCCCTACTTTAGAAAATTTCGTCTCGAAATTTATTTAGAGAAAAAGATTGACTTGGTTTATGGGTATATGAGAAAGTTAAAATAATTCTACGAGCTTTACGCCTGGGTTTAAGAAGAAAAAAAGACTTGCATGACTACATTATTGTCTAACATGCGATCTAAGTTAAAATTAAAAGATAATAGAAGGTTGGATTTTGTTTCTTAAAATCTACCAGGGAAATCAAGGTTCAAGAGATCACTAAGAATCAGGTAGAACCCAATGGTAAAGGTTGTGAGTTTACAATGGAAAAGATTTGGGAAAGTATGTAACTGGTGAGGGAAGGGCGCTGATATGGCAGTCTCCCCTACTTTAGAAAAGTTTCTAATCAAACTTGGTTAAGGGCATGCAACAAGATTCCAAATGACTGAGAGTGTAACATCCTGAAATCTGCTCAGTCCTTTACCACCCTGAGGATTTCACATAGGATATTCAAGGTAAATCCATCCTGGGGATTTTCACCACCAACAATCCTCAATAAGGATGAATCTTAAAGCTCTATTTCGAACTTCATCAAGATTCCTACAAGGGTTCATCAACAATTCTTTATAGAAAGGTGAATCCTTTTGTAGTCCCATCTTGAAGGCTTGCACCGCTGTTGTGACATCTAGGTTTGGGATGTCAAGTGCTTCCTTTCCAAACCTTGTGATAAACTCCCTTAATGATTCTCCTTGTGGTTGTGTAACTCTGTATAAATCACTTGTCAAACGTTCAAATGTTCGACTACAAGAAAACTAATTGTTAAACATGTTAATCAAATGAGCAAAAGAAGTAATAGAATAGGGAGGAACACTTAGCAGCCATTTTAAGGCTGGACCAGTGAGGGTAGAACCAAATCCTTTGCACAAGCATGCTTCTTTGAGGTTTGCTGGAAATGGGTTTATCTCCATCCTCTCCCTGTATTGTGTTACATGCTCTTCAGGATCAGTAGATCCATCATAAAGCTTCATGCTTGGAGTCTGGAATCTCTTTGGAATTTAAACATCACATATTGGAGGTGCAAAACGAGACACCCTGTGACATGCTGAGGATACCTCAGGGATGGGATGTATTATCCCTGGTACACTAGACACCATATCCTTGATCTTTTGAAGCTCTGTTGCCAATTGTGGACTTATACCTGTATCCTGCAAAGAAGCAACATCGTTAGTAGCAAAAGTACTCTAACTTAAATTATTACCATTGTTGTATCCTCGGGATGGCTCAATTGCATATCCTCGAGATGGCTCAACAGCATATCCTCGAAATGGCTCAGCAGTGTATATCCAGCATCCCTAGTTGTTTCCATCCTGGGTGCTGTAGTAGTTTCAGGTACGGAGACTCCAGTACTCATAGGGATGAAATCTCCTTGTTGAATGCCCCAGAGATGCCAGAATTGAAATCTAACACTTTAGGCTGTAATGGTGTCCACATGTCTTTAGCCGGACTCTTTGATGATGTCTTGAGAGATTGTATTTCTCTCATCAGCATCTGGTTTGTGTCCTACTGTTGCTTTATTTGA
The DNA here is from genome assembly GCA_028751855.1 of Ambrosia trifida. Taxonomy (NCBI): domain Eukaryota; kingdom Viridiplantae; phylum Streptophyta; class Magnoliopsida; order Asterales; family Asteraceae; genus Ambrosia; species Ambrosia trifida. The sequence continues at coordinate 55,484,214 of CM054132.1, read as the reverse complement.
TCCTTCACCATTGCAAACATGGAAAGGAGCTCATCGTTTGACACGAAAACGGGAAGAGTGGATCCAGATGTTGCCATCCCAGATCTAGCAGTATTAGGAGCAACACTTCTGGTAACTTGTCCAGAACTCTTAGGAAAGGTAGGAGGAGGTGGTAGAGTCACATTTATTGCAGAGGTTGTGGATTGTGTGGAAGAAGACACAGATTTTGGGTTTGAGGCCATAGTTGTCAAGATTTTCGAAATAAGTTGGTTGAATAAGAATTTTAACAAAGTTTTTTTTTTAAATAGCACCACTTACCTCACGGTGGGTGCCAAATTGTTTTGGTAAAAAATTACTTGCTAGAAATAACTTTGTTTTCCAAATTAGTAAAAGTGTGGTAGAGTGCTAATACAGTAAAAACTCGGTGTTATTTTCAAGATGGTGGTTTATAAGAATAAAGAAACAATAATATGACAACTATACTGAGGATGGCAAAGGTATATTTCAGGATGGACAGTTATATCCTGGGGATGTAACTGTCTGGCAGAATAATGAAACAAGCAATAAAAGTATAAATCAACAAAGAACAACACTCGATATACGAGGAAAGCCCTTGATCACTTAATGATCGCCGGCACAAAACCTCGGGAGGAGTCTAGGCCCTTGCCTTGTTTGTTAATACTAAAAATGGTAAAAAAAGGTTACAACTTTGGATGAATGATGGACGAGTGTTCTAAGAATACAATGATTGTGTTGTGTGTGTGAGAGTATCAGGTGTTCTATAATGAGCAAGTGAGTGTCAAGTGTTGATCAAGTGTGCATAATGTGTCCTATACTTGTCAATCATCCCCTATATATAGTTACACGAAAGTAAATGAAGATTCCATGTAATCCGCTATCTTAGTTAAGCTTCTTGAATGGTTCAGGTGATCGTTGGGACTGTTTCAACTGAAGTATTCATTGATATAACAATTTCCTCTCTTTTCGCCTAGCATTCATCACTTGTCGGTTACACTTTGAACCATTCCTTAGGCTTGGACTATATTATACGCGTACAGCTCTTGCATCTTCTATCTCTTTGACTTAGTAAGACTATTTAGCCGTTGAAGAAGAGTTACAAGTCTTCGTTATTGATTGATCGTACCTGCAAAATTATTTAAGCAAGATCATTCGTTAGTCTATCCTCAGGATGTACATAAGCCAGGGTGCTGTTACATCCTGAAGTCTGCTTAGTCCTTCATTATCCTGAGGATGTCACATAGAGTACTTGAGATAAATCCATCCTGAGGATTTCACCACCAACAATTGTCTCCAAAAATATGTTACCGTTAATATCTCTAACGGTTATAATAGTTTTAATGCTTCAAGCATATCTTTGAATTTGATTAGACACCTGTCAGGATGAATAACGGCTAGTTTTTAGGCTGATATTTCGTGATGACCGTTACACCTCATCACTTTCTACCACCTATATCTAGGCCTTCATTTTCTCCTTTATAATCACACAAGATTATCTGAAAGGTAATTCATATCTTCTTCTTTCCTGTTTTCTCTAATTTCATCAAAACATTTACAAAAATATTCTGAAGATGGGCAAGAAATTAACCAGATCTTCTGGCAGTGTTGGAATCCCAAAGGATTTCTCATTCCAAAACCTGCTAAACAATCCAGAACAAGAGATCTGTTCCTTTACTGATAGGGATGATATCCCTATCTTGGGGATGATATCCCTATCTTGGTTAAAAAGTGGTAAAGTTTTTCAAAATCATAAAGTTTAGTTTTTGGAGATAAAAAGGTTTTTGTGGATACATCCTAAAGATAAAAAGGTTTTTGTGGATACATCCTAAAGATACCACTAACATTCTTAAAATTTTGTGACAGGTATTCCATGAGGGTTTAAATTTAGTAGTTTTGCATATATGAATTAACAAACGTATAGTTTACTGGCATAAGGGTTTAAATTTAGTAGTTTTGCATATATGCATTATATGATAAAAGACGATTAGCAACATTCCGGTGAGGTCATGTCCAATATTTTGTTAGACCAAAAGTTTTGCTACCGAGAGAGTGCAAGTGTAAAAAGATAAATTTCGTTTATAAAAACGTAGTTTACTCGAACATTGTGATATAGTTGAAAGAATAGCAGTAATGCATGAGAATAACCCTTTAGAAATCGAAGAATGTTTTTAGATTCCCAAACAGATTCACATGAAAACATTTCGTAAGTACACATTTTCATGTGTTTACGAGAAGTCGAGTTGAAAAGTGTTATAAGGCATTCTATCAGTCGCAAGGTTCTTTTCACGAAAACATATATTAGATTCGTTATATAAAAACAAGCAGATTTACATTTGACTTGTAAATATACAATACAAGTTTATAAAATGCAAGATGAAGCAATATAAACCAATGTGTTTCAAAAGGCCAAGATTTAAAAAAAATGGCGTGAATGAGAAAAGCCATTGTATATGACACGAAAAGCTTATATTTACATTACATTTCTAAAAAGCTTATATCTAAAAAGAAGATCAAGTCACAGTAATGAAAATGATAAGGATTGTGAATACTGGATAAGTTTCAAGTCTCAAGTGTCAGTTTGGTAACCGATGTGACACCCGGCAAACTCAGGTTAGTAACGTTGACTAAACTAGTAAGTCTACCTTAGCGAGTCATACATATTACGTACTTAACGGGGTCAGTCGAGTCGGTACGATGATTCTGGGAATCATCGGGAGTCGTTACGATGATCCACGGGATCATCGGGAGTCGGTCCATAACCATGTGTACAAGGATTGGTGATTCGTAGAATCGCCGGGTTTAACGCACACACGAGTCTCGAGTCCCGGGAATTGGTGAACGGATGTAAACGTGTTAGTTATCATGCATTATATGTTTGAAATCATTATGTGACTTGTCGGTATGTGAATACGTGTTTATATGTGTTAAAATAGTGTTTAACGCGCCAAAAACCCATTCCAGCACCCTATAGGCGATTAGGAGTCTGGGGAGCTCCTAATCGCCACTTCTGAGGCGAGTAGAGGGAGGTTTGGGGCGAGTAGGATCCCTACTCGCATGAGTATAGGCGAGTAGGATCCCTACTCGCCTAATCTGGTCTTCTACTCGCTTAAAGGGTTGTGCACGGGTCAAAACACCTATAAATAGAACCCTTAACTCCCCAAACACCATTTGTGCAACCCTAACTGATCCTAAGCCTCCCACACACCTTGAAACACCTCTGGAGCTTGCTTTGCCTCAAAACACACCATCACCAAGCTTATACACCCTTCTTTGATAACATCCAAGGTGTGTTCTTCATCCTACACCTTTGTAAAGTTGTTGTTTTGGTTCCCCAAAAGTCCAGACCTTGTTTTGCTAAGTTTGTGTCTTTAAAACCCTTTGAAAAGAGTTCTAAAACAAGTCTACACCATAATACTTGCTATATGTGAAGTATTTGTGCATATGATGATTGTTGGTGATTATAACATGAATGTTTCCATGAATTTGTTGTACTTCTGATGTGTAGGTGTTGTTAGGATGATTATCTATGAGTTTAAGCCCTTGTTATGATGATTAGGTGCAAGTATGCATTTTGACCCATTTGGGTAATTCTTGAAGAATAGGATGTATGATGTGATTCATTGCTTGTTTATGGTTAGAAATCATGTTAGGATGATGATATAACATAGAGATGATGAATTGCAACTTGTAGGAGATGAAATCTGATTGTTTCCATATAGGGAAAGATAAGGTTAGTTAATGAAACCTAGTATTTGCCATTTTTGGAAATAATCGCACCGAGCCCGTTAGAGCAGAGATAAATTGGGGGTTTTTGCTTGGAAAGGGTTGGTTAATAGTTTAGTTTTGATATTGGGTGTTTTTACATGTTTCGGATCTGATTTGGAGGGTTTAACGCGCGAAAACGCGCAACAGCAGTGCATTAGGCGAATAGGGCCCTACTCGCCTGAAGCTTCATGCGAGTAGGAGCCTACTCGCCTAAAGCTTCATGCGAATAGGCCCTACTCGCCTATATACTCCCTCCTACTCACTAGTTGACTTTTCCTAATTGCATGAAGGTTTCCTAATCGCGTGTATTGCTGTCGTAAACGCGTTTTGACATCCCGGAACATGATTTGACACCTAGGAACATGATAGGAACCCCGGGATACACCCAATGACTTAGTAAAACGTGTTCGGACCTGATTATTCGTTAATCGGACATTATGCTAGACTAGGTGAACTATTACGCGTATTAAGTGTTTAATTGCATATGTTGCATGATGTCTTGTATTTACCTAACACGTGGGATGTCGGGTCACCAATGGGACGTCGGGTCTTGTCTGGCACGGTCGGTTTAACAGTTAAAGATGTTTTCAAACGTTTATGGTCACGGTCTGGACATTCGGGGACTAGTTAGCCTGCGGGTTATTAGTCCGATACTTATACACATCTTATGATAGGTCGCCGCTATTTGGGGCTATCATAACATAATTACTTAACTGTTTTCAAGTAACGCAATCCGAGGTGAGTTTCACAGCCCCACTTTTACCATTTTACCTTCGGGGGAGAAACATGCTACTTACTTACTTATTAAAGATCATGTTATACTATGGTTACTTTACATATACTATGCGGCTTTTTATGGAAAGTCCCAGGGGGGAAACCATGAATGTGCGGGGATGCACAACGGGGGAAATGTGGATAGATCTATTGGGCCTCACAAACCCCACTCGACGGCTGGGCCGGGCGGGCGGGTGCATATTGTCTCTTATTACTGGCTCGCCGAGGCATCGGTTATAGCCAAAACTGCTGGGCAAGCTTCAACAACTTATAAACGTATAGTAATGGGTTCCCAACCGCAGTAGTAAACAAACACTTAACGTCTAGCTAACGTTCTTATAACCTAGTAGTAACGGATATGATCTTCACAACTCGTAACAACACTTTATAAAAGAAAACCTGTGAACTCACCAGCATTATATGTTGACATTTTTGGCATGTTTTCTCAGGTCGCTAAGGTAGCAGTCAATGGGCTAGGCGCACGGAGTCATGCACAGCGTCTAATATTTTGAAGCGTATTAAACAATGTTTTGTAAACAATGATATGTCTTTTGGTTGTAAACAAGAATGCTTCCGCTGCTGGTTTACGGCTCAAAGCATGATATTTTGGTTTTAAAAATATATATGAATGCATGTTTGTTGTATGTTTATTGTGATCGTTGACTGAGATCCTGGTGTGTCACGCGCCTCGCGGTAAAACCCCGCACGTGAAATTTGAGGGTGTGACAACCTAGCTTCAAAAACCCAAATCAAAGTGAAAGTCAAGGCGCACAAATTTCTCGTACTGCGTTGATTGAGTGAATGAGCTTGGTATTTCTGATAATATGGTAAAAGTTTATGAGTAATTGGAAATCTGGTTTGGTTTGGGTAGATTCTTCTTGATTATATTTGGAAAGTGTGGGTAGGACACGTATGAGGTTGAGTATGATCCCGGATGCATCGACAAATTTTGGAAAATATGATTTTCTGTATTTAAACATTTCTTTAACTTGTAAGTTAAAATTTCGTTAAAGTTGAAAATTTTCAGTTTTTAAGAAATGTTTGAGAGAATCCAAGTGTTACTTGAAACCATGAAAGTTTTACGAAATTTATACGTTGAAAGACCGTTTGTTTGTAAAGATCGTTAAGGCATCTCTTTGGGCTCATAGTGTGCTATTATTTTCACGGCACAAGGTGTGTACTAATCTGGTGAATAGGCTTTGTGAAAAAGTCATACAAGATAAGTTGACAAGTTAATTGTTCTAGAGAGTAGTGTATAGTGTGTATCGTGTAGATAGGCATTTATGTATGAGTTTAGTCTGGCCAAAAGGAGCTAACTGGTGATAGTTGGCTATGGTTTAAGAGACTGGGTGTAAATTAGTATTGTGTAAATGAGGATATATTGTGTTGAGAGTATTGTGGTTACACAAGCGGATACAAAAAGGTCATAGTTTAGGGATATACTGTGACATTGATCGACTGAGTTTATAAACATGATGGTATAAAATAGGTTGATTAACATGTTTGGGAAACCATTTTCATTTTAACTGTATAATGACGCAACATTCCCAAAATCAGGATGTGGACGAGATTAAACATAAAGTTTAAAAATTTAAGTCATGGAAAAATGTTTTAGGAAAAGAGGAGTGATGCCTTATTTTTCTAAAAGCCACAAAGCATACATAAAATAGGGTAAGTTTCAATGCGATAATATAGCAGATAAAGGTTTGAATAATGATGATGAAAAATCCAAAAGCAAATGATCAATGAATAATAGCATATGAAACAATAAGCAATGAAATTGAGTCTTCAAATGATAAACAAAACATAAGTATCAATAACATAAAACATTGGGATTATTTCCATAGGAAACTTTGACTAACCCAAGTATTTGAAATTTCCTAGTGACTTGTGGGGGCGTACATTAGCCTATAAGTGAATGCTCATCCCAATAGTTCCCAGGTAGGTATACGGGTCCCTCGTCTGATTGAGATTTATACGAAATACCAGGCCTAGACAAAAAAACTCAGGATACAGGCGCTCACCCTTCCGGATTGCACGTGCCCCGTCACTAGTGAATTCCAAAACTTTAGTGATATTAAAAATGAGGTGTAGAAATAGATCCTTGAGATGTGGATTTCACTCCTAACTCAAAGATTTATTTCAAAATTGAAAACTGTAGTGGAGTGAAACCAGTCACTAAGTTAAGGATATCACCCCCAGCTTAGTGGTTAAGTTTCTTTTTGGAGGAAATACTCTTTGAGGTGTGGATGGCACTCATATCCCAAAGATATATTCCAAAGATGTATAACATATAGAGGAGTGAAACTAATCACCAAGCTATGGATGTCACTCCTAACTCGGTGATATCGTTTCATTTGTGAAATACAAGTGTCTTCTTCTCCAAGCAAAATATCAAAAGAATAACGAGAAAGAATCATAGACAAAATATCTTGAAGGAAAATATAAGAAATAAGAGAAATATAAACGAGAGGACTCGTGAAAGTAAGCTTAGTTATAGACAAGGCTAAAAGTCATTCTAATAACCTAATTCCCTATAACCATGGCTCTGATACCAATCTGTAATACCCCAACCGATGGCGGAAACATCGAGGTGTCACGTAGTGACGATTGCTCAATAGCTCATGGTACTAAAGTGTAAATATTGATACATTGATTAAATAGTTTATTACATTGAAATGAAATACAATAATTCTAAATGCCAACTAAACTGAAATACAATGAATCAAAATCTAAATATGAATCCGAAAGCTTAAAGAATGCATCTCAAAATAACCTGAAACATTTACAAAATAATTTTGTCAATACAAAAATTGTATTGGTGAGCATACCCTATTTTGAATACATATAGTAAGAAATATTTGCAATTCATGTGTTGTACATTGTTTGCAGTTATGTAATAAGGAGTATCCGGGTCAAAATCAACCCTATGAAAATGAAATGAAATTTATATATAGTATGCGCTATTAACAGTGGTAATGAAACACATAGCAATGACCAAGGTCTCTCAACAGAGTCACAAGGGGTATATACCATAGTACTATTCATAGAAATGTTAGGCCACAACGGTTAATGATTTTGACAAGTCATAGATACACAAAGTAACACAAAGCAAACACATATGAGAATTGCACTTAGTGAAAAAAAAATAGTAATTTGACATAAGGTACATGAGTAGCCCCACACAGTAAAATGAAAAAGGGGAAAGATATACTCACCTTGATAAGCTAGCAAAAGTTCACACAAAAGTTGATGTTGAACTTGCAATGAATTGACGAGAATCAAAGAATTATGCTTGAACCTAATTAAGGAGTGACGTTTTAGTATCTATAGTTATAGGGTTCGTATAATGTATAACAATTTTGATTTATCTATTTTATTATTATTTAAACAATTCAATAATCATATTCTTTAATAATTCAATGAGTTTAAATGATTAGTTTTCAAGTTTTAGCCTTACAAAAGAAAATATGTATAGAAAACCATGTATAAAATTAATACAAATGATTGTAAACCTATACAAGGCTTTTACATAAAGTTATACTAACAAAGGACTTCAATTTTTATATAAAACTAGTTTTCTTGTTAGTTGCGCGTTGCGGCGGCACCACACACGACGTCATAAAGTATATGCTACAATTAACCCGACTTATTTTCAAACTAAATTTACGTCAAAACGTAGAGTAATCCGAAATCATACCGGCGAATTTACATGTATTATTTGATCTGACTTGTTTCAAAACAATACGTGGCGACATAAAGTATAGACTACAATCGACCATACTCGTTTTCAAAGTAAATTTATATCGCTCCACCTAACCACTACGTCACTTTTACATTTGCATCAAGACGTAGCGGCGTCAACACGTAAAATAACACGATTGTATATAGTCAAATGAAAACGTATCTTATTTGACTCCACTCGTTTCCAAATACAGTTTATATCAAATCGTAGACCAACAGAAAACGTTGACATAAATAAGCATGAAAACGTATTATATTTGAAAAGAAAAAAAAAAGAAAACTGGACTAAAAAGGGTAAAAACAATTATCACTTAAAAAAACTGAAACAAAGTTAAAAAAAAAAAGAAATAGAAAAAGAAAGGTAAATGAAAGATTTGAAAATGAGAAGTGGGTTTCGAACCCACAACCACATGGTAGAGAGGGCATACTCAACCACTACACCACACTTTAATATTATCACAATAATTGCAAAACAATACATAAATCTGTTATAATTCACTAAAAGACTGAATAGGTCACTGTAGCACCGACCATGGTTTTTAAGATATATATATATATATATATATATATAATATGGGGTTATAATAGTTTGAGAATAAAACTGTTTTGACTTTAAAACTAAGGATTGTTATTATATATCATCTAAAATCTCAAAGTGGTCAAAACATAGATAACAATTTTTGAATTTGTTTAAATTTTGTATTTGGAATCAAGTTCGTAAACTATATAACCAACAAAAACTTTTGTAAAAGATTTATAACTTAAGTGCTTTTATAACCGAAAACACGTTAAACTTTATTTTATTTTTTTGAACGGCCAACGAAATGTTTCTGCCCGACTACCCATGGAACCCGTAAACTGGCGAACCCAAGAACCTCCCCCCCCCCCCAGGACTATGCAAGGGGTGACCAGGGTAGCCAGGCTTGCCCACGAGGTTTCCGAACCGGGGAAAACCCGATCCCCCACCCGTCCGAAGACCCGCTGTGGAGAACCGGTAAAACCCGGGCGAGATCAGGACCCGAACTCCTGACCATAGGTCAGGAGTCATCCCTCATTTCTCATTAATGTCCTCCAAATGTAGCTAGTGGGAATTGAACCCAAGCCTCCCATAGAAAACATAGGCACTCAACCAACTGGGCTACAAGTGTTGGACACGTTAAACTTTATAATAATAATAAGAAATATACATACACTAGTCATAAATACTCACAACATTAATTAGAGTTCCTGAGCTTACCTCAAATGAGAAGTGGAGTTCGATCGGAACACAATGGTTGAACACCCCAATCAACTATTCCACAGCTTCGCTAATCAAGGTCACTTAAGACGTCTACAAAGCGGAGCTTATTGGTAAACGGTAAAGATAATTTGTGGTAGTCGAACAACAGTGGTCGTGAAGCGGTTATGGTTAACGGTAGTGGTGACGGACGATGGGTGTTGTCGGTTCGGAATGGTGACTGGTCGGCGGGTTGAAGGGAGGTTTCGACTTGTTGGATTCTCGTCGGAAAAGTGAAAAATGTTCGAAAGGTTGTGTGGTAGTGTGAGTTTTATGGTCGCACATAAGTTATGATAAAAATAACAAGTCCAACGGTTTCGTTTTGCTAATCAATGGGTTTAAATGACGATTTAATTATGATATTGGTATTCCACTCGTCGCACACAAAAAAAAAACATCTGGGTTGCTCTCATTTACTTGACCGTTTATAACTTCTCTAAATGAAAAATAATATGAAGAAGATGGTGCAAAATTTCTTTTGTCATCTTGATTCAAATTCTTCATACGTGATGCATATGTTTTGTTGTCTTTTTACTACTATTATTATTAGTTTAATTACTATAATACATATTATTAAATAATAATTTAGTAAATAGCATGTTTGTTATGCGTTGCTAACAATTGGTCGAATATAAACGTATTAAAATTGTTTAATCATATGTTATGAACCGATTAGTTATTATTCTAGCATATCGAATTTGTCCGTACTACAATTCTATTCCAACGTTGCATTAAAATATGGTTTATGCGATTTTAATATTTTGTGTTATTGTCACTTTAGGTTTCCAAAAGTTATAATATACTGGAAAAAAAATCACAAACGTTACAGTATGTGTTGGTCTGAGTTTAATCAGGTATGCATGATCTTTTCTCTCATCTCCGTACCATCTCCTCTCTTTCTCTCTCTCTCTCATCTCGATCCCCTGTACCCTCAAAGTCCATGAAGAAGGTATGTATGTGATGATCTTCAATTTAATAAGGTATGTATGTGTTCTTGGTCTGAGTTTTTGTTGGGTGACCATGTAGGTTTCTGATAACCCATATTTTAATCTAGGTTTTTCCTTTTTTTTATTTTAATTTATTCAGTTTTATTATTTTTATATAAAAAATTGAAGTGGGTTTTGGTTTGATTGTGAAGATATTCATCCGAGGTGTTAGAAGGTGACCGGAGATAGTCGGAGAGGATGGCCGGTGTTAACAGAGAAGAAGGGGATGCAAAAGTTTGTCATGTGCAAATATGGCTGGACCATCTAGCAAGAAAGGTATCGTTGATTGACCACTACTTAGTTTTAACATGTGTTATCATTTTCTTAAGATTGACCATTTTGATAGACTCTTTGTTTAACTGCAATAACATGTGTTATAGGCAAAAGGTGCCCGGAGACGGTCAGAGAGGATGGCCAGTGTGTACAGAGAAGAAGGAGTTGAATGTGTTTTTTGTGGTTGTCTCCTTAATGTGGCTGTGTCCTTAAAGGAGATCTTTGTAGTTGTGTCCTTAATGTGTATGTTATTGTCAGAATATGTAACATGTGTTATGTTTTATAGTTGTTATTGGGTTGTTTGCAAAGGTAACATGAGTTTATCAATTTGGCTTGAAAGAAAGAAGAGTAACTTGTGTTATCAGATCTAATTAAAAAGACTATTAGCATGGAAAAAAAATACCTACCCAGAATACTCAAATATCATTAGGCATAAAAAGAAACTTCAAAAATGGACACAATTATAAAAAAGGGTAATCGTGTAATCGTGTGACTACATTTAACACAAGTTAGTTTATTTTTATGAATCTTCTATTGTAATGGTAAGTCAAACTCCTAGTACAGTTTATTTTAATTCCTAAAAAACATGGGAGGTCATATGAGATGGGATAACACATGTTAGTAATAACACATGTTAGGTACATATTATTTGGTCTGAACCTTTTGTAATCGTGTGACAATATTTAACACATGTTAATTTATATTTATATACGTTCTATTGTATTGGTAAGTCAAACTCCTTGTACAATTTATTTTGATTCCCAAAAAAACATAGGAGGTCATATGAGATAGGATAACACATGTTAACACATGATGGGATAAAAACTATGTGGCCCGACTTTGGTGTCTCATTTTGATTTAAGTTTCTATTAGTAACTCCCTATTAGTAATGCATGAGCCAACTTACTGGTTAGTACATATTAATGGCCTGAACCGTATCTTATCATGGGACAACATTTAAGACATGTTAGTTTATTTTTATGGATGTTCTATTGTAATGGTAAGTCAAACTCCTGGTACAGGTTATTTTGATTCCCAAAAAACATGGGGGTCATATGAGACGGGATAACACATATTTGGAATAACACATGTTAACACATGATATATAAAAACTATGTGGCCCGACTTTAGTGTCCCCTTTTTATTTAAGTTCCTATTAGTAACTCCCTATTAGTAATGCATGAGCCAGGTTACAGGTTGGTACATATTAATGGCCTGAACCGTATCTTATCACGTGACAACATTTAACACATGTTAGTTTATTTTTATGGATGTTCTATTGTAATGGTAAGTCAAACTCCTAGTACAGTTTATTTTGATTCCCAAAAAACATGGGAGGTCATATGAGATGGGATAATGTAACATCGCCAATTTTTCCCAAATTTCTAAATTAAAAAAAAAATCATCACTTTACCCATCTTATACTTCTATATTATTTCAAAACATTCTTATAAATATATTTTGAAAATTTTAAAGTTGATACAAAACTTTCTTTTCAAATAATAACATATTTTAACCTTCTTGTACTTTTTTTATGTAATAATAATGTTAATATTTATATTAATAATAATCATAGTAATGAGATTAGTTTTTATAAAATTTCTTTACTTAAACAAAAACAAAATAAAACTCTAACCATAACCAAACCTATACCCATTAGTATAACCCAACCTACCATCTAAACCCAACCAAAACAACCTATCGGCCCACCAGATCCATAGCCCACCAGATACCCAGCCCAACACCTCTCTAGCTATATATATATATATATATATATATATATATATATATATAGCAACCAGACTCGAACCCGAGTCTGGACCCGGCTTGACCTTAACACACCCTAACACAACCAATAGACCAAGCTGATGGTTGTATGTATCCTTGAAACGAATTATATTTAACTCTTTCTAAAACTCGTGGTCAACTATTCTAAAGTCAAACCCAGTCAACCACTTTCCAATTCGACGCGATTACACATCCATTTCCAAACCAAACTTACCAAAGTGTGCGAAATATCCATACCAATGCTTAAGCTGTTAATTACGCGTTTATATACGTGATTAATGGGCCAATTAAGTCGTTTTTGACCGAGTTTAAAACATTCCTAAACTAGGAATTCCAATTCTTATTTATAAGCGTTTTCGTCACAATTAAACCTGCATACACACACCCACATATGCGACATAGAGAAGCCCTCTCAGATTGCACGCTGTTACAACCTCTAACTCGCGAATTAATGTCATTTTTTATCTCGGCTCATACATCCTAATTCGTCCTTGTGTTGCACCGGTTAGTAATAATTAAACCCCCTACATATAACGATTTTAAGTGTTCTTCAATAGCCCCATGTTTAATCTGAAGATCTGTATCATTCAGATGCTTAATTCGAATGGATTAAAGTTAGGGTTTTTATGTATTAGATTTGGGATATTATGTTCTGGTTTCACATAAGTATGTATAAGAATAAATCAAAATAACAACCTAGTGCCCAGACTAGTTGGTCTGCTCGGTGCCTTCACAAATCACAGGACCTGGGTTCGAGTCCTAGACCGCCCCACCATTTTTTCTTATTTTTGGAAACAGATTTGATAATCAATATATGTGTACATTAAATCATTTTAATTATTTTAAATATGAGAACAAATCCCAAAAATTTTATAAAAGTCATTCTAGCTTCATAAAACCCTAAAATTTATGTTTAAAATTTTATTTTCCAAAAAAAAAATGATTATTTATTATTTTTAATGTATTTATTTTGTTTAAACCATAATTAATTCATATAAAATTCATTTTAAATCATTTTAATACCAAAATTTTTGTGGAGATATTTCTAACCATATGAAAGTGTTGGTAATTTAATTTTCTGTAAAAAACATTATTTTTACCTATTTTTATAATTTAGTCCTATTTAATTGATTGTATTCAATTAAATTATGTTTTGAATGGGAATAATATGGAAAATTATTTTTAAAATTATTTTTCAATTATATCAAGTGTTAGCTCCTGTTTAAAAATAAAAATGATATTTTATTACTCTATTTGTATTTAATTCTTAATTATTGCCTTTTCAATAATAATAAATCAATTTAAAATATGCAAAATACCAAAATTATGAGTTTTAAAATTTCTAAAATTATTTATATTCTCGGAATTAAAATTACTTGTAATTTTTAAATTTGTTTTGACTTATTGACTTATTCCATTAATTTATACTTTTATTTCATATCTAGTAACATAAAGTCTATTATTTAAATTCGAGTCGTTTTATTATTTACACATTTAATCATTTTACAAGTCCTTATATTTAGAAAGATAATTGAGATATTATTTTAATATATATATATATATATACAATTAATTATGGTTTAACTCAAAAACTTTAGAATCCCCAAACTTAGTCTATAAAACTCTAAACGCCTAATCCTAGACAACTTAGACTTTTAAGTTTTCCCATTACTCAATTATTGACTTATAAATAGGGTGATATTTGGACACAAGAGCCACAATTATTCTATATCAAGGGACTCAATTCTAGCACTAAGGTGAGTTTACATAGCCCCTTATTCTGTTTTACATTTTGGGGTGAAACATGTTTAAACATTTTATACACTATCATTTACTCATTCTATCATTTGACTGTAACAAAAAGACACAGTACAATCATTAACATTGATCAAGCCGCCTGTTTAGATTATAGCGCTATAGGTCTGACAAACCCATCCCCCCGCATAAATTCAAGGATGATCGATAACAGTTACACTTTTACTAACTTGCGAGTTAGGTCTCAGTCGACACAAGGTTTAATTGTACAAAAGACGCATTGTTACATGTCGGACTCATAATCTATCATTACTCATTATTATACTTCAATCATGATTGCTAACATATTGTTTTCAATTATATGCAAAACCTATGTATTCTCACCAACTATTTATAGTTGACCCCCCCCCCCATCTTTCCAACTCAACATGTTTCAGGTTTTACTTGCTATTGGAAGTTGTACAAGTCTTGGATCACATAGGAGCTTCGGACCTAGTTTTATGTAAATCAAGTTTATGTATTTATTAAATTGTATGTCAAATTGTAAATTTTTTAGTAATATACAACTTCCATTTAGTACCATGAGCTATTGAACAATCATCACTACGTGACACCTCGATGTTTTCGCCATCGGTTGGGGTGTTACAGATAACACATGTTAGGAATAACACATGTTAACACATGATGGATAAAAACTATGTGGCCCGACTTTGGTGTCCCTTTTTTATTTAAGTTCCTATTAGTAATGCATGAGCCAGGTTACTGGTTGGTACATATTATTGGCCTGAACCTTATCTTATCATGTGGCAACATTTAACACATGATAGTTTTTTTGTTGTCCCTTTTGTCTGTCTGCTCTTACCCTTTTTTTGTATGTTTTGATCGACTGTGTCACCGTTTTCAAACCTTTATATGGATGTCCTATTATAATTCTTCGATTCCCAAAGAAGATGGGAGGGGTATGCGAGATATGATAACACATGTTAACACATGATGAGATAACACGTGTTAGGAATAACACATGTTTAACAGTGGACCACATACGGGAACTAACACCTACCATCCATTATAGGGTTATATAAATATTTGATATTTGTACATCACATGTTAAGGCAGAATATTTCACCAATAGAGTAAAAGTTTACTAGGCACAATTGAAGTTTTTGTAACATGTGTTATCCCATCTCACATGCCCTCCCATCTTGCTGGTGAATCAAAAAATTATGGAAAAAAAAATTGCATCAAAGGTATCTATAAGTTGCCTGTTGTTAACATATATTACCCTATCTTGCTTACCACTATATTTTTCACTTCATAAGTTTACTAGGAAATAAAAAGCATACAAACTATTAACATACATTATTACAAACTATCATTACAACTATTGAAACAAGAGATAAACCTACCCAGGAATTCAAATGAATTGCATGGAAGGTGTAACATGTGTTAATGTTGCATAAAAGGTTAACATGTGTTATTTGGTAACATTTATTAAGCTTGTATTTAATGTCAGCCCTTTTTACTTCATAAGTTTACTGAGAAAATAAAGCATGCAAACTATTAACACACATTATTACAAAGTATTATTACAAACTATTGACCACTTTAATAAAATAAATCTAGTAATTCTATAAATTGAATACCAAAAAGAAGACGTTATTCAAAAGTTTTTCTACATATTTTTCTCGGCTTCTTTGGACTTCGTATGTCAACTGCAAAACAATAGATGAGGTGTTAAATGGTGTGACCAACTCATCATCTAAACATACTAATATAAGTAACACATGTTAACCCAGTCAGGCATTTCATCAAATACATGGAGTGCATATATCCAAAACACATAAGACATCATAATTACCTTCCATACATTCACCATTAACTTTAAATGGACATCCATATATCCAAAACACGAAAAGACCTTATAACTAGCTTCCATACAATCACCATTAACTTCTAACATACTAACAGAAGTAACACATGTTAACCCAGTCTCGCATTTCATCAAATACATGGAGTGCATATATCCAAAACACAAAAAGACATTATAAACAAAAAAAAACAGAACCAGTGAAAAAGAATCTAATCAACAACAAACAACAAGTAAAACACAACATTACATTTTGCACTTAAATTAACACAAAAACAACAATATGATCCACTCATGCATTTCGTCAAACACATGGTGTGCATAAACTTTAATCAACAAATTTACCTATGATCTTTATAGTGGGTCAAACAATCAGAATAGAGAGTATCAACACAGCTTCAAAATAAAAAATGTTTACACATAGTCGCTGAAAAAAATCTAGCAACGACCCAAAACAGACCACAGAGACAAAAAAACAAACCTAATAAAAAAACACAACTCCAAAAAGGGCAAAAACAAAAAAACACTAACCTCGATCCATGTTACGCACATGGTACATCTTCATCGACCGGGAAATTTTAGCTACGATCGAACCAAGTTACGCACCTAGTGGATTTTCATCAACTGAGAAATTGTTACGAAGAACATTTCGAGGAGGAGATATGATCATCGTCGGGTGTTTAAAAGATTTATTGAAATCCATTTTAGGGTGAGAAAGGAGATGAAGTTTTTGAGATCTTAATGAAAATGGGGGGAATGGGAGGGAAGGGTGTATGAAAATGGAATTTGAGTTTGAATTGTTGGAAGTTTTAATCAGAGAAAAAGAAAGAGATGAGATATAATCAGAGAAAAGAGAAAGGAAGAGAGAGATTGTAATTATGGGGGGGTCGGACTTGAGTGGTGATAGGTGATTGACAAGTGGGTTATGAAGTCAAAGTACTTTCTTGCCCTTCTAATGTTATTAAATTGATTTTTGAGATGAGTGATGTGGCTTAATTCTAACCACATATAAGGTTTCCAAGGTTTTCTAGTTTAAGAGGGTTTCTCATGGATACTTATATATATAGGGTCGAGTTCCTGTACAAATGGTGTTTTTTGTGAGAAGTGTAAGAAGTGTTTTGGACCAATAGATATAGATATGGATGGTTGAGATTGAGTAGTGGCAAAATCGTAATAACTGTTATAAACTTAGTTAAAAGATTTGACCTGATAAGGATATATTAGTCTTTTTGTTTGTTTTTAAAATAGAGATAATCAATTCTTTCATTAAATCTCTCCATCTACTCCCATTTTTAAAGGAGTGTTTCTAAAAACATATATATATATATATATATATATATATATATATATATATATATATATATATATATATATAGGGTAAGGATAATGTGAAACCCACTCTTATAGTGAAAACCTTGGAAACCCAATGAGAGCCATAGATTAGCCTTGATCAATGGATGAGATTTAAAGTAAGTGTTTTATTATAAATAAATACCCCACTTTATTATGTGTAGTACAATGTAGTACAAAGGAAGGGTATATTGGGTAAAAATTCATTTATCTCTCTATGTTAAATACTCCATCAGTCACATCCATTCTACCTTTTCCCTTCCCCATTCAAACCATCATTTCAACCTTATCTTCAAGAAAACTCTTTCTTCAATAAAACAACATTCTTTATTCTTCACCAAGTAAACCTTTTCAATAAACCTTCTATCTAAAAAGAACTTTCATCTTCCAGTCCACCTTCTTCACATATTTTTGCTTGTCTCTAAGAGTAGGCCGGTGCCGACACAAAATATTGTTGCCCTAAATCGTTCTACCGATACAACGTCTACATTCCGGACACTGTCATCAATGATACGCCGGCGTCAACATAGTATCTCTTCGAACAGGTTAGATGATTTTTGTTATTTTACTGGAAAAGTTACAAAAAGTGCTTTTTTGAAAAATAAAAGGATTGAAATAGGTTTGAAAAACGTTTTTTATCTTTAGTCTTCTTGTTTGGTTTTCGTTTTGGGAAAAAACGCGTAAGGAAATAGTTTGAAAATAAAAACATTGTTATTCGTGTGAAAAAATTTACTTGTGGTTAAAAGATGTTTTGAATTTGGTTATATAACAGCAAAGAAGACTGTGGTCTAGAAAAGAGGGATCTCAGATTTATAAAGGTATATTTGTTATTGTGGTTTTTTCTTCCAGATTTTGATGACTCGAACATGGATATACCAACCTTTGAGCTCAAGGGGATAAAATCAAATACATGATGACTCAGACCTGGCTAACCAAAACCCTTGGGAAGGTGAACATAGCCCACGGCCAGAATTAAGCACCGATGCTATATGGTCTTGATGTGTTTGCAAATGTGTAACTTATGTTGTTTAGATATTTGGGGGAAATATTGCCAATAGTACATTCTAACATGTGTTATTTCCTGTTTACTTAGATTTGTGTTGCAAAGCGTGTTTATATGTTTGCAGAAACATATGTAACATGTGTTATTTATTAAGAGATTTTAAAACATATGGAATGTCATCCCGGCAAAACAAGTAGTATAACATGTTTTAACTGGTCATAAATGTGTAACAGATGTTACCTTTTGCATGAGAGGGTAACATGTGTTATCTGTCTAAGTCAACGTGCCTAGTAGGGAATGTCATCCCAGCAAAACAAGTAGTATAACATGTGTTAACTGGTCATAAATGTGTTAGTTGTGCATAACATGTGTTATCTGACTAAGTCAACGTGCATAAAAGGGTAACATGTGTTAGTTGTGCATAAAAGGGAACGTCATCCCAAAACAAGTAGTATAACATGTGTTATCTGACTAAGTCAACATGCCTAGTAGGGAATGTCATCCCAGCAAAAAAAGAAGGGTAACATGTGTTAGTTGTGCATAAAAGGGTAACATGTGTTATCTGATCTGATAAAGTTGACTAACTAGAAGAGTAAAAATGGAAAAAAGATATACCTACACAGAACATTCAAATAACAATAGGCATATAAAAACTTCAAAAGGGACCTAGTAAAGGTCACATGCTTTTTTTTTATGATACGTTCTAAATAGGGAATGTTATCCCAACAAAACAAGTAGTATAACATGTGTTATCAGACTAAGTCAACGTGCCTAGTAGGGAATGCCATCCCATCAAAACAAGTAGTTTAACATGTGTTAAGTGGTCATAAATGTGTAACACATGTTATCTGACTAAGTCAACGTGCCTAGTAGCAAAGTCAATGAAAAAGGGATAAACCTACCTCGAACATTCAAATGACATTAATCATAAAAACTTTCAAAAGATGCTATATAAACACAAACTATTTTGTGATGCATAATAAAAGCAAAATGTCAACTAAAGTAGAACATTTAAATAACAGTAAGCATGCGAGGGGTAACATGTGTTATTTGGCCAGATCCGCGTGCCTAGTAGGACGTTAAAATTGAAAAGAGTCGAATATGAACGCTTCAAAAGAAGGCATATTTACGGTCTTTTTTTATGGAACGACGGAATTTTTAAAAACCAAATAAGAAAAAAATCTAGCAAGGATATTACACACATGTTACTCTTGGTACATATTAATGGCGTGAACCATATCTTATCATGTGAAAACATTTAACACATGTTAGTTTATTTTTATGGATGTTCCATTGTAATGGTAAGTAAAACTCCTGGTACACTTTAGTTTGATTCCCAAAATACATGGGAGGTCATATGAGATGGGATAAGACATGTTAGGAATAACACATGTTAACACATGATGGATAAAAACTCTGTGGCCCGACTTTGGTGTGCCCTTTTGATTTAAGTTCCTATAAGTAATGCATGAGCCAGGTTGCTGGTTGGTACATATTATTGGCCTGAACCTTATCTGATTATGTGGCAACATTTAACACATGTTAGTTTTTTTGTTTTCCCTTTTGTCTGCCTGCTCTTACCCTTTTTTGTATGTTTTGATCAACTGTGTCGTCGTTTTCAAACCCTTTTATGGATGTCCTATTATAATTCTTTGATTCCCAAAAAGGATGGGAGGGGTATGCAAGATATGATAACACATGTTAGGGGTAACACATGTTAACACATGATGAGATAACACGTGTTAGGAATAACACATGTTTTACAGTGAACCACATATGGAAACTAACACCTACCATCCATTATAAGGTTATATAAATATTTGATAACACATGTTACTCTTTGCAAACAACACAACAACAACCTTAAAACATAACACGTGTTATATATTCTGACAAAATAACATACAAACAAGGACACAACCACAACAACATAACATAGGCCAATAACATATTTACATGAGATTCTACCTAACACTCTTTGTGTCTCCTCATATCTATTTGGAAGATATTCCACATAAGTCACAGCGATTCGGGCTTGACATGTTTTTTTTTTAAACTTGGTCTCTACCTTTTTTAACTTAAAAAACAGTCTAGTCAGCGTAATCTTTAAAACTTCTGTAGGAAAACCGGCCCGGTAAGCATAATCTTTAGAAATTCTGAGAATAAACATAGGGTGTAAAGAAAAAAACACTAAGCAATACACAAGATATAGAGATAGAGAGAGATAAAGACGAAGAGAGAGAGATCTGAGCATACCTTCGCCAGTCACCTTCCCCGGCTCCGGTGACTTGCAACCCTACTCCAATCCCAACAACCAAAACAATCATGATAAAAAACGATGGATATAAAATTAAAGTATACAAAGTTCGTTTGTTTAAAGAGAACATTAAAAAAAACTAAGAGATAGATGGGAAAGAGAAGAGAGAACTTTAAGAAAGAGAAAGTTGAGGATGCTTCACCGGTCACCTTCCCATAGCTCCGGTGACCGGCAACCCAACTCCGATCATAATAACAAAAACCTAGTTTCTTCTTTGATGTGCAGGTGATCGATAGTTGTTTGGTCGATGATCTCCTTTCACTACTTATCATGAATCTAAGAAATATAAAGATGATAAATTCACAATTGAATTTGAGTTTGAAAATTGAAAAGATATTGATGGAGAAATAGTCAGAGAAGAAGAAAGAGAAAAGTAGAGAGAGAGAGTGTGTACTTTATAGGGAAATGTGAGTTTAAAGTACTAGTGTTAATATTTTAATAGTTCATTATTATGGAGGTTGTCTAAAATTACAAATATGTCCTTTATACTTTGTTTTTTATTTATTTTACATGCAATGACGTGGCACATTCCTAGCCACACAATGGGTTTCCATAGTTTTCTATATAATATGGGTTTTCTATGGATACTTATACTATATATATATATATATATATATATATATATATATATATATCTCCTCCAAGATGCAGATCCAAGAACATATCTCTCTCTGTTCCAATATGAAGATCACTTACAAAACTCAATCATAATCTTCCAAGAACATCTATCTCTTCCAATATGAAATTGACTTAAAAAAGTTAGATTGTATATAAATTATGATATGTGTGTTCAGATGTAATCACAAAGCTCAAGGCCTTCAAGACTTCTGAGGGAACGGTATTAAGCATTCTTCAATATATTATTTGGGTTGGAATTTATTTTTCCAATTCAAGTGTTTTTTTTTCGATCCAATTCAAGTGTTTTTTTTTTCGATCCAATTGTAAATTATATATGTATCCTTTTTTTTTAATTTGATACATAAAAGTTTGATAGTTTTTTTAGACATGTAGCAATATATGCTTTAATGGTAGGGATTTTATCATTTTTGATATTGTGTGTTTTACTGTGTTTGTGATAATGTGTTTTAAGTTCAAAGGCTTTTAAAGGCCACAGATCGGTTATATTGTGTTTTGTACCTCTTTGGGTTTTGATTGGTATAACATGGCAATGATATGGTGTTTTACTCTAAATCTATTGTGTTTTATGTTGTTTTGTTATTTAAGCAGCAAAGGACATTGTAGTACACATGTTTCAACATAAAACACCACACGCATATGAATAAAACACCATATGTGCCAGTTCTCCTTTTGTAACAAAACACCAAAAGCATGCAATATTCGAACCTCATATTGTGTTATAACAACATAAACTGCACTAAAAAACATAAAACATTATTGTATCACGTTGGAACATAAAACACCAATAATTATCACGTTAGAACATAAAAACACCCTAACGATTAAAACACCAAAAAATACGATTTTTTATAAAATCGTATATGCTTCAGATTGTGTATGTATTTTCGATTCAATATAATATGGATCACACGAATCTGAATTTTAATTATGTTGAAATAAAAATCCCTGAAAAATCTCATTTCAATTAAATACATGTTTACTTCCTATTTTTAAGATTGATAAAAGTACCTTATTACCCTTAATCACTAATTTTAATGCTTGCCACATGTCACCCCCACATTGGTTCTCACACTTCTCACAAAAAATTAGATTTATACAGGAACCTAAATCTATATATATATATATATATATATATATATATATATATATATATATATATAGGATTTGGTTCAAATGAGAACCTTTTCCCAAATTGAGAACTAGAGAACCATTCTGGGCCACACATTTCTCTAAGGCAATTTTTTTTTTTTTTTTTTTTTTTTTTTTTGCAAAAATCGCTGCTTTATATGTAAGGAAAAAATTTTTTTTATTTTTTTTGTATTTTTTTTTCAGTATACACATGTGTATAATTGCATTATACACATATGTATAACTGAAATATACACATATGTATAGCTGAAAAATGCTATATACACATATGTATAATTGCTATATACACATATGTATAATTGTCATATACACATATGTATAAATGAAAAAAAAATTCAAAAAAAATAAAAAAAAAAATTTTCCTTGCATAAAAATGTGCGATTAAAGCAAAAAAAAAAAAAAAAAAAATTTTTTTTTTTTTTTTTGCCTTTATATGAAATGTGTGGCTCAGAATGGTTCTCTCAGTTCTCAAATAGGGGTTGGTTCTCTTAGGATCCCTACCCTATATATATATATATATATATATAATGCTAGAGTTTTTATAAAGTAAATCATATATGTTTAGCTCTTTATAGAACTTATTTCCAAAACATTAATTTACTAAGTTTTGTGTGCGAAGTTGTAGTCTATGTTTTGGGAGCTTTTCAAAAAATATTTGATTTCACTTTTAAGCTAAAATTTTTTATCTTTGGCAATTTAGCCCTTTGACTTATATATTTTACTTTTAACACAAAACTTTATATATTTTGCAATTTGCCCCAATACTTTTTTACTTTAAACGTTGGTCCCTCTACTTTTCATTTTTCGCAAGTTTTAATTTTACGTTTCATTCTAAATTTTGTGAGTTAATAGGTTTGACAGGCCCGTCTCAGTGCGTTTATTTTTACCCGTTTAACAGGTTCGTCGCAATGCATGAGTCATAGATCAACTTAGTTATTTTTTCTTTGTTTTATGTTTCGGTTTAATTTCTTCGCATTAACACACAACAACGGGTATGCGTGGTTCAACGATTTTACGTGTGATTTTTCGTTCGGTGTTAATGATCACTAGCGATTGTGGGAAAATGATGCTACTTGGAACAATTTTATGCCACCCTGCAACGCATGCGGCTTGACACTTTTTAGTGTTCGTCACAAAAAAAAAAAAAATTGCCACTAAAACCCCGATTCTTTTGTTAGATGATGGTTTTAAACATCAAATTTCTTAATCTTATCATCTATGAGTTTTGAACCCAAACTCTTTCTAATTTAGGTGATCTTAAAGGCTTTTCAAATGGGCCACCGACCTCATTTTGTATAAGATTACCGTTGGTGTTCGTCACAAAAAATTTTTTCCACTAAAACCCTGATTTTTTCTAGTGACCATTAGGGATGAGCTCGGGATGGTATCGGTACCAACCGATACCGATCCCGAAAACTCTCAAATCTCAATATCGACACCCAAAACATTCGATACAGTACGGTATCGGTACGGTACCAGTATGGTATCGGTATTTTACCTTAAAATACCGATACCGATAATACCGAAACCGAAAACCTCTAAATGTGGGTACCGATACCGATACTGAACACCCTCGGTTCGGTATCGGTTCGATACGGGATCGGTATTCGGCGCCATGTGCTCATCCCTAGTGACCACAAACTAGTTAGCATGGAAACAATATTATTTTTATTAAAGGAAATTGTTTTTTAAAATGTTTCTAAATTTAACAGTAACATATTCAACTCTTTGAGCATGTTTGGCAATGAGCTTTTAAAAGCTTTTAGGAGCTTCAAGCTTCAAACTTTTAAGAAAAAACTCCTACTTAATAAAAAGTCTTGTTTGGTTGAAGAAGCTGGAAGCTTTTAGGTTAGAGAAAAAGCTCTATAGTGAAAAGCTACTAGGGGTATGTTTGGCAAGGAGCTTTTAAGAGCTTTTAGGAGCTTCAAGCTTCAAGCTTTTAAGAAAAAGCTCTTACTTAATAAAAAGCCTTGTTTGGTTAAAGGGGCTGGAAGCTTTTAGGTTAGAGAAAAAGCTCTACAGTGAAAAACTACTAGTAGTAGCTTTTAAGAAAAAACTCTGCTAGCTACAAGCTTTTAGTTAGTAAATGACACAAATACCCATTCTATTTTAAAAATAAAATAAAAACATTCTTTACAATCTTTTAATTATGACCATTTTGGTCATTTTATACATTTTATTAAAAGCTCCAGTTACTCTGCCAAACACCAAAATATATTTAAAAAGCTTCCAGCTACCAGCTTGCAGCTTCCAGCTACCAGCCTCCAGCTAGTTTTGCCAAACATACCCTAGTACTAGCTTTTAAGAAAAAACTCTACTAGCTACAAGCTTTTAATTATTAATGACACAAATACCAATTCTATTTTAAAAATAAAATAAAAACCTTCTTTACAAGTTTTTAATTATGCCCATTTTGGTCATTTTATACATTTTGTTAAAAGCTCCAGCTACTTTGCCAAACACAAAAATATATTTAAAAAACTTGCAGCTACCAGCTTTCAGCTAACAGCTTGCAACTACCAACTAACAGCTACCAGCCTCCAACTAATTTTGCCAAACATATCCTTTATGTGTTGTTGGTAACTTTGACTTTAATCGCTATTTTTTTTAAACGACAACTATGAACTTTGATTCGAAGTGTGGGGCCAGTAGATCGTGATATGCTGAACGCAAGTTGTTTTATTATCTTTTTTTTGTTCAAAATCATGGTTGCAAGTTCTACAAATGTGAATAGTAACGAAAATAAAGATCTTGGCTGCAACATGTTTATTTTACCCTAATTTCTTCTTTTAAACCATGAGTTTATATTTTATGCATGTTCAAACAAATAGTTTAATTAAGGGATATATATTTTTTTTAATATTAATTTACTAATTCATTCCAGGACAAAGAAAATTATATTAAGATAGCGGGCAGGCGGGCAACAAGCTACGCCGCCACCCTTTTCTGGATAGCAAATCCTAATCTACTAAAAACATAACCATGTCCACCCGGAGCCGAGACACTACTGTGAATAACCCGCTGGACCCTGGTCAGGAAACGGGTAGCCTCCGGTGCCAATGAGCCAAAGGTATCAAAAGCCAAAGGTACAAAAACGTGTTGGTTCTCCTCGCAGGCTTTAGCATGTTTTTCTACCTTCTTCGCCTCTGCTTTCCGGACCGCTTACCCTGCAACAAAGTCACTATCTCTCAACCCAACTAGGGGAGATACACCAGTCAGGTCAATACAAGCATGCTTCCCCCCGGCCCACCCAAAGACAAGGAGATCTGCTGGTCGTAGGGTGGATCTCCCTTCTGCTGGATCCGAGAGGAAGTTTATAGGGGCCTCCTTCTTGGCTGAGATCCCAGCCCGTCTTAAAATGTCCCACAGAATGTCTCGAACCCAATCATGCCGATATTTAAAACCGGACAACTCCTTACAATGAACCGTGTGTTCCCCGTATTCATCCAGGCAGGCCTTACGGCACATCGGACAGATGTCATCCTCCTGGTACATTGGGATCATCAGACGATATTTAAGAATGGCCCTGTATTCAATAGCGGACATGTTTTGGCCTAAACCTTCGATCGGGATAACAGTTAGGAAATCTTGGGCGTGGGGGGTTTGCAGGCATTCAATAACTGCCCTCTGACAGGGGGACAGACCAAAAACTTCACCCAGGTTCTGAGCGATTTTGCCATAAAGGGCATTCGCCAAAGTTTTCTGAGGCTTTGGAGGGGGGGGGGGGGGCGGTGTCCTTGTTAGAAAAACCGCCAATATCAAAACCTGGGAGATAATCATTTAGCTTTTCGAAGGCCTGCAGGTAGCTTTTCGATATATATTAAATTGTTATTTTTTGTTTTTACTTTTTTTTTCCATAAAAATTCTAAAGAAGTAAATCCAGAAAAAATCTATAAAAAGTTAACATAATCTACAACGAGACAATATAAAATCGAAACATCGAATATTTGTTATATATTATCATTTAAAAAAAAACCAACGCTCCAAACATGCATAATGATTAGCAGAATCTGAGCTGTAAATAAATTTGAATCAATTTCCAGGCTGTGGATTCAGTTGAACCAACTTATTTATAACATTTTTTTAATGTCCAATAAATTTGTCATTGAAATCAATTTAAATATTTTTTATGTAACCGATACATTATTTCTTCTAGAAGTTAATTGCCAATTTAGTTCCTGAGGTTTGTCAAAAGTTGTCACTCTCATCCAAATCTTTTTTTTTTCGTCAATTTAGTCCCTGTGGTTTCATTTTTTTGTCGTTTTAGTCCCTGAGGTTTGTCAAAATTTGTCATTTTCATCCAAATCTTGTTAGTCCACAGGGACTAAAATGACAAAAAAATAAAACCACAGGGACTAAATTGACGAAAAAAAAGATTTGGATGAAAGTGGCAATTTTTGACAAACCTCAGGGACTAAATTAGCATTTAACTCTTCTTCTAGCGTACAACAAACTTTGGCAATTGATTACACGACTAGCAAAAAGGTCACGCGCGTCTTCCGCTAATTCTGCTCATTCATTGTGTTATAGTATGCACATATGCTTTATAAATATGTTATTTATGTTTTTTTTATCTACACATGATTTAACTTTGTCCATTGTGTTTTTAGTATGCTTTTCATTGTGTTTTACGCAAATGAGTTTTGTATTTAGGTGTACATTGTGTTTATTATGTTGTTCAGTGTGTTTAAATCTATTATTCATTGTGTTTTACTCTTCTGTTCATTATTTCTTTAGTATGTCGTCCATTGTGTTTTATTAGACTGTTCATTATGTTTTATACCCTATTGTTCATTTTATATTTAATTGGTACTCATTGTAAAGTACATATTTTTAAGCAATTGGTACTCTTAGTACGCCTTACATATGATACGCGAAACTCAATGGTGATGAGCGGACCCATTCAACATAATATGGCTCCGCCACTGATAGCATGGGTTCTTTTAGCATCACTAACAACATTGCAATATATATATATATATATATAGATATATATATATATATATATATATATAGATATATATATATATAGGGTAGGGTTCAAATAGGAACCAACCCTTAAGTAGGAACTATAGGAACCAATCTGAGCCATCCATCTTCAATGGCATGATTGTAAATAAGTAAAACTTTAATTAATTGTTATTTTAATAAAGGGGTATTAATGTCTTTTGTTTAATATCATTTATTAGGTAATTAATAAGAAACTCATGTATATTTGGAAACAGCAAATTAGTGTTTATGGTATACCCAAACGTATTTATTGTATATACTATTAAAATTATATCTCGGTATATATACAACAGTGTACATTGGTGTATATTCGTTTTTTCATTCATCATCATCACCAACACAAGATATACATTGGTGTATATTCGTTTTTTCATTTATCATCATTCAACATCATCAACACAGAAATACATTGGTGTATATTGGTTTTTTCATTCATCATCATCAACACAGATATACATTGGTGTATATTCGTTTTTTCATTCATCATCAACACAGACATACATTGATGTACACAGATATACATTGGTGTATATTCGTTTTTGAAGTGTACATTAGTGTATATCAGTTTTTTTTTGTTCATTCATCATCATCATCAACACACATATATACAACGGTTATATGATCTTCTATCACATGAGATTGTGATTCAATGTTTTCATGTATAGAATTATTATCCATAACTTGGAAATCTGAATCGTTGGCCGATTTTAGATTCTTTTAAATCGAAAGTTTTTTCAATTCAATCAATTTAAATCTTCTGAATTCGACTGGAAGTTATTTCGATTCAATGGAATTCAATCGAACGTGATTTTTTTTTATTTGGGATTAGAGATGATAATAGGTTGAGAGATTTAAGGAAAGTAAAAAAAAACTTGCATATTAATTGCAGGAAGATAATTAACTGCCATATATAAAACTTTTAATTAAATTAAAATATAATATTTAATTGTCTAATTACATAACTACCCCCTAGATCAAGATCAAAGATGAATGGCTCAGATTGGTTCCTAACTAGGCTCTTGGTTCCTATTTGATCTTTTTCCTATATATATAGTAAGTATCCCTTAGAAACCCACTTGAGTTGGAAAAACTCTAGAAACCCATTTAGTGGCTCTAAATGTTGCCACGTCTCCTCTTGTTGAATCTATGGCCAAGGGTATTTTTGGTACTAATTTTTTTACCCTCTCTTTCATCTGACATAACCTACTCACTTTTTCCTTTTTCTTAAAAGCATAACCTCATCTCTCTTGTTAGATCACAACAATCACACTTCATATCCAGATCCATGAGCACCACCACACAAATTAATCTTCCTTTCTTTTTGTTGAACACCACCACCACACAACCTTATCTTCTTTATTCTGATCCTTGCCTTGCTAAACGAAGATCAAGATCCATATCCATGGGTAACAACAAGTACTTATCCTCTCATTCCAGATCTATACTTTACAGATTCATTTTCAGGCTTCGTATGAAATTTCTATTTCTTTATTTAACACCCATAAAGAAATAATAAATTCAAGAAGAAGTCCAGAATCAATGGCCCAACTGAACCAAGATTTATTATGCAGAAAACAAAATATTGGAAACAAATCTATCCTGGTCGGAGGTTACCGAATCTTCAACCGGACACTCGTCGAAGGAATGGTCAGAGCTTAACCGAGAGCTGGTGAATATTATCATCATCCTTGCTTGTCCCCATCTCTCTCTCACTCTCTCTCTCTCTCTCTCTCTCTCTCTCTCTCTCTCTCCCCCTCTCTCTGAATGGGGTGTGGGTGGGATCTCGAAACAGATCTGAGTGGGGTGAGGTGGGATCGATCTCTAACGTGGTGGTTTTTTTGAAAGTGGGGGGGGGGGGGGGGGGGGGGTTCTAGATGGTGGTGGGATATCTAACTCTTTGTTTTGTTATCTTGAAAAGGTCCTCTGAATCAGTTGTGCCTTGTGCCACAACAAGAAGGTAACATTCTTTTCTTTCCTTTCAAGAGAATCGGTTTTGTGTATTCTTGTTTTAGTTTGTCTTCAAATTATATAATTAGTCTTGTGTATTATTATTATTATTATCTCTACTACCTTATTAAGGAGGAGAGATGGGTAAGAAGGTAATTTCACCATCATTTTAAGATGGCATATAAAAGGTCTCATGCATAAATCTCTAACGTTTACCATTTTCTTCCATCTATGCCCTTATGTACAAGTCACTAATACAAATCAATTGCACCATTCAATACATTTAATTCATGTATTAACTTTTTGTTGCCTAGAACCATTACCAAGTAATAGATTAATTCATGTAACTTTTTTTAATGGATTAACTTTTTGTTACCAATAGAATTTGAATTATCACCACAAGAAAAGGCTAAGCCTTATTTAACACTTTGTAACCAGTAGGCTAAAGGCTCTTTGGATCATGTGTGTAACTAAATGTTGCAAATAAAAATCAAGCACGGATCGGATTGGATAAATGACAGTATGGTGTATAAAGTTTTGGCAATTTAAAATGTGAATAAAAATACATACCCGCGCCAACGCGCGGGCATTCCACTAGTATATGTCAAAAGTCCAGATCTACTTGAGTGTGGCCAACAGATTCAAGACATTTAAAGAATAAGTTTTTTTAGATCTGGTTTGGTTGTTTTTTTAATTTTGTTTCAGTTTACAACTACCACTTTTTTTTTAATTTTTTTTAATCTTGTTTGAATTTTGTGTTCTAATAGCTTTTAAGTTGTTGGTTGAATAAGTACCTGGTGGTTTGTTGATTTGATGAAGGCAGATGGGTTGATGATGATGAGAAAAAAGGCTTTGGTTTTGGATTTTTTTTTTCTTGTAACATTTCTTAAGTTGTAATTATTTGTTGTTTTTTCTTGTAACATTGTTACACATTTATGAGATCTGTTCATTACACATATAGTCTTTTGTATCCAGATGATGTTACATAATCTAACATTGGGAGTATAAGTTGTAACATAGTAACAAAAATCGTAACATACTAGAACTATAAGATGTAACACAGTAACAAAGGTTGTTACATGTATAATAAAAATTGTAGCTTAGAAACAAAAGTTGTAACATAATAACATAAACTGTAACATACTAAAGTACATATTATAACATAATAAAAAAATTGTAACTTACGAACAAAAGTTATAACACGTATTTTTATGAATTATGTATTTAATTTTTGTTTAAACAAAATAGGTTAGTTGATTTGGTTATGAGAGAGAAAAGTACCAATTGTCAAATCACCACTTTTGAAAAAAGCATGTACTTTTGTCAGAAAATAGAGAGAGAACAAAGTGTGATTTTACATTCTTACCCTTTCTGTACTTTTTATTAAAGATGTCAACTAATTTAATAATAAAACAATTCAGATCCAATCTTGGCCATCCATTTACCTTGATCAATGGTCACAAATGGGTTTCTAGGGTTTTCAGAGGGTTTTTAATTTAGCCCAATATATATATATATATATATATATATATATATATATATATATATATATATAGTAAAGAGTTCAAATGAGAAGAAGTTTTCTTGTAAGAAGAAATTTAGATCAATAGAAATCTTCCATTTTAATAGTTGTATTTAAGTTAAATAAATTTTTAAGTTTTTGTAACTCCCATAAACTAGTTAAATAAATGAAATCATAATTCATTTTTAAATATATATATATATATATATATCTTTAAAGTAAAGATAATTTATAGTGAATGATAAATTTCGGTATGTGTAGGATGAATTTCTACATGTGTAGGATAAACCTAATGATAATTTCGATATGTGTAGGATAAAAGTATGATAATTTCGATGTGTGTAGGATGAATTTTGATATTTGTAGGACAAGTTTTGATGCGTGTAAGATAAAATACTTAAAAGTAATTAATTGAATAATTAATGTGAAATGAGTTAAAGTATTTAATGTTATTTCTTCTTTTTCTTCTCAAATTGAAATTCTTCTCAAATGATCATCCCCCCATATATATATATATATATATATATATATATATATATATATATATATATATATATATATATATATATATATAGGGGAGGGTTATCTTGAGAACGCTAAATATCGCGAGAACCGTGAGAACAAGTGGGAAAACTAATCAAAATCATTTTTTTTCAATACAAACCTAATTATAATTAAAATATAACATTAATAAATGAATTTTCTTTCCAAATAATTCATCTTTTCTTGCAAAAACACTTTCAAATTAACTTTTTACACATGTGTAAATGAAACAGTTTACACATGTATAAACAGTAAATTTACACATGTGTAAAAACAAATTATTTTCGTATACGTTTGAATTTTTACGCGTAATTTGTGTTTTTGAGATGGAATTTTAGTAATAAAGACAAGTGTAAAAAGAAATTTGGAATTTGAATGGTTTTAGATGCCGTTCTCACGGTTCACACGAAATATAGGTGTTCTCAAATTAACTTTCCCCTATATATATATATATATATAGGTCAAGTATAAAATGAAAACTCATTTGAGTTGAGAAAACCTTTGGAAATCCATGCAAAAAAACATTTTTTTTGAAAAAAATAACCAATGTAAAGTACATATTTTTAAGCATTTTGGGCAAAAATAAAATAAAAAAAGCGCCGATAGGATTTTTTTTTTAAATAAACAAAGTTGTGCTGAAAACATATGTTTTCAGCTATTTAGCTATTGTTAACATATGTTTTCAACAACTTTGTTTATTTTTTTAAAACAAATCTCGTCAGCGCTTTTT
Organism: Ambrosia trifida; assembly: GCA_028751855.1. Taxonomy (NCBI): domain Eukaryota; kingdom Viridiplantae; phylum Streptophyta; class Magnoliopsida; order Asterales; family Asteraceae; genus Ambrosia; species Ambrosia trifida. The sequence continues at coordinate 55,451,779 of CM054132.1, read as the reverse complement.
TTATTTTTTTGGCCCAAAACGCTTAAAACATGTATTTTACATTGGTTATTTTTTTCAAAAAAAATAATGGTTTTTTACATGGCTTTCCAAAGGTTTTCTCAACTCAAATTGGTTTTCATTTTATACTTGACCTATATATATTGCAATGTTGTTACTGATGCTAAAAGAACCCATGCTATCAGTGGCGGAACCATATTATGTTGAACGGGTCCTCCTATCACCATTGAGTTTCGCGTATCATATGTAAGGCGTACTAAGAAAATTTTTATCTCGATCTTTATTTATTAATTTATTGCAAATGACATCGTTGTGTTATTAATAGTGCATTTTAAATAATTAAAGGTTCATGTATAACTTTTAAACTTCTTAGCTTAATAATTATAGGCATATGTCCAATTAGTTTATTTCAATTGCTTAATCTAAATTAAACAAACAAAAAAGTCGTGTATTTTGTAATTATATAAAGATACAATTGGAAGAGTCGGCTGTGAGAGGGTTTTACTGTAGCTATCTCACGGTCGACATCATCCCACATTTCCACCTACTTCCATCTCAACGGCGAGGATCAAAAGCCAAAACGCCCAAAAAAAACACCCCAAACCGCCTAGAAAACATAGCCAAAACGCCCAAAAATTGTCGCCCTATTGTTGATCCGTGAATCCGGTTGCCGCTTCTATGGGTTGTTACCTCTTTTTTTCGTCATCATTACTCTTGATTACGGATAACCGACTTCTTAGTCGATCTGCTAAAAAAGAGAACATGCATGTTGAAGAAGCTTGGCCTGAGCCTCGCCGGAGGTTTAGGCAACCGATTCTTACACCGCATTTGTCACCGCATCTGAATGTACAAGTATAGATACGAAATGAAACTAGATCTACGTTTGCTTGAACCACAGGTAGCCGACCAGAAGCGCAGCTGTTGTTCGCCATTTAGACTTTTGATCACCACGAAATAACTGATGCTTGGTTGGAATTGTGGATTAAAAGATTGGGTTGGTTAGAGGAAAGAAAGAAATTGCTATATTTTTAGGAGTGAAAGAGAGTTGCAGGTGTGTCTTTTGCGTCTGTGTGTGTGTGTGTGTGTGTTAAAGACAGAGAGAGAGAGATATGAGTGTGAGTGTGAGTGTACTATGTGAAGATGTGGTGAAGATTGCACCCCTTTTAACTATTTAATATTTTGAATAAGCTACGACATTGGTGGCTATATCAAACAAAAGGTTGCAAAATGAGTATATTCTGATCAGTGGTAAGCTAGCTAAATGAGGTATGACAACAGGTTGGGTTGTGGTGCAAAATGCCACGAATAAATGCTTTGTCGGTGTCCCGAGATATTGGAAGTTCTAACCACGCTATATTCGAAGCCTTCCTAAAGAAAGATGTTGGAGGCGATCTTCTTGATAAATCAACCCTTTTTTCTTGACCAAAACAGGTCCAATTTTAATCTGCCTCTACACATATTTTCTTCGTAGTTCGTACCACTTTAACCTAAAACATTATATATCAGCGGTAGGTGGTGGTGGTGGTGTTGGTGGTGGTCAGATCTCGATCGATGAAGTTGAGAAAGGAGGATGGGTTAGGTTTATGTTCTGAAAGTTTAGATCGGGGAAGAAGAAAAATAGGTTAATCATGTTTTAACTGTGGTTAGGTTAAATTGACAGGTGGCAAGTTCTAGTGGCTTCCTACACTTTTTATGTTAAGGGACTTTCTATCATATACTTTCTCAACTAATAGACTATAAAATAAAGATTATAATTATCTAGTGGTATATTTATATACTAGGTTAAAGACCCGTGAACTTCACGGGTGAAGAAATTTTTAAATAAAACATATTATCGACTAAATAAAATTAAACAATTTTTATAAGGACAGTGTTAACCTAAAAGTTTAAAACATAACATGAAAGAAAATATAACATGACAAGTTAATATTCAGTCAAAGTTTTTAATTTTAATTTTGTTGTGCTCGTGAATTATGTAAGTTGAAAAAAAAAATCGATGCGAATGTCAAAGTTTTTAATTTTAATTTTGTTGTGCTCGTGAATTATGTAAGTTGAACAAAAAATCGATGCAAATAAATCTCGTAATAAAAAAAAATTCTTCCACCAAACAAAATAATAGGATAATTCCCAAAAAAAAAAACATAAGTCAAAATATAATGTTCACAAAACTTAATAATAGTGCATGACAAAAGGAATTAAATCAAGTACGAAAAAAAACGAATTATGAATACGTTCATAACATCCATTGCAGCTTGGTAATTTCCTAGCATTTTGACATCGAACGTTGCATGCAAAACACATATCGACATCATTTTCTTCAAAGTATTTACCCTTCATCATGCTTACGTGATGCTATCCTTTATTATGCATGTTGAGTTAGAAAAGTCACCGGCTCAAGTTCTAGGAATTCAAATTTCAAATATTAAACTAAATCCCATAATTTAGGCTTACCATAATAGCTCTCATTTATTTTTTTGTATGAATGATTGATTATCAATCAATTTAACCTGTAATTTAGATTGATTGATTATGAAATTCGGTTTAATCTCATTACATAATTAATATATTCGAAATTGATTATAAATCAATTATTATTAAAGTAAACCAAAAAAATAAACCGAATACGAAAATAGATTGATTATGAAATTCGCTCAATCATTCATACCCATAATTCGGTTTACCATAAATTCGGTCAATTAATGAGATTAAAAAAATCGTAATAAATAACATTAAATTCTGTCAATTCTTATTAAAGTAAATAAATCTCAATCATTCAGATTGAATGAAATTGAATTCAGTCAATTATTATTAATGACAATAATTAATATTAAACATAAATTCATAAAAATAGTTTAAACATAATTTCAAACAATCTATTTTTCATAATTAATAATAATTTATTGATAATCAATAATTCATATAATCTATTTTTCATAATCAATTATTATTAAAGTAAACCGAGATTAAAGTAAATGAGAGCTATTATGGTAAACAGAATTTCGATTTTTTTTTTGAATGAATGATTGATTATGAATCAATTTAATCCGTAATTTAGGCTTACCATAATTTATGTTGAGTTAGAAAAGTCACTAACTCAGGTTCTATGAATTCAAATTTCAAATATTAAACTAAATCCCATAATTTAGGCATTACCATAACAGCTCTCATTTATTTTTTGTATGAATGATTGATTATCAATCAATTTAACCTGTAATTTAGATTGATTGATTATGAAATTCGGTTTAATCTCATTTACATAATTAATCTATTCAAAATTGATTATCAATCAATTATTATTAAAGCAAACCGAAAAAAATAAACCGAATACGAAAAATAGATTGATTACGAAAAATATATAAATATAATATATTATCTTTTTATTATATAACAATCGATCGGAATCAACAAATAACAAAATCATAGAAACGTCGAAAAGGTATACTTACATTTTCGAGTGCTTCCACGTTCGGTTTATGGTGTGTAAAGCAAGTGTGATAAATGTGGTACCGTGTAATTTAATAGATGAAGTATAAAAATAGAAAGATTGAAATTTGCCTTAAATCAATGAAAAATGCTTAAAATTAGAAAACTAATTGCAATTGTAAATGATTATCATCTATCACAAATTATGAGTAAGAGAATAATTTTAAGTCAAATTATAACTTATAAATAAATGACACGGTAAATTTGGTAAGAGAATAACTATGTAAGAGAATAATTTAATTCGGTCAAATTATGAGTAATTCAATTTAATTGGGTCAAATTATGAGTAATATCAATTTAATTCGGTCAAATTATGTGACAGAAAAATTACAATATTTACAAATTATGAGTAAGAGAATAATTTTAAGTCAAATTATGAGTTATAAATAAATGACACGGTAAATTTAGCAAGAGAATAATTGTGTAAGTCCATAATTTAATTCGGTCAAATTATGAGTTTATGAGTACTTCAATTTAATTCGGTCAAATTATGAGTAATGTCAATTTAATTCGGTAAAATTATGTGTAAGCAAACTCATAATATTCATAAATTATGAGTAAAAGAATATTTTTATTCAAATTATGACTTATAAATAAATTACACTGTAAATTGACGTGTAAGTTACAATATTTATCACAAATATTGTAACTATTGTAATTTAACGGTTGGAACAGATTTAGGATTTAGGACAAAACCTCACAAATTCTGGATTTGATATATGCCCGGTTGGTACTTACAGAATTTGACGACACTTCATTAAACAATGACTAAATCGGATTCAAACAATAACAAACAATAACAAAATCCATTCGATATATTTGTTTTTTATGTTGCTTTACATTCTGTTTTTGTTTTCAAATAGTAAATCCGATTGAATGTTTAAGAAGTCGGTTTCATGTTTCAAATACAGAGTCCGAACATTGAAACGACCTCTTCAATAAATAATCAAAATTAACATAAGAGGATCAAATCCGGTTTCTTGTGTCATATTTTGAATCCGAAGATTCAAACGAATGGATACATAATTGATATTTTGAATCCGAAGAAATAAATAGAATCAGTGGACTCTTGAAAAGGATTTAGAAAAATGAATAAGCGAAACAACAAACGAATACAACTCTGAAGATTCAAACGAATACATTTCAAAAAATCAGTTTCATTTAAATGAATAAAACGGATTAAACACACGATTTACATAAATCTTTTACAATAACTTTATAAATAAGAAATCGATCAAACAAAAAATAGGATGATATAACTGCATAAATCAGAAATCAAACAAATCAGAAATCAAACTAAAAAATAAGATGATATAACTGTATAAATCCGAAATAAAACAAAAAACAATAGGATGATTTGCAAAAATCAAACATTTGATGTTTTCTTATAATGTTAAGAATAGAAAATGAGTAAAAATGATGCAAGATTACCTCGAAGAAAATGAAAAAGAAGAATGAAGAATGAAGACTGGAAGAATTGTTAAGGAAGATTGAAGATTGAAGGAAGAATAAAGAAAAAAACATAATGGCTTTTATAGATACAAAGCTGGAGCTCCATATACCTACTTGGATCCTAGAAAACGGGCAGGTCCGCTTTTTTTAAATTGATTGTAAGGTTGACACGTGGATGGTGATTTAGAGCCTATGTGGAGGCCCTAGTAAAGGGACAAGTGGAGCCATAGTTACTCTTTTATTAGTGTAGGTAGATGGTATTGAATACTACATATAGAAATATATGTTATCTACTGTGAAACGTATTTATAGTGTACAATTTAACGTATTTATATGTGATCTGACTCATACATAGGAAATGCGCAAAAAAAAAAAAAAACATAAAACGTGCATTCATGAAAAAGTGACACAGGTAATTGAAAAACATTTTCACATCAAGGGTTGAAATTTTACCCTAGCGCACCGTGGCGTGGTCAAAACATAAAACTGGAAATGCACATAAAATAAGCACAAAAATGTATATTGTTTGATCTGGCTTGTTTCCAAGAAAAAAAAATACGTCAAAACATATACCAACTCGAATTTATACTGACACATAAATAAAAACACGCATGTAAAACGATAATTTTTAGATAAATGAACGAAAGCAGTAAACTCGGAACTTTAAAAACTCGAGTATCTCAAAAAAAAATATTTTACAAACTTTTTAAAGATAGAAACAAATTACTGTTTTTAAAAGAGGAAATTAGCGCAAGAAAAAATAGTTAAATGCAAAGTGTAGGGGTTAAAACTGCAATTCCAAAGGTTGAGTAGTTGTATGGTAATGGAAAAAGAGAGAACATTTCTGTAAATATCTTAGACTTTTGAGGAGTTTGTAAAACAGAGTAATAATGTAAGGTTAAAATTGCATTTTTCATAGGTAAAATGGCACCGACATTTATGACAAACGACTAATGCGCCACGGGCCCGTTGCAAACGTCTAATGAATTAGTTCAACGTTATATCATGCACTAAGTATATGAAAGCGCACGTGTCGATATACTCAATTCAACTCATTGTATGGCTGAATCAAAATAATTTTTTTATAAAAGAAATTAGCGAATGAAAATCATTAAGAAAATAATAGGTTTTAAACATATATTATACTAGTTGGAATGCCCGCGCGTTGCTGCGGCTACTTATATTTTTCTTTAGCACGTTGCATGGCTGGTTTCACTAAATTTACGTGAAATATCAATTTACTAATACAATCAATATATCAATTCATAAAGAGCAATTGCGTGTAAAAAAAGAGTTACATAAACAAAATAATATAAGAGATGACAGAGGAATGCACTGCTTGCGGTGGACGCATATAATGTATATATACGTGAGTCCTAGGGGGCAAAAATAAAATTGCACTAATTTTAACATTATTTTAATAATTTCATGCAAATAACATTATAAATGACGAACGGTTAATCATGCATCATATGGTACTGTTGATAGTCAAAAGACGACATTATTTCAAACAATAATAGGCTAGATAAGAGTGAAGAGACAATCTATCGTTTAGGGCGATTGTAAAATTGTGTAAATAAAATAAAAAGTTATATTAAATAACATTACAAAGATGTAAATTAAGAAAGTTCTCAATTAAACCATCATGATAGGTTGAGCAAACCAAATTGGTACTAAGTAGTTGCCCAAAAACCTCATGAAGTTGCTAAATTGAAAAGTAAGCTAATTTCTGTCATCAAACGCAAGGGCGAAGGATATTAAGGGCCAGGGGTGGCCATGACCTCTCCCGTTTTTTGGCGCAGTGTTAGAAATTTGAAATTTGTATAGGTAAATTGAGTACGGGTTGAATCCGGCCCCGCCGATTTGCCACTAACGATCGAAAAAATTGAGTCCGGCCCCTCCCGATTCGAGAACCAAGCTTCGCCACTGATCAAGCGTCCAAAAGATTTTTGCAGGTATGAGAAAATAACTTGCTCACGCAGCCTCATAAACTTGGCATGAGATATATAGTTTAATAAAAGAAACCCAAGTTGTTAAGAAACAAAAATAGGGAAATAAAATTATGGGTGATGATAACTAATAACTAAAGCTCATGTCCAACATTTATCTAGGCTCTTATGATCATTAGTGTGCCGATAATACAGTAAGTTATGTGAGTAATAAGAAGCATATGTACTATGCTACTATTGTAATTTGTTTTAAATCAAACTTATGGAAAAGTATAACACGTAAAATTCTTGTGGTCATAAACTATGTACAAAATTTTCATGGGAGGCATTTTACATTTGTATTCGTCTATTCGCTATACTTCTATGCTTATCTTTCTTTAATACAAGCAATTATAAATAACATAAGAAAACATGATGCAAGACTTCTACACATAAAAACAAATCTAAGAAGCTTATCAGGGCACACAAGATAGTCAATTTCAATGCTGGTTACTCTTAGTGCTCGCCGTGAGAACAAAAAAAATCAGGATAAGCAAACTTTCACACAAATCAATTTGACCTTTAATCATCTCCACATAATCATTTGTTTAACCAACCATTAAACTTTTGTACACCATTATATCATAACTTGTGGGTTAGGAAGACAAACTGGATGTTATGTCATTCCAGGAATACTTAGTAAATAGATGATACAGAAGATTTTATGCACTAAAAACACACTTTGGTTTCAACCCATTTAATTTGTTACCTTTTAAGCAAAAGTTTTACTTTTATTTGTTTGACCCATTAAGAATTTAAGATAATCTCATGTAATCTATTCATAAGTAAATGGGCACAAATTATCATCTCTGTCAATTGGTAATCAACTAACATCAAATCAAGGATACATTTAAGTTCACATCAACATTCCCCCTCGCCTTGACCAACAACCCAGTGTAGTTCAGCCCTAACTATCTGCATTTTATAGATAATAGTTAGAATATAACTTGTTTGTGTTGAATATTTGCAAGCAAATGCAAAAATAATTCTGTGTACCATGAAGTTTGAAGTTTTGTGATGATGGGGAGAGGAGTAAATTATAAGAATGCAACAAATCCTTTTAAACCACTGGAATGCAGCATACCAAATTAGAAGCGTTTCGAGCAGCGGGTCGCTGATTCGTAACATTAGCAAGAGCAGGGCGTTTCTTCACCATATGCGGCAGAGGCATCGTATTCTTTCCGTTGAGGTGACACTCTTTGATGCCTATATCGTTTAAAAAAATGATGCAGTTCCTACCGAGAGCCAAAGAAACAAACCTCATGTAAGAAAACATACACACACATACCAATTAAAAAAATTACCACAAATGCAAAATTCGATCATCAGCCCACAATAGAACATAATCCATAAACAAGGACAAATGAAAAACACAATAAACAGACCTGAATGGTTGTCAATTTCAAAATATATCGTTTAAATATACTTGCCTGTCAGCAGTCACCATTAACCTAACCTCAATCTTCCACCAATCCTCTTTCGGCACCCTCTTCCTCCCAAACTCCAACGTCTCCAAAACCGACCCACCTACCCTATCCGGATCCTCCGCAAACGAGGATAATCCTGGACTAACCCTAATCAAAATTAAACACAGGACCATTAGCAGTAATTAAATACTGAAACACATGAATCCAACTCCTTGTACTCCCTCCATCAATCACAATACGGTGGCGTTTACCAATCGGATTACTACAAGAATTAAAATAAAAATAAGATGACATCACAAAAGATACGGTTACAATAATAAAATATAATAATATAACAATGATATTAATGTTTGAAGATTATACCTTCAAGTTTGAATAAGGGAGTTTCAGACATGACATAGAAATTGTTGTTTTGTGGTGATGGATATGACAAACTCCTTTATAAAGGGATATTGAAGCAACGATGGGTTGCATTCAATCATAGTGATTGCATAACGTAATGTGGTTTATAGTAGGGTCTCTCTATAATACGATTCATTTGCCCTCTTCAATTGAAGGGAGACTTAATTGCAATTGAATTAGGGCTATTAATCTAGATACAAGGGCAGGAATGGAATAGATTTTTGGGTTTTAACTACAAGATCATGATAAAATTACAATGATGCCCATTAAGCATCTTAAAATTTTGTTAAAGTTACAATTTTACCCTCTTAAATAAGCTTTATTGTCTTATACATGTTGCTTCAGAAGTTGTACTCTAGGCAAAATTACCTTTGTAGCCATCTCTCCTCCTTAATAAGGTAATAGAGATATGTTACATTGCTAAAGTTAGAACACATTAGAAAGTTAAGAAATTAAACGTTAAGGGTAGCAAAACCATGGAACTTAAATTGAAATGCGGTGGAAGTTTGGGTTGGAGAAACTAAAAATGCAAATTAACCAAATCTAGGAGACTAGTGTAACTAGGACGACATTTGTTATGGATTTTGTATTTTCTTTCTATATGTTGTACATATATGGGGCCTTTATCTCTTTTTGGTAAACCGGAAACTTTTGAGCAAAAAGTCGTCCACTAGCAAAATAGGCGTAGTAGATTCCTTTGACTTGGCACCTTCCCACTAAGGTAGCGTTTGGTATGATAGAATGAAAAGAGGAAATGGAATGGACCATTACGAGGTAATGAAAAATAGTATGTTTGGTTGGTTAAAGGAATGGAATCACCCATTCCACAAAGCATTCAATTCCCTCAAAACCATTCCATTCACCCCCCATGTTTTTTTTCATTCCATCCCCCATTCACCCTTTACTAACAAAACCATAACCCACCACCACCATCGTCACCACCCACCACCGCTATCACCACCACCCACCACCACCGCCGCCACCACCACCCACCACCGCCGTCACCACCCACCACCACCACCACCGCCCCACCAAGCACTACCTTTACCCACCCACCACCGCCACCACCCACCACCGTCACCCACCCATAACCGCCGCCATCCAACACCACCCACCGCCGCCCACCACCATCATCCACCCACCGCCGCCTCCACCACCTACCACCGTCACTCACCACAATTTCCTTTACCCACCACTACCACCGCCACCCACCACCACCCATCACCGTCGTCTCCTCCACCCACTACCGCCACTACTCACCATCGTCACCACCCACCATCACCCCCATCCACCTCCACCCATCGCCACCGTTGCCGCCACCCACCACCGTCGTCACCACAACCTATCACCGTCGTCGCCATCCACCACCACCACGCTACCGCCACACACCACCACCTACCATTACCACCAACCACTACCCACCACCACCACCGCGACCACCACCACCGCCATCCACCATCGCCACTACTCACCATCGTCACCCACCCACCATTACGGCCATCCACTTCCACCTTCCACCGCCGCCACCCACCACCGCCGCTACCGCCACATATCACCACCCACCATCACCGCCACTAACCACCGCCCACGACCGCCACTAACCACCGATTTTATTCCTTCATCTTTTCTTGTCTATCCAACAACACAAAGTAATGTTTTGTTTTATTCCCACATGGCAACTAAACAATACATGGAATGGTAATGATCCATTCCATTACCTTGTCCATTCCATTACCTCGTCCATTCCATTCCTTCATCCATTCCATTACCCCATACCAAACAGACCCTAAGTTTATTAAAAAATAAAAGGAAATTAGATTTTAACACCCTGAACTATTGATAATTGGACGTTGACGCACTGAACTACAAAATTGAACTACACCGTACTGTACTTTTAACTTATTGGCATGTATCACCCTCAGACTACCCATGGTTAATTTTTGCTGACGTGGCATGGTGACGTGTCCAATTTTGCTGACGTGGCATGGTGACTTGTCCATTTTTGCTGTCGTGGCATGGGGAATTGGATTTTAACACCCTGAACTATTGATTATTGGCCGTTGACGCATTAAACTACAAAATTGATGGATCTGAGCTTGGTTCAAGAGTTTCAAGTCTGATTATTCTCTTTTCATCATTCCCAGTCATCATCTCTGTCTTCAGTAGTTCGATTATTTGTATTCTTCGATCATTAGGTTCTTTTATCATTGGACCAAGATCCATCTTTGTGGTGAATCATTTTGGGTTAATAATACTAATAACAATAATCACACTTGATGATATTTCGTTTGTGTTTGATTAGGCTTGTGTTTGATTTGTTAACCATTTATATCTTTGTGGTGAATCATTTTGTTAACATGCACATATAAATGGTTAACAAGTTTGATTTATTAATCGTTTATATCTTTGTGGTGAATCATTTTGTTAACATACACATATAAATGGTTAACAAATCAAACACAAACGAAATATCTTCAAGTGTGATTATTGTCCAAAATGATTCACCACAAAGATGGATCTTGTTCCAATGATACAAAGAACCTAATGACCAAACAATGCAAATAATTGAACTACAAAAGACAGAGATGATTACTGGGAATGATGAAAAGAGAATAACCAGACTTGAAACTCTAGAACCAAGCTCAAATCCATCAATATTGTAGTTTAGTGCGTCAGCGGCCAATAATCAGTAGTTCAGGGTGTTAAAATCCAATTCCCCATGCCACGTTGGCAAAATTGGACACGTCACCATACCACATCATCAAAATGGACACATCACCATGCCACGTCAGCAAAAATTAACCATGGTTAGTCTAAGGGTGATACAGGCCAATAAGTTGAAAGTACAGTGCGGTGTTGTTCAATTTTTAAGTTCAGTGCGTCAGCGGCCAATTATCAATAGTTCAGGGTGTTAAAATCCAATTTCCCAAAAGTAGGGAGTTCAGACTCAAAAGTAGCAGTTCCATGGCCCGTCTAGGCCTCCACGGTTCGTGGAAAAGTAGCAGGTGGGCTCAATTAAACCCTCCAAGGCCCTTTGTGGCCTCCACGGCCCGTCTCTTTTTACAATTAATCACAAACGGGAGCAGCTTCTTCCTCATTTGAAACAAACATGCAAACATAGCCACCACTATTCCCTCGGCCCATCTCGACTTCCCGGTCTCACGATGTCATATTTACATGGCTATTCAACCGATGACCTGTCTCCGAACGAGTCTTACGTCTCTGAAAGCGTTTTCGGACCCGGGGTTCAAGTTGGTGACGAGGAGGTTAAATCCGGGGTGCGTTGTAATGACGGGAAGATGCTGCCCGATCTGAACTAGGAATATGTAGAAGAAGAGGAGTAATTTTTCGTGCCACCAAGCTACCCGCAGTACACATACGGGACTTACCAATCGTGCGGGAATGGTGCTAAGGACTCCTAGGAAGGTGATAACGGCTTTGAGGAAGTTGCTGACAAGGAAAAAGGTGCTTTTGAAGGTGTTGACATAAAAGTGGAACCTAACCTGGATGTTTCGTATGAAACCGATCAGGTGCGTTTATTTATTTACACTAGTATATATTTACATGTTTTATGGTTTGTTGGATTGAACTAGTATATATTTACAGTGGTATATAATTTAGACTAGTATAAATTTAGACTGGACTCTTATATAAATTTCAGGTATTCGGGTCTGTTGAAGAGTTGAAACAATGGGTTTACGATAGAGCCCTTGCTAGCGGTTACGTCATAGTGACCGAACGTTCTATTTCAAAAGGAAAGGGATCATACGCAAAAAAAAAAAAAAAAAAAAAAAAAAAAAAAAAAAAGATATGGCTGAGATGCGACCGTGGTGGCGAACACCACACTACAGCCAAAGTACGGGTTTCGGGTAGCAAAAAGGTTAACAGTCCCTTTAAGTTGAAAGGGAAGCTAGGCAACAATGGTTGGAAGTTGGAGGTAAAAACCCCGAATCAAAACCACGACCCTTTTAAACATGTTGAGGATCATGCGTTTGCTAGGAGGCTGACACCGCTCGAAGAAAAGATGGTGGAAAGGCTTTATTTTCAAAACATGGACTCATCAAACATACATTTGGCCATTAGAGAACAAAACCCGAATAGTGTATGCATTCTACGAGACATACACAATACCATAAGCAAGATTAAACACACAATGTACGACGACCAAACTCCAATGCAGGTATTATTATTAAATATTATTATTATTGTTAAATATTAAATATTGTTATTATTATTGTTATGCAGATACTCGAGAGTCTCTTGGTTGAAAAGAAATTTACATACTACACCCGGCCGAATCCGGAGACAGATGCTGTTGAGGATATTTTCTTTGTACACCGGGTCTCGTACAATCTCTGGCGTGCCTTCCAACATGTGTTGTTGATCGACGCCACATTCAGAACTAACGAGTATTGAATCCCATTTGTTCAAATTGTGGGTGTGACATCGACAGACAAGTCGTTTTGTATCGCTCATGCATTTATCATTAAAGAGAAAACGAGTAACTATCTATGGGTGCTACAGAGGCTCAGAGATTTGCTGCAAGAGTGTATAGAGCCATATGTAATTATTACAGATAGAGATCTAGCTCTAATGAATGCATGTAATACAGTTTTCCTAAAAGCTTCGAAGTTACTATGCAGGTAGCACATCTCACAAAATATTATTATTATAATAATCCATATTTTGTCTCATTGGCTGGCAATAATCTGTATTTAATAAATTCCCCACAACAGTCCCAACTTTCAACATATTGGCCGGCAATGACCTTTTTAACTTTCAAACTCTTTCAGTTTTGAACATGGGTTAGTTTTCAGTTAACAAAAGTTCATTGACGGCCAATACTTTGAAAGTTGGGATTGTCGTAAGTAATTTCTTAAGTACAAATTATTATCAGCCAACGAGATAAAGTTTGGATTATTAAAATTCAATTCTCATAAAAAGTATTATAAAGCAGGATTTTCAAAAGAAGATTGTAAATATTTTGTTTTGAACAATAACCTATACTATATATTGTCACTTCGATTACTAAATAACTAACCCTGGAAAAAACAAACAATTACAAAGAAAGCAACGAGCTTTTAAGTCATTCGAGCTAAATAATTATGATTACGATTACGATTAAGATTACCATTGCTGAAACCACTTCCTCCCTAAAACCTTTTTAATATATTCTTAAAATATCTTATAAAAAGAGTATTGATTCTATTCTTAATTTTATTATTATTATTTTTTTAATGGCATCAATTCTATATCTAACAAGGAGTTGACTCAATTATTTGCATCTTCATTTTCCTATAAATATACGAGGATTCTTGTCATGGAATCTCACCATTCCTCATTAGTTCAAACATAAAACATCACTTCTATTATGAACATGAGAAGATATTATCATCTCCTAACCCTAAGGAGATCTAAAGTTCTTCTTATGTCACATAGGAGACATGTTCATCAAACTAGTCCACTTGAATCTCACCACCTTTTTCGCCACCCTCAACCACCATCATCGCCGCGGTCGATCTTTTCCTCCTATATTCATATATCCAGAAACTCATATGGTGTAACAAATTCTAACAGTTTCCTTCAATCAATTCCCTCTAGTCTAATGTCTAGTCATTATCATTCTCAAGTTTCTACAATGCATACTTCAGAACTACCGTTATACGAGGATGATTATCCACATGACTATCAAGTAACTGTGAAGGGTAAAGAGGTCATTTCAGCGGCTGCAACCGCGGCAAATGAACATTGGCTTCCCATGTCAAACCTAGACTTGCTTCTACCGCCTATTGAGGCCGGTGTTTTCTTTTGTTACAAGAAAAAGGAAAATACTAACATGTCCCCTAAAATTGTAGTGGACACCATCAAGAAATCGTTGGCAGGGGTATTATCGACATTTTACCCGCTCGCGGGTGAGATTGTGCAAAACAGCCATGGAGAACCAGAGGTGGTGTGTAACAATAGTGGGGTTGAGTTTGTTCATGCACATGCAGATGTGGAGCTAAAAGACTTGGATTTTCATCGCCCTGATCATTCTGTAAGGGGGAAGTTGGTGCCACAAATAAATCGCGGTTTGTTATCAGTTCAGGTAAAACTGAGTCGTGTAACAGGTTTAAAACTTTTAAAATCGTCCCATAGATTATAAAGAGTGGCGGATCTAGAAAATAAAACAAGTGCATGTAACATTTGAAAAAAATTATTTTAAGGGTAACATTCTATAAAAAATACCTTAAAAAACAATTTCTTACCACTTCGCCAGGATAATTGAAGGGTAAGAGATTCCCCCTAGTTTGCAGCTGTATCCGCCCATGATAATAAACAAGTCTTTTCAAGACCTTACTGATAGCTTTTTATAAGTGAGATTTTTAGCAGGTATGATTGTTGTAGTTGTAAAATCATACGATACATAAAAGAAGGATCTCTAACTTGCTCAGCTCGGACAAATCAATTTGAACAATTTATAAACTTTTTCACAAGAGTAAGTTTTTTATTAAAAAAATGAAGAATTAGGTAACGGCATTCCAATATGATAACTTTATGGGACATAATAGAGTGATGTCTTTGTGCACTATTAGATCTAGAGCAAAAATTAATCAACCACATTTATATCAACTATAAATTTAGCAGGAATAAGTTTTTTCGTAAAGATTCTTGGTATCCTTGAAAATTATTTTACCATAATGGTGTCAAATGGTGTTTGTTAAATTATTTTGTATTTTTCAACCAAAATATAAGACTTCCATTTTTTTTTTCAATTCAATTATTCTCACATTTAAAAAAATAAAAAAGTTCTTCAATCAATACCGGTGTTGAAAACTTCTCTTTGGCGACCAAGTAATTGTTACAAGGTAAGGTGCGATTTTCCTCAACTCCGCATAATTACTTGAAATCGATCAAAAGCGGTCAACCTCGGTCAGGATTAGATTTAGTCAGTTAACACGGCATGCATGAGTTTGACTTAAAATAAATTAAAACATAATTCCCATATTTATGATATTAATGAATGGATATCAATTAAAAAAAAATTATAGATATATATGTTTTTGAAATACTCTAATATTAGAACAACTATTTTATGTATTTTATTATAAATTTTAATAAACCTATAAAATTGACATATATAATTTCTCGAAAATAAATTTATATAGAAATTACAATACCCGAGTACTCGAGTACTCTCCACCTAAGCCGACTACTCGCAACTTCTCAGTCGACCGACCTAAGGGCGCTTCACGACTTTGTTAACCACCATCATCAATACATTACATTTTTTTACCACCTCTTTTTGTATCCCTTAAATCCGTGCTATTCACTTAAACATGATTTCATTAAAAGGCAAATGAAAAATCGATAAAGAAGTTTAACATAACCCTCTCAACCTAAAGAAACAAAATAATAGTTTTATTCCTATGCTCTATAAAAAATATAGGATACCAAATGGACATCTTAATAGTTAATCGTATGAATAAATACAGTAGGCATGAATGTAAATAGCCAAATACCAAAATCACTAACTCATGTTTTAATATATCAGGTAACGGAGTTAAAATGTGGATCAATGATCATATCATGTGCATTTAACCATCAACTAACCGATGGTTACTCGATGAGCATGTTCTTAGTTGCATGGGCTAAGTATGCACAATTGGAAAAAATCTCCAACATCCCATCATTTCGACCCTCAATTTTGAACCCACGTCACCCTCCTCATTATGAAACATCCCTTGACAATCTATACATCCCCATCACTTCACTCCCTCCTCCATCATCCTTCGAGGAACCACTCGAAAGTCGCATGTACCATGTTCGCGCTGAATCAATCCAACGTATTCAGTCTGAAGCCAAGAAAAGCAAATTCTTGTCATTTACATCATATGTGTGGAAACTATTAGCAGATGGAGGCAATGACGTTGGGAATTCCATATCTAGAATGGGCGTTGTAGTTGATGGACGACGCTTTCTAACCAATGTTAACGAGAAAAGTTCATCACCATTCGAAAACCACTATGGAAATGTACTATCTGTCCCATATGGTGTAGCAGCAAATAGTGATCTCAAGGCAATGCCACTTCATGAAGTTGCAAACCGGGTTCATGGGTTTGTAGCTGAGACAACAAATGAAGAACATTTTAGGGGTCTGATTGATTGGGTCGAGTTGCATCGACCAGCACAGGCGGTTGCCAGGATATATTTTGGCCATGAGAAGTCGGAAGGTAGGGCTGTGGTGGTATCATCCGGACAAGGTTTACCGATCAACGATATGGACTTTGGATGGGGCAAACCCGAGTTCGGTTCATTTCATGTCCCTTGGGGTAGTCGAACCGGATACATAAACACGATGCCAAGTGCAAGTGGAAATGGGGATTGGGTTGTTTACATGCATCTCAATGATAAGGAATTTGATGTGATTGAGCACATGGCACCCAATGTGTTTAGACCTCTTTCCATCTCTACTTTGATTTAATTTATTTTGTAAAATTTGTTGTATATGGTTTGTTTCGATGGGTGTTTTACCTGTATTTTATTATGTTTATTTACTTGTGTTACTTCTATTTAAGATTCATTTTCAAGATATAGCTATTGAAATTGTTTTGTGATATATACAGTGTATATAAATATAGAGGAATTAATGTTCTTGTACAAATGGTTCTTATCTTACAAATAGGCTTTAATGTGAGAAGTGCAGTAGGAGATTTTTTTATTTTGATTTTTTTTTCCATATTGTTAAATATTTACTATATTACTGAAATCTAAAAAAAACAAAAATAAAATTGGTGCAGAGTAATTACGTAATTACTCTAGTGTAAACTGTTGTAATTACTCTAATAACGTAATTAAACTAAAAAAATAATTTTTTTTGTATTATTTATCTAGAAAGCATGTTTAAGTAGATGAAAAGAAAATTAAAAAAAAAAATCCCCCTTCACTTCTTATGGTTAGTATATTAATCCTATTTGTATAATACTCTACAAATATAAGATCGATTCAAAAACTATATATTTAGGTGATAAATTTGCTTGAAATATGTATGTCATGTAAACAAATTTTAAAAAGTAAGTATAATTATAATCGTTTATTTGATACACATATATTGATAACCTACGTAACATGTGAAAACCTTGGAAACTCATTGTTGCATAACTTTTCTTTTAACAAATTACATGGATGTAAGAGGGCAGGTTTTTATGTGTTTTGAGCAAAATAAATAAAAAAAGGCTGAGTAGTTATTTTTTTAAATGTAACGTTGCTGTAAAATACTCGTTGTTTTATGTAACCAACAAGTAAACATATGTAACATACAAATTTTATAACAAACTTTTTTTTTAAACAAAACCCGTTGGCGCTTTTTAGATTTTTTATTTTATACTCAAAACACTTAAAATCATGTATGTTACATCATGTAATTTTGTCAACAAAATAAATTTGTATAACATGAGTTTCCTCATGTTTTGTTAACTAAAAGGGGGTTTCAATTTATATATTGCAATGTTGCTATTGATGCTATAAGAACCCATGCTATTAGTGGCGGAGCCATATAATGAGTCACAAAATATAACACAATGCTGAAGAAAAAAGACACAATGAATCGTAAAAATGATACAATGATGAAAATAAGAAAAAAACATAATAATACATAAAAGACACAATGATATAATTTAAATTCTAAAAACTACAAGCTAAAAAAAAAAAGCGAAAACCTGAAAACAAAGATCGCAGGGTTTGATGAGACGATTCCAATACCGATTGAATGAGCTCAATTAGAGTCCGTTTGATACCCTCCCACGACTTCTTATTTTTCTTTCACTATGTATTTGATCCTAATCCTATTTTGTAGTATAATTATTTATGGTATTGGATGCGACATATAGACATAGATGTTATTTACTATAAAACGAATTTATCGTGTATTTATATGTGACATGACTCATGCATAGAAAATGTAAAAAAACATAAAACATGTTTACATGGAAAACTGACATGTGTAATCGATAAACATATTCAAATCAAGGGTTGAAATTTTACCCCTAATGCATTGAGGCGGGGTCGAAGAGTAAAACCGGAAACGTCAATAAAATAAGTATAAAAACGTATATTGTTTGACCTGGGTTGTTTTCAAAAAAAAGTTTACACCAAAATATATACCAACTCGAATTTATACTGATACATAAATAAAAACACGCACTTAAAAAGATAGTTTTAAGGTAAGTGAACAAAAGCAGTAAACTCGGAACATTAGAAACTTGAGTAAGTCAAAAAATTAATTAGTGCAAGAAAAAAAAGAAATTAATTAGTGCAACAAAAAAATAGTTAAATGCAAAAGTGTAGGTCCTAGCCCAGCCTAGTCATGCTGCTGATTCTTCCGAGCCCCCACAGAAGAAGTTGCTTAGGAGGTCCCAGGCCCGCAAGCGGACCTTCCTACCCACAGTAGTAGGCTTCTTGGCATACAACGTCGAGGACTCTGACGATGACATCTTTATGACTGTTGATGGTGGCGAGACCTCACAGCCCCCTGCTGACCCTCCTAGACCTGATCCTCTCGGGACACCACCTACGTATCACACTCTTCACTCGGTGCACGACATGGTTGGTACGCATGATGGCCTGATTCGCAAGCTCTGGGAGCGAGCGGACGAGCTTGAGGCCGATGCATGCTCTGAGGGTCAGGCTAGGGCTGCCATGATTGAGCACTTCACCAGCTTGCGAGCGCGATTGGATGACGCTGAGCGTGGGTGCATGAAGGCCAAGTGTGGACGGGTCGAGGCGTGTGGACATCATCGAGCATATGGTGGACGAGCTGGATCAGAGGATGAGGGTAGCTATCGCCGCTATAGCTGCTGCATTTCCTCCCATCTCCTCAGTAGTTTAGTTGTGGTTGTTTGATGTTGTTTGTGGTTCTTATCCCTTATCCTAGCCGGTAGTAGTATCTTTTGGGTCATTTCATTTGTATGACTTGTATTAGGCCATTTGTGCCCCACTTATTTTGTATTTCCACTACAAAACTATGTACTAAAAACAAGTTAATGAAATGATGATATTATGGTTTAGTGGTTTGTTTTCTATGTCCTGTTAATGTTCTGATTTATTGGTTGTTCTTGTTTGGTTGTGTATAGTTATCATTGAATGCGATAGTTGTGTGATTGTGTATGTTATGGTTATTGTGGATATCATGGTTGTTTATTCATGTGCACATGATTGACAATATTATCGATAAATATGTGTCTAATTCTTTTAATATGATGTATTAGAAATAAGTCATGCCGCCCAGAAGAAACACCCGCAATACCGAGGACAGCACGTTCCCAACTACGCCCGCGGAGCTAGCCCGCATTATTGCACAGCATGACACACACCGCGCAGAATCCAGTGATGGATCTGGCGGAAATGGCAGGCGAAGGATTAGTGATAATGATAATGGTAATTTATCGATTTGCTACGCTTTCTCTAGCCTTGTATCACTTTTCTGTTATTGATGTTGTCTCATTATCTATGACACAGAAGCTGAAAACCCGATACATGGTTGTTCCTATAAAACTTTCATGACTTGCAAGCCATGGAATTTTTGTGGTTTTGAAGGAGCAATCGGTATTTGTCGTTGGATCGAGAAGATGTAATCTGTCTTGGACATTAGTAGATGTGCTGAACATCAGAAGGTCAAGTGTGCTACCTGAACCTTCCAGGATGAGGCGTTGACTTGGTGGAATCTGCAAGTTCAGACTTTGGGTAGGGATGCCGCGTATGGTCTTACATGAGGTGAACTGAAGTTGATGATGATGGATAAGTACTGTCCCAGAAGTGAGCTTCAGAAGCTTGAGTCAGAATTTTGGAATTTAACTATGGTTAGAATTGAGATCACCGCTTACACTTACTCGTTTTCATGAGCTATCTCGTTTGGAGCCCCACATGGTTACTCCGGAATACAAAAGGGTTGAAAGGTACATTTGGGGACTCTTCCATACGATTCACAGTATAGTAACCGCAGCTGAACCCATGACCATTGAAGGTGCTGTCACCTTAGCTCACAGCCTCACGGACGATGCGGTGCGTATGGGCACAACTTAAGAAAGAAGCTGAAAATGGTGAAAGTTCGGTTGAGAAAGGAAATGGTCAAATATCAGGAAAGGTAGGAATGGTGGTAAAAAGTCTGGGAAGAAACAAGAAACCGCCAAAGCATTTGTTGCAACCACTACTGCTGCTACTGAGCCCCAGAAGAAGTACAATGGACCACATCCTCTTTGAAACAAGTGTAACTACCATCATGTGGGATCTTGTGATAGTATTCGTTGTGACAACTGCAAGAAGATCGGCCATCAGGCCTCCCGCTGCCCTGCCAGAGCTGCAAGTGACCTGGCTGGAAAGCCAGGATGTTTTGAGTGTTGTGCTACGGATCATTTCAAAAAGGACTTCCCCAAGCTTAGGAACCAGGCTCGTGATAGAGCTTTTGTGATTGTCGTCGGCGATGCTCGTGAGGATCCCAATGTCGTGACCGGTACGTTGCTTGTTAACAATCATTATGCTTCCGTGCTATTCGATACTGGTGCTGATCTTAGTTTTGTGTTGACCGAATTTAGACAAACCCTTGGAGTAGAATCAAGTAGGTTGGGCACACACTATTCCATAGAATTGGCTAACGGTAAGATTATTAATACGTGAGAAGTTATTGAAGGATGCGTCCTGAATTTGGGAGACCACGAGTTTGTCATTGATATATTGCCGATAGATTTGGGTAGTTTTGACTTGGTCGTTGGCATGGATTGGTTGTCGAAGAAACTTGCGGAGATCGTGTGCCATGAAAAGATAGTTCATATTCCCCTGTCGAGTGGTGAAATTCTTTCGATCAAAGGAGAGAATAGTCATGCCACATTACGAATCATATCTTGCATGAAAGCTCGAAAGTGCCTTTGAAAGGACTATTGTGCATTCCTGGCACATTTTATCAAGAAGAAGTCCAAGGAGTTGAAGATCGAAGACATCCCTGTTGTGAGGGATTATCCAGAAGTCTTTCCTGAGGATTTGCCTGGACTGTCGCCTCCGAGGCAAGTTGATGTGACATCCGGTAACCAAGCATACATTTTTCACTTGCTTCATTGTTTACTTGCTGAATCGGGACAAAATTCTTTTCAACTTGGGGATGATGTGACATCCCGCATTTTCAAGTTCATACATTAACTAAACTCTAATTAACTTTCACTTACATTCACAACATGTTAACTAGGGTTAGTTAGGTGAGTCACACGTTGCACAGTTATAGGTTATTAACTGCATAAGAAGGTAATTCGGGGAACTACCGAACTACGTACATGAGTATCGAACTCTGAACGTTGGTGAATTGAGATAATAGATAATTGTGAATTAATTTTTTGATATTATTTGCAATTACGTGTTTTTGTGAAACTATGTGTAAATTGTTGTGCGATTATGTTAATTAAACCAAACGTGTCATCAAACTCGCAACCAATGAACCTATAGGATAGTTCGGGTCTAAAAACATGGGGTTAGGCTTTGGTGGGGTCCAAAATAACTATTAGAACGAAGAATACATGCAATACGCTAAACCAGCTCGAACGATATGGGCCTGACATGGCCGAACGGCCATTCGGTATGAGTGAACAACCGTTCGGCGGTGGTTCACGGGGTAACCGACATAAATCACTATATTAACAATTTTAAGCCCCATCTTTCTCATAAACACAATCCTAATCGTCCCCTACGACCCCCATACGAAAAATATAACCCCTAAACATCTCCTAAGGCTCAAGAACATCATTCGGGTGACTTGGAATGTGTTCGGTTGTGTTATTAAAGAGTTTTAGGTATAATACTTGATCTCTTGTGTTTTAATCTTCTCTATTATGTTTTAAAAAACCATAAACAAGTTTGTCCAGATCTGATATATAAGTTTATAAAGATGAGTTAACTAAACAGATAGTCCTTAAGGTTTATAGACAGTAACATCTTAGAGTAATAACGTATTTTTTTAACATGTTAATGGTTTATGGTTTCAGTTTTATAACAAGTTAGGGTACTAAGGCTAACTTTGTTAGTTTTTCTAGTTAAGTTTTTATAAAATGACTAAAATGCCCTATAATAACTAGAGGAGCTATTCTTTTAATTAACTAAAATGCCCTATAAAATAATTATACTTTTATTCATTAAAAGGGTTTATTCTTTTATAAAAAAATATTAAAATTATTAAGCAGTATTGTATTGAAAAAACAAAACTTTAAAATGTTAAATAATAAATGTATACTAATTATATCATTAAAAGTGTTATTATTCGTGCCACATTCGACATTGTTCATCATTGCCTCTACGACGGTTTCAACAACGCTGATCAATCTCTCATTTCCCTCTTTACTCCTTTTAGCTTCAGTGGTGGTTGATGGATAAAAGTACTTTTTATAAGAAAATATCTATTAAAATGTATAGCGCATAATTATTTAATTTAGTATTTTTTTATAATTTAAAATTTTTAAGTTTTAATAATGTTAATAGACAATAAACAACTTGTTACAAAACTAACTATTAATCATTTTATCAAAACATAACTATAAAAACTAACGGAGTTAGCCTTAGTACCTCAACATGTTACAAAACTAAAACCATAAACCCTTAACATGTTAAGAAATAAGTTAGTACTCTAATATGTTATTCTCTATAAACCATAAGGACTGTCTGTGTAGTTAACTCTTATAAAGATTAAAACATGAGTTTTCTAAAAGATTAAGATGTTAAACATCTAGTTTTATGATTGTCATTTGATATGCTTGCATGTTATTGTATGTTGGTGATTGTTGAACATCTAGGGTTTATAGATGATATTATTTATGATGAATCTTGCATGTTTTGATCATGTTAATGTATGATGGGTCGTGTATGATATTTATTTGTTGACCATGATCGATAATACATATCTAGGGTTCATTAAAGTTAAGGTTTTTACATATTTAAAATCGGACAGAATATATAGGTCGATTTGTAGGCTCTGTAACGTGACCTTAAGCTATTTGTTTTGATTGTTTCTTGGTATGAACATGTTGTATGTGATCTTAGCTTTCTGGAATGTGTAAGATTGTAAGATTTGGTTATCGTTTGATGTGTTTTTGGAATTTTATACAAACATGGGTCAAAACTGATTTTCGGATTTCTGTTTTGGGTCAACTTTAAATAACCATAACTCGAGTTTTATAAGGAGTTAGGTAACGAAATTTGTTCAGTAGACATGTACAGGGATAACTCGGCCTTTTCAAGTGCATTCATCCCATTTGGATGAATACAAGATTTTTGAGATTGTTTTCTCGTAAACTGACCTGATGTGAATGTTTCCAGAACCTAGCTGTAATAAATGATTTTTCATAATTTTTTATAAGGTTTTGTCAAAAAAATATGGGAATGACGATTTTTCATAATTTTTTAAGGTTTTTTCGTAGGGTTTACTTGTGCATGTAGTTACACTAGGTGTCACTTAAACGTTTTCATATTATTTAACGTCTTGGACAAACGAGTTTTTCGGTGCATTGCATATGCACATGTACTCACGTAGTGGCACATATTATAGGGAGTCGGTAGCACGCTCTTATTACTTGCAAATTTTGGATTTAGCTTTTGCAATCTAAGGTGAGTTTCACTACTTTTTCTCAAAAGCATGCGTCTCTGTTGGAGACACACACATTAATTTCTGGTTGGGAATTACGTACTGTCTAGTCCACTTTGGGACTACATTCTATCCCGAGTTTAGGATACATTGATTCACGAGGTGAATCGGATTTTACCAGTTCACATCTTTTGTCCTTGATGAACTAAACCACACACTATCATTGAAGTCCTACAAATACCGAATGAGTTGCTAGGTTGGCAAGCGGGTTACTAGTTGATAGCGCTATTAGGTTTGACAAACCTCACACCGTACTTGGGAGTGCGGGAGTGAAATGTGACTTAACACATTATCATTGTTGATAGGCAATGATGCGAGACACTTTTTCTTACTGATGTGAGTACACATTAATTAGTAGTTCGGTATTACCTGTGTTTAGTTATCATGAGTGGGTTAGCTACCCCTGGCATACGTTGAACTACTGGCTTACATGTTTTTGGTAATCTACACTTTTACTTACTTTACTATGTGAACTCACCAACTTTATGTTGACACACGCTAGAATGCTTTTGCAGGTCTCTAGGTACGGAGCACGTTAGGGCATGCATCATTGTGTCATGGAATAATTGAACATTGTTGTTGGGTCTGCTGAACTGGAGAAGAACAGATGATTGGAAAGCCAAAATATACTACTCAATTGATCCTTAGCAATAAATAGCATTTACAAGATACTTTCCCCAAAAAGCTGTTGACCCTAACATCTGCTGTACCATAACAACTGTTGGAATAACTGCTGCTGCAAAAGACTGTTGGATAACAACTGCTAGAGAACAACTGCTGACCAAAGGGCTGACGAAGAACAACTGCTGATCAAAGTGCTAAAGACTAAAGGTCTGTTGGAGCCAACAACACTTAGGCTCCAACAGATGATACAAGACCATCAGAGTTTTCCTAACAGCAGTTTACCTTTCAGAGTTTTACAATGTAACAGTAGTTTGTATACAACAGATGTTTTATGTTTGTTATTCTGTTAGAGGTCACTGTCTTAGGTGACGTCAACTTAGATCATCAGTGGTTTAGATTTGTCTATAAATAGAACAGTGCTTGTACTGTTGTATTCAATACTCAAAACATTCTCTCAGACAAACAATCACAAAGTGATCAGGCTGAGGGGGAGTACTTGTACTATTGATTGTAATCGTTTGATAAATGAAAGCTTTCGATTGAAAAACATTTATTCTCTTGTTTTGATTAATAGTTTATTATTCCGCTGCACTTTCCAATTATAATTCACTTCGTTCATTACTTCTTTACTTAAACAATCAAAACGATCAACCTCAGATCCTAACAATTGGTATCAGAGCTTGGTCAATTTAATTCGATCTAAACAATCAATTTAATATAAACAGATCAGCTCACAATTATTGATATCGTTTGTTTGTCGGATTGAAAACAGAGTAATAGTTTATTTTCGTTTCAACCGTTTTTAAACAGACTTTGTTTTGAAACAATTAGAGAATGGCTTCAATCAATCACGATCTACACAACACTGGCACGAATAACAAGCCACTGATGCTTGTCAGATCTGAATACAATATCTTGCAACGTCGGATGAGCCATGTTCTAGCTCAACAGAACACTGGGTGTTGGAAGTCGGTTATCTTTGGACCACATGTTCCGATGGTGCCGAGTACCGAAGATCCCAAGGTTCAAGAGCCTAAGAAACTTGAAAACTACTCCGACCAGGATTTTCAAAAGATTGAGTTAGATGCCAAGGCCTTCAATATTGTGGCCATGGCTCTACCAAATGACATCTATGCTGGGCTATTACACTGTAACAGTGCAAAGGAGTTGTGGGATGCACTGAAAGAATAATTTGGTGGGACTGAAGAGGTTATTGAAAACAACCGTGAAATACTTAACCAACAATATGAAACATTCAATCATGTTAAGGGAGAGTCATTAACTCAACAATTTGAGAGGTTTAACTGTCTCATTAGTGAACTAAAACTGGTTGGTCTAACTTACCCATATTCAAATTTGAACCATAGGTTTTTAAGATCACTACTAGATAAATGGGACACTATTGCTATAGTTATGAGAAACTCAATTGGATTCAAGGACCTATCACTAACCAAGCTTCATGGTAAACTCTTTGTCACACCCTCAAATCCACTTGCGGAGTTTTACCGCGAGGCGCATGACAAACCAAGATCCAAACCAACGATCACAATAAACAAGTCTAACATGAATATAATGCCATTTCAAAACAATGTTTAAAATCCCCGTTTACAGCGGAAGCTTATTCAAAACAATTATTCAATAGTAAACCAATGTTCAACGTTTGTAAAATCATGCAACTCTAGCTAGACGCCGTGCAGACGCGTGCGCCCTAGTTCCAATGTGCTACCTTAGCGACCTAGGAAAACATGTAAAAGTTTACGTCAGCACAAAAATGCTGGTGAGTTTATAGGTTTTGTAATCCAAGCACCAAGTCCACCTGTCCATACTATAACAAATCGAAAACCAGTGTACGCTAGCTAGGCGTATGTTTTGTTACTACCACGATTGGAAAACCATTACTAACACGCATACCAGATGTTGTGCCCGAAAAGTAAACCAGTTGTTCCTGTTGTTCCTGTTTGAGACAATATGCACTCGCCCGGCCCTCCAAGCCGACGAGCGGGGTTGGTCATTCCCAATAGCGCTATTCACATTTCCCCGTTGTGCAAACCCGCACATTCATGTTTCCCCCCCGGGACTTCCAAAGATCGTGTAGTACACAATAGAAACCCATAGTATGACAGTAGTTACCAAATAATCGTTTTAACACATGTTTTCTCCCCCGAAAGTATGAAACCAGTTTAAAAGAGGGGCCGTAAACTCACCTTAAGTTGCGTTACTCCTTAACCCGAGTAAACTCAGCTGCTATGCTAGTCCCGTAAAGCGGTGACCTAACATATGACAGTTACAAGTACTTAGACTAATAACCCGCAGGTTAATTAGTCCCTAGATGTCCAGACCATAACCAAGTTCGTTTGAAAACACCGTGACTGTTTAACTGACCCAAAGTACAAGACTCGACATCCCATTGGTGACCCGAGACTTCCCGTGTTATGTTTACGCTCTCAACCATGCAATCATTCAATCACACTTAACATACGTTAACGCACAACAAGTTATAGCACATAGTTCACGTATCACCGAATTACATCCAAACATATGTTACCAAGTTATTAGATATGTTACGAGGTTCCTAGCATGTTCCTACATGTCAAATCGGGTCTCGGAATGCTAATTTATACTTACAGCAGCAGTACACGCGATTAGGAAAAGTCAACTAGCATTTAGGGCTGATTGCATATAAAAACTAGCATTTAGGGCTGATTGCATATAAAAACTAGCAATCAGGGCTGATTGCATGTAAAAACTAGCAATTAGGGCTGATTGCATGTAAAAACTAGCAATTAGGGCTGATTGCATGTAAAAACTAGCAATTAGGGCTGATTGCATGTAAAAACTAGCAATTGGGCCCTAATCGCATGAAAGACTGGCGATTGGCCTCCTAATCGCCTCTAACATAGGCGATTAGGATTGCTAATCGCCTGTAACCTTGCTGTTCCAGTTTTTCGCGCGTTTAACGCTCCAAATCATATCCAGAACGTGTGTAACCACCCAATATCATCCCAAACACTATCCTAAACATGTTTCAACTAAAACCCTTCGTTTTGCCTCGTATTATCAGCCCTGCATGCAATCACGTAATCCAAACACCATTCACATAGCATGCAACATCATACTAACATGCGTAACTATAACCCTAATAATCAAATCTTAGATTTATATCAACATAATATCATTATTATTCTGATCTAACATAATAACATGTCATTCATTCATCTTGAATCATAAAAACCCTAACTTTCTAATCATAAACACACATAACACATGTATACTAGTTAGAATCCGATTATCAATACTTATTAACGATTTTCAGAAAGCTTTTCCGTTTTAGAACAGGTCTGGACCATTAGGGATTGAATGAAAACGTTTATAAAGATTCATGGATGGAAACCAAAC
Organism: Ambrosia trifida; assembly: GCA_028751855.1. Classification (NCBI taxonomy): domain Eukaryota; kingdom Viridiplantae; phylum Streptophyta; class Magnoliopsida; order Asterales; family Asteraceae; genus Ambrosia; species Ambrosia trifida. Next base: position 55,423,358 of record CM054132.1, on the reverse strand, counting down.
CTTAGATTTGTGAAAGAATGATGGATTAAGCTTGAAACCTTGTGTTTTGATCAAAAATCGCGTTCCCGAGGTTGTGTGTGTGTTGGGGCAGGTTATGGGACGACTAGGGTTTGTATAATGAAGTTTATGAGGTCAAGTATGGTATTTATAGTCGTTTTTAGTCGTCCAGCACGTAACACGCGATTATGCAGCTTTACACGCGATCAGGAAGCCTAATCGCATGTAAGTTCATGCAATTGGGGCCTAATCGCATGAACAGTCATGCGATCAGTCCCCTACTCGCCCCTAAGGTCCCCCACTCGCCCCTCCTATAGGCGATTGGGCTATCCTAATCGCCTATAGGGGCCTGTTCCGTGTGTTTTGCACGTTAAACCCCGTTTTAACATATGTTAACACATATTCACGTACCGATAAGTCACATAATGATTGTAAACACATAACACATGTAAATACACATATTCACACTCGTTCACCAATTCCCGGGACTCGAGACTTGTATGTTTCGTATGCCCTGACGATCCTACAAATCGTCACCGTTTGTACACTTGGTTAAGGACCGACATCTAATGAACCTCTAGACCAATGATCTACTAGACTAAACCGATAGTTCCCGAACCATAACCCGACTTAACTAACCCAGTTAAGTACAATATACGCGTGACTCGCTAAGGTAGACTTTCATCTAGACAACGTTGTTAACCAGAATTTGCCGGGTGTCACACTCTTGACCTATGAGAGAGAGCTTAACCAGAAAAAGAAGCTCCAGGACTCTGGAAAAGTGTCTGATGACTATGTATTTGGTAATACAACACGTTTGGGTCATGATGAGGTGCCTGGTAATAATAAGGATCAGAGTTATGATCATTTCATTAACGTAACTTCAGGTTTTAACTCTGATTCTTATTCACCAAACTATGCTTTTACAGCAAGTGGTGGTGATATCCAGGCATCTGATAACATATCCTTTGAGTATGATGACTTAAAATACTTTGATCCTGATGATTTGGAAGAAATGGACATTATGCACCAAATCAAAGGCCATAAATGTCATAGACTTGGTCATTATGCTAGGGAATGTAGGAGTCAACATGGTACACTTATGATTATCTATCCAAATCAAAGGCCACAGACCAACACTTATCAAGTTTCCCATAATACCCCTGGACCAAATGTGCAAAACACTGCTCATTTTGCACAGTCCTCAAACACTGTTCCTGTCCAGTTTGTCCAAACCACTGTTCCTCAGATCCATTATATGCAAACACCTGTTGCTCAGGCACAAATGCCAATGACTGCTGTTCCACCCTCTGCCCCTGCAGAGACCAGTCAACAGAGTTTCTTCACACAAGGCTTTGTTGATGGAGCAGTCTACCAGAAGAGCTATTAGATGAGAATTTTGCTCTTGTAGCCAAAGCTGAAAATGAACCAGAAAATTTTTGTTTCATGGCTATGGTTGAGGAGGTTGAATCTGAGGATGTGGTAACTAAATCTGATGTTGTGACTAATGATATTATTGATGAAGTAATTGCAGATACAAAATCTGAAGAAGAGGTTGTAAATCTCTCAGATCCCTAGGGTGCATCTGATGATTGTGAGTGCAAGTGTGATTGTGCATTGATGGCTGCTGCTAAGGTATCTCCACAAATCCTTTAAGATTTGTGTTCAAACAAATGTGTAATAGCATTTGCTAACATTAAAGAGGTGAATGAAAACCATAGGAAGAAAGTTTTAGATGATGAAGTTCAATTTGAAAAACTTTCTAAAGAGTTAAAATCAAAATTGACTGAAAAAGAATCTGAAATAAGCAGTCTAAAACATGAAGCAACTATAACCAAAGACCAGCTCCAAACTATGATAACTAAATATCATAGTTGTAAAAAGGAGCTTGAGGCCACCCAAGTTGAATGTGAAAAATGGGTGGAATCATGCAAAGGTTTTGAGATGCTCCTCAACAAACAAACCAAAAGTCATGTGAAGTTTGGTTTTGGTTTTGAAACCACTACTCCAGCTTTTGAAAACACTGACAAAAGGGATCAAAAGTTAGTTGAGGTAGTACCAACTAATTTGAAGGGTCAAGAGATTAAAATCACTAAACCTAACGGCAAGAAAATTGTTCTTGAAAAACCAGAAGGTTCCTCGTCATTCACTGAACTTGAAAAATATGAATTTAAACCTACTTGGTCTGATGAGTGTGGTACTCTTGAAAACTTCAAACCAGTTGACTTCAAAACCCCTGATGGTATGAAAGCACCACAGGAAAAGGTCATTCCCTTGATAGATCTTCCAGCAGATGATCAAACATCTGTTGAAAAGAAGACTGAAAAAGGGAAAAGGAAAGAAAAGTCTGTTCACTTGTTCTGTGATTTCTGTGAAAAGAAGAATCATGTTACTAAAAATGGTTTTCTTCTAAAAGCATATGATATCAACAAAGGAACAAGTGTGTGTGATTCTAAGACCACATGCTCAATATGTGGTAAAAAGAATCACAAAACCAAAGAGTGTCTGTATCTCAAAAATTTTGATGTCAAAATACAAGAGTACAAGGCTAAAACTCTTACAAATCAAGTGGTGAGTACTTCAAAAGGAAAACCCAAATAGACTTTTGCTCCAGTCCAAACATCTGTTACCAAAAATTTAGAAACATCTGCTTCCAGGGATGTTCAAGTAACAGATGCTCCACCCACCAACAAGCACCCAAGAGGACATGGACAACCACCTTGTCATAATTTGTCACATGTTTATGAAGAACCCAAGAGGCCTTCTAAACCAAGAGTGAACAGAAATCCCTATGGGTACTATCATCTGTCAGGAAGTGATCAAACATCTGTTGCACCAAGTGTTGATATCCAAGCACTGGCAAATGGTCAGCAATAGTTGTTGAACTTGATTCAAAAACTAGTTCAAACCACTGATCACCTTCCTAAGCTTGAGGCTGAAAAGTCTGTGGACCCATACAAAGCCAACTTGGCTTTGGACACTCACCAAAACTAATTCATTACTGATGTGCAGGGAGCTTCTGCCTGTTTAGATAGTCTTTGGTATGTAGATAGTGGAGGCTCCAAGCACATGACAGAATGTAGAGCCCTTTTTCTGGACTTCTTAGCTCATGGAGGGGGTGATATATCCTTTGGTAATGATTCAAAAGGTAAGGTGTTGGGTTCAGGGAGTGTTAAGGCTGGGAAACTCAAGTTTGAAAATGTCAATCTTATTGATAATCTTAAATTTAATCTTCTTAGTGTATCACAAATGAGTGACAAAGGTTATGGCTCATTCTTCACTAAGAAAACTTGTAAGATTATTGGGCCAGAAGTGGTGAAAAAGATTGACACCATCATTGCTGAGAGCAAAGCACAACTTGTTGCTCATAGAAGTGGCAATGTGTATGTAGTTGATATGTTGAAGGACAATCCTATGGCAAATGTCTGTCTGTTTTCTGCTGCCTCCACAAAAGAGACAGAATTGTGGCATAGGAGACTGGGTCAAACCAACCTTCAAACTATCAACTCACTCTCCAAACAAAGCCTTGTCAGAGGCCTTCCATCAAAAGAATTTAAATGTGATGAGCATTGTGTTTCCTGCTTAAAAGGGAAACAACATAAAAGCTCTTACAAATCCATTGATGAGTCCAAAACAAGCCAATGTCTACAATTATTGCACATGGACTTGTTTGGCCCAGTTAAAATCTTGAGTCTAAGAGGAAAGAGATTTTGTCTTGTCATAGTTGATGATTTTTCTAGGTTTACATGGACTTACTTTTTACACTCTAAGGATAAGACTGCAGGTATCTTGAAGGACTTTTTCACCAAAGTTGAAAAACAATATGACTTGCCCAGTAAAAGTCTTTAGGAGTGACAATGGAACAGAGTTTAAAAATAAGGAGTTGGATTATTTCTGTGTGTCAAAAGGGATTGTGAGGCAGTACAACATCCCAAGAACACCAGAGCAAAATGGGGTGGTTGAGAAGAAAAATAGAACTCTCATTGAAGCTGCAAGAACCATGCTAGCAGATTCTGGTTTGCCACTGTCCTTCTGGGCAGAAGCTGTAAACACTACTTGCTATGTTCAAAACAGAGTTTTAATCAACCCAAGACATCAAAAGACTGCTTATGAAATTTTGTTCAAAATCAAACCACTCATCTCATTTTTCAAAATCTTTGGCTGCCCATGTTTCATTTTAAATCTTAAAGATTCCATCTCAAAATTTGCAGCCAAAGTAGATTGTGGATATTTTCTGGGATATTCTTCTACTGCCAAGGCCTATAAAGTGTTTAACACAAGGACCAGGACAATAGAAGAAACTCTGAATGTAAAGTTCAATGAACTTTCATCCTTAAAAATCCCAGCAAATCCTGCTGAGTTGTTTGATTTAGATAAATTCAAATTTGAAGATATTACTGTCAAAACTAACAGTGCAGGTATTCCACAATCTCCACAACAAGACTACAGAACAGATGTTGTGATTCCAAGTCACTATAAAGTCTATTCTGTATCAGGGGAAGCAGCTGTTCAAAACACCTGTCAAAACTCTGCCATAGCTGAGTCAGCCACTATTGGCCAGTCTTACCCTCAAACCACTGCTTCAACAATTTCATCCACTGCTCAAACATCTGTTGACAAAATTTCAACCTCTGTTGACAAAAGTCAGTCCAGTTTCACACCACTTGGACCCATTCCCCCACCTCCATTTCAAACATCTGTTGGTACTACAGAAGTGCAAACAGATGTTACATCAACAGAGTCACCAAACCTCTGTCCTTCACCTCAAAATGCCATCATACCATATCAAGGAGATATAATCTACCTAAGAGCTCATCTACCAGATTAAATCATTGGCAACATCAGAGAGGGTGTGCTCACAAGAAGCCAATCCTCAAACATATGTCTTTTTGCAGGCTTTCTATCTCTCACACAACCTGTCAAGTACCAAGAGGCACTAAAAGACAACAGTTGGGTAGAAGCCATGCAGGAAGAGCTCCTTCAGTTTAAAAGACAACAAGTATGGGAACTTGTTCCACTGCCAAAGGATGTTTGTCCAATTGGCACAAAGTGGGTCTTCAAAAACAAAATTGATGAAAGGGGTATAATTGTCAAGAATAAAGCCAGGCTTGTGGTTCAAGGCTTCAGACAAGAAGAGGGGATAGACTATGATGAAACCTTTGCTCCTGTAGCTAGGCTAGAAGCTACCAAACTCTTCTTAGCCTTTGCTGTCAACCACAACATCAAGGTGTATCAGATGGACATCAAATGTGCATTCCTATATGGCAAAATTCAGGAGGAGGTCTATGTATGTCAACCACCTGGTTTTGAAGACATATTCCATCCTGATTATGTATACAAGCTTAACAAAGCTTTGTATAGATTAAAACAAGTACCTAGGGCCTGGTATGAAACTCTTTCCACCTTTCTCTTATCCATTGGTTTCACAAGAGGTAAAATTGATAAAACCTTATTTTTAAAATGGAGAGGGAAAGACTTAATGATTGTTCAAATATATGTGGATGACATCATTTTTGGATCCACATGTAACAAAATGTGTGAAGAGTTACTCATGACAGCAGAGTTTGAAATGAGTGCTATGGGTGAACTTCAGTGCTTCCTTGGTCTCCAAGTGACGCAGCTGCAAAATGGCACATTCATTCATCAAAACAAATATGTAAAAAATTTGTTAACTAGATTTGAGATGAATGACTGTAAGCCATGTAGTACACCCATGAGCACAGTCAAGCTACTCACCATTGATGACAAGGATGAACTGGTTGAACAGACACATTACAGATGCATGATTGGGTCTTTATTGTACTTAACTGCATCTAGGCCAGACATTATGTTTGCCACTTGTGTTTGTGCAAGATCTCAGGCTTCACCTAGAAAGTCAAACCTTATTGCTGTGAAAAGGATATTCAGATACCTAAAAGGTGCTCCCACACTTGGTATCTGGTATCCTACTAATGGAAACATTGAGCTTTCAGGTTATTCAGATAGCGATTTTGCTGGCTGCCACACCACAAGGAAGTCTACATCAGGAGGGTGCCAGTTTCTAGGGAATGCCTTAGTCTCATGGCAAATCAAAAAGCAAGCAGCTGTTTCAACTTCAACAGCAGAGGCTAAATACATTGCTGCTGCAAGCTGTACAGCCCAACTCATGTGGCTTCAAAATCAACTGCTGGATTTTGGGATAACTGCACTAAAGACTCCACTCATGTTGGACAGTCAAGCTGCTGAAAATATCATCAAAAAATCCAGTCTCTCATTCAACCACAAAGCACATTGACATCAGACATCACTTTGTCAAAGATAGCTATGAAAAAGGTTTGATTTCTCTACACCATGTTCCAACAGAGGATCAGTTGGCAGATATGTTGACAAAAGCTTTAGACACATCCACCTTCACAAATCTGATTTCTAGAATTGGTATGCTAAACATGGACTTAACAACAAAATGTTTTAAATAAAAACATTAAAATGTTCCAGAAAATCAAAATTCATCCTTAAAAATAGCATTTTGGTTGAAAAATCTGTTAAGGATAAAACAACCACTGTTTCATCCATTCTATCCACTGTTAGTTGAAAAATCTGTTTCAAACATCTAATCAGATAAAACAACCACTGTTTGGTTGAAAAATCTGTTTCAAACCACTGATCAGATAAAACAACTGTTTCATTTTACATATACATATATATATATATATATATATAAAACTCAAGTGTTGTTAGCATCAGCACTTTGGTAAGACAACATCTGTTTGCATCAGACCTTTGGCAACAGCTGTATGCCACCAGATGTTTGCCATGTCTGCTCTCAAAAGCAGAGTTTTGGCCACATCAGCGATTTCACCAAAGCCTATAAAAACCCTGTTTTACCACAACAGTTGTTACACTGTCTCATTGTATTCAAAATACTGAAACCGCCTTCTTCAACCTCAAACCCTGACACTAATTCCCCTCATCCTCACACTCAAAATCCATTACAATGGATCTTCAAGCCAAAGCCACCCACAATTATCTCCCATATCTGGTCAAAACAGATGAAAACGTTCCATTTCATACCACCATCGACATCATCCTCAATTCCAAATACCTAACAATCTTAACCGCTGATGCTCCCATCTATCTTGATACCCTCCAAGAATTTTGGTTAAATGTTGAGTTTCTCTTGCAAGACAAAAAGCCTACAACCATCATACCAAAAATTGGAGAGACAAATGTCGCCATTACCCCCCAACTGATATCCACAACCTTCTCACCGAATGACCTGTCAGGTAATGACTCTTTTCCTAAGGCTGATATTCACACAAAGTTTCAGAAAAGAGGTTATGATGCACAAATGACTGGGTCAACTCTTTTCAAAAAGGTTTTCCCACCAGTCATGAAATTTTCCTTTCATACCCTCCTTCTCCGTGTCTCTGCTAAGTCCACTTCCTTCAATGAAATCCCATTGAGGATTCAGTATTTGGGATATGCTATGTTGTCAGAATCTGACTTCAATCTAACCCAAGGCCTGTTTTTGGACTTAGTATCAAATGTGAAGGCCATAAAGTCCAGGTCTAATAATGTTTTTCTGATTTACCCAAAAATTTTAAGTGTAATCCTTCAAAAGGTTTTACCTGAAAAGATTTTAAACAGAGTAAGTCTTTCAATATGAAGAATCTAACTGATGAAATTTTCACAAGAATGTTGGGTTCAACCACCCAAGAAAAAGTGTCAAAAGTGTCAAAAGTTTCTAAAACACAAACAAAGAGGACTAAGACAACAACTATTGTCCAAACCTCTGTTGTTGAGCCCAGTGCTCTTGGTGATCATGGCACTACATCCAGTGCTGTGAAACCCACACCAGCCACCTCCAAAAGAAAACGTCCATCCACAAAAACCACTGCTAAACCCAAAAAGGGGCCTCTGGAAGATGAGATACCAGAGGAAAACCATGTTGCAACACAAAAGCAACAAGAAACCAATGTTGTTACTTCCTCACAACAGATGGATATATCTCAACCTGAGCAAACTCCTCATGAATCCTCACAAACAGATCATGTTGTAAGCCAAAGGGATCCACATAATGATACATATGAGTCACTTGACCATATGATCATCAGCCCTTCTCCTAGGGCTACTTCTCTTTTCACTCCTCAACCCTCACCATCACATGTCCTTCCAACAATGCAACCACTGTTTGAGACTATTGATAAAACTCAGGAAAATCCCAGTTCCTTTCCTTCACCCATCAATGAGAGAATACTTCAACAAGTGACTGGGACTGAGGAAAATCATTCAGCTATCCCACAAACAGAGGAGGTTACACCCCTAGAGTTGAATGAAGCTCTAGGTGAGTTTTCAAGTGAAGCAGCCACTACTGATGTAGAGACCATTGTCTCACAACAGGACAGTGGTTACATAGCTAAGACTTCCTTGAAGGCAACAACTGATGAGGCCACTATAGTGTCCCCAAAATCAGTTGGAAGTCCCCAGAACCAAGACAAAGGGGCATCTGGTTCTCATCCTTTGGACTCACCTCCTAGGACTGAACCAGTTACAACTACCACAGGTAGGAATCCAGATGTTCCTATTAATTTAGGTGATGGGTTAAAATACCAAGAATTGACGGCTAGAGTACAATCCATTGAAACCTCTGTTGCTGACATCAAATCAGATGTCAAGACAATTTTGGGATCCTTGGTTGCTCTTACCAAAAGTCAACCATCAAAGGAAGAGATTGCTAGTGAGCTATGGAAATCAGTTTCCCTCGTCATCATAGCTCATAGAAAACTAGCAGATCAGACACATGAAACCTACATGGCTCAAATTAGAAACATGGTAGATGCTAGGTACACAGATACCCAAGCAGACATTAAAACCATCAAGGACCACCTGCTGAAGACCACTGGCTCGGCCCCTACCACAAATATCAGAGATGAAGATGATGATGAATTCACTGCTGGTGATGCCAAAAAGGGGGAGAGTGGCACAGATAGATTGCCAAAGCTAGATCCCTTTGGTTGTCCACCCTCACAAAAGGGTCAATCAAAAGCTGCCAACAAACCAGGGTCTACCCAAACAGCACCACAACAACAACCAAATGTTCAAACCTCTGCTGATGCTGAAACTGTCAAAACTAGCAAAGCAAAAGAAGTTGACACCTCTGCAAATGTTATTGCTGAAGAGACTGCTGAAGCTAAGCAGGAAAGGCTTGACACATTGGAAGTCAAGGCTGAGGCTTTGGTGCAAAGAAAGAAAGAGCAACAGGATGAAGTTGAGGATGTGGGTTCCTATAAAAGTAAGAAGATGCATGCCAAACATGTCAGACAACCTCCATCTAAAATTGCTGCTGCTAAAACAACTGCCACCAAAACCACTGCTGCCACCACAACATCTGAACCTACCACTACAACCACCAAACCAACCACTGAACCTACTACCACAACCACTAATACACCACCTACAACCACTTTACCACCTAAATCCCAAACATCTGCTGGTTCTACAAAAGTGCCAACAGATGTTAACACAACCACTGCTACAACACCACCATCACCAAGAATCTTGTATAGAAGGAAGAGAAAATCAACCTTTGTGGTACAAGATGAAAACATACAAACATCACCACCTCCTACTTCAACCACCCAGCCTACACATATATCAACCATCCCACTTTCATCATATTCACCACACACTTCACAATTCACATTTCACAGACCACCACCATCCATCACACCATTGGCTGTTCAGTATCCTCTTGAACTTGATCTACTCAAGGGGGAAATGCAATCCTTCTACAATACTGAACAACCATCTGAAAGATCTTTCCCATCTCTTCCAAATTTTCCTGTTCCCCTAAACATACACAAATATCTTAAATACAAGACTGAACAGGCAGATGCAATCATCAAAGAGAAATGTAAAGGGAAATATGACAGGACTGTTCAGGGCATCCATTCAGCAGAGCTTAGCAAACTAAGAAGGATTGAAGATTTTGCTAAGACCCTGAGCAACTCCATGTCCACCATGCCTCTCAGCAGTGATCTGGAAAGGGTGGTTAGGGAATCTCTTCTTGACCAAATCTTGTCAACCATGCCCTATAAAGCAAACAAGAAATAGTTTGCAGGCTGGACCACTCATGCTCTTAAAGAAGAACTAACGAGAATAGAAGACATGGCCAAGAATCCCCCAGCAAAGATCTCTGCCCCTGACTTTTAGAAAGGCAGAGATCCAGCCAGAGCTTTCAAGTTCAAGAGAATAAGAGAAGAGATTGTGGCTGCAAAGTATGGGGAGATGAAGTCAGTTGCAAGGTGGGCTGAGCTAAGGCTGGTTGAAACCTACAAGAAGTTGGAAGAAAATAGGAAGAAAGACCCTACACTGCCCAGAAAACCTGATTACTCTGATGCACCAATGATGAAGAGGCCATAATAGGCCTTTACACTAGATAGCTTACTTGACACTTCTGACCTATCTGTTGCTGCCAGAAGACAGTTCAAGAAACAGAAGGAAATGTCTGAAGAAGACCAGAAGAAGTTTGCTGATACTTTTGTAAAAGAGGGCCTCTTCAATCAAGTACACTTTTTCTCTGATCCCACTTCTGAAGAGCTCAGGAAACTCATTGGGAGACCTCCATCACCAAACTCATCAAAAATAAACTTGCAGCCTAGCAAATCCTCTAATTCAAAAATTCTAAAATGGAAACTCAACAAAGACAACCATGAATTGACTCTGCTCAGATCAGATGGAGAAGCTCAAAAGTTAAGTATGGATGATGCACATGGCCTATGTGCAGATGATCTCCAAACATTGTTGAACTTAGAGCTTGAAAGGGATGCTGAAGACTTTTTCTCCTTAAGTTTTGAACTACAGTTTAAAGGGCAAATAAGAGAAAGTGTGATGAGAAATAAAGATCAAAATAAAGCTTAGTTTTAGCATCATCTGTTCTAGGGGGAGATTGTTGGGTCTGCTGACCTGGAGGAGAACAGATGATTGGAAAGCCAAAATATACTACTCAATCCATCCTTAGCAATAAACAGCATTTACAAGATACTTTCCCCAAAAAGCTGTTGACCCTAACATCTGTTGTACCATAACAACTGTTGGAATAACTGCTGCTGCAAAAGACTCTTGGATAACAACTGCTAGAGAACAACTGCTGACCAAAGGGCTGATGAAGAACAACTGCTGATCAAAGTGCTGAAGACTAAAGGTCTCTTGGAGCCAACAGCACTTAGGCTCCAACAGATGATACAAGACCATCAGAGTTTTCCTAACAACAGTTTACCTTTCAGAGTTTTACAATGTAACAGTAGTTTGTATACAACAAATGTTTTATGTTTGTTATTCTGTTAGAGTTCACTATCTTAGGTGACGTCAGCTTAGATCATCAGTGGTTTAGATTTGTCTATAAATAGAACAGTGCTTGTACTGTTCTATTCATCACTCAAAACATTCTCTCAGACAAACAATCACAGAGTGATCAGGCTGAGGGGGGGTACTTGTACTATTGATTGTAATCATTTGATAAATGAAAGCTTTCGATTGAAAAACATTTATTCTCTTGTTTTGGTTAATAGTTTATTATTCCGCTGCACTTTCCAATTATAATTCACTTCATTCATTACTTCTTTACTTAAACAATCAAAACAATCAACCTCAGATCCTAACAATTGTTAACTTTTATATTGCTTTTCATTCATTTGGTTTTATCTTGGGCGTGTTGTTTTGCGCATGGTTTTAAAATGATTATGTTTGGTTTACGCTTCCGCAACTTATCTAAACTTTTTGGTTAAACATTAAACTTGATTTTTGAAAACAAACTAAATTGTTTGGTCATTTAGAGTCGTTCGTATGACTTATGGCTATGGGATCCTGGTATGTCATGCGCCTCGCGGTATAAACCCCGCTGTGGAAATTTGAGGGTGTGACAGTTGAGTTTTGCATTGATTTGGTTCCTGGTGCTGCACCTATTGCCTGATCTCCATACCGTCTAGCGCCATCAGAGATGCAAGAGTTATCTAGTCAGCTGTAAGAGTTGATGGACAAGAGTTTTATTCGGCTAAGTTTCTCCCCATGGGACGCGCCTGTGGTGTTTGTGAAGAAGAAGGATGGATCCTTCCGTATATGCTTAGACTATCGTGAGTTGAACAAACTCACCATCAAGAATTGGTACCCACTCCCCAGAATAGATGATTTGTTCGACCACTTGCAAGGCTCCAGCTTCTATTAAAAAATTGATCTTAGATCGGGATATCATTAGTTGCGTGTGCAAGAGGAAAGCACACCGAAGACAGCCTTCAGGACGTGTTATGGTCATTATGAGTTTTTGGTTATGCCGTTTGGACTTACCAACGCCCCAGCTGTATTTATGGATTTCATGAATAGAGTATGCAAGCCCTATTTGGACAAGTTCATGATTGTCTTTATTGATGATATATTCGCGGACTCAAGAGGAGCATGAGAAACATTTGAAGTTGATTCTTGAATTGTTGAAGAGTGAGAAGTTGTATGCTAAGTTCTCAAAGTGCGAATTCCGAATTCGCGAAGTTCACTTTCTTGGAAATGTAGTGAACGAAAAGGGTATTCATGTCGATCTAGCAAAGATCAAGGCAATCAAGAATTGGGAAGCGCCTAAGTCGGCAACGGAAGTGCGGCAATTTTTAGGACTAGCTGGTTATTATCGACAATTCATTGAGAACTTCTCAAAGATAGCTCAATCACTAACCATTTTGACTCAAAAAATAAGAAGTTTGAATGGGGTGATAAGCAAGAATCCGCCTTTCAGTTGTTGAAGCAAAGGTTGTGCAGCGCTCCGATTCTTTCTCTGCCAGAAGGTACGGATGATTTTATGGTCTATTGTGATGCTTAACAACAAGGTCTCGGGTTTGTTTTGATGCAAAGGGATAAAGTTATTGCATATGCCTCTCGTCAACTCAAGGTTCACGAGAAAAATTACATTACGCACAATAAAGAGTTGGGAGCCATAGTCTTTACGCTTAAGATTTGTAGACACTACTTGTATAGAACCAAGTGTACGGTCTTCATAGGTCACAAAAGTTTGCAAGACATTTTCGATCAGAAGGATTTGAACATGAAGCAAAGAAGATGGGTTGAATTGCTGAACGACTACGATTGTGAGATTAAGTACCATCACGAAAAGGCAAACGTCGTAGCGGATGCCTTAAGTCGAAAAGAACACGTCAAAACCTTACGTGTTCGCGCACTAGGTTTGATGATTCATACAGGTATCACGGATCACATTTGCGAAGCCCAGTAGGAAGCACTTAAGGAAAGAAATCTCAAGGAGAAAGCTTTGCATGGTAGGGTTAGGTTACTAGAACCACGGACCGACAAGACATGGTATTTTGCGAATAGGATTTGGGTTCCATTGTTTGGTGGATTACGGGAATTGATACTCGATGAGGCCCACAAGTCAAGGTATTCGGTGCACCCGGGCGCCGATAAGATGTATAAGGATTTGAAGGAACTATATTGGTGGCCTAACATCATGGGTAGTATTGCTATGTACGTGAGAAAGTGCCTCACGTGCTCTAAGGTCAAAGCTAAGTATCAGAAACCTTCCGGTATGTTACAACAACCTGAGATACCCGTGTGGAAGTGGAAGCAGATTTCGATGGATTTCATTACCAAGCTACCAAAGACATCCAACGGACACGACACAATTTGGGTAACTGTCGGTGTATATATATACACATATGTATATACTTGTGTATATACATACCTATGCGTGTGTATATATATACCTACGCGTAGGTGTGTGTATATATATAGGATGATCAGATATCTTGTGTATGTATATATACGCGTAGGTATATATATTTTGTAGGATGTCTTTAATGGACGTGATGTTTATGAAAAACAAATGCCATAAATGTTTTATGTAGATGGTTTTTGTTATACATTCGTATAAACACATAATGCAGGACATTTTATTTTAAAATGAGTTATGTCTCTATTTTATGGTAGATGTATGTTAACATAGTGTCACGAATATATTTTTTTTTTTTTGCATATTTTATCAACTTTATAGATCTTTGTTACTTTAATATATATTTATTAGCCATGTTAGTTGTCATTAGAGAATCCACAATGCATAAGCAGACACATCCGATTGAACCAGACTGCACGAAACGGACCACCACCATTAGAGGGTTCATCGGATATGTAGTTTGGGGGGGGGGGGGTTTGGTTTGCTTGGGCGGACCATTCCAGACGGGTGGGTGTGGGACCATTCCGGATGAGGTGGATAATGAAGTGAAGGTTTGGAATAGTTTATGGTTGTAGGAAAAAATAAATTTGGAAGGGTTGTGTTTTAGAATAATGTGATATATTGATGTGGCGGTTTGGAATTCCAAACTATCTTATGCATTGTGGATCCTCGTAGTATAAATGTTTTTAAATAAGTTGTATTGTATTACATTATATATAAATTTCTGTTACTACCAGAGCTAGTACGGGTAATCTGCTAGTTTATATAAATCTTGAATGTAACATCATGTTGTGGATAACTGTCTAATAGTAAGTGAATTAAGTTATGTTCTTATTTTGAGGTTCCTTATTCTATATTGATTACTTTTTGAAAAAGAGAACAATCTTCAATTTACATCAATTTGCGGTTTATTTAATTGACCATATGAAGCGAAATACATTTCAGATTTAATATTGATTATTATTCTTTCAAAAATGTTGGGTAGCTTAATTATCTGATTACTTGAAAAATAGTGCAAAACAATATAGCCTTCCATGACTGGTGTAAGTTCATATTGTATATGCTATAATTGGTTTGCAACAGGGATGGGCTCAGGACAGGATTGGTATGGTACCGATACCTTTCCTGGTAATACCGATACCGAAAACATACAGTACCGGTTTGGTATCAGTATTTTACCTTAAAATATCAATACCATACCGATCCGTACCGATACCAGTTAATACCGAAACCGAAAACCTCTAAATGTGGGTACCGATAGCGATACCGAACACCCTCGGTGAATGAAAGTTATAGTTTAAAAAAATCTGTTTACTTGAAGAGAAACAAGTTGTTTTAGATATAATTATTTTATGATATCAATAAAAGTGGTCTATGGTATATGAACTTCATGAATAATTGTTACAATACAAATCCCATTATAGGGAATGAATCAAAGAGATAAATATGGTAAACTATATCTATACAAGGTAAATTTAAATCATTCTAAATATAAAATAAGTCTATCTCTAAGATCCCCCCGCAGTTTGGTCGGGCGTGGAGAAGACGGTTAAACTGGACCTGAAAGTCTGGAATAGCTCTCGAGAGAGGCCCTTTGTGAAGATGTCAGCGTACTGAGAAGAGGACGGCACGTGGAGAACTCGGATGTGGCCGACCCGAACCTTTTCACGCACAAAATGTATATCTATCTCCACATGTTTTGTGCGTTGATGCTGCACTGGATTATTCGATAGATAAACAGCAGATACATTATCACAATAGACCACAGTAGCACGCTGCAAAGGAACAAGAAGCTCGAGAAGCAAGTTACGTAACCAGGTAGCTTCAGCAACGGCATTAGCTACTCCAAGATATTCGGCTTCAGCACTTGAACGGGAAACAATAGGCTGACGTTTGGAAGACCACGAAAGAAGATTATCACCCAGAAAAACACAGTATCCACTGGTGGAGCAGCGTGAATCCGGAAACCCGCCCCAATTGGCATCAGAGTAAGCTACCAGAGAATGAACAGCGGATTTTACAATTCGAATACCATACGAAAGTGTCCCCTGGAGATACCAAATAATGCGCTTCATAAAATTAAAATGTGGATCACGAGGCTCATGCATGAAGAGACAAACTTGTTGGACGGCGTAGGAGATGTCCGGCCTTGTGAAAGTGAGATACTGAAGAGCCCCGCTAGGCTTCGGTATAAAGTAGGATCCTGAAAAAGAGCCTCGTCTGTAGCACTGAGCTTACAAGATAGATCGACAGGGGTAACACAGGGCTTGCATGAGGACATCTTAGCCCTGTCAATGATATCCTTGGCATACTGGGACTGAGAGAGGAATAAACCATTACTCTGATATGTAACCTTAATACCCAAAAAATGATGCAAGCGCCCCAAGTCAGTCATAGCGAACTCTCATGAGAGTGACTGAATGATCTACTGTAAGAAAGCATCCGTGGATGCTGTAAGGATGATATCATCAACGTATAATAATAAATATGAAATATGTGGGCCCTTGTTGTAAATGAACAAGGATGTATCACACGAACTGCTTCGAAAACCCTGTGATAAAATGTAAGTAGCAAATCGAGTGTACCAAGCTCGAGGTGCCTGCTTTAAGCCATATAAAGACTTCTTTAACCGACACACATTGTTGGGGCACCGCTTGTCCACAAATCCAGGTGGCTGATGCATGAAAACTGTTTCCTGTAAATGCCCGTGAAGAAAGGAGTTATTGACATCCAACTGGTGGATAGGCCACGAACGCGAAACAGCCAAAGATAACACAGTGCGTATAGCAGCCGGTTTAACAACTGGACAGAAAGTGTCCTCACAATCAATTCCAATCGTCTGAGATTTACCATTAACAGCCAGACGTGCCTTGTATCGTTCAAAGGACCAGTCCGACTTAAATTTGTGGCGAAAAAGCCATATACAACGAATAATGGGACTATCTGTCGGACAGGGGACCAAATCCCATGTTTCATTTTCCTGCAATGCATTAAATTCAGCCTGCATGGTGTGTGTCCAATTAGTATCTAAAAATGCTTTGGCATAGGTTGTGGGTATGGGAGAAATAGGAGCGGTTTGGAGATTGAGTGGTGTGTGAGATTTTAAAGAACTGGTTTTAGAGCGGGTTGACATTGGGTGTGTGTTGGTTTGGGCCGTGGATGGGGGTATGTTGGGCTGGGAGGCGGACGCAGATGGCTGCTGCACTAGGGGAAAACCGGGAGGGGCCGAGAGGTTAGTGGGCCGGGTAGAAGTGGCAGCGGTATGTTGGGCCGAGGTGGGGGTCTAGGTCTGCGAGTATAGGTGATGGGTGGTTTTGGATGTGGCTAGGCCGGTCTTGGAGTAGGTTGAGTGTGGGCCGGATGGGGAGGAGATTGGGGCTGTAGCGAAGCGGGATGGGTTTGGGCCTGAGGGACTGGTGGATTGATGTGTGGGGATGGGTTAGGTGCGAAGGTGAAGGCCGGTGGGATTTGGTCATCGAGAAACGTATAGGATGCGGGTGAGGATGGAATGGTGTATGGGAATGTGGATTCGTCAAAAGTGACATGACGTGAGATGTGGACTTTATCCGTGGTGGGGTCAAAGCATCGGTATCCTCGGAAATCCGGGGGATAACCAAGGAAGATGCAACGGATGGCTCGGGTATGTAATTTGTGGGGTTGTGTAGCGGAGGTGTTTGGGTAACACGCACGCCCGAACACTCGTAAGTGGTCATAACTGGGGTGTCGAAGGTAAAGGGCAAAGGTAGGGGTGAAGAAATTTAATCGTTTTGTGGGTAAAATGTTATGTAGATAGATGGTGGTGTGAAGAGCTTCCACCCAAAAGGAGGGAGAAAGGTTGGCGTGTATGAGAAGGGCACGTATGATGTCGTTAAGGCGACGGATCATACGTTCCGCATGGCCATTTTGGGAGGAGGTTTGGGGACAAGAAAAACGGAATAACAACCCGTTATGGTTAGCAAAGGTTTTGAAAGCATTATTGTCGAATTCACCCCCAAGTCACATTGAAAAGTTTTGATGAGGCGGTTAAATTGTGTATGGATAAGGCGGTGAAATTTAACAAATGTTGTGAAAGTTTCGGATTTATAGTTTAAAGGATAAACCCAAACAAAGTGTGAAAAAATATCAATAAGTACCATGTAATATTTGTACCTCGTTTTACCAGGTACGGGTGAAGTCCACAAATCACAGTGAATAATATCAAAAAGAGCAAACGTGTATGTATTAGACGAATAAAATGGCAAACGTTTGCTATTTGAAAGTCGACAAGAATTGCAATACCTAGACCTATGGTCTTTATTACATGGAAAATTAAAAGTACGAGATAACAAATCTAAAACTTGAGCTCCTGGGTGGCCAAGGCGGTCATGCGAGGGTTCGGAAGTGGTGGTTAAGAAACAGGCTTGAGGCGGCAATTGAGGTGCTGTGAATGGATATAAGTCCCCAGTGCTATTGTGGCGAGAAAGAATTTTTCCATTGCGAAGGTCCTTCAAAGAAAAACCAAACGGATCAAATTCTATAGAAACCCAATTATCACGTGAAAAACGTCTTACGGATATAAGGTTTTTAATAATTTGGGGACTATATAGGACATTAGGGAGTATGTAGGTTCGGTTAGGTAGGGTGTAAAAAGCAGTTCCAGATTTAAGAATTGGAACACATTCGCCATTACCGACTAACAATTTATTGCATGTAGTAAATAAATTAGGGATTTTAATCATACCTTGGTCTTGAGTAACATGAGCCTCGGCTCCGGTGTCCATGTAAGATGTTGGGTCTTGAGCTTGCATATGCATGGCAGAGAAAGCAGCACTCAAGTCTGATGAGCAGATTGCATTATATCCGAAGCCAGATGGTGGAGCCGAAGGTTGTGGGCTAGAATAGGCTGCATATTGGGCCGAGGCCACCTGGTCAGAAGAGGTGGGCTGACCCGAGGGGTTGAAACCCGGATAAGGAGATGGGCCCGTAGGCTGTTTGGTTGCTGCGGTGTTGGGCTGCCAGGGTTGGGTGGGATACGGGCAGGGTGGTGTGTTCCACCAAGCCTAGTTGGGATATGATTGTGGACACCAGCCGTAGGGGTTACGACCAGAGCCACGTCCTTTGCCACCTCTGCCAGACCTGCGTCCCCGTCCCTGTCCCCTGCCCCGCGAGTATTGATACGGGTTAGGGTTGGGTTGGCTGGCCGATGAAGGTGGCTGTTGGGTGTTAGGGTTCGGTTGGTTTTGGTTTTGTTGTTGGGTAACCAGTACGGAGGATGTAGTAGATTGTCGGGCAGCCATTCTAATAACCTCTTCCTACAGCATGGTGCGAGCCGTGTCCCAATTGGCATTGTTCTGATGTATGAGTGAGGCTGTGGTGTCGTATTCCTGTGGGAGTCCCCGAACTAATTGAAGAACCAGCCTAGATTATGTAACAGGGTGATTGACGTCTTCGAGTTGATTGGCCAAGTCGCTGAGTCATTGGCAGTAGTCATCAACCGAAAAGCAGTTGGCCAGGGTTAGGTTGCAAAACTGAGTTTCTAATGCAGCCGCCCTGGCCGCCTTGTTGCTGAGAAAAGTCTTTTCAAGCCGAAGCCAGGCGGCCCGGGCCGTCGAGACCTGTCGCAACAAACGAGGCAGATTGGAGTCGGATACGATATTCAAGATCCACTGGAGGACCAAGGCATCAATTTCAACCCACTGTGGGTATTCTGCGGCGGTTTCAGGGGGTGGTTCAGTGCCGTCGATGTGATCGAGCACCTTGTAGGCCACGGCATGTAACCGAAAAAGTTTGACCCATGATGTGTAGGTCACGGTTTTACCGTCAAGGGTACGTATTTTGCTTTGGATGTTAGTAACGGAATAGGCTGGATGAAGGGAAAGTGGTTTGGTGGCCGGGCCAGAAGTTTCAGGACTTTTGTCGTCTTTGGCCAACAATCGTAACCGATAAAGACGGCCGTCGACTAGGGTTTTTAGAGCCTTAGCTCTGGTACCATAAAAGTGGTCTATGGTATATTAACTTCATGAATAGTTGTTACAATACAAATCCCATTATATAGGGAATGAATCAAAGAGATAAATATGGTAAATCTATCTATATAATAATTGAGGTCACTTGGGTTGAATGAAGGCTTAGGAGAGAGTTTAAGGTATCCATATTGAATATGGAGCTCCAACTTGCTCCCTATAAATAGTCTTTTCTACATTTTAATTTCCTACATTCTTCCATTACACTCTCAAATCCTCACTAACAAATCTTCCAAACCACATTCATCACTCTTCTTTTTATTCATTGTTCCTTCTAGGTATGTCTCTTTTTCACGTAGATTGAAGGAAGTTCATCCATTGTAACGTGTTCCGATTCATAAACGTTAAAAATAGGCATATCATATGATCCTCAAACTTGGAAAACTTTTATGTTATCGTAACATCAATCAATTACTTTGACATAAACCAGTTTAATATTCAAAGAGGAAATCGTGTTTTATAAAGGTTAGTAATAATATGGAATCACTTCAGAATGTGGAAACAATATTCAAACCTTTATGAAGAAATCGTGGTTTATAAAGGTTCCAGATTCGTTTTCTTTATGTCATCGTTTTGTAAAGTAATCGGATGGTATATATTGACTCTTTTTTTATGTTTTTTCATTTGATTAATATGGAACCACTCTTTTTTTGTAAAGGAATCGGTTAGTTATAATATGGAATCACTTCTGAAAGTGCAAACGATCTTCAAACCGTTGTGAAGAAATATATTGAATGTTTACATGTTTTTTCATTTTAATACTAGAATACCATCCACCGCTGCAACTAAAAGGTATGTGGTAGATCTTTTTTTTTTGTGTGTGTGTTTATTAATGCGAAGTAGCTATTTTTCTAAAAGCAGAATGTCATTGTTTATATCTTTTATTATTATGTGTTTGTGATTAGTGATGTTAACTATTATGTTGGATGGGATGCATGACTTTTAAGGTCGAAATATGATGTTCATATATTGTTCATAATTGTTCTTAAAGATCTCATATGGTTTGGTGTTAAAGAGTGGATTGTTATGTTAATATGATTTGATCGAGTAAGGAGCCAAATCTCAGTTCGGATTCTGGATATGGATCTGAAATAATTATGGAGCATTTAATTTTGGATTATTAGCTTCCTAAGTTTGTGCCACATATTTGGAAAGGTAGTAAATATCCTTGAATGCATTAATTATTGGTTGACCAAGAAACTTAGGCGCCAAGCATAATTTTTTAAAAAATTATAAAGGAGTCGGGTTTATAATAATTCATGTTTCTTTTATTACTTCTTTTTGTCATATTTATTTTTAAGTTAGCGTATTTAATATTTACGTTTTTTAAGACTACTCGATAAGCTTTTTCTACTGCATTGTATATACTCTTTGAATATGAAAATGCAAATGAGACAAATGCTATTGTTTTGGGGCACACCAATGTCAAATGTAATGTTGTAATTGCTTAGGTACATGTTTTTTAAATCTTTAAATTTTTATAATTCAGTGTTTTCTTTATCTTTAAATTGATTTTGTAAATTGTTTATTCGTGTTTTTGTTTAACAGCTTATTGACTGATTATATGGATTCGTGTGTTAGGGTTTCGATTTATAAACCGAATTTTGGATCATCAGGAGCAGGGCGGACTTTTAATAAAAAAGTTGTTGAAGCTATGTCGTCAATAATATGGGGTAATGATATGTACCCAAGAGTTTATTCTTTTGTATTAATTATATTGACTGTCAATCAATTAAAATAATTAATGTGATTTAGGTTAACCATAATAGGTGGAGTAATTTTAGGACAAAATTTAAATTTCAAATACTAATTTGCACTACATAATTAATGCTTTATCATAATTTACGCTTTCTATATTCATACTAAAATTTAAACTTTCCATAATACAAATATATAAGGAAAAAAACACTTATATTATAAGTGTATACTAAATTAAATAGATTTTGTTACAGAAAAATATGTTAATTTATATATTTAGTTTACATTTTATAAACTACCATGTTTGATATATAACATCAATACATATATATTTAGATGTAAAAGACGTATTTATAATATGTAAACAACTAACAAACCAATCATTTTTATAATACGTTTGAATTTCGTAAGGCATAATTATTACTCGTAGAAATGAATAAACAAAAAAAAAAGCCACATTTGGTATATTTTATTTTTGAATTTCAAAACATATAAATCTTTTACACAAAAATACTAAACACATAATGGAAACTTACCAATTTTACTTATACGACTTTAATAATCAATCAAGATTTGATCCTGAAAACTATATTAAGCGTTTAATGTGATTTGTTAAGATTTGAATATTAATTCACATTTATTCTTTTGTATTAATTATATTGACTGTCAATCAATTAAAATAATTAATGTAATTTAGGTTAGTCATAATAGGTGGAGTAATTTAGGACAATATTTAAATTTCAAATACTAATTTGCACTACATAATTAATGCTTTATCATAATTTACGCTTTTTATATTCATACTAAACTTTAAACTTTCCATAATACAAATATATAAGGAAAAAAATCACTTATATTATAATTGTATACTAAATTAAATAGATTTTGTTACAAAAAAGTATGTTAATTTATATATTTAGTTTACATTTTATAAACTACCATGTTTGATATATAACATCAATCCATATATATTTAGATGTAAAAGACGTATTTATAATATGTAAACAACTAACAAACCAATCATTTTTATAATACGTTTGAATTTCGTAAGTCATAATTATTACTTGTAAAAATGTTTAAACAAAAAAACCACATTTAGTATATCTTATTTTTGAATTTCAAAACTTATAAATCTTTTACACCAAAATACTAAACACATAATGGAAACTTACCAATTTTACTTATACGACTTTAATAATTAATCAATACTAATTTATCAGTTAATTTTGTATATTATACTGTTCTAATTAGTCATAAATGCTATTTAAAATATGATGACAATAACTTCACTAATTTCAATCAATTTTCATTGATTGATGTCTTAATACATGCCTTCCATTTTTGCACTTCATCTATATAGATAGTTTTATCAAATCCATCTCAGTTGCTCTACACAGAATTACTTGATTGTGCAACAGCATTCCAACTAATACTAAAACTAACATTACGGTTTTTAAACCCATTTATATCTTATTGACCGAATTGAATTTTTCTATTAGTATTTTACAAATATATTACTAATTACTAATAATTACTAATACTAATGAAATTAATGAAATTGAATTTGAATTGGTAAGTCAATTTGAAATATAAATAATTTAATGAGACAAAAAAATGGTAATAAATTTAGGTTTACTATATTTGCTTTACTATAATAACTCTCATTAAATTTATTACCATTTTTTTGTCTCATTAAATTATTTTACGAAATTATGTCTCATTAAATTTATTAAATTTAACTCTAATTTCAGCTTACCATAATTTAATGAGACGGAATTAAGTTTAATACGAAATTATTGTTGGTAATTATGAATCAATTTAATTCGTAATTATGAATCAATTTAATTCCTATTTATGAATCAATTTAATCAATTTTTTATTATGTATGATTGATTATAAATCAATTTATAATCAATAAGTTAGACTTACCATAACTTAATGAAACGAATTTAATTTTAATACAAAATTATTTTTGGTAATTAGTAATCAATTTAATCCGTAAGATGGAACATCAATTTAATCCATAATTATATATAATTTTAATCAATTTTTTATTATGTATGATTGATTATAAATCAATTAAATCTGTAATTTCGACTTACCATAATTTATTTATCGAATTTATGTATGATTGATTATGAATCAATTTTACCATTTTTTTGTATTAATGATTCATTATGAATCAATTTAATCCATAATTTAAATACAATAAAGCATTCAGTTGTATATTATTCAAAATATAGAATCGATTAGGAGTAGAAATATTAACTCAATGAATATTCTAGACAACCATTTTAAACATATATCTATGTATACAAATTTTAAGAATCGATTAACAACTAAAGTTTTTTTTTTAATTTTAACACTTATTATACAAATCTTTTATTCTAAAAAAGTATGTTATGAATGTGTAGTTATCTAATTGTTATGAATTGATACTTAACTAAGTATAGAGTGTAACTTGCGAAAGAAGGTTTTGTGTTTTGAAATTAGATTTCTAAAATTGAATGAATTTTACACAATTATGGCATAATTGGTCATCAATTTATAGAGTAAATTAGATTTCTAAATGTAGCGAAGATTGATTGACTGATTGATTGATAAACCAATATTTACCCAAATTTTCGCAACCATTAACTTCAATAGTTATTTAATCTCATATTTTTACGAATTCTGATTGGTGTTCATTGCAATTAATAAGATTTATTCAATTTGAAATGCGAATGTTTTTAATATAATTGATTTGAATTACTGATTACGATTTTAAGGTTATTTATTAAGATTTTTAATCTCATTTATTTATATTACTATTTTTACGAATTCTGATTGGTCTCCATTGCAATTAATAATATTTATTCATTTTTAATGTTATTTATTAAGAGGTTTAATGTTATTTATTGACATTAATAATAGTTGACCGAATTTAATGTTATTTAGTAAAAAAATTAATCTCATTTATGTATATTTCTAATTTTACGAATTTATGTTTAAAATTATTGACCAAATTTAATTTTTTATATTATGACTTTCGTTTAATCAATTCTTATTAAAAGATAATCATCAAAATCATTTCAATAGTAATATGCTAATTTTAAGATGTCTATAATAATTTGTCGATAATTGGTAAGTCAATTTGAAACGCGGATGTTTTTATGTAACTGATTTGAATTATTGATTACGATTTTAAAGTTATTTATTAAGATTTTTAAACTCATTTATTTATATTACTATTTTTATGAATTCTGATTGGTCTTGATTGCAATTAAAAAGATTTATTTATTTTTAATGTTATTTATTAAGAGTTTTAATGTTATTTATTGACATTAATAATAATTGCAATAATTTAATGTTATTTAGTAAAAAAATTTAATCTCATTTATATATTATTAATTTTATGAATTTATGTTTAATATTATTGACCAAAATTAATTTTTTATATTATGACTTTCTGTAATCAGTTATTATTAAACCATAATCATCAAAATCATTTTAATAGTCATTTGCTAATTTTAAGATGTCAATAATAATTTGTCGATAATTGGTAAGTTAATTTCAAATGCGGATGTTTTTAATGTAATTGTTTTAAATTATTGATTACAATTTTGAGGTTACTTATTAACATTTTTAATCTCATTTATTTATATTACTATTTTTACAAATTTATTTTTAATATTACTGACCCAATTTAATTTTTCTATTATTTTTAATATTATTGACCCAATTTAATTGATTTGAATTATTGATTACATTTTTTGAGGTTACTTATTAACATTTTTAATCTCATTTAGTATTAATTTTCACCGTGGTTTTAGCTTGGTTTTTAGGTCATTGGTATGAGTCAAACCGTCAAAACAGTTTAGGGTCTTCTGGATATATTTACCTTAAATTCTTGATGATAATACAATTATAATGCCAAATGTCTTTCTTTTCCTCACCAGAGTTGTTTTTGACAAATTTCACTGTTTTGTTATTCAAATGGTTCAGGGATCCTATAAGTGGACATAAATTCTTTTCAAAGCCACAAGTTTCAAATCGTCTTGCCATGTCAAATCGTGTTATAGAAGCTAAAATAATTCAGGGAGTAACATTGGAATGCGAACTTTTTTCTAAAGAATTAGGCTGTCCCCATCTGATAAGAAGATTCCTTTCAAATTTAACAGAAGACAATTCCCTCTTACTTTATGTTTCGCAATGACAATAAATAAGAGTCAAGGACAAACCCTATTTAGGGTAGGTCTGTATTTGAAAGATCATGTTTTTACACATGGGCAGTTTTATGTCGCTGCCAAGTGACAAAAGTAGAGATGGCCTGAAGATACTAATATTGGGCAAAGATGACAGCGTTAATAATAAGTATGCAATCATATTTTGCATAAATTGTTTAATTTTTTTTTTATAATTTTTGGGTTGTATGATTTGTTAAACTACATTTATTTACTTTGAATTTAATCTTCATTTGTATGTTGGTACAATAAATATATGTTTATTCATTTCATTATTTGTTTTTAAATCACGTCAACTCAAACATTTGTTGATTCATATATATGTTATTGGGTAACATTAAACTTTTTTATGATAATATACAATCAACCAAAATTCACACGAATTATATTACGTAATTTTCAATATATAAATTTGCATACTACAATCTTTATAGAATTTTTTTCATTTGACATGAATATGTACCGCGTGTACACGCGGGGCTCTAACCTAGTTATATCTATGCAAGGTAAATTTAAATTATTCTAAATATAAGATAAGTCTATCTCTAAGAATCAAAATTTACTCACCTCTTAAATGACATAAATTATATTCAATACATCTGATTATCGGTTTCTACTTGTAGCCAGCAGACGAGATCACGAGATTTCAAGCTACACTCAACCAACAAAACACATCTAAACCAACCATAAAACACGGATAGCTTCCCAAACCTAAACCGATCAACATTGCGTTGTTAAGCCGGTTCCTGTTTGACGGTTTTCTTGACGGCCATAGCAGCAGTCGAATATAACTCGAAGGCTTTTATCATATATCATAGATTCGTATTTTTGGTTATCAAAGCCAAGTAAGAAGACCTGCTGGGGAGAGTTCTGCAAATGGCTTTAATTGTGTTTGGAGTAGTCCTGCAACAACCACCTACAAGAGATGCTCCTATTTCGCACCACTTATTCACGTACGAAACAAAATCTTCATCGGGCACTCCTGTGTTTTTCTGTCACAGAATAAAGCCGTGTATAAAAATAATATGTAGTTCTTGACCGGTTAACTTATGAATATGTCAATTCTGGTTATGTTTTATCTTTAACTTGTCAATTTTGGGATGATGGAAAATTTCAGCTTAAAATGGACCATGTCACATCAGTTGAAAGTTGCCAGCCCAAAGCGTAATTTTAACGCATAAAACTTCCTAAATCAAAGATAAGATTATTACGGAAATAATATTTTACAAAATAAACTTCCATAAGAACAGTTTTTGGATAAACCCAAACCTGTAATTCAGAATCATAAGACAATGTAAAGGAGGGGAAAAGTACTCACCCACTGCTTTAATTCAGCATCATAAGTTTCACCGCTATTTGGATATACAAGTATCGGTTTAGTTGTCACCTGAAAGATTTATCAAAAATAAAGCAAAAGCATCACCACGGTGTATAGAAAAGGACGGTTCAACTTACTCAGGCGACTTGAGCTAGATTTTATTTTGTACTTGGTGCATAGATGCATAAAAGAAGAATCAGAATAACATGAAGCAATACCTTTTTGATAGATTGAATCAGACCACTAATAAATCTAGGTGGTGTACAGTTGATTCCTACAGCAACAACCTTATGGCATGAGTCCGCAATTTTTGCACATTCAGTCAATGAGTCACCACTGACCACATTTACACCATCTTTGGAGTTAAAGGAGAACCAGGCAGGGATTAATATTCCTTCTTCAAGTAGCTCAGCATATGCCTGTTCAAATATTCAAAGAATATCACAATTCACAACCACTTTCTTAATAAATGAACAAAAAGAATATGCAGATCAACCCTGGCCCATTCGACCGAAACTAAAAATTGACCCGTTTCAACCTGAACCGGCATACCATACAGCC
Organism: Ambrosia trifida; assembly: GCA_028751855.1. Classification (NCBI taxonomy): domain Eukaryota; kingdom Viridiplantae; phylum Streptophyta; class Magnoliopsida; order Asterales; family Asteraceae; genus Ambrosia; species Ambrosia trifida. Next base: position 55,395,857 of record CM054132.1, on the reverse strand, counting down.
CATCTTCCCGCCTCTATTGATATTTTTACACAGTATAAGAAACTTTATAAAACATTTTTTTTAACTAAACCTGTGCTTCAAGCTTGTTCGGCACTGCTTCAAAGGCTATTAAATCAGCACCGGATTCAGCTAAAACTTGAACTTTTCTCCTGTGGAAACTCTTCAAGAATTCCCGATCCACTGCATCACCATAGTCTCCACTGTAAAATGAGCGATGAAATTGATCGCAAACACAAAATATCACATGTAGTTCACTAGATATTAGCCGAAAGAAGTTGATCATCTTTAATGTAACAACTGATGATAAAACTAAAGTTACCTATACTCAGAACCATTAGCCAAATATGCCCCATAACTCCCAACAGATGCAGCAATTAAAATAGGCCGATTCTTGAGAATTTTACCATCACTACTAAAATTACTAGCAGAATTACAGCATCTCTCATAATATATCTTTCTCGCCTCACATGCAATATCTACACTTCTCTTAAGCATCGCTTCACTTTCTTCCGTCGAGAAGCCTTTGGCTCCAAACCCTTGTATCGTTGCCTGTCAAAATACCATTAAATTGCGCGTGCGAGTGTGTCAGAGAGAAAGGGATTAATGCTAGTGAGGACCATTGAATTACCTGATAAGAAGCTGTGATCATAATATCTGCACCGGCTTCAAGATAATCAAGGTGTACCTGCAATAATCAAATGCATTAAAAACTTAATCTTTGCTATAATAACTTTCTAACAATGCAAAAGGGCATCTACATATAAGGTAAAAATAAAAATAATAAATTTACATGCTAGTCGATATTAACAATTGAAGAAACAACGGGTATAACTTATCCTAAAGGTGGATAAGTTTGGTTTGATACTCGTGTTCGCTCAAGTTATAATCCTTCGCTCACATTAACAACCAAATCCGAACCCTAGAAGATACAAGAAGAGTGAAGTGTGTGTTGAATGTAAGAACACAAAGATGTAAGTGGCACGGTCTAGATCGACCTACGTCCACTGTAAAAGGAGATATCTTTTATAACTCGAGAAGTACAAAGATGATTGTTACAAGTATTCTAAGACCATCTCTCTTTGTGCTATTTTTGCATGAGTTGTTCGACCCTTTGCAAAGGAGAGGTGATCTCCTATTTATAGGGAAAGCATGGGCCAACTATCGTGGCCCATGGTCGAGGTGGTGATCTTGGGCCCAAGTCCTGAGCCCAAGATATCTTCGGCTCATGAAATGGGCGGGAAGCTCGTGGTAATTAATGCTGATGTGAGAGAAAGCATGATCTGTCCTGCTAGAAATCCTTATGGCGCAACGTGATTGGGCGCATGTGGCGCTTCAACCTGACGGCATGGCCGACCAGTTGGTGGCGTCTGAGGTGACGTCTGGCAGCAAGTGGACATGCATGCACAGTCAGGGGCGGATTTAGGCCCTTTCGGTGGGTTCCCGAGAACCCATTCGGTTTGTAATTTATAGTGTTAATGTATATAGAAAATTGGATAGGAACCCATAAGAAAATAATTTAGGAACCCATTCCTAATGTTAGGAGTGCTCTAGTGGTTGAAATCCTCCATCATAAACACAAGGCCTTTGGTTCGAGTCCTGTGTCACACTTTTTGTTTTTGGTTTCTAACTGACAAGACGTACCTAAATTAACCTCTTAGGGGCTGTTTGGTAAGCCTCTTAATGAGGCTCTGAATCATTCAATGCTGAATGATTCAGCTTCGGCGCGTTTGTTTCAGCTTCTGAATTGAATGGTTAAGGATCAACCATTAAGACTTGAGATGTTGCTGAACCATTAAGCACTGAACTATGCTGAACCTTAAAGAGCCTCTCCTACCAATGTGGGACAAGAATACTAACCATTAAGAGGTCCAACTTAATGATTCAGCACTTAACCATTCAGACCTCTTAACCATTCAGACCTCTTAATGATTCAGCACTTAATCAAGCAAACAGCCCCTTAGTTTTGTAAAGATACCTGGAACAAAGGGAAGTGAGATATGGAAATGTTGTAGCCTGAAAATTCGGGCTGTAAGTAATTAAATCATTGTTAACTTTTCAACTATTATGTATCTTTTTCATTATAACTAGTAGGAACCCACGCGTTGCGGTGGGGCTGCAATGTGTTTTGTGATTGCGTATGGTCAATAACGTGGTGGGTGCTGTACATTATACAGAGATATTTACAATGCGTAATATATGATCGGAGGATGCACAATTTTAGTAGAGAATAGGTATAAACATTGTAGTAGAAGTTAAGTTTGTAATAAGTATCATCCAATGTAAAACTAACCTAAAGTGTGAAATAATAGATGACACCATAGAGTTTTATAAATAAATAAAAAAAAAACATAAGTGAAGAATAATGATTAAAAGAAATACTTCTAAACACAGTATTTAAGGGAAGACATGTGGTGTTCAAAGCATGTGTGAAAATATAAAGTGATGCAAGAGAACATCTAAAAGTTAAAGGAGAAGAAAAGATTTCATTATCCGAGAGTTTTTTTATTTGTAAAGACAATGGCATTTATATTACGTGCTTTAAATTTCTAATGCTGATATTTTTTCATTATTGTATCGTATTTATATTATGTGATGAACCTGACCCGACCTGGACCGTCAACCAGACCCGAAGTTGGAACACCTAAAAACGGAACCCAGTGAAAAAAATTCCTGGATCCGCCACTGTGCACAGTACTCTGACCTGTACTGTTCAAAGCAGCATGGTGGAAGCATGGAAGCAGTCATATCACTGTTCATTGTCAGGAGTTGTTGGAACACCCCTAACACGAGTTGGTCTCCGGTTGGCGCAGAGCATGCTCACCATGTGACCGGATCTTCTTCATTCTTGATCTTCCGTACATCCTCGTACCAAAAGCTCATGTTGGTCGAATATTCCGCGCGTAGGTTCACGCGCGGAGATTCCTTTGTGATGATGACGTCACGCAGCTGAAGTGATCCTGCGGTTAGTCATGTTATCTTGCGCAGGCCTTGCTCCGCGAACGTCAAGAGATTGACGTTGTTGTGTAAAAGTGTTTATGGTATTATGATTCATTGAATAAAGAAGAATACAATGTCCCCTTATATAGAGAGGAGTCCTAACCATAAGGAAAGGATAAACATTACCATCTAAACATAATTATCTCTTCTAAACATATAATAATCTATTCTAAATATAAATAGATGTTTCCGGAATATTCTGTGCTAATATCCCCCCTCAGTTTGAGCGGGTGGACAACAAACGCCCAAACTGGATCTGAACGACTGAAAAAGCTGCCTCGAAAGGCCTTTGGTGAAGATATCAGCATACTGGAGAGCTGCGGGGACATGAAGAACCCGGATATGGCCGATGCGAACCTTTTCACGGACGAAGTGAATATCGATTTCAATGTGCTTCGTTCTTTGATGCTGGACCGGGTTATCAGACATGTATACGGCTGAAATATTGTCGCAATAAACAATCGTAGCCTTCTGTAAAGGAACTTGTAATTCGAACAAAAGGTTACGAAGCCAAGTAGCTTCGGCAACAGCATTAGCTACACCGCGGTATTCCGCTTCCGCACTTGATCTAGAAATAGTTGCCTGACGCTTGGAGGACCACGAGATTAAGTTGTCCCCTAAGAACACACAGTAACCACTCGTGGATTTGCGCGAGTCAGGACATCCGCCCCAATCAGCATCAGAGTATGCCACTAGAGAATGAGTGGGATTTGGACGAATCCGAATACCATAATCGAGAGTACCCTGTAAGTAACGAAAGATCCGTTTCATCAATAGATAGTGAGGATCCCGTGGTTCATGCATAAACAGACACACTTGCTGTACGGCATAGGAGATGTCAGGGCGAGTAAAAGTCAAATACTGCAAAGCACCCGCTAAGCTCCTATATAATGTAGGGTCATGAAACAAAGAACCCTCAGTGGCACTAAGCTTTGCCGAAAGATCCACAGGCGTTGTGCATGGCTTACAGGATTGCATTGAGGCTCGTGAAATAATGTCCTTAGCATACTGAGATTGCGACAAGAATAAACCACCTCCCTGTTTAGTAACCTTGATCCCGAGAAAGTAGTGTAGTTCACCGAGATCCGTCATTGCAACTTCACGAGAGAGAGTCCGTATGATATTATCCATCAGCACCGTACTGGAGGCGGTAAGAACAATGTCATCCACATAAAGCAATAAGTACGCGGTATCTGGACCACGTTTGTAAATGAACAATGATTGGTCACAGATACTGTTACGAAATCCCTGCTTTAAAATAAATGATGCGAACCGAGTATACCAGGCTCTAGGTGCCTGCTTAAGACCATACAATGACTTTTTCAAACGACACACAAAATTAGGGTACCTCTTATCAATAAACCCTGGTGGCTGATGCATAAAGACTGTCTCATTTAGCTGACCATGTAAAAACGCATTCTTGACATCCAACTGATGGATGGGCCAAGAGCGAGAAACTGCAAGAGATAAGACGGTGCGAATAGTAGCCGGTTTGACTACCGGACTAAATGTCTCCTCACAATCTATACCCACGGTTTGTGACTTACCATTAACAACCAATCGGGCCTTGTACCTTTCCAACGACCCATCTGAATGAAACTTGTGGCGAAATAGCCACATGCAACGTATGACCGGTCTATCAACCGGACGTGGAACTAATTCCCAAGTCCCGTTTTCCTGCAAAGCGTCAAACTCTGCTTGCATGGCATTCAACCAATTAGGGTCGGCAAAGGCTTTTGCATAGGTATTGGGTATTGGGGATAGGGTAGCAAAGGCGTGGCTGAGGTTGGTGGGTTTTAAAGATCCGGTTTTGGTGCGGGTGGCCATAGGATGGGTGTTGGTAGGTTGGGCCGGAAGGTTTTGGGTTGAGGAAGTGGGCGGGATAGCAGTAGGAGGTTGTTTGGGTCGGCGGGAGTAAGTAATTGGGTAAGAAGTGTGTGGGCCAGGTGGGGCTGGACCGGATGGTGTTGGGCCGGGTGTAGATGGGCCAGGGGAGGTAGGCGGGTGTGAGTCTGGTGGTGGTGCTGGGTGGGGGTTGGTTTGGGCTGGTGATGTTCCGAACTGAAAGGATGGAGGAATGGGCTCCTCCAAGAATGAATATGGAGAAACGGACGTGGGCTGACCGTAGGGGAAAACTGACTCGTCAAATGTAACGTGACGAGAGATGTGAACCTTGCCCGTGGATGGGTCGAGGCACCGGTAACCCCTGAAATCTGGAGGATAACCTAGAAAAATGCACCGAATGGATCGAGTATGCAATTTATGAGGTTGAGTGGCTGAAGTGTTCGGGTAACATGCACACCCGAAAACTCGTAGATGGTCATAGCTGGGGTGGCGAAGGTAAAGGGCGAAGGTGGGTGTGAAAAAGTTGAGTCTTTTGGTGGGAAGGATGTTGTGGAGGTAAACAGCCGTATGAAGTGCTTCCACCCAAAAAATTGGAGGAAGGCACGCATGAATGAGTAATGAGCGGATGATGTCATTTAAGCGACGAATCATCCGTTCTGCACGGCCGTTTTGAGAGGATGTTTGGGGACACGAAAAACGGAATAGGAGTCCGTGTTGTTGGGCAAATGTTTTAAAGAGGTTGTTGTCAAATTCACCGCCCAAATCACATTGAAAGGTTTTTATATAACAATTAAATTGTGTTAATATTAAGCGGTGAAACTTGACAAAGGTTGGGTAGGTTTCAGATTTATATTTTAATGGATAGACCCAAACAAAGTGTGAAAAGTTATCAATTAAGACCATATAATATTTGTAACCTGTTTTACTGACAACAGGTGAGGTCCATAGGTCACAATGTATGATATCAAAAGGGGAAAAAGTAAATGAACTGGATGTATAAAAAGGTAATCTTTTACTATTAGATAACTGGCATGAATTACAAAGTCTAGACAAAGAGTCTTTATTACATGAAAAATTAAATTTACGACTAAGAATATCAAGGACTTGAGCGCCGGGATGGCCAAGCCGATCATGCCAAGGAAGGGAAGTAACAGAGAGAAAGCAAGCTTGTGGCGGAAGTTCAGGTGGTGTGATGGGGTAGACATCTCCCGTGCTATTGTGGCGGGAAAGGCGGCATCCAGTTCTGAGATCCTTCACAGAGAAACCGAAAGGGTCAAATTCAATAGACACACTGTTATCACGGGCGAAACGGCGGACTGAAATAAGGGTTTTAATGACGGATGGGCTATAAAGGATGTTTGGTAAAATGTAAGTGCGGTTGTGGATTTTGAAAAAACCAGTGCCGGACCCGTGAATTGGTAAGAATTGACCATTGCCAACAAGAATTTTAGTATTTACAGGAGACGAGTTGGGAATAGAGATTATACCTGAATCCAATGTGACATGAGAACCTGCACCTGTGTCCATCAAACCGGGGTCCTGTTGTTGCTGATTGAGAGTCAAAGCTTGGACAGCAGCTTGTAAATCAGCGGGGCTGAATGCATTGAGGCCCGGGTTTTGCTGTTGAGCTGGTCCGGACGTTGCATAGTAGGCCGGTGGGGCTGATGGGTTGGGCTTCTGGGACGGGGCAGATGGGCTGATCTGATGATTGGTAGGCGCCCAATAAGGCTGAGTTGGGTAAGGGCATGGTGGTGGAGTCCACCAGGCCCAAGTAGGATACCCGGTATTTTGATAGGGCCAAGGGGAATTACCTGATGATCGTCCCCCGCCACGTCCGCGACCACCCCGGTTGTTGCGATAGCTGTTGCGTCCACGTCCTCTGCCCCGGTATGATTGTTGTGTGTTGTATGAGGACGGCTGCTGCTGCTGTTGTCCGTTGTACTGCTGCTGATGTTGGCCGCTGTATGAAGAGGGCGTGGGTGTCACATTGGGTGCAGCCAGAACAGAAGTGGTTTCTTTTTGTCTTCCTTCGATCCGGATGGCTTCATCAGTTAACATGCTGACAGCAAGATCCCAATCTGCATTGGTAGAATTAATTAGCGAGGCCGTGGTGTCGTATTCAGCCGGTAAGCCGCGTACGAGTTGTAGGACCAGGCGTGATTCGGTAATGGGTTGATCAACATCGTCTAACTGATTGGCGAGTTCTTTAAGTTTCTGAAAATAATCCTCAAGTGAGGAACAGGCTGACAGAGTCAAATTGACAAACTTGGTTTCCAAGGCGGCCGCACGCGCCTTCTTGTTGCTTAGATAAACTTTCTCCAGTTTGAGCCAAGCACCGCGAGCAGTGCCGTCCGAATCCATGGCTCGGGGCAGTAAACCATCAGAAACTGTGCTCAAAATCCATTGAAGGACTAGAGCGTCCAGTTCAAGCCATTGTGCGTAAGCTGGGTCAGTCGGATCAGGGGCTGCAGTACCATCTATGTGATCAATCACCTTGTATGCGACTACGTGTAGTTTGAATAGCTTGACCCATGCTGAGTAAGTGACCTTCGATCCATCTAAAGTACGAATTTTGGATTGTATATTGGTAACGGAGTATGCGGGATGTAATGGATTGGGTTTCGAAGCCGGATCCGAAGATCCTTGTTCATCAGGTTTGGTCATGGGGATCGAAGGGCTGGATGTTTCCAGCAGAGAATAAAAAACGAAAGAAAAAGAAATATAGGGTTTCAGAACCGAGGCTCTGATACCATAAAAGTGTTTATGGTATTATGATTCATTGAATAAAGAAGAATACAATGTCCCCTTATATAGAGAGGAGTCCTAACCCTACTACAATACATAATAAGGAAAGGATAAACATTACCATCTAAACATAATTATCTCTTCTAAACATATAATAATCTATTCTAAATATAAATAGATGTTTCCGGAATATTCTGTGCTAATAGTTGGGACGAAGTTGTTTTCCGCAGACTGGGCATCCGCGGCTTCTTTGTAATTAATGTATTTTATGGGATAGGGTTGCAATCCGCGCTAGAAATAGGTACCCTATCCCTTCAACAATGTTCAAAAAAGATGTTGGCTTGATTCAAGCTGCATATCATGCAAACAGGACCACTGAAGAAATAAATGTTGTACTTATCATACTAAATTCAGAAAAAAAATGGTCCTTTATATGGCTGTCCCTGGTCCCAGAACTTAAAATGCATCTACCATCCCATTCCATATAAGTAAAAACCATATATTAACTACAGATTCTTTCATGCTATATCCAGCTCATCACTATATAATATCCCTTAGGCTTTAACAAGCATTAGATAATTAAACAAGCCTCAAATCCAGGTTTTGGTAACAGCTTATGAATATCAATCAACCAAATCCGATATCAATTAGAGATCTTGTAAAATAGTTATTTCCTTATTGCCATTAAACCAACTAGTTGGCTGGTTGGCAGTCATTAAGTGCTGACCCATAAGATTGCCTAAGTGCCAGTAGGGATGAGCTCGGTACCATACGATACCGTACCGAACCGATCCCCATACCGAATTTACTGATACCGATTTTCGCCAAAACTTGGTACCGATACCCAGGGCCGGCCCTGAAAATTCAGGTGCCTGGGTCGAGCTGTAAAAATTGTGACCCTTAGCCTTAGCTTTAGGCTTAACGAAATAAATAATGTAAGCTATTTTTTTAAGCTACGATTAAAGTAATATCAAATTGACGGATCAAATTTTATTTCCCACTCAGGTTGTAGTCTAACGGTAGAGACAAACCCTCTTAGGGGAGGTTGGGAGTTCGAATCCCACAAAGTATGAAAATATAAATTGGTGAAAGTTTGGAAATTAAAAAAAAATTGTATCATAACAAAAATAAAAGTTCAAAAGGAAGTCAAAACCAATCGGTAAAAACAACTAAGTATGAGCCCTCTTCATTTCATCTTTTTCAACTTCTCTATACCTACACTCATTAATGAACCTACAATTTTTTTTTTCTCAAACCATTTCATTTTCTTTTTTAATTCTTAGACTCTCTCAACATTTCTTTACTTTCTGTTTTATATAAACTACCCTTCACTTTGATTAATACTTGATTAACAATTTTGGGGCTCAAACATACAAAAATTCATTGCATTAAGGACATCACTGTTAAGAAAATTTGGATTGCCGAAGGGTCAATGTGCCCCCAAGAAATTGGGCCCGGGCCGGGAGTCCTCCCCGCACCCCTTAAGGGCCGGCCCTGCCGATACCGAAAATATACGATACAGTACAGGTAATTTAAGGTAAAACACCGGTTCGAACCAATAACAAAAATGGACCAGTATCGGTATTTTATACCGAAATGATCATCCCTAGTTAAGTGACTCCAAACCACTAAATGCTTAACCAATAAGAGTACGTAGATGTGTGGTGGTGGAGTAACTAGTAAGTGACCGGGCGAGGGTTATGAACACATGTTAGTAAACAAAGGAGTAACTTTTCATTCAGCTGGATTTTGAAATTATTAAAAGGCTGCAAACAGCACTAAGCATTTAAAACCACAATAAGATATAATTAAGAAACTTATAACAAATAAATCAGCTCGAAATTTATTTATAATAATAATAATAATAATAATAATAATAACATAAAAACAGGGTGGCAACAGAGAAGCGAGTGTATTGTATACCTGACGAACAAGATCAGTAGAAGTAAGGAGACACTTAGCGCTCCATAACGGATCGTTGAGGTCAGCACCGTGTCGTTCAAGCTCCGTCGCAAAACCGCCGGCAATAACGGCGACGCCGCCTGATTTATTTAGGAAATCGGACATCAACATCTGTACGGTTCCGTTGTTCATTTCCATTGTGTGTGTACGTGTGTGTGTGTTTAGGTGATTGAAATTAGTTGGGTGATGCAGTGAATCTGAAGGAAGAGGAAGATGTATTTATAGAGAGGGGGCAAAACTGTTTTCATGAATCGATACTTACTATAAGAAAGAAACGTGAGTTGTCAATCCCAAAGACCTTAAAGTTGAGGTCTCAACAATAGAAATAGCGGTTGTCTAAAAGCATCCCTCTGTTTACTATTTAGGGTATGTGTAGTGGTGGATAGTTATGTTGGGGTTATAGGATTAAAATATTAAAAAGTAATAGAAAAGGTGTTATGTTGGGTTATGGAAAAAGAGGGTGTAGTGGGAAGGAGGGTTATGTTGGGGTTATAAATGATTGGTAATGATTGGTTAATTATTGTTTTTTATTTAAATAAGAATATTAAATACTTAATAATATTTCATTAAATATAAAAATAATAATAAAAATTTAAACTGAAAGTTTATTAAATTAATAAAATAATAAAAAAATTATTTAGTATTAAAAAATAAAATTAAAAAAAAAAATTTGAATTTCAAACGGTTACTGTTCCAAACCGTTTGAATTTCAAACAGTTTCCCCCCTACTTCAAAGTTTGAATTTCAAACTTTGCCCCCCCCCCCCAAACGTTTAAATTTCAAAGTTTGAATTTCAAAGTTTCCCCCCCTCCACCAAATCTCAGTCACACCTATAAATACCCCCCTCCTCCCAAATCTCAGTCACACCTCTTCCCTCTTCCTCATCCTTTCCTCATCCTGAACACAATGAATAATATGGGCAGTTTTCAAGCAGGAGCTGCCGGACCTTCTAATGTCCGGCAGTATGCTCGCCGGGTCCGGGGACGGGGCCGGCCCCGGAGACTACCATTCACCTCCTCTCCTCCTCCTCCACAACCTCCTCTTCCTCCTCCTCCTCCACAACATTGGATTTATCACCCTCCTCCTCCTGCTGCGGCACCACCAACCTTTCCTCATCCTGAAGTCGATGATGACTTCACGGATGAAGAATGGGCCTGGGCCATGGATTATACCATGGCTATTAATGAAATGGACCGACTGAGAGTGTCGGCCCCCACCCCCCGAATTGCTGCTGCTATCCCCTCCCCCCACCACCAACCTATCCCCTCCCCCCACCACCAATCTATCCCCACCCCCCAGAATACCCCCACCCACCACCACCAACCTATCCCCACCCCCCATAATACTTGCCCACTCCACCACCACCAACCTATCCCCACCCCACCCCGTGAATATGGGGACCCAACTCCTGAGGACTTGGAAGCCCTCAGGGAACTTGAGGAGGAGGAGCGCCTTTGGAGCATGCCTTCCCCTCGTGGGGAGAACTACTACTTCCCCTCGGATGCAAGGTCCGATGGGAGGGACAGCTCACGTTCCCTATCCCCCGAGTACTACACACTCAAGTGGGACAACTACTCTCCGTAGTGGGAGGTTTAGGTTTTAATAAGTAATTTAGGTTTATATTATGTCTTTATGTAATGTGTTTATGTAACGTTTTAATAAGTAGTTTAGGATTAGGAACTCTGTTTGTAATAAGTAATTTAGGATTGTAATTTTATGTGTTTATGTGGTTTAAATTTAAAATATTATGTAATCTTTTAAAATAAACTAACATTAAACACAAAAGATTGGTGAAAACGCATTAAACATAAAGCCTAAAACATTAAACATTACAAATAGAACACAAAACATAAAACGTAACATTAAACATAAAGCCTAAACATTAAAAATTAAACATAGTGAAAACGCATCAGAGACCACGACAAAAGATTGGTGATTGAGAAGTCTGTTTGGTATTGTTGACGATAGGCGTCGTGTGTCAACTGAATTGCCATCTGTTCACTAACCCCTGGGTGCGTCTGCATCGCCGCTGAATAGACTACATGCCACCTATCAACGTTAGTTCGTATAGAATGCCACTTACTGTAGATCTGGTCAACGTTACGGTGGTTCGTTCCCGTGATTTGGTTGAACTCAGCCAACACATCCTGCCAAAAAGCCCGCCTATTGGTTGACGGAAGCTCCTTAACGTTTACCCACGCCCGCACTAACTCGAGTTGCTCTGTATTCGTCCAGGCTGCCATAGGTTTGGTTTTTGGTTTTTGGTTTGTAAAGAGTGTGTGTATGTATGAATTGTTTGTGTGTGTGAATTGTATATGTGTGTGTTTATGTTGTAGAAGATGAAATATATATATATAGATAATAATTAAATAAATCAGATTTTTTTTTTTTAAATTTCGACCGTTGTTGAACGGTCAAAACACATTGTCCCAAGTAAAACGCTCGCTATGCTGCTGCCTTGACACCACCATAACGCCACCATAGCGCCTGGGGGGGCGGTGTTCCCGGCGCTATGGTGGCCCAAAACGCCTCATAACGAGGCCACTACAGGTGCTCTTAGAGCATGTTTGGGATTAGTTTGAAACTTATTAACTTTTTAAAAAAAGCTAATAAGTCAGTTAATAAGTCATTTTAAAAAGCTAGGATTTGAGGTTTTTCCAAATGACTTATTGACTTATTGATTTTTTCAAAAAGTTAATAAGTCAATAAGTTGTTTCCAAACTCAATCCCAAACACCCCTTTACACTCTCTTCTCAAAAAATGAACATTTTAAGGCGGGCGGGATGTCACCAGAATTAGGCACGCGTACCTCATTATCAGTACGGTAACACCACCGCCACCCGTGCTGGTAGGGGTCCCGTGAATCGTTTTCTGGTTATAGTTAACGAGCTGGTAACCGTGTATTTCTTATTTTTTTAATTTACTTTAATTCCTCTTTTTATTTATTTATAGCAATTTTAAAGCAACATTTTGTTTATTTTTTTAAAATAAATAAAACCAAAAGTAAATAAAAACATAAGACAATATTTATTAATATTAAACATAAATAAAAATACATAAAAACATAGAAGATAAAGCTTAGAATTGACGCATGAGTTGCCAGGCCTGGAGATGCTCAAAGTTGTTGCGATAACGAGCCGCATAGTGTAACCTCAGGTCATTTTCCCCTAATTTTTTTTTATAAGAGTTCTATTTTCTTTTATATTTTGTCCCACCATAATTCATTACATTCACTATATTTATAGCTAAAACTCTACATTTTTTTATGTAATAATTTTTAACATATTAAAGTACATACAAATTTTTGTGAATGTTATAAAAATACGACAATTACAAAGAAACAAAATGAGACATTTGAAAAAGTCAAACCATAACCACATTCTTGTTATACTAAAATAAACGTTTAACCAAAAAAAAACATCACAAAATGACAAACAGTTCTTCTTCCTTAAAACTCCGACGTCTCCGACGAGTCTGCGGCAAGTTTAACAATTAGTAAATCAATCACCCAAAGTTTGCCATTTATAACCCCAATCAACCAACGATCAAGCACAAACATTTCCATTATTAATTCTTTACCTATTTTAGCGAATGAAATCATGCGGGAATTTTCGGATCCTCTCCATAAACCCGAACCCACGTCTCATTCCTATATAAAAAAAATGTCGACCTTCTGTTCGAAGTCACCACCTCTCCGCCCACCTTTAACCACCGATGGTCATTACCACCTTGCACCCTACGATGGTCACTACATGCCGGTGCCGCCCTGTCCACACCCGAGACAACAAAACCATCTAACAACCTGTCACATCCGGCCACATAAACCGGCAACCACTTCTACTGTAACCATAGTCGCACTATAGTTCGTCGGATTTTAGTCGCGTAGCACCACTACGTCGCCCTGTTTTACTTTCGCCGCTGTCGTGTCACTACTCCTGCCATGACTCGGCACCGATCAATTGTCCGGTAGTTTTACGCAATGGTCACCAGTCAATTCCGTTTGACAACTAAAGTATAAATCAAACTTTTCTAATCCGATTTATGATGGTTCAAGAGTTGGGTTAATGATTGTCCGGCCGGTTAAATTTTGTCTTAATAAAAAAATGGGGATATGACATTACTTATGATGTATGCCTTACTTTCAAAACTCATGCAAGATTTGTTACTATAAACTTAAGTCTAATATGGTTATGGATATTTAATTTGGATTGAATATAATTGGTAGTGAAAGGATTCTATGAAAAATAAATAGACAACATATATTATTTTATAACAAAGCAAACTTTTATCAACAAAAGACGCACGTCTCTATAATATATATACATATATATACACGTACATATTATATATATGTGTGTGCGCCTGTTACTAAATTAGTACATGCCATATTCGAGTAAAAATATTTTTTTTTCTACTGTGTTAATGAATTCTAGAGTCCTAAACTTTTTATGGTATAATCACTAGTTTAAACCCCATATTTTAACTAGTCAAGAGTTGTAAGGTCTTTGTCGCCGGATAATCATTGAGTCAATGAGTACTATAGTGAACTTTATCTCAAATATAATTATACATTAGTGTGTCATATATTCAGAGTGTGAAGTTAGAAATTCTTGTCAAGTCGTTCTACGCGTTTAAGGTTCAAGCATAATCCATTGATTCTCGTTATTTCTTGCAAGCTTATCATCATAATCAAGGTGAGTTTACATAGCCCTTTTTCCTTTTCACTATTTTGGGGTGAAACATGTTACAACATCAATTTACAATTCAATCATAAGTGTCTATGTGTTATTCTATGTTGCATTATGTCTTAAACATTACTAGGGTAAGCACACTTATTCTAGCATAATCATTAACATTGATCAGCCGACGATATACAATGATAGATCTATTGGACTAACAACCCCACCCGGATACGTGTACCTCCTACATAGGTAGCGTGGGTGATTGTTATCGAGTACATGACAAAATCGAGTGAACCATATGCATATGCATTATGTCTTAAACATTACTAGGGTAAGCACACTTATTCTAGCATAATCATTAACATTGATCAGCCGACGATATACAATGATAGATCTATTGGACTGACAACCCTACCCGGATACGTGTACCTCCTACATAGGTAGCGTGGGTGATTGTTATCGAGTACATGACAAAATCGAGTGAACCATATGCGTATGGGATGGACCACAATATACGAGTCACAAGGGTTGATTATGCACTCGATTTACCTGATAGTTTTGTTTTCATATATGGACTAGACTAGCCATGGCACTCGAATTGTACAACATTTTTATTCAGTATACAAACCTATGTAATTCTCACCAACATTTTTGTTAACCCAAAATATTTTCAAACTTAACATGTTTCAGGTTATAGCTTGCTTGAAGATTAGAGTTAATGCTTGAAGATGTGTAGCTAGTATTTTTCATTTTGATGTACAAATTCTTAGAACAATTGTATGTAATTTATTTAAATCAATTATTGAAATTTATTATTTACCATGAGCTACTGAACAATCATCAATACGTGACATCCCGATGTTTCCGCCATCGGTTGGGGTGTTACACATAGCTCGTCTGGGTCAACTCCACAGCCAACTCCGGCACAATGTCTGGGTGCCGGCTCATGGTACGCTCGTAGCACATGGTCCACCGATCACATTTGTTGTTTAGATCGATCCACTTTCTCTGTAGGCTCTCAATTGTGTGGTTGATTTCGCCGACTTGTTGTTTGAAGTCAGCCAAGACACGGTCCAGAAGCTTGTTTGGCGACCTCCTGGCCCCCCGAGCCCCTACGTGGTTGGCGTTGCAACGATGGGTCGTTTTGTGCGTCCTTAACGCACACAACCAAAGCCATTTCTTCATTTTCGGTCCAACGAGTCATTTTGAAGGTTTGAAGGTGTGAGTGTTATTGTTGATGTTCAAGTGTGTTTTCACCACCGTCGTTTATATACAAAAAACCCAACCGTATCACATGCTAAAAATTGAATTTCTCTGAAGGTTAGATAAGATCGATTTAAATGAGATTAATTTTTTTTGACCGTGTATGGTGTAGACGGTTGAGAAATAAACACGGTCTGACGGTTTGGTGATACAATTTATAAACCGTGTGAATTTAAAAAAAAAGTTTGTATTTGTATTTAAATGAAAAAAATAGAATCAGTGGAGTGCTGCCTACAAAAAACTGTTTCAGTGAAGTAAATCAGTTAAGTGATGTGGCAGTGCATAATTGGTTAAAATCAGTGAAAGAAAATGCACATACTAGTAGCACCCCTTTCACCCTTACATATTATTAAATTTCATCCCTTTAATTATAAAACAAATTAATTAAAGCATTATACTTTTACTAGTGGGAATGCCCGCGCGTTACAGAGGGTGTCCCAATTGATATCTGATTCAACTATAATGTTTGTTATGAATCACCACTCATTTCAGTTTCTAACATTTTATTCCATTCAACATACTTTGTAATATTTTTCCTTCATTTAATAAAGTGTAAAACGATGCATTACATGAAGCAATAACGAGCAGGAACAACAAAGTAGAACCAAAATGAGTCAAGATCACCATAGAAGTAATGGTAATCACTCGGGCAGCCGTATCTATGCAATGAGTTTATTGTCTAGTCAACTACTCCTGTCATGTTGTTTGACATTTCTAGCATGATGGTCAATACAGATACTGCTTACGTTGTTGAAGCTTTTTATATGTTTTCGGTTCTTATGTTTATTTAGATGTCCAGAAATGCATACTTGAAGTACTTGTCGAGCCAGGAAAGTGAATCTGTATAACAAGTGCTTACCATCTTGTTTATAACAAATATATCAAAATATTGTAAAATAAAGAAAACATACAGGCTCAATTTACACTGAACAAAGCTTTAAATTATTTTATTAGCTACTTTCTGGTGTATAAGCTTTGTGCTAAGAAGTTTTTAACTGCTTCATTAGCCTTTTGAGGCTCGGATCTTTCTTCTCGCTTCTTCTCTCTACAAAGAAAACGTATAATAGCTCAATAAACAGAAAATATACAACTCATTCCCATTGACATAAAAACAAATGATGTACCTCTCAACGTTTTCTTTTAACAATTCCTTCGCTTGAACAAGCTTTGAGAGTAGATTGCGATAAACATCAAGGTCCATGTCGACGCTCTTTTTGTTGATGTTGAGTGCTGCACAAAGCTAGAATCCCAAAAAAACAAGTTATCAAAGTGATTTTCTTGGCCTCAAATGTAGACTGTATGTATGTTTTAATAAGGACAAGTGCTTAAGATCCCCCTGCCCTGCAGAAATCTTATTCAAAACCATAAAGATTTAACTGTCACAAATGTTATTTCTAGTTCTACACACACTATGGTAAAAAAAAAACACTTGTTCTATGCATATCATAATTCATCTTACATATATCCTACACATATCGATATTTATTCTACACATAAATATTCATCCTACATTTATCTTACACGTCTTGAAATAAGTCCCTACGTTGTGAAGATAATCAGTTTATTGGAAAATCCTTCATCTGAACATTAGCAGCATGGAGGACACTGTCCTTTACTCCTTTGTTATTAAGGTCTATTCATTTATGCCATATTACTACATTTGCTATGATTTTTGAAAAATATAAGGGCTTGAGGACTTAAAACTGAGAAACTACCTTAAAAAAACAATATAAAAATTTAGACAATTGTTTTTTTAATTAAACATAAACATGACTGAAAGAGGCTAATATATTGATTTAATTGTTTAGAAGCCTCGTTTAAAAACATTACTTTACATCATTTTATTACCATGTGAGAGAGGGGCATGTGCTTTATAAACATTTTCTACATTTTCTTTCGATGCCATTTTGTTTCTCATCAATGTAATTGGATGCCAAATCCATTAAAATTCTTTGAAATTAACATTTGTTTTCTTATTTATCATATATTTATGTTGAGAGGACAACAATCTTTTACAACATAGTTAAATAAAAGAAAAAAAGTTCATGCAAGCACCTTGCTAGTATGTAATCTTAAAACCATAGCTATTAGTTGTGATTCGAAAACTGGATTAGATCAAAGCTCAATGTTTGTTTGAATGCAAATACAGGCAATACACAAAATAGACCAAGTACAAAACTAAATTAGAAGAAATGGGTGAGGAAAACACATACTAAATTAGGTTTCTGTACATCAGTTCTTGAACTTCAACTAAACGAACACCATTACATATCATAATAAACAAAAATTAGTGAAAGAGGGAACTTAGATATGATGGATAAGGGTACCTGTAAGCTTCAACCTTGTCAAGTCTAGCAAATGTAACCCTCATCGGCGCTCCTAAATCTTCAAACCTGAGGGATAACCGACGGGATTTGAAACGGATAATTCGTCCTATTGAATGGTCATGCGATTAATTAGTCCTATTGAATGGTGCAATTGATAATCAAAGTCTGTAGGAACAAGGATGAAAGGGTTGTACGAGTTGTATTAGTGACTTGTACATAAGGGCATAGATAGAAGAAAATGGTAAAAGTTAGAGATTTATGCATGAGACCTTTTGTATGCCATCTTAAAATGATGGTAAAATTACCTTCTTACCCATCTCTCCTCCTTAATAAGGTAAAATACTTTTATTATTGGAGATACTGATGTTGATGACATCAGACCGACATCTTCATGATTTTTTTCTTCTTCCATTGGAAAGCAGCATAAGTAAAGCATTATGCTTTTAGTATAGCTCTTTATGTCAAACGATGTTAAACAGGAGTAATAATTGTCTTTCACGGGTAGCTCAGTTGGTGAATGGACCAGGGATCTTTCTTGAGGTCTCAGGTTCGATTCTCACGAAGGACATAATGAAAAATGATGGATGACTCATGGCCTATGGTCATGAGTTCGAGTCCTGATCTCGCCAGGTTTTACCGGCTCACTATTGTCGTGCCTTCGGGCGGGTATGTGGGTTGGGTTTTCCCTGGAAGTGGGCTGTCAGGTGGGCTAGGGGCTTCGTGCGTCCGGGGTGGGCCGGGTTGTGCCTCTGTCTTTGCCACTAGGGGGCCGCGTACGAAGTACCCGACGTTGTTTAGTTGGCCGTTCAAAAAAAAACCGGAGTAATAATTCCTTGCTAAAGCCATACCAATTAAGTATAAAAAAGGCTCTAATCATAAGTAAAAAAAAAAAAAAAAAAAAAAAAAAAAAAAAAAAAAAAAAAAAAAAACTTGTTTCATCGACCCAACAGCAACAAAAAAAAAACCCAAACGATTTGCACAAAACAACTATATTAATTTGCACAACTCTAATCATAAACAAAACAATTCTATTTGCACAAAACAACAAACAAACACCAACAAAAAAGTAAAACAAATAATTTGATATTCTATATTTGTTTCATTCTTTCTCTTGCCCATCTATATTAATTTGTTTCATCGATCCAACAGCAACAAAAAAAAAAAAACAAACGATTACATCGATTATGATGGGGCACAATTAATTATGTGTATATTATATACATACACATATAAAAAGTAGAGTATTTTCACACGAATAACTATACATACCAAGAAGACGCAATCAAAAGGTGTATTATATTCTTCAAAGTTCAATTCTATGTTCCTTGTAACAACCTATAGATATAAAAAATTGTTTATGGAATTTGATTGTATGTATGATAGTGTGTATATATATATATATATATATATATATATATATATATATATATATATATATTCAAAATTCATGTTATGGAAAGTGGATAAACCCCTAGATTAATTAGGAATACTTATTAATGCAAGTTTTAATAACATAGAAAATGTAAGGTTATATTGTATTTATTTAAAAACTTCAGGGAGGAGTGTAAACAGTAAAAATAAAAAAAGGAGTGCATTTAGCAACACCCCAGAAATAGACTACGATTCTTTATATGATTTATATAACGCGAAGTATAATTTAATCAATTAGTTTAAAATATTCAAGAAAAATACGTGGGCCACTATCTTTTAGCACTATTGAGCTCAACAACATCTGTTCGTTGGACTTGGCGGTGTAGGCCTTTTGGTAGGTGTTTGTTGTGGCTGTGAAGTAATTGGTAAGTTTATAAGAGCAGTTGTGGTGGAAACATTTTGTGACACCCGGCAAACTTAGGTTAATCCTTTTACAAACACATAAGTCTACCTTAAAAAAACATTTATTTAACGTACTTAACTAGGTTAGTTGAGTTAGTTTGATGATTCGGGGATTCATCGGGAGTCAGTTTACATTCAGGTATTGTCCATAAGTTGATGATTCGGGGAATCATTGGGGAAACACATACACACATAACCGAGTCTTGAGTCCCGTTGTTGGTGAAATTACATGGTTGGATTGGGTTATCAAGTATTAGATGTTTTATGACTGATTAACAACTTGTGAATGCATGTTTATGTGATTAGATGCGATAACATATGTTAAAATGACAATTTGAGAGTTGTAGGTTTAATTTGGAAAATGGGATTTCCATTCGTGCCATGAAAGGCACGAATGAAAACAAAATATTTTGGTTCGTACCCACGAGGGTACGAACGGGAACATGGTATAAATATAACACTTTGCCTCATTTTCATCATTTCACAACCCTAACTCGCCTCCAAGTGTTCTCTCTTAACCCTAAACATGTAGGAACGAGTTTTTGCCCTTGTTTTTCAGATACTAAAGCTAAAACATATTCTATAACCTAATCAAGTGAAGATTCAAAGTGTGTTTATCATCTAAACCCTTTTTGATACAATTTCATACATTTTTTTATAAACCCTAAGTGTCCAAATCTAATCTAAATGAGTTTTCATAAATAAAAACCTTCCTGACATCTTTCCCAATTAAATCTATACATGAACAATGAGTTTTCTTATAAAAAACCAAATGTTAATGATGTTGGATGATTTATTTATGTGTTATGTGTTATATAATGATATGTAGATGTTCTATAGATTATTTGGGAGTGATTTTGGAACATGATTTATGGGTGTGTTGTTGTTTAATGGATTTTCACCCTTTTTTTGGGGGTTTATGCTAGATCTAGGGTTTTTTCATGAATATGATGATGATGATATGATTAGGAATTCACTAATACATGTAAACATGTGCTTATTGATGTGTACATGATGTCATTTTGATAGTTTCCATTTTGGGTAAAGTTTTCATGCAATTAATGTGACATTTCCATAATTTGCTATTTTGGGTAAGTTGTGATTTGTTATGAGAAATGGACGAATTTATGTGTGTATATGGTGTGGTTACACGAGGATAGAATAGATATGATTGACTGTTGTGAGTTGTTGCAATTAGGGAAGTTTTCAGTCAGTTTTGAAGGGTTTTTGTTCGTCAAAACATTAAAGCAAACTATCAGGTCGAATGAAGTTTCATTCGTACCATCGAGGGTACGAATGAAACAAAGTATTTTTCATTCAACCCATAAAAAGGAACGAACCAAATATCATATTTCTCATTCGTAGCGACGATTGCAGAAATGAAACTTTGATGTGAACTAAGTGTTTTATGTGCATTTCTTGTGTGTAAAATGTATATGTTTGATCAACTGATATAACGGGTCACCAACGGGACGTCGAGTCTGTCTTGTGTGGTCGGGTCAACATTTTAACACGTTTTCAAGCATACATGGTCATGATCTGGACAATCGGGAACTAGTTAACCTATTGGTTGATAATTTAGACACTTATACACATTTCATGATAGGTCGTCGGTAGAAGGGACTATCCTTTCATTGTCAGATCATCTATTTAAGAAGGAAGCAACCCAAGGTGAGTTTCACAGCCCCACTTTCACACACTTTCTCATGGGGAGAAACATGCTACACATTTTGGAAACGCAAAGATCATTTTATACTATGGTTATCTCTTGTTTACTATACGACTCATCTAAGTCCTAGGGAAACCACTAATATTGGGGTACATAACGAGGGAAATGTGAATAGATATACTAGGCTTGACAAACCCCACCCGGGTTGACTGGAGGTCGGACGGGTGTATATTGTCTCTAACTTCGGGCCTACTGGGGATACCGGTAGCCTACATGGGCAGAAACACGAAACGCATGTCAGTAATGGTTTCCAATCATAGTAGTGACATACATACGTCAAGCTAACGTTCGTATAATATAGTAGTAAAGAGATTGATCTTTTAGAAACTTATGAAACGTTTTTATAAACTCTGTGAACTCACTAGCATTGTCAGTTGACATTTTTAGCATGTTTTCTTAGGTCGCTAAGGTAGCAGCATTTGGATAGTGTAACACCCCAACCGATGGCGGAAACATCGAGGTGCCACGTAGTGATGATTGCTCAATAGCTCATGGTACTAAATGAAAGTTGAATAATATTAAATGATTTACAATCTATCTTACAAGTAATGATTACAAAAGCTTGATTAATATAAACTAGGTCCAAAGATCCTACGTGTTCCAAGACTTGTACAACTTCCAATAGCAAATAGAACCAGAAACATGTTAAGTTGGAAAGATGGTGGGGGGGGGGGGGGTCAACTATAAATAGTTGGTGAGAATACATAGGTTTTGTAAGTAATAGAATAAAGTATTTTGCATAGCAATCACAGTTGAGATATAACAATGAGTAATGTAAGAGTATGAGTCCGACATGTAACAATGCGTCTTTTGTACAATCAAAACTTGTGTCGACTGAGACCTAACTCACAAGTTAGTAAAAGTGTAACTGTTTTCGATCATCCCTGAATTTATGCGGGGGGATGGGTTTGTCAGACCTATAGCGCTATAATCTAAACAGGCGGCTTGATCAATGTTAATTATTGTACCGTGTCTTTTTGTTACAGTCAAAATGAATCCACAAGTTTCAACATAATGAGAATGAGTAATTGTTGTTGCTTCAAAAATGTTTAAACATGTTTCACCCCAAAAATGTAAAACAATAAAAAGGGGCTATGTAAACTCACCTTCGATAAGTTGTATAGACCTCTAAGCATCGTGAATGTATGTGAGGCGAATCCCAAAGACTCATCCTAAAGTTTCAATTACCCAAAATAAGTGTCTAAACTTTAAAGAGTCTAGGTTATCGAGGATTGGGCACTTAGGGTTTCATAGACTATATTTGGGGATTTTAGGGTGTTTGAATTAAACCCTAATTAGTTTTAATAAATTTGAATTAATAGTGGAAATAAATAATATACCAAATAAATAGAAACATTTCAAGTAAATTTTTTTCTGAGATAAAAAAAATATTTCAGAATTTTTATAAACTCAAAATTTTAATATTCTAGTATTTTAAATTGATTTATTATTATTAATAATGAAATAATTAGGAAATAAATGTAAATAAAGTGCAAATACGTTATTTTTAATTTTGAATAGTAGTTTATATGTGTTATAAGTTGGAAATAGTTTTATAAATTATTTTCCATATTATTTTCATCTAAAGAAGATTTTAATTGAATTTAAATCAATTATATATAATTAAATTATAAAAACAGGTAAAAATAATATTTTTATAGAAAATTAAACTACCAAAAACTTTTATATGGTTAGAAATATCTCCACAAAAAATTTGGTATTAAAATGATTAAAATGAATTTTTTATGAATTAATTACTATTTAAGCAAAATAAATTCATTAAAAAAATAAATAAATATTTTTCTGGAAAATAAAATTATAAATATAAACTTTAGAGTTTTGTAAATCTAAGATAATTTTTATAAAAATTTTGGACTAGATTTGCTATTTTTAATAATTAATAGCATTTATAAAAGGTATATATATATAAAGAAAAGGGGAAAAAGAAAAGCTAAAGGAAGGGAGCACAAAATCGGCCAATCCAGGATTCGAACTCGTGACCAGACCTGTGCATGGTCGCGCCCAGACCGACCGGTCTGGGTGTGTGTTTGTTGCTTATGATAGTTTCGAAATGTTTTATTTTAAAACCGGCAGAACCAAAAATCCCCATTTAAACCATTAGAACCCTAATCCATAATCGGCTCAATTGAACCATAATTCGCTGCAGTTAACCATAAATATTATAGGGCTTTTATTCCTTATTAAAAACCAAATCAAAAGCATGTAAAATCAAAAATTACACTGTACCGATTAATAATGAAACTCGAGCACCAAGCTACGGCCAAAAAGACCCGATTATGGAAGATTGAAGGCACGAAAACGAGAGGTTCTTGAGGGGTTATTCTAGTCGCTATGGTCTGATTGTGTGGGTGAGTTTAATCGAAATTCTATGGCCTATATATACGATTTCTAGTATTAGGTTTAAGGAAGGTCTTTAAATGGTTTAAATTGGTCAAAATCGACTTAATTGACAATTATAACAGCTATAATAATGCGTAAATATGATTTAGGAAAGTAGAGGGGATTGAGATCGACCATTGCTAACCTTTAATTGAAATTTCGAATGTATTAATGGTATAATTTGTTGGTGGTTGACTGGGTTTTGACTTTTATCTTTGACCAAAGGGTTGTGAATCAGTTTAAGTAATATTTGTTTCCAAAACTAACTCAACCACCAAGGTGGTGTAGTGGTTTGTGTTCTAAAGTTTGGGCCGCTTGGACTCAGGTTCGATCTTGGTCCTAAGCTTTTATTTTTAAAACACGTTTTTTTTAACATAAACTCTTATAAGTTGTTTATTTCAACTATAAATTAATGAGCGTGACTAGGAATATTATATAAATATCAAAACGACCTATTGAACGGGAAATTTTACGTCTAACAATTAAACTTTATAACCTCCTATTTCTTTTATGAAAACTGAAAAAGTCACTAATATTATTGTTATTATCATTATTATTATAATAAGAGGGTTATAGTATATATATAGTTTTGTTAACAAAAATGGGAATTTTATGAAATTTTACAGTCTCCCCTACTTTTGGGAACTTCGTCCCGAAGTTGATTTTGGAGGGGCCGTTGGAAAGAATGTGGGTATTTGGTACAAGCTAGGGTGACTATAGTAGAGTAAGAGTTTCAAGATTTTTGAATGATATTGGTATGAGATAAGGTAAGATTTTAAGGAATGCACAAGATGGCCATTAATGCTAAAGGGACTACCAAATAACTAGGGTTTGTTATTGGTCCGAACCCCAATCTCATTTTCGATGTATCGTTAGTGTTTATATATAGGGTGCACCGCAGCTAACCGTTCACACCTGTGATACTTCGAAAACGTACTGGGTTTCTTACCAAAACCCTAATAGAATTTCACACCACCCTAACGTATCTGTAAATTCATGAGTACGTTCCGGACCGCAATCACCAATTTACCTTACGTTAGAGTTTTGTGTCCTTCTATGATTCTAAACTAAACACACATGTATAGTAATAGTAATGCACACGACCTTTTGACTGAGTCTTTGTATAATGAATCGTTGTATCAAATTGCATGTTCTCCCAGTTAAATTCGAGAAAAGTGCACAATATATTCAAAAATAAGTCTAACTGTTGAGCAAGCAAGAAGACCTCTACCAGTGAGTGAGTAGGAACCTTTACCGATTGTTAAGCAGGTACGATGGCCTCTACCAATCGTTGAGCAGGTTATTAGAATCTCTACCGACTGTTGAGCAGGCATGATGACCTCTACCAATCGTTGAGCAGGTTATTAAGAACTCTACTAAATGTTGCGCAGGTACTCCAATCTCTACCAGTTGTGGAACAAATGTTACAATTGTTTTCGGTTTAACACATAAGTTGCGAATTGGTAATACATACATGTATGCAAATTTGTAAATGCATCAAGTATCAAGTATAGCATGCGAGTTGTAACTGAGTTGACTTTAGCAAATAGTTCATATTCCATGTTTTCAAGTATCATGAATAATCAAATGTTCAAACATATTGGATAATCAAATCCTCATGTATCACTAAGAATTAGGTTTTATGCAATAAACAATCAAATTTTCAACAGTATGGTTATCATAGAGGTTAAGTTCATGTTCAAGAAGGTAAAGGATATGAATTTATTTCTTGAGAGGATGATGAATAACTCAAAGTAACATCAAGGAGAATGTGAAGATAGTTAATAAAGGGTTTATTTTATAGATTTTAAAATAGGCACAAGTAGTAAGGAGATTATTTAGCAGTATGAATCGTGGGGTTTGATTCAAGGGTTAAAAAATCAAGCGTATGGGGAAACATGATTGTGGTAAATGCCAAAATTGAAAAAGGCTCGGACAAGTTGAAAATAAGTAGGTGTAAATGGAGAAATGGAAGATTGAATTTTGTTCATGAGGATGGAAAGATTTTATTTTCAAAATTGGTTTTGTACATAAAACAAGAGTTGTTATATAGTATAAATTAAGTGGCTTTAGACCAGAATATTTCAGTTAGTTGGAGATTTTAAACACGACATTAGTTTTATAGATCAAGGTGACATTATATCGAAAATCCTTTGTTGTGCTAATGAATAAACATTTGAATTTTGAAATTAAGTTTGAGGACATCTTTTGACAAAAATGTGTATTTTCAATAGTTTATAGGTGATGAAAATTTGGCAATATCAAGAAATCTTTAGTGTTGTTCTAGGGTTATGAGGTTACAGCTTATGCTAAGATTAAAAATATGTAACACATTGAAAAAGGAAATAATATGATTTGGGTAGCGTGTTGAAAATAATCAAACAAGTGGTTAAGATGGTAAGATGAAGTGTGATTGTGAAACCCATATATGATTATGAAATGGGATTGATTTAAATTATAAAATTTTGAAATTTAAAGGTTAGTTTTAATGAGAGTGAGTGTAATCATTTATTCATTAATTAAAACGAATAAACAAAAACGTTGACTTATTAAAGCTTCCAGATTTTAATAACTTAATGAAGACATGCTTTAGACTATAAGTGAACACTCTTCCCGAGAATTCCCAGGTAGGCATCCGGGTCCCTCGTCTGATTGGGATTTATGCGCAATGCCAGTCCTAGACAGAAAACTCAGA
Source organism: Ambrosia trifida (assembly GCA_028751855.1). Lineage (NCBI taxonomy): Eukaryota > Viridiplantae > Streptophyta > Magnoliopsida > Asterales > Asteraceae > Ambrosia > Ambrosia trifida. The sequence continues at coordinate 55,369,379 of CM054132.1, read as the reverse complement.
ATACAGGCGTTCACCCTTCCAGATTGCACGTGTTCGTTATTAAAATATAGAGCTTCGACGAGATTATCAAGGCAGTTCAGGTTAGGGCCTGAGAATTTGTCCTAATAGTCTAAGGGTAGATCCAGTGATAGAAAGTAATCATCTTGTAGGGACTAAGGTAGGAATAAGAAGTAGGATGGAGATAGAGAGTAAAAACAAGTAGAGTTACAAGTAAGAGGAGCAAGTACTAGTAAAAATCCTAGGGATATAGACTAGATTATTTTTCTAATAACTCAATTCCCTATAACCATGGCTCTGATACCAATCTGTAACACCCCAACCGATGGCGGAAAATCGAGGTGTCACGTAGTGATGATTGCTCAATAGCTCATGGTACTAAATGAAAGTTGAATAATAATAAATGATTTACAATCTGTCTTACAGGTAATGATTACAAAAGCTTGATTAATATAAACTAGGTCCAAAGCTCCTACGTGTTCCAAGACTTGTACAACTTCCAATAGCAAATAGAACCTGAAACATGTTAAGTTGGAAAGATGGGGGGTCAACTATAAATAGTTAGTAAGAATACATAGGTTTTGTAAGTAATAAAAAAGTATTTTGCATAGCAATCACAGTTGAGATATAACAATGAATAATGTAAGAGTATGAGTCCGACATGTAACAATGCGTCTTTTGTACAATCAAACCTTGTGTCGACCGAGACCTAACTCGCAAGCTAGTAAAAGTGTAACTGTTTTCGATCATCCCTGAATTTATGCGGGGGGATGGTTTTGTCAGACCTATAGCGCTATAATCTAAACAGGCGTTTGATCAATGTTAATGATTTTACCGTGTCTTTTTGTTACAGTCAAAATGAATCCACAAGTTTCAACATAATGAGAATGAGTAATTGTTGTTGCATCAAAAAATGTTTAAACATGTTTCACCCAAAAATGTAAAACAATAATATTTTTACAGAAAATTAAATTACCAAAAACTTTTATATGGTCAGAAATATCTCCACAAAATTTTTGGTATTAAAATGATTAAAAATGAATTTTTTTATGTATTAATTACTATTTAAGCAAAATAAATTCATTAAAAATAATAAATAAATATTTTCCTGGAAAATAAAATTATAAATATAAACTTTAGAGTTTTGTGAAGCTAGGATTATTTTTATAAAAATTTTGAACTACATTTGCTATTTTTAATAATTAATTGCATTTATAAAAGGTATATATATAAAGAAAAGGGGAAAAAGAAAAGCTAAAAAAAGGGAGCACAAAATCGGCCAATCCAGGATTCGAAATCCTGACCACACCTGTGCATGGTCGTGCCCAGATCAACTGGTCTGGGTGTGTGTTTGTTGCTTATGATAGTTTCGAAATGTTTTATTTTAAAACCCGCAGAACCAAAAATCCCCATTTAAAATATTAGAACCCTAATCCACAATCGGCTCAATTGAACTTAATTCGCTGCAGTTAACCATCGATATTATAGGGTTTTTATTGCTTAATAAAAACCGAATCAAAAGCATGTAAAATCAAAGATTATAGTATACCGATTAATGATGAAACTCGAGCACCAAGCTACGGCCAAAAAGACTCGATTCTGGAAGATTGAAGGCACGAAAACGAGAAGTTCTTGAGGGGTTATTCTAGTCGCAATGGTCTGATTGTGTGGGTGAGTTTAATCGTAATTCTATGGCCTATATATACGATTTCTAGTATTAGGTTTAAGGAAAGTCTTTAAATGGTTTAAATTGGTCAAAATCGACTTAATTGGCAATTATAACAGCTATAATAATGCGTAAATATGATTTACGAAAGTAGTGGGGATTGAGATCGACCATTGCTAACCTTTAATTGAAATTTCGAATGTATTTAGTGGTTTAATTTGTTGGTGGTTGACTGGTTTATGACTTTTATCTTTGACCAAAGGGTTGTGAATCAGTTTAAGTAGTATTTGTTTCTAAAACTAACACAACCACCAAGGTGGTGTAGTGGTTTGTGTTCTAAAGTTTGGGCCACTTGGACTCAGGTTCGATCCTGGTCCTAAGCTTTTATTTTTAAAACTCTCTTTTCTTTAACATAAACTCTAATAACTTGTTTATTTCAACTATAAAGTAATGAGCGTGGCTAGGAAAATTATATAAATATCAAAATGACCCGGGAAATTTTACGTTTAACAATTAAACTTTATAACCTCCTATTTCTTTTATGAAAACTGAAAAAGTCACTAATATTATTCTTATTATCATTATTATTATAATAAGATGGTTAAAGTATATATATAGTTTTGTTTAAAAAAATGGAAATTTTATGAAATGTTACAGTCTCCCCTACTTTTGGGAACTTCGTCCCGAAGTTGATTTTGGAGGGGCCGTTGGGAAGAATGTGGGTATTTGGTACAAGCTAGGGTGACTATAGTAGAGTAAGAGTTTCAAGATTTTTGAATGATATTGGTGTGAGATAAGGTAAGATTTTAAGGAATGCACAAGATGGCCATTAATGCTAAAGGGGCTACCAAATAACTAGGGTTTGTTATTGGTCCGAACCCCAATCTCATTTCCGATGTATCGTTAGTGTTTATATATAGGGTGTACGGCAGTTAACCCTCCACACCTGTGATACTTCGAAAACGTACTGGGTTTCTTACCAAAACTCTAATAGAATTTCACACCACCCTAACGTACCTGTAAATTCATGATTACATTCCGGACCGCAATCACCAATTTAACTTAGGTTAGAGTTTTGTGTCCTTCTATGATTCTAAACTAAACACACATGTATAGTAATATTAATGCACACGACCTTGTGACTGAGTCTTTGTATAATGAATCGTTGTATCAAATATTTAAACATTTAAATATTTGTCTTTTATTTACATTTGGGGATTGTAAACTATTATGCTTCAGTTGTGTTGTTGGTTGGTACTTTTAAAACTGCATGGTTTGGTTTACGATATTTTTACTCATATAGATGTTGTTTATTTTGACCGTTGACTTGGATCCTGTGTGTCACGTGCCTCGTGGTAAAACCCCACTTGTGGAATTCGAGGGTGTGACAGATTGGTAATAGAGCCAATGATTATAGTGAACTAGGACTGCATGTATAGTCTAGTCTATAGCCGAGTCTCACACACTTATGAGTCGTAATAAGTGGGAAACTTACTAACTTTGCAGGGGTGTCGATGTCATCATCATTTACATGTTGCATCATCCGTCTTATCTATTATTTGTTTCAATATTTTATTTCTATCCTTCATCTTCTTCGGGATTTGAAGACGAGGGGGCTAGCTTGTAGCTCCTTGCACGGCGATGGTGTACATTGTAGTTGTTTCGGCGTATTCCAGTGATCTATCTAGTATTAGGACATATCCCTTCTATACTCCAATGGACACACTTGCCTGCACACACACTTTCTTGCACTTGTACTTGTCATGGTACACCTCTAAGCGACTGTTCACTTGGAGACTCTTACGATGTCTTGACCGTATGATTTGTAGCTGATACAAATTGGTCTAATCAGGATGATTCTATATCATACTTACTAGTGGATCCATACTAGTGATGATTCTAAATATCCTATTCTTGTGATGCCAGAAGATATCAGGAGTTCAAGGTGGTCGTCATAGTGGTCGCAATGGTGGACGTCGTGGCTGAACACATCTAAGTGACTGTTCACTAGGGGTCGTGGTAATGTGTGACACCCGGCATGTTTGGGTCAACACTTTATGAACACATAAGTCTACCTTAGCGAAAAACGTTTATTAAACATACTTGACAGGGTCAGTAGAGTCGGAACACAGTCCGTATTGTCCAAGGTACAATGATTCGGGAGATCATTGGGTTAGTCACACACACACACGATACGAGTCCCGTTGTTGGTGAATTACATAAACCGATTGAGTATGGATGAAGATTATGGGTCGTGTGGTGGATTATATACATAGGTGTGTTTAAATGATGTGTAGATAATTATCCATGCTTAAATATGATAAACATAGACTAAGGTTGCATGCTCATGTGTTGAGATGTGTTAGAATGCGTTAAACACGACAAACTGGAAAACTAGTTAAAAAGGGACTCTGGTTCGACCACTTCGAATGGTCGAAGGAGATAAATTGCTTTGGTTCGACCCTTGTAAAGGGGCGAACCTGGGAACTGGGAAGGAAAGGATTTCCTTCGACCACAGAAGGACTCATTCGACCCTGAGAAGGGTCGAAGGAGGGCTCATTCGCCCATTAAAAAGGGGCGAATGTGGACATAGTATAAATACCACACTTTGTCATTTTTCACCATTTCACAAACCCTAACCGTCTCAAAACACTCTCTAGCAACTTTAAACATTGGGGAAGGAGTTTTTGCCCTTGTTTTCTATAATCAAACCTACAAACATCTTCTACACAAAGATCAAAGGTGTGTTCTTCATTCTAAATCATTTTTAAAGCATTTCAATTCGTTTTTATTAAACCCCAAGAGTCCAGATCTGATACAAACATGTTTTCATGGATAAAAACCTTCCTAATGTCTTTCTAAACAAAACCTATTCATAAACAATGAGTTTTCATACAAACTAACATGTGTTAATGGTGTTTTATGTGATGTTATGTATTGTTTGATGATTGATTGCTGTATAGATGTTATAACAATAATCTAGGACTGTTATTGATGATGTTTTATGATTGAGATAGGTTACAATTGATTATTGATGATGTTTTATCCATTTTGGGGATTTTGGGTTAGATCTAGGGCTTGTTCGTGATGATAGTGATAAGGATATGATTGGGGGATTTATTGTTCATGGTCATCTGAGTATATTAAGTTGATTATTGATTGATTTCATAAAGTTTCCTAATTGGGTAAAGATTGCATGCATGATGATGTGACATCTCCATAATTTACTATTTTGGGAAACTTGTAAAACGACTAGATTTTGGTGTAAAATCGGTAGGGTTTTGTAGGGATAAGTTATCCAAGCTTGACTGCTGTGTTTGATGATGTTTCGAGTCGTTTTGAATGTGTTTAAAGCGTTTTTAAGGAAAATTGCACAACAAGGGCGAACCTGGCCTCCTTCGACCGGTCGATGGTGCGAAGGAGGGACTCCAGGGTCGAACCTGGCTACTAAATGGTCGAGCGTATTACAAATGGGCGAAGGAGGGAGAAAAGGGGCGAAGGTAGCCACATTCGACCGTTTAAAGCCTCATTCGACCACTTAGAGCTACATTCGACCCTACGATTTCTAAAATGAGATTTTTGATGCAAACTAAGTGTTTTGTGCTTGAAACTTATGTGTTAAACTTATGTGCATGACTAATTGATGTAATGGGTCACCAACGGGATGTCGGGTCGATCCGGGATGTCCGGTTAACGTTTAAACACACTTTTTAACACACGTTGTCAAGATCTGGACAATCGGGGACTAGTTAGCCTTCGGGTTAATAGTCATCACACTTATGTAAACTCATTGATAGGTTGTCATTAGTTGGGATTATCATACACGTACTGGATTTATAATTACCAGAAGACGCACTCTAAGGTGAGTTTCACGGCCCCACTCTTTTACTGGTTTTACGATTTCGGGGGAGAAAACATGCTGTGTTCTTTAACGTGTGTCAAATGTGTTTTCCTAAAAGGCGTGACAACTATGTTTTTGGGTACTCATGTATTCACTACGTTTTGGGAGTGTTCATTTGGGTTCAAGATATTCATTTATGTTCTGTATTATATGGCCTATGTTGTGGCAGTTCGTTAGCCGTGGTGTGGTAGTTCGTTAGCCTCTATGTGGTAGTTCGTTAGCTATGTTATAGTAGTTCGTTGACCCTGGGATGGTAGTTTGTTAGCTATGGTAAAGTAGTTCGTTGGCCATGGGATGGTAGTTCGTTAACTGCGGTGGGCGATAGTTCGTTTGGAAGGTTCGTTATGGAGTTCAAACATTTAACGAGTGTTTTCATCGGTCGGTAGTACCATGATGGTCTTTCAAAAGTTCGTGAAACGTTTTACTTAAAAACCTGTGAACTCACCGGCATTATTTGCTGACGTTTTTAGCATGTTTGTCTCAGGTCGCTAAGGTAGCAGCTGTCGATAGGCGCACGAAGTCTCACGGCGTCTAGGATTCATGTGCATCTCATTTAGTATTTTCAGACTTTCGTACTTTTAATTTCATGTTGTAACGAAGTTTTGCGCTTCCGCAGCGTTGGATCATTTATGAAAAACTTAATGGTTTGATTATGTCATTTTTTTTACGCATCATATAGTGTTGTTTATTGTGACCGTTGACTTGGATCCTGGTGTGTCACGCACCTCGCGGTAAAACCCCGCACGTGGAAATTTGAGGGTGTGACATAATGTCAACATGACCCAGGAAGAGCTGAACAACTTGCTTCAGGAGCAGGTGTCTATTGCTCTTGCTGCTTTCCAAGCCGCTCAACAAGGCCTTGGTGGTAATTTGATTACTACCACTCTTACCTATTTTATGGTAATTTGATCCGTGTTGGTGAAGTAGTGTTGCTTGTTTGTAAAGGGAATGTTGTTAACCCTCTACCACCTCATCATGTGAAGCCTATGTGCACATTTAAGATGTTTAAGATGTATCGGGTATCGGGTATACCCACGGGTTTTGTGTAAACCCATTAATATTTAAGACTTGCCCATTGGGTATATCCAACCAAAACCCGTCGCGTATGTGTTATGTAAATACTAACCAATTACATGTAGCATTATATATATATATATATATCAATGTTTAAATATAAAATACTTAAATCATATAAAAACACTCAAAGAAATACATAACAAATAGTATACACTAATTTTTGGTAATTTAAGCACATGATGACAATCTAGATGGATAATTAGATATATTATGCATACATTTTAAAAAGATACATAAGAAATTATATTAGGAATCTAATCGGGTAAAGGGGTATACATTATCGGGTAATCGGGTCGGGTAAACGGGTATATCATCAAATTCCAAACCTGTCCCAAACCCGTCCCAAACCTGCTAAAAAAATAAAAACTAATCCCAGACCCATACCCGGTTACCCGACCCCAAACCCGTCCCAAATATGTCGGGTTTCGGGTTTACCCATCAGGTTCGGGTTTGATTGTCATCCCTAGGCGTAAGGAGCAGGGCTTTAAATAGACCCCCCTAGCTCATCATTTGTAACTTTTGCTAAAATTTGAAACGAAGTGTTGCCCAAATTTTAAGTGTTTTGTGTGTGTTTTTTATTTTCATACTTTTTCAACTTCATATCTCATCTCTAAAAACAATTGATCCATTAATTCCATCTTTGGATTGATCATACGCAAATAGTATATCAAATCTTATCACGATCCTACACAATCAAAGTTTCTTAATTATATAATTCATTTAAAAATTAAAATGACAAAAATATTTTAATCACCTAGAATTATTCTTTGAAGCCCATTTTGTAATATTTAAGTTAATCATTAAATACGAAGTATTCATTTTTCAAAATTCCTAACTCGACAACTTAAAGAAAATTAATTTGAACAATCATTTAATCACCTAAAGTTGTTTTTATCTAAATAAACATTTATATTGTTCAAGTGACAAACCTAAGGTTTAAAACTTGGAAGATAATGATTTTGGCCTAAACTACTAACTTACAATTTTTATCAACCTTATAATCTAACACAACACTATTATGATTTTTCCATATCTAAGTGCAAGATTTCACACATGTTTAAGTTCTTCATCTCAAGTTAGTTAACCATTACCATTCCTAGTTTCATCTTATGAACCAAATTATTACTAACAAGATTCAATAATCAACATCTACACACAGGTTTTTCAACATTCATCGAACAACATGGATTATGAACTTTAAATATGTACAAAATTTCAAGAATAATATTAAAAAATTCATCATAAAAATTAACATAAACTAAATACCATCATGTCTTACAATTATCGCATTACATAATAAAAAAGCTTCATCATAGTTTAGACAAGAAAAGTGTTTAGCCCATAAGGCTTAAAAGAACTACAAACATGCTTACTAAACTACCAAAATTTATTGTTAAGATTAAAGAATTCAAACCACAACCAAGCAAGGTAAGTAGATTGGTTGGTTGGTAGATGTTCCTGAGTACTTCAACGGTTTCTAAAGCCCTTTTGAATGGTAAATTTCAACTGGAAAGAAGTAATTTTGGACCCAAGACCCCAACTCCCGTAAGTATGCAACCAAAGGTTGTTTTATAGAAAACTGGAAAAATCGCATGGCCATGGAGATGATTTAACGGTTTCTAAAGCCCTTTTGAATGGTAAATTTCATCTGGAAAGAAGTAATTTTGGACCCCAAGACCCCAACTTTACGTTATTGAAAGTTCTAGCAAAGTCTTGATCCCATTTTGATGTGAAAGGCACGGCCTTGCGAATCAATCGCTTGGCCATGCAACTTTTGACACTTGGTCTCCTGGACTTCTATGAGGAGCATGGATGTGTTACTGAATCGCATGGCAATGCGATATTCCAGACTTCACCAAAATGCTTAAAAAAATGCTGAATTTAATCATTTTGTTTTTTCCATTGGGCTACTGTGGGGCTGTATTGTCACAAAAACATTAACTAAGTATCGAAACTAATGAAAACACAACTAAAATGCAATGAAAAAATAAAAATTAAAGGAATAAATTTGGGTATAAATTTATGTGTAATTTTGCACATATCAATACATTCAGTTGATTCAACATGAACGTAGTAAATGCGACTTTCAAGTGGTTCCTCGGAGAATGATGGATTAGGAAGTGACGTGATGGGGATGTATAGATTGTCAAGTGATGTTTCATAATGAGACTATATGGTGTGGATTCGGGGTGGTGATGTGGCTTCGGCGCCGAGGGGAACACCCCCCCCCCCCGATTGTTTTTCGGGGAACTCGGGGAGATATCACTGATTGCACCGAGGGAGATGATTGGCCTATTTTTTTTTAATCAAACTTTATGTAATAAAAAAATGAAGGGGGATTGGGGAAATACCATTTCTAAAATTCGGGAGAGGAAAGAGGGAAAATGAGGTGACGTAGATGTAACACTTGAGATAGTTGAGAGAAATGCATACCATGCACACCATATAGTCTGAGGAGGGTGTTGTGGGTTCAAATTTGACGGTTGAATGATGGAATGGTGGAATTTTTTTTTTTTTTTTTTTTTCCATATGTGCATGCCTAGCCCATGCTAAGAATAAATTTAATGAGTTGTTATCGCTTAATTATGGTTAAACGCACATAATGTTATTGATGATCCGAACTCGGCTACCTATATGTTTCATTAATTAAAACACCTATTATATATATATTTATGTATTAATTATATCATGCTATATCTTCATATGCTTAAATCTTAGAAAGTCCATTTGTAACAATGGTCCCAAAACATGACATGATTTATTCTATGGCGTATGAAGATCCCAAATATGTACGACATCTAGATAATTTAATCGTTAATAATTCTGTAGAATTGAATAAATGAATCTTATTTATATCTGGCATCTAATACAATCTATACATATAAAATGTTAGTATATCACTGAACAATAATAATCTCAAGAAGAATGCGTTCAAATCGAATTTAAACGATGTATAATTGCTTGCCATATTGTTATATCTTGTCGTAAATACCTTATCAAACAACATGTTATTGAAAATTTACTCCTGCATACAAATTCCGTTCAATCATTTTCAACCGGTTCGCTTTTTATATTTGAGTGAATCTTAGATGTATACGTATATATGACAAGGACCTTACAAAAAATGCAGGCCTAAAACCTTAGTTTCATCAAGTTTATTCATTATTCTTTATAATGAGGACAACGTACACAACAAATACATGTAAAACAATTGTAGTAACAAACTAAACTAAGGTAGAAATGGAAAGAGGTGTAAACACATCTGGTGCCATACGCTCAATCACATCAAATTCTTTCTCATTGAGATGCATGTACACAACCCAATCCCCATTCCTAGTTGCACTTGGCATGGTGGTTATGTATCCGGATCGACTACCCCAAGGTACATGATACGACCCAAACACCGGCTTTCCCCATCCAAAGTCCATATCATTGATCGGTAAACCTCTTCCGGATGAGACCACCACAGCCCTACCATCCACCTTCTGATGCCCAAAATATATCCTAGCAACCACCTGTGTTGGTCGATGCAACTCAACCCAATCAATCAGATTCCTAAAATGTTCTTCATTTGTTGCATTTGCCACAAACTCGTGAACTCTATTTGCAACTTCATGTAGTGGCATTGCCTTGAGATAACTATTTCTAGCCACACCATATGGGATAGATAGCACATTTCCATAGTGGTTTCCGAATAATGATGAACTTTTCTCATTAACATCAGTTAGAAAACGTCGTCCATTAACTACAACGCCCATTCTAGATATTGTACTCACACCATCATTGCCTCCATCTGCTAATAGTTTCCATATATATGCAGTGAATGACAATAACTTACTTCTTTTAGTTTCTTTAGTGCTTGCTTTTGATTGAATACATTCTATTGATTCAGCACGAACATAGTACATGCGACTATTGAGTGGTTCCTCGAAAGATGATGGAGGAGGGAGTGACGTGATGGGGATGTATAGATTGTCAAGGGATGATTCATAATGAGGAGGGTGTCGCGGTTTCAAAATTGACGGTCGAAATGATGGCATGTTGGACATTTTTTCCATACGTGCATGCTTAGCCCATGCAACTAAGAACATATTTAATGAGTAGGCATCGCTTAATTGATGGTTAAATGCACATGATATTATCATTGATCCGCATTTCAACTCGGTTACCTGTTTCATTTATTAAATCGTAGTTATATAGGTGTTTATAATTAATTAATTGATATCATATGATTAAATCTTAAAAAGTCCTTTTGGAACACTATCGTATAATTTATGTAGAGCATATTCTTTTCATATTTTTTGTTTAAAATTTTTCTAAAACCACCAATTTAACTAATTTAACTGACTTACCCGATTTGGTTTTGGTTTTAATTAGACTTTTTTTTAATAAAATGGTGGCACAGTACAACATTTTTATGCATCTGGTGTGTGTCAGGGATGCATTTGAGAAAATGGAGAATCCGCAAGTTTAACTTGCGGATTATGCTTATGGGGACAACTTTTGTTGCTGCTCGTTGGTGACTAGGAGCAGTGGCGAAGGTTTGTTGGGGCGGGGAGGGGCGACCGACCCCCCCGAATTTTCGCTCAGAAGTACCGATTATATAGTATCCGTATAGAAATTTTTAGGTATATATGTTTTTGACCCCCCGGGTTTTTTTGAAAAAAATAGGTATATACGGTTTCGACCCCCCGTTTTTTTGAAAAAAAAATAAGTATACGGTTCGACCCCCGTTGGCCCATTTTAAGAGGTAAAACCCAAGTGTTTGATTTAGCCCATTTATTTTTCTTGATGATTTTTCTTTAGAAAAACCCAACTTCAAAGCCCACTTGAAAAACCTAAACCCAAAAAAACTTTTAACAAAAAAAACCTTGTCCCTTCTCAGCTCCTCTATTGTCTATTCATCTGTGTCGAAAAAAAACCCCTCGTCCCTTCTCAGCAGTCAGCACTTTGTTGTAATTTGTAATTTTTCTTCATTGAAAAATCAATCAAAGTTCATTGTGTATTTGTCTCCATCTGACCATCCAGGTACTGTATTTTATTTTCATAATTCATATTGAATATAAATTATATAATATTTGCAAATGTTTTGTTGAGTCATGACTGTGTTGTGTTGTCTGTTGAATGTTGATGTTGCCACGTTGATACAAATGGCGATTTGGCGATGTTTTTTTTTCCTTAATTTAATGTTTATGTTATTATTAGATTATACGATGGGGAAGAATAAAAGCATAACATCTTTTTTTTAAATGAGTGAATGAGGAACAAGTAGAGGGAACAAATAATGAAAATATAAGTAAATAGCATGGTGATTTACATAGAAAGAGAAATGACTGAAAACTTTGATTCGGAGTCAATAATTAAAGAATTCAAAAATCTTAAAAGTCGTTGGGCTGAACTGTAATTCTTCATCCAGGTACCCACGCTTTGTCTCATTTTTAATGTTTTAGTGTATTTGTTCAATTTTTTCTTAAACGATGCTTAGAACTTTGATATTATTGTATTTAATGTTTGACTCGACCCGAATCGAATCGCCGACCCGAACATATAATCCGACCCGAACATATAATAGAAAAAAAAATTTAGGTCTCGTCTCGTGACTCGTTATTTCCGACCCCCCGGACCAATTTTTCAAGCTTCGCCACTGACTAGGAGGGAAGAGAAGAGTGTTTAGTGATGTGGCATTGAATCCGCAAGTTGAACTTGCGGATTCACTTTTCTCTCTCTGACACATAAGCATAATCCGCAAGTTTAACTTGTGGATTCTCCATTTTCACAATTTCATTCCTGACATACACCAGATGCATAAAAATGTTGTACTGACATTTTATTAAAAAAATCTTTTAATTACATGACTGATAACAGTGCACGCTATATATATTAATTAAAACTTTTGTGACAGTTTTGAGCGCTCCAAATTTAATTTTTTATTTTGTTTATTTTCTCAATCATGTGCAACTAAAATTTATTGTGTGTCAGTTGAGCCAGTTATGAATTTAAGATTTTTTTTTGCAATGAATTCACTGTTTTTATATGCTCCACCTTCAAAGAACCAAACATAAAAAATATTAATTTGTCTCTACGGTTCAGGTGGGGGCAAGTTAATCGACAAACACTTTTTCATCCAATATTTTTTTTTTTATCGGCGAACAACTGTGTGGCAACCACCCTTGCGGGGCGCCGTGCCCAAGAATCGACTACTCGACCTCCAGCAGCCCCCGCCTTCTCCCGATGCGCGGAAACCCGAGCCCCACCCGCCCGAAGGCACGACAGTGTTATAGAACTCGGTAAAACCTCGCCGCCCGTCAGATTCGAACCGGCGCCACCCGTATTCGATCTTCACCCGGATACCAAACCATAATGTTGGAAGTGGGAATTGAACCCTTGATCACCTAAGTGAACATAAGGCCTCTCCACCACTCCAATGGCTAAGAAATTGACTTTATAATACAGATGTGGGGAAGGCAACATAGAAGTTACACAATATATGCTATTTCATCTTTAGAAATCTATATCAAAGTTAACTAATTGAAAAAGAATCATCCTGAACAAAGAACAAAAGCCAAAACAAACACTTAATGATGTGTTTTCCTTGTCATGAGGAGTGATTCAATATAATTGGGCAAAGAAAAATAAGCTAGATAATAAAAATTGTCACAGTAGAAAAACCTGCTAAATAATAAAACATAGTAAACTGAAAAAAAAATTGTATGTTTTTTATGTTCGATTAGCCTAATTTGTTTTGAAGTGAATAAAATTCTTTCCAAATATATTTTCTATTGGAAGTGTTTTCTTCTTTGATATATAAAATATATATATACGTGTCAATTTTTAAACATGCATGGTGGTAGCATAAGTTTTTTATATACTTTACATTTCGGACCCTCAAAATTAATAATAATATTTATAAAAAGCATACATGAAGAGTGAAGTTGATCAAACAAGGAATAATATAAGGGATAGGCATAACCTAAACAAATGGTTAAAAAAATCTAAATATGTCAAGGAGTGGATTTCACCTAGGAATCTTTTGGAAGAAATTGAAAGCTTTAACGATCACAACACTCTCTTTCTCGTTCTATGTGTTCACGTGAAACTTATTTATGGGTTCATCAGTCTTTTATATATACAAAAGAAGCTACTCTCTATTGAAAATGAAAACCCTGACTTGAGACATACAATTTTTTTTTTTTTTCTCAATCATTTGAAACTGAAATTTATTTTGCACCAGGTGAGCCCTCCAAATATAATATTTTATTTAGTCCATTTTCTCAATCATTTGCAACTAAATTTACATTTAAACTTTGTTTTCTTTTTCATTCTACCGTTTTGGATCATAATTTAAGTTTTTTTATTTCATTTTTTTATTTGTTGCGACTAAAATGAATAAGTCACAATTTTAAGACTGTTACGCTAGCTAGTCGATCATTAAACTTATTTTTCGAGTCGTAAAACACTTATACCTAGTTGTGATGAAACCACCCAAACCAATCAATAAATTTGGTTGGTTTAATCAAGTTAAAGATAACGATACAACGATTTAAATTTTTGTTTTAACCATTTTACTCGTTTTTGTATACCTGAACTGATAACAAACCGCGATTTATAGGAGGCACCAGCTTCCCCTTTACACAACGGTCCGGTTGATAAAAATCCAAGTCTTTGAGCTCAACATCTGCATGTGCATGAACAAACTCAATCCCACTGTTGTTACACACCACCTCTGGCTCTCCATGCCTATTTCGCACAATCTCACCCGCGAGAGGGTAAAATGTCGATAATACCCCTGCCAACGATTTCTTGATGGTGTCCACCACTGTTTCTAGGGACATGTTAGTATTTTCCTTTTTCTTGTAACAAAAGAAAACTCCTACTTCAATAGGTGGTAGAAGCAAGTCTAGGTTTGACAAGGGGAGCCTGTGTTCGTTCTCCGATGTTGCGGCTGCTGAAATGACCTCTCTACCCTTCACAGTCACTTGATATGAAGAAAAGATTGGTAGTGGCAGCGATGGAAGCGGTGGTGGTGGTTGAGGGTGGTGGCAAAGGTGGTGTGACTCAACAAGAAGTGTTCGAGGATTCATGATAGAATGAAGGTTATATCTTTGAAAGATGAGGAGTGTGAAGATTTATAGGGTTGGTGATGAAGTAATAAAATAAATATGCTATGTTGAAAATTGTAACAAACATATAAAATGATAGCTTAGTGAGTTGGCTATTCTTTTTCCACATATCAACCCAGATGACAAGTGTAATGAGTCTTTGCCATGTTCCAACCCTTATGACAATGCATAGTGGCAATGCACACTACATTTTCCCTCTAATGAAATCAGTGATCCAAAGTACTCACAAAACCACTGATTTCCACCCATCTAGAGCTCCAAATCCACCAATAAGAACTTTACATGTATGAAGTAGTAATATATTTTTCCTTTAGAATTTTGTTCTGAAAATCTTTCTAATTGATATTGCTCGAAGTCGTATGTCAAAATGCTCAAATCACTACAAGAATTCGAAGCATTAGCGACGACATTTGTCGTCGCTAATAATGTCCAAAATCGTCGCTAAAGGGTCGTCGCAATTGCTAGTTGTACTTTAAAATCTCAAACGTCCGATCAGTTTTGATCTAATGGTCATTGGGAGTTGGCTGTTGGCAGATGTACTTTTTAGCATTAGCGACGACGTCGTCGCTAATGCCGTCGTCGCTATTGCTTCAGATTCTTGTAGTGAATCAACATTATACCTTTAGAGATTATGTATATAGATTAATATCAAGTCTATGTTACAAAACATTCTGATATGTTAACCATGTCACGCGCCGCATGAGCGCGGTGAATTTAACTAGTTTTATTTTTTTTAATGTACCCAACAAAACAGGTGTTTTATTTTTATCAATTAACTAGATAATGGAATCAACTTGGTGTTAATGTTCCAATCAATAACTCACTCTAAATATAAATATATGAAAATATGAGGACTTGTTTGAACCGTTTGTATTTTCGTGCTTTAGCTGTCTTAGATAGAAAGATGGAAAACCTATGCTATATCATAACATAGTATAGACACTATTAATGCAAATATTTGGTGTTTAATACAAATATTAGTGTATATAACTTAGAAAATCTAGAAATTATTAACGGGAAAATCACTAAACTAACATTGAACTCATCTAATTATCAAAATATACATGTTTAGGTCCTAAATTTCAGTGGTTCACGGAAAACGATAAGAGCAATAACTAATGCTGTCACAAACTCTAAAACAACTAACATTTTGCCTCTACAAACTTATTGGCTAAGATGTAGCTTCAAACTTTAAAATTTTTGCTGACACATCTTGAACCCCTCGACACACATCTGAAACGATTTTAAATGGCATATTCCTAGTCGTTTCTTTTTCATCCGGCTAAACTTCCTCAGAATTTTTCTAAACGGCTCAATTCAACAATGACTCGGCCATAGGTTCAAGCCCCTAAACTTTAGGCATGTTTAGTTGTTTCAATAAAAATTAACAAGCCCTAAACTTTAGCTTGTTTAGCCATTTCAATTTCACTCTTCTAAAGTTTGGCGGTGTCAGTAAGAGTTAGCAAGCCCCTAGACGTTAGTAATGTTTAGCCGTTTTAATTTAACCCCTCTAAAAGTTTAGCAAGCACATAAACTTTAGCCATGTTTGGCAAGACCCTAAATATGTACATTGACGGTATACTAGAGGAAATGACTCGAAAGGAACCTGTTGTGGCGAACAGGGGTGGAGGAAACAACTAGAAGTTATTAATAGGAATGAACATGGAGAAAAGGCTGAAAGAGATGGAAAAGAAAGAAACTACGACCGAAACCCTTCATTGCTAGGCGGCTAGGCCTTTGTTAATAGTTACTTATATTAACAAAATGTCTAATAATTTAAGCAAACATTTGTGGTTTTAAATTAGAAATATATATTTTCTTAAGACTTTGTGTGTAACAACACAGTCAAAACATTTCTATATAATAAAATTACATTTTATAAGTTGAATTGATTCATCTATCTATATTTACTATAATAGGAGAGTCGTGAATGACAAAAGAAATGTTTATGTGTCAAGCATAGAGATAGGCCAACAATACCTTAGTGATGCAAAAAGGAATCATTTGCATAAATGGTAGAGATTTCATTTTACAAATTATATTTGGGGGCATTGAGGAAAAAAACTAAAAATGGGGATGCCTTGATTTGATTTGGCGGTATCAAAGAAGGATTCTTACACCTCACAGTGATGTCGCCGAACCATATCCTTGAATCAATGATGCCACCAAACTGATTAGAGGCATCAAGCCTTGATGCCGCCAATCCAAATGGTGCCTTTGTTGATGCCGCCAAACGAAATAGAGTCATCATTTCTTATATAAGGCAACGGCCATCTTCCCATTCTCTCCATCCCATTACAACACAAATACATTCTATCATTCCCACATATCTCAATCCCATTTACAACACCACATATCTCAATCCCATTTACAACACAATTGTAAAAAAACTAAACAAAATACCAATATGAGATATAATACTTTTCCCGTAATTGTTCTGGAGGGTACAGTTTTTTATTGATATTGGGTCGATGTTACATCCACATGGAGTTATAACAGTATTGGGCGGGGATGAGCCATGCTTAAAAGCATCGTCTCCTGTCTCATCCCCTGCTTGGCATCGCTTTTCTAGGGTCCAAAAAAGCGGTGTCTTTGGATCGGTGTTACATCCACATGAAACTACTTGGATCGATGTTACATCCACACGTGGTATAACACGTGTAGAATGCAACATTGTCACTGTAGTTTATAATATTAGAGAGTTGGTTGTCATTGGTAGCCTCAATCTCTAGTCTACCAAACCCAGACATTCCAACAGGCTCTTTAGGGGGGTCGACTTTCCAGGCAAAGCCTGTAGCGCAAGGCCATCCGGTGTTGAAGAATTGCATCATGTGATTAGCGACGTCGGCGACATCGGATGATGCGATTCTTCACCGTGCTACTTTGGCAGGGCAGCCTAGGTTGATCATTGGGTACCTTTAGATTTGGTACACATGTTCAACAGATTGATTGATGTTCCCCTGTTTGATTCATATGGGTTTAAATCTGAATGCGGTCCTGAGTTCCCGGTGACTGGAAGAACGAGTTTCTGGGTCCACAAGCTATTGTTGACTTCAATAAAGCAATGGTGATGGAAGGTGCGAAACAGAAACTTAATGAACTCTACAACAAGAAACGGTGGTAGAATATTGGAATTGGTGATCTCGGAAATAGATTGTCTTGTAACTCGGTAGATTGTATAGTTTGATTGACTAGTTTGGAAAAATAGTTGTTAAATAAATTTGTATTATTTGTTTTAAATAAATCTATCATTATTACATGTATTTACTTTTATTTTAGAAAACGTCTAGTAATAATACTAGTAGTATTAAAATTAACAGTAAGATAATAAGGCTGCTATTACTAAATAAATCTCGTACAGAACATGATGAGATGAGTCACCCAACTCATCCATGAAAGCAAAGGGTGATTGATGATACAGATAATGCAAACTAAACAACATAAAAGAGATGACAGTGATGATACGACTGACACAAACCTGTAGGGTCATTCACTGATTTCATTGACGCCTTGCATTTCCACAACTCTTCCTGTTATGGCCTGTTTCTCCACATCGGGTGCATGCAAGACGCCTCGGGCGATCGTCATAATTCACATCCATCTCATTTTGTATTCTTCTCTGACGTACTCTGCCTCGATGTGTAGTAATCATCGACGGGTCCCCTTGAATTCTCCACCCTGCCGCCGGCCATTCAGACTTATGCTCCAAGGTGTAGAAATGACTGTTGTACTGCTGAACGTACGTGTCTGTGTGGAATTTCCAACTAGTAATACTGTGAGGGCTTTTATCCAACCAATTGCAAACAGCAATTGCATGTGAACATGGAAATCTTTGCATTTGCCATTTGCCACACGAGCATACCTTTTTTTTGTACTCAACGGTGTAGTCATTTCCGCCCCGGTCATTTGTCTCAACCCTTGAAAGAACATTGCACCTTATCGCATTCGCATCGTACATCGTCACTTCATGCTGCATAGCAACTCCCAAAAGGCTCTTATACCTGCTCCATATGCGAGGGGGTAGAGGGGTGTTGCAAATGCTCAAAATTTGAGTGTGCTTAACATATTGTTCGACGTCTCTGAGAAAGGTGTGGTGAATCAGAGCTGTGATAGGCAGTAGTCGCGCTTGACGCAAGAAGTTGTTCATGGACTCTGAAATGTTGGTCGTTAGGTTACCCCACCGACGATGCTCTTTATCATGCCTAACAGTCCACTTAGTCTTATCAATGTTGTTAAGGTAGTCCCATGCCTCTTGATTTTTCAGCCTCATTTCGCTAACAGCCCACCGATACTTTACGTGCTGAGACGTGCTACCAATAGACCAACACAGTTTCTGTAGGGTTTTGTTCCGGAACCTCCCGCTGAAATTGCTTCTGATGTGACGAAGACAGTAACGATTGTAGGCGTTGGGTTCCTTCCACTGTGGAAGGTTTTCCATAGCATTAATTATGCCGTTGTGTCTGTCTGATATCACACACAAAGGCCCCATGCTATTAAGGGTAACGTATTCAGTAAGGTTTTGGAAAAACCAACACCAGCTGTGTACAGTCTCTTCGTCAACGATGGCATACGCCACAGGCAGAATGTAGTTGTTTGCATTTTTTGTTACCGCAAGCATCAACTTACCTCGGTAGGGTCCTTTCAGATGAGTCGCGTCCACCGACATGACAGGCATGCATCGATGGAAAGCACGGATAAAAGGACCGAACGCCCAAAAAATATATTTAAACGTGGGGTAATTCGGATCTCCGTTCGGATGATTAAAGAACGTAACAACGGTGCCTGGGTTCCTCGTCTGCAGCCCCATAAGATATGTGGGTAGCTCCTTAAAATTGTTGTCCCAGTCACCATAGATAGTTTCTATAGCCTTTCTTCTTGCTCGCCACGCCTTGGAATACGAAACATCAACATTCAGCACCTGCTTGACATGGGTTTGGATATGTTTTACCTTAAGCTTGATGTCGGTACGAATTTGCGGTAAGATGTGTTGTGCAATATCCTTTGCTTTTAAACTTCTGTTGCTATTACGTATGGCAGAAGAATAACAGCTGTGTTTTGTAGACCATACAGTAATTCGCCAGTAATGTGAGTAACACCGAATTGATGCCGTGCAACGCCACTCACACTTCCGGCCGCTAGAGAAAGGATTTACAAACTTTGGGTGTCTGGTGTAACATACGACCGTGTATACCTTTGGTTTGCTTGCCTTTACATACATCTCCCGTCCACGACGGATGTTCCACTGTCTAACCGCACGGTCTACCTCTTCTATTGATTTGAAATACATACCAAGACGGATATTGTCCCCTGCTTTTGGGTTCCATAACACGAAGTCATCCTCTTCGTATTCTTGAACCATGTAATCTGTTAGCTCCGCATCATCTTGAGGATCGTAGTCTTGACGTGGACCTAACTGGAGGGCCAGGTTATGATTTGGTGGTGTATGTTGGGTCATCGGCTGACTGGGATCGGCCTCGTTTGCGGAGTCTTCAGAGTCTTCTGATGCGGGTTGTTCGTCATCACTATCTCCCGTGTCTTTAGAGTCTCCGCTTTCGGATTCATCAAACCCGTTATTATTGTCATTACCGGAAACATATTGAGGTTCTTGGAAAGATTCTTCGTCCGTCATAGGGGATCCTGCCTCATCATTTTCTTCGTTATCGGCAGCATGCTGAGATCCGAAGGGTGCTACAACATTTACGTTCGACACGTCACATAGCAGGTTAGTAAAAGTAAGCTGTTGTAACGGAGGGTCTTGTTGCCATTCAACGTAGATATCCGCAACGAAATCACCACGTCTCTCAGCGGCTATATAATCCATCATATCAACCCCGTCATTGTTGAAAATTTTGCTAGTTTAAGAGTACCCAGCATAAGTGTATCCGAGCAGGAGTTTGACAGTAACAGCTTCTTTGTTAATATTAACATGAGCACATACACATTCAACCAGTTGTTCAAATGACATCTTCTCTCGCATAACAAAGCTGGATGATACCAACGAGTTATCATCTTGAACAACCCTGTTTACGTATGAAAACTGACCACCTAGTATAATCTAACCAGGTATGGACCGAAAGAAGCCATTTGCTTTGAATGTTATTTTTTTGGGTGGTGGGGGGGGGGGGGGGGGGGGAGAAGCAGGTATGTGAGATATAGTGAGTTTTTTGGGAAGAAAGTTTGGTGTGAGGATGGATTGGGTGAGTATCTCTTAAATAGGATTCAACTTTTTATGATGCCGCTGTCCCATTCTGAGGCTTCAATGTAGCTGTCCCATTATGAGGTTTCAACTTTTTATGATGCCGCTGTCCCATTCTGAGGCATCAATGCTGCTATTCCATTCTGAGGCTTCAACTTTTTATGATGCCGCCAAACCATTCTGAGGCATCTACTTTTTATGATGCCGCCAAACCATTATCAGGCATCAACTTATATGATGCCGCCAAACCATTATCAGGCATCAACTTCAACTATTATAAATACCATATCAAGACTCAATCTCAATCACAACTGCCTCTCTTCAAAGGGTTTACAAACTATGGGTGGCGGTTATCACGAATGTGACGGATCTTCAAATGCCCGGCGATACTCTCGCCGGGGATGGCGACTACCATTTTCATCTCCTCCTACTCCTACACAACCTTCGTTCTATACTCCTCCTCCTGCAGAAATAACTCCTCCCGCTCCTACTCAAATAACTCCTCCTCCTGCTCCTACTCAAACCACTCCTCCTCCCCCAGCAGATGATGAGTTCGCTGTAGATGAGTTGGTCTGGGTTGTGGATTATGCCATGGCTTTAAGGGATTTAGACCGTTTAAGGTTATCAGCACCCACCCCCCGGATGCAAGATAGTACACAGATCCCCTAAAACCAGGGTCCAGCCACCACCCCCCCCCCCACCAGCAGGCTACAGCAGCCCCAAACCCTCCTCCTCGTGATCCATATGAGGAGTACCAAGTAATTTAGGATTATATTATGTGTTTATGTAAGCTTTAAATTAGTAATTTAGGATTAGGATTTATGTATTATGTGTTTATGTATTATGTGTTTATGTATTAATGTGTTTATGCACTTTTTTAAATTTGACTGGGAGGCCCAAAAATGGCAGCCTGGGCCGTTTTCAACATAGTGAGTTTTTTGAAAAATGACCTCCTAGCTGTTTTCGGGCCACCGGGATCAGGCCCCGGAGACCCGAAAATGGCCCGGACTTCATGCGACACCCGTATATTAGCCAAGGACAACGTGTCCAAAAGTCCGCTTACCTGACTGGCAGGCCCCGCCAGACTGTACAGAGGCCCAAAAATGGCAGCCTGGGTCGTTTTCAACATAGTGAGTTTTTTGAAAAATGACCTCCTAGCCGTTTTCGGGCCACCGGGATCAGGCCCCGGAGACCTGAAAACGGCCCGGACTTCGTGCGACACCCGTGTATTAGCCAAGGGCAACGCGTCCAAAAGTCCGGTTACCTGACTGGCAGGCGCTGCCAGATTGTACAGAGGCCCAAAAATGGCACCCTGGGCCGTTTTCAACATAGTGAGTTTTTTGAAAACTGACCTCCTAGCCGTTTTCGGGCCACCGGGATCAGGTCCCGGAGACCCGAAAACGGCCCGGACTTCATGCGACACCCGTGTATTAGCCAAGGACAACGCGTCCGAAAGTCCGCTTACCTGACTGGCAGGCCCTGTCAGACTGTACAGAGGCCCAAAAATGGCAGCCTGGGCCGTTTTCAACATAGTGAGTTTTTTGAAAAATGACCAAACCTTTATGAGGCTTCATCTAGATGCCACCAAGCCAATAACGAGGCTTCATGTAGATGCTGCCAAACCATTATGAGGCTTCATCTACAAGCCGCCTTCATGTAGAAGCCGCCAAACCATTATGAGGCTTCATGTAGATGCCGCTGTCCCATTACGAGGCTTCATGTAGATGCCGCCAAACCATTACGAGGCTTCACCTCTTCAAAAGTAGTTGATTCACAAACATGACTCACTCAACTTGGTCCAATCCAAACGGAGTTCCAACTTGGTCCAATCCAACGTCAAAGAATTGTGGGACATATCCCCCACCCTGGTTCTGATTGTTACTAGCCGCAACAGATGCACTAAACCCAGCATCATTGTCAAACGGAGTTCCAGCTTGGTGCTGATTTTCCGGCACGTTTGTCGGCACCCGACGAGGAGCGTGTCGCCGGCGTACCCTTTGAGGTCGTGCTGGTGCTGACAAGTCGATGTCGTCCGTTCTAAGAAGCGTCGGATTTTGTAAGTGTCCGACATCGTGTGACATCATCATACTTTGAAACGCCGTGTTCTGTATATGCTCAAGCTGCGTGGCGAAGGACTGAGGATCATTAAATGCCTGTTGAGAAGACCGGTAAATATCACCCATGGCATCCCTCTGCAAAAAAATTATTAGTTAGAAACCGTAAACTCAAATAATTAATGTATGAATTAGACACGTAAAAATGTTTTACCATCAACTTAATTCTAGCACCGTCGTCTTGGAAACCGCCAACTCGGACCGGTTCTACACTCTGATTGCCAATAAATGCAACGGTACGCCCCGAATACCATTTCATATAACCGGGCTCTGTGGAACTCATCCTTATGGGATCAGACCTGTAAACCGTGTTACGATGGTTATTCCATGCATTGATGTAGGCTTCGTGCCTACGCATCCAGTCCACCCCGTTGTGTCCTTGCCGCCCCAAAGCATGCAATCTTTCAAGCTCAGCCATGGGTACGGTTAGGTTTATTTACGGAGGTATGTACTGGAGCATGTTGAATTGCTTCATAACCCATTGAGGGTAATGATGCTCAACGATCTCAAAGCATATAAGCGGACAACAGCTCGTCCAGCTTTCAATTCCACTTGAACATATAGCCGGTAGCCGATCCAAAACCGAGGTGTAAGGGGTCCAGTTGAACTAAAAACATAAAAACAAACACTTAAGTCAGTTACAAAACACAATAAATGCATGCTTAATACAAAAACAAAAAATAATTACTAACACGGGATTAATAAACATACCATGTTCTCGTTCAACGATTGTAGCTGTGAACGATATGCCCTAAGGTAGTGAGTGGATACCTCCTTGAAGTTTAAGTTGCGGTCTCGCCACCTACAAAATTAACATTTTAAAAAACGTGTTCAGTAAAAAAAAATACAAAGGAATGCCATGCAGACACATTATATTTGTTTGGGCTTTGCGATATATACCGAGCCACTAGCGGACAAGTATAATCAAACCGGTTTGAGGGTGGTCGTGGTGCGAGACACCGAATCCTCACCCATGCCGATATTTGAAGGAGCATTATGGGCCCGGTCACGGTTTTCCTATCCAGCTGGGTGGCATCACAAAGCCGCCTGTAAAGACAACCGAGAACCGCACTGCCCCAACTATAAGATCCTGTTCGGCTTAGGTCTTGTAAAAATCTTAAATAAAAAACATTTAGTCTATTATTGTTATTATCAGGGAACAAAGTGGAACCGATCAAATAAAAAATGATTAAACGAGCACGGATAATGCACGCTTCATCCATAGCCTCAGCTTCAATAAACGGCGCGGTTATTTGATTAATAATAACACTACCCAAAACGGATTTGCCGGACATTTGGTTCTCTGCAGGCGTAACACCTAACCATCGTTGGCACAACCCTATTGCCTCGGCAGTTGTCATTGCATCATCTGCTCGAGACACAACACCTCCCTTGATAGGTAACCCCCACAAGACGTTAACATCTTGTAAGGTGACAGTAGCTTCACCAAATGGTAGGTGGAACGTGTGAGTTTCGGGCCTCCATCGTTCCACCAAAGCTGTTATTAAGGAGTGGTCAACGTATCGATAACCACAATCTATAAGGCCATCAAACCCTGCGGCATCGACAAGGTTACGACCCCGTCCTACAACAGGGTTGTCACGAAGTGCCAGCCATATGCTTCTATCGTTACGTTTTACCATAAGGGGCTCATTGAAGTTTTCATCGTTTACGAAAATGTAAAACGAACGATGTCGATCACGTAGATACAACACATCGTTGCTTAGGGGACCAGGGTGTAAGTTTATGTTTGGATTCATGGTGGTAGGAATTTTTTTGGTATGATTTTTCATAAATTTCAAAGGTTTCTGGTTGAGATTGTAATGGTGATGGTGTGGAAATGGATGTGGGTGGTGCTCCTTCTTCACCTCACCCTCCATTTTATAACCCCCAAGGATTCACTCTTGCACTCTCAAAGACACTATTTGCCTATCAAATCACCTGCAAAACACAAGACCATTGCATGCAATGCTAGAGTTTTGTGAGTGTTTATAGTCTGCAAAAAATGCAGGCCTCCATTGCATGAAACCGCTACAGTACCATTTGGTGGCATCAATGCCTCAATCTGGATTGGCGGGGTCTTGACGACAACAATGGAGAAGCCGCTACACCAATTAGCGGTATCAAGTGACTACACAATCTCGATTGGCGGTATCAATGGAGTGTGGATCTCGATTAGCGGTATCAAAGATGAAGACAACATATGGTTTGGCGGCATCAGTGACTACCTAAATTGGTTCAGCGGCATCACTGCATTGTGTCATAATCCTTCTTTGATACCGCCAAATCAAACCAAGGCATCCCCATTTTTAGTTTTTTCCCAATGCCCCCCAAATGTAATTTGTAAAATGATATCTCTACCATTTATGTAAATGATTCTGCAAAAAGCGATGTCATTAATCAGCTTAAAATTATAATTAAATAATGTCACTTGTCTGAACAGTGCTTCATAAATTAATTAAATAATGTCACTTACTTTAACAGATGTTCTTACAACTGTTACTCTAGATTTGAGCTCCAAATTTAAATTCAAATTTCACTTAAAACCCCTTACACAACTATATAAATGTATCATCTCTCTCTCTCTCTCTCTCTCTCTCTCTCTCTCTCTCTTTCTATCTCTCTCTCTCTCTCTCTCTCAAATAATGAACTGCTCTGAAGGGATATAGTACCAAAAACCAGTAATACCATATAAAAAATTAACTCACACAAAGCTGCACCCAATAAACATGACGCTGGTTCTCCCGTCCCTTCTACGTCAGCGGACCACCATGCGTCTATAACCCAATGGTCGCACGGTCTCCCGCCCGTTTTACATTAGTGGACCACCATGCGTCCATAACTTAATGGACGCATGATCTCCCGCCTGTTTTACGTCAGCGGACTCCAATGCGTCCACAGCCCAGTGGACGCACAATGAAGCTTCTTCGGAAAGATAAGTGAACCTTCGTCGACACGACTGAAAGATACCTCTTAGGGCAACATCGAGACACACACCCCAGGGCAGGTTTGCCCTGGACAACTGTTCCTGACGCAACAGGCTGCCTGTCAGAGTACTCAACCAATCAAAGGTTGCGCCCAGCCTGACACCCAGAAAGGACGATGACGTGGCAGCTCCCCAGCCAAGATATCTCTGACAGAAGACTTTATCAACCCCTGCTTGTCTCAGCTTCTAGATAAAGGATGATTACCCACCGCCCTGGAGTAGCCAACAGGCGGACGCCACGTGTCCGCCGCCCATCAACGTCCACTCTACGGACACCACGTGTATTTCCGTCAGGACGGTAACATCCCCCCTTTCTCTTCTTTTTTACCAAAGCCACTTGCACCAATTGGGCTTGAGGACTTGGGCCGGAAACCAAGAGACACCTCTACCTGGGTCGGGCCCCACTAAGGGTAGAGGATGGGCTGAGGAAGTCGAACGTCGAGGTACTATAAAAGGAGGAGTCCCTTCTCCTTTGAATGGCATCCGATATTCACTAAAACTTCCATCGAAAAGACTACAAGCACATCGTACTTTTCCAACCCCATGTTTTATTTACTAACGTTTAGAGTCTCCGCTCTTCTAATCTGTAGTCTCTTAACATCCTTGGTCTTGTCTTTAGACCCATACTTTTCTAAACACACATTATACAAATAATCCGTAGAATCACTACCAAGATCGCCCCTAACTCGGCAATCTAGGATTCGTGTTTCTTCATTGGCGTCATCCGTGGCCTTACCAAGATCTGCCATTTTTTCTACAAAAATGACAAATTCGCACACCTAAAACCTGGTGCGGTGACAGTGGATCGAACACGTGACCTTCAGATCATATGGGATGTACGCAAGGTGCGTACTTATTCTGACAAAGCTGAGCACTTAGGCTATGAAGCTTTTTACTCTATTTTCAATCATTTGGAGGTTTGAACCTTTATCTCATGCCAATTATAGTAGAGATGATCAATCGAGCGTAAAGCTTACACAGAGTGGAAGTTGCTGATTGAGTTTTAGTCACGAATTAATTAGGAGGGTCTAAATTTGCGGGGGAAAACAACAATGAAAGATTTTGGGTGTTTAGCCGATTTGTGAAGATTCGAAGACAGTGTTAGATATACGTTTGAGGATTACATGAAGAATTGATAGCATCATTCTCGGGGGAATATTGTTGGGTCAAAATAGAGAATGATGTTATCAATCACAAATGACCTTAATGAAGATAGAAGGTGCCGTTGTGAAGTTTGTTATCGAGCGACTTTAGGATTAGCATTGAATATGTTTAGCAACTTTATATTGTAACTAATTTAGTAGTTTTCCAAGTAAGTGGCGGCTTGCTTGGAGGGCAAGGCTCAGGAGCTATAAATAGGACACTAGACACCATAGAAAGGTGTGCATTTTGGAGCCACCACCCCGGGGGAGCTCACCCGGGGTGGGAAATTATCTTGTCATTTGTTTATTGCATTCAATGAAAGTTTTCTTTGTTCAATCCAATATCTATCTATGTTTCTTATATTAGTTGTTTGTTTTTGGCTCAAATTCACCCGTCTCTATATTTATATCAATTCAAGGCTTAAACAAGATTATTTGGGAATATCATAGACCTCCAAATGTGTCAAATGGCACAAAGACGTGTTGGTTCTCCAGACATCCAGCTTCATGTTTAATAAATTTCTAGGATTCTGCTCTCAAGGCTGCTTGCCCTTCCACAAATCCTGAATCTTGAAGTCCCACCAACGGAGACACCCCTGTGAGATCAACGCATGCATATCCGATACCATACTAGTCAGGTATATTTTGAATAACTGAGTCAGGTATCAACCAATCTCATACCCGTCTTTTACCCGCAAATTGTTTTTTTTTCCACACATATCCGATACCATACTAGTCAGGTATCAAGTATACACGTCCAAAGTGTTTCAGGTTTCGGTATACCCATCAACATGAGCTCTTTCTTTCTTTTTTTTTTCTTTTTTTTTTTCTTTTTTCTCCGCCGACAACTCACCTCAAGTCAACATTCTATTCATTACTTTATGCTCAAGTCTTTACAAAGTAAACGCTTCTTTTAATTTAATATTCATTAATACATACAAACACTAAGAAATCATGCAGAAGCTTTGCTTAGTGTCCCGATCAGTAGTTTTTTTGTTAATGATGTATCTTCTTCATCCAGTGAAGACTTTGGATTCAGTTTCATCAATGGCCAATAATATTAGTTCCCTGTTAATTCAGAGTTACAATCATAATGTCAATTTTAGCAGAGGAAGTGGCTTGTTATACATCCCGTGGCGTGGTTAGTATTCAGAACTGAATGTTTTTGCACCTATTGATATAAGATAACATGATCTTTATGTTTTTGTGTGCAGATGAAAATGGAAACTTTCCACCTTTTAAAACCAGGTACGTCGTACGTTCGCAGTACGTCTAAATATTAGGTAAATGATGATAGAAACCTATAGAAAATATATATAAAAAAGTTATATCTCAGTTTTATAAACCTTTCTCGCTTTTGTGTGCCTCTTGCTTTTTAAACCAAACTTAGGACTAGGGATGGGATGGGATGGGATGGGATGGGATGGGATGCCGTACCGATAACCGTATCGGTACCGAAAATATCGGTACCGAATTTGAAAAAAAGTGATTACCGAAAACCGTACCAAATATATTGGTCCAAATATATTGGTACGGTACGGGTATTAGTATCGGTACCGATAATTAATAAACAAATGAGTTGGGATCGTTGTTGAAAATTTTTGAAGTACAGATTATTATCGGCTAATGGTGAAAGTTTGGATTATTAAAATCCAATACCCCTTTATTTTTTGATTTTTTGAGCCCTCGTACCCATGTTAAATCGGTAGTCGTATCAATATGTAAGGGTAACAAATAGGTAAAATTGGTTTGAATACCAATATGACATGGGTACAAAATAAGTAAAATCGATACGAGTACCATATATACAAAAATATGAAGTAAAGCATAATACTAAATTAATTCCTATACAAAATTCTGTACCAGTACCATTAATACCGAAAGCACCGAATACCGAAATTAATAAAAGGGGGTGTCGATACTTGTACGGAATACCCAAAATCGATACGGGTACATGTTTGAGTAGTTGGGAAAAAATCACATCCCTACTTCGTACCATGGCGTTCTAACAAAGAATTTATATTCACATGATCTCTGGTTAGATTTGTTTTGTTTGATCATCTAAGCTGTTCAAATACTCCAATCTTTTGCTCAATCGATGGTTGGATTTGTTCAATCAGTGTCGAAAAACAATGGTCTAAGAACTAATTTGTTCATATACTGCTAAACTGCATAAGGCGTCGCATCAGACCGCTTTACGTATGCATCATTCTTTTTCGGATTGTTGTTATCTTTTGCAGCTCAGTCGACCCAGCCTTTCGTTTACAATGGTACAAAATGGCCATAGGTGGAATTATAGTAGGAGTGATACTTGTGGTATTGTTCCTTGCTGGATGCTTATATAATGTTTATACAAAGAAAAATGCTGAAATAAGTACTTCAGTGTTGAAACCGAATGATGCACAGGTTCAGCTTATGCATGTTCAAGGTATCTCTCATTTTTCGTTTGCCTTTTGGTACTGGTCTAAACGCATCGGGTTGGTTTGATCAGTAAATACTATCTTTTATTCGGTTTTGTTGTATTTTTTATAATAGTGATTGTGATAGTCATGATAACGAATACACTATTATTATATAAGGAAAATTTGAGTTTAACAATCTAAACTATGAACCATTGGCTAGTACGGATTATTATCGGTCAGTGAGTCATGGTTTGGATTATTTAAGTCATTTTGCCTTATTATAATGATAATCTAGATAGATAGATAACATACGAGTTTGGAAGTTGTATGCATTAAACTAGACTTTGGGCGACTACCATATGTTTGACCCGTAGCTCATAAACTAAAGACATGTTGCTCATAGTGTTGTTTGGTAAAGTGATGTTGATGTTGTTTTTTCGCACGTTTTGTGGACCTTTTGCGGTAATAATGTATTGATCTGTCTTCTCTTTCAAATGTAGCCCTTGATGATTCTTTGATTACAAGTATAACAATTGACAAATCAGTGGAGTTTTCATATGAAGAGCTTTCTAAAGCCACAGATGACTTCAAACTTGATAATAAGATCGGTCAAGGTGGTTTTGGTTCTGTTTACTATGCAGAGCTCAGAGGCGAGGTTTTGAACTATAGTTTTATATCTTTTTTCTGCTGCTACAGTTATGTGTTATCGTTCAATCTGTACAAAGTTACAGGTTCACTATATGTTTAGATTATTGTTATCAGTGGCGGATACAGGATTTTATTGTAGGGTGGGCATTTTATTGGTCGGCTAAAAATGGAACAGAGAAATAAAAAAGAATCTCATAAAATGACATGGTTCATTAAATACTTAAACATAATATAAAAATACCTCGACTACAGTTGTCCTCGACGTGTTTTCATCTTTTGGAAACGCTCGATTACCTCTTCATCAGTAACATTGATAAGTTCGTCAACTTCTACAGCACAAATTACGCAAGCGTTCAAGAAGTCATCGCCAATACGATTGCGCAAACTTGACTTTACACGTTTCATCGCCGAAAAACATCTCTCAACAGATGCGGTTGCAACAGGCAAAACTAATGATAGCTTCAATAGTCGATAGACCAAATGATAAGACAGATGTTTCCTAGTCTCCACCATCACTTTAGCAAGGTCTGCGACACCATTCAGGTTAGCAAACTTTGTGTCTTTTAGAACACTATGATGATACAAGGGAAGTTGATGCTCAAGCGTAATCTTTGCTTCATCATCAAAATCATATGGATAGAACTCACTCAACCGAATTATTTTTGTTGTGTCAAATTGAGAGAAAGAGTCACGCGGACTCAAAGCCGCCATATTTTTAAGTAATTCCATGTTTATCTCATTAAAACGATCACCAAATTCTTGAAGCAACATATCCACAATAGCATTAAAGCAATCAAACTTAAAATGATGTTGATTGGTGATTTTGTTCCTTTGTCTCCGAGATCCAGCATAATCTTCCGCCATGTTCAAATTTTGAATATCATTCTTTCTACAAAAGGTAGATGCTTTTTCTAAAACTTGATCAAATCCATGCTCTCTAAAATTTTGCAAGACTGCTTTGGTTGATTCCACCAATGAAACTGCTTCTAATATCTCTTGATCTTTTTTTTGAAGTCCTCTTGATAAACTATCTGTGAGCCCTAAAATGTGCAACATCAAATGTAGATAAAACACAAATTCGAAAGTCTCAAAATATTGTAAAATACCATGTGCTTGACTTCTGCTAGAATCATTAGGGCATTCTTTTACAATATATGCAAGCACTTTAACAATTGTTGGAAACAAATCAACCAAGCGCATTAATGTTTTGTAGTGAGAGTTCCACCGTGTATCTCCTGGTCGTGCAAGAGAAAGCTCTTGATTTAACCCACTTCCAGTTTTAATTAACCCACTATTAATGGCTTTTGCTACTCTTTCTCTCTCAGTTTCTCGAATAATATCATTTCTTTTACAAGAAGCACAAACCACATTCATCAAAGTGGCCACCTTCTCAAAAAAACTAGCAACACCCAATTGTTTTTTTGCTACCTTCACAACCACCAACTGGAGCTGATGTGCAAAACAATGCACATAATACGCCGATTTGTTTTCATCTAAAATCTTCGCCTTCAACCCATTAAACTCGCCACGCATGTTGCTTGCCCCATCGTAACCTTGACCTCTTAGCTGGCTCAAACTCAAGTTATGTTTTGCAAAAAAAGTGTCAATTGAAGACTTCAAACATAAAGAAGATGTTTCCATCACATGTACAATTCCTACAAACCTCTCTTTGATAACTCCATGTGTATCAACATATCTTAAAACAATAGCCATTTGTTCCTTATTAGATACATCACTAGACTCATCAACTAATAATGTAAACACATCGTCACCGATTTCATCAAATATGCGTTTAACCACTATTTCTTCAAAACAATGAGCAACATCCTTTTGAGTATTTGGACACAAATATTTATTATTACCTGGAGCTTTTGGTAACTTTTTTAATTCTTCATTTTGACTTATGATTAAATCCATTAATTCCAAAAAAATACCTTTAAAACTTGAAGTTTCACTCTCATCATGGCCTCGAAATGGTAATGCACATTTCAAACAAAACCTACAAGCTTGAATTGTAGCAGTCAACCGAATTCGATTTTCTTTTCTCACTACATCATCTTGCCTATCAATGGCAACAGTAATAGACTGAGCTTGATTTACTAAATCTTCACATTTTTGAAGGGCTTTATGATGAAAACTATCAACATCACCAACGTGTTTATCAAATCTTGGCTCTTTCCAATTTTGATAGCCTGTTGTCAAAAAAGCTTCACGCCCACCTTCATTAGCTATGCCAAGGCCAGCATAATCTCTACATAAATAACAACATAAACAAAAGGCTTTGTCCGTTTTTACACTATACTCTAACCAACTACGATGATCATCAAACCAAGTAGCTTTGAAACGTCGGTTACTTTGTCCCATCTTTGTTTGTGGAAATTTATGTTCACGTGGTTGGCATGGTCCTTTTAACCAATATTTTCTCCTAATTTCATCTCTCTGATTTGGATGATAATCTATAATTCTTATCCTATCGGCAGGATCCCACGGAAGATTATCCAAATCAACTAATTTGGGCATCGAAGGAGTCGACACGGGTCTCGGAGTATTACTAGATGGAATTTCACTTGAAGATGGAACTTCATCTGACAATGGAATTTCACTTGAAGATGGAGCTTTTCTTTTTAAGAAACCGTTTAGAGTTGCTACATTAATAACAATTATAAATCAATTTATCAATTTACACAAACAAAACAACTTACCAACAATCAAGATTCAAGAGATAAAAACGCACCTTGTTTTACTTTACGTGAAGACATCACAAAGACACTAAAATAATCAAATCACGAACGATCCAATGCAAAGCAATATATCAAAAATAAAAATCTGTAATATGTTTTAAAATAAAGAAATCAAATTGCAATAATCAACTTATCAAGAATCAAGAAAAAATAACAAAAAAGAAATATCATCAACTTATCAAGAATCAAGAGATAAAAAATAACAAATAGGAATGAAATCAATATCAAGATGGAAGACTTACGAATTTATGGAGTGTGGTCGCTGGTCGATTATCGCTGATCCAAACTTATAATCTTTGATCGATAAAGAGCAAAAAAAAGAATGTAAAAAAACCTTAGGTAATAGGCGGGGTATTAGAAGTATTAAATCTGGTTGCCGACTTCCGTAATTATTATATAGGCTAAAATTATTATATGGCGTAGTGGGCTTCAAATTTATTATATGGGCTAATAAATAATAATAGTGATATTGGGTTGAAGCTACGGTGGGCAACAGCCCACCCTCCCAAAGAACGACATCCGCCACTGATTGTTATCCTATTGAATACGCTAAATATCTTTAAAAGCTTGTAAACTTTGGACAAAGAAGCCTTTAAAAATCTAGCTGTTTTGACATGTTACCCAATCCTACCTATTATGCCGCGCCTGTACTATTTATGAAAACTCAATAATACAATAATTATTATGTTCTTTTACTTAAAGACTATACTGATGAATGTATGATAATGTGTTTTTGTGTTTGTCTGGCATTTTATCTTGTTTTTCTAAATTGTCAAAGCGGTGCAGAAAGCTGCTATCAAGAAGATGGAAATGCGAGCATCACGGCAATTTCTTGCTGAACTAAAGGTTTTAACT
The DNA here is from genome assembly GCA_028751855.1 of Ambrosia trifida. Lineage (NCBI taxonomy): Eukaryota > Viridiplantae > Streptophyta > Magnoliopsida > Asterales > Asteraceae > Ambrosia > Ambrosia trifida. The sequence goes on along the minus strand of CM054132.1, from coordinate 55,335,534 downwards.
CATACACGTCATGTAAACCTGGTAAGATGTGTTTATTTACAATTCCTGAGTTGATATATGGTGTCTATAGGTGGAAAAATAGACGCGTCTAGTGTGCTGACCGGGAAATGTGTCAAATCAAGTCTGCACCCGGAATAGGTTATTTTCTATATGGGTCGGGATGGGTTGGCCCACAAAGTTTTTTGTTCTCTTTATCTTGTAATTTATGATAATTTCGTGCATTAACTATGATTACAAAAACTAGATTATTAATATATATATATATATATATATATATATATATATATATATATATATATATATATATATATATATATATATACAGGGGTAGGTTCTCGTACAAACACTTTTTTCGGTACGAACTGAAGGAAAAAACACGCGGGACATTTATAACTAGAGTAATTATATACTCTAGTTATAAATGTCCCGCGTGTTTTTTCTTTCAGTTCGTACCGAAAAAGTTGGTTGTATTTGATCATTTTCCTATATATATATATATATATATATATATCAAATTAGCGTTTTAAATCGATTTGGGTCACTTTTGATCCATTCCATTTTAAACAAGATGTTAACGTCTATTCCTTTGAGTTTTACATGTTAGTTAAAGATAAAATACAATCCGAATCAACTATATTCTGGGCAAATGTGTTGATCATTGCCATCTCTAATATCTTCAAAATGATATATGAATTCTTACATTTCGACCATATGTGATGCAGGTGCGTTTAATAGGATACTGTGTTCAGAGATCCCTTTTTTTGGTCTATGAGTACATTGAAAATGGAAACTTAAGTCAGCATTTGCATGGATCAGGTCAGATCAATTATATTTGAAATTAAACACACGTTTATGATACTGAATGAAGTCAAACAAAGACAAATTTATTCGGTATTAACTTTTGATTACAGAAAGGGCCCCCCTACCATGGTCTACACGAGTCCAAATTGCACTTGATTCAGCAAGGGGCATAGAGTATATTCATGAACATGCTGTCCCCGTAGGACATGTACATTGTGATATTAAATCAGAAAATATATTGATCGACAAGAACTTCCGTGGGAAGGTTTGCATACAATTATCTGATCATAATTATATAATTGTGATCATAGAAAATCGTTATGGTCCAGAGTGAGATAGGATGGCAAATAAATCCCTACCCGATGGGTAAAACCCTAAGCATTTGGGACAGGTATTCAAGTATGTGATTAGGTGATACCGCTCGCCCCAATTACTTAAAACATATATACTCAATTACCTGAAAAATGCTTTCAAACATTGTCTTATTTTTTTTTTTCATTTTTTATTTATCTTTTGGTAATGGAGTAATTTACTAATCCACTAGTTTTTAGTTTTTATATTTCTAATTTTCCTGTGTAATAAATTTATGAAAAAAGTAAGAAATGTTTTAGCAAGTCCCAAGGAATAAATTTTAACCACCTAACGGGCATACTAAGTACCTGACGGGTAATTACCCGAAAAAACCGGTTTGGTATTAAACTGGCCACGAGACACTATTTACAAGACTTTGTATTATCAATATATGTCCCAAACTTGTCTCCTTGCCATCCCTTATTGGTCGTGTCTCATTAATAGTTCTGATTTACTTGCTTAGTGCTTACTATTAGGTTGCAGATTTTGGTTTAACAAGGCTGACTACAGATGGAAGCAGTTCTGGTCCTGTGGCTGGTCCTGCGGGTACATTCGGATATATGCCATTAGAGTATATCTTCTTCTTTTAGTACATTTGCTCATCTAGTATGTCTTTTTACCAAAAGGCCTTGATGCCCATAGTTATATGTAGGCTCACAAAATCCTTCATCATAGTCATAGTGGGTGGCCTATTGATGGAAAAATTCGACCCATTTGTTTATGAATGGGTCAATTTGGGTAAAATTCAATCTCAAGCTGGTTAGCTTGAAATTTTAAAATTAAAAAAGATATAGTCAACCTTCAAGACATTATTTGTTCATAGAAAAGCCAAGAGAATGAACGTTGCGGGTCAGCTCTTTCTCGTTGGTGTTGTATATCACCGTTTGGCTAGGTCTCATGGGGAGGTTAGGGTCATTTATCAAGTTCTCTAATGATTGGATGGATGCAGGTATGCGCGGTATGGCGATGTTTCTCCAAAGGTGGATGTGTTTGCATTTGGGGTTGTACTTTATGAACTTATCTCAGCTAAGCCAGCCATAATAAGAGCAACTGACCCTAATGTTGATCCGAAGGGCCTTGTTGCATTGGTACGTTTTAAAAATCCGCAAACCTTTTTAGCTGATTATGTTGGTTTTTTTTCCATAGATGTTGATTTCTAGTTTTCTAGACAGCAACTAATCATGAGCTCAGTCTTGACAATGTACAGTTTGATGAGGTTCTTAGTGTGGCAAATCCAAAAGATGACCTGGTCAAAATAATTGACCCTAGGTTGGGGGATAACTACCCTCTGGCTTCAATGTATAAGGTAAATCTTTTCAAAAGAACAAATACTAAAAATGATAATTTTGTCAGCTGACTCAAAATAACATAATTTGTAACTCGGTTGCAGATGGCTCAACTTGCAAAAGAATGCACACGTGAGGATCCCCGACAAAGGCCAAGCATGCACACTATTATGGGTGCATTGATGACTCTTTCGTCATCCAAGTAAGAGTAGAATGTTGGCTCCTTTCACGACCCCCCAAGCATCATGTCAACCTAATAGTGAACATTGTGTTCCTCATTTTTGTATGTATCTTCTTCAAGATTCTCCTTAAATATGCAAGTGTTATGTAATGTGACAAATCGTCTATGTAATTATTTTTTTACTTAATGAATATTCTATGGATGCACATTCCAATGGGTAAAAATATGACTTGGTTAAGAGATCTTGAATTCAACTTCATATCGATGCTCTCTAGAAGGCGGTTTTAGTGTCACTTTTGATTACCATATCATCTATACACATGTTTAAATTCATGCCAATATGGTTTTTGAAAGCGTGTCCATCATGTGTTGCGTCCTTAGTCTCTGATATGTGTAGGATAAGTTTCACTATGTGTAGGATAAGTTTCAAATAACTAAATCGAGAGAAGATGTTTGTTTCGATTACAGGAAAAATGTTGATGTGTGTAGTATAATATATATCATCATCATCATTATAAATATCAAGCCGTACACCTAAAATATGAACACTTAGAGAGTCTTAATTAGTGCATGACATTTTCAACCGCTGCTTGCACAGAACACACTCATGTTCATTAGACTAAACCGACTCATCATCCTCGGACTTCACTCATTTGTAATCGAGCCAATTAACAGACAACTAAGCCATCATTGATTGAACTATAACAAAATAAAATATTTAAAGAGTTAGGGTTTTAAATAAACACATGTCGCACCCTCAAATTCCACTTGCGGGGTTTTACCGTGAGGTGCGTGACATATCAGGATCTCACAATAAACCATAACTATATGATATGAAAACAAGTAATAGAAACCCAATAGTTTAAAAGTTTAATCCCATAAGTACAGCGGATGCATTTCTAAAAGTTTACAACTCAAAATATGAATAGTTCAAACGTTTGAAACAAAGTTTTACATAATGCAAAACCGGATGAGACACTGTGCGACCCGCGTGCGCCTAATCCGTGCTGCTACCTTAGTGACCTGAGAAAACATGATATGTTAGTCAACACATGAAGTGTTGGGAGTCATAGAGTTTTAAGTTGTAAGATTAGTAAGTAAGTTTGTAAACCAGAACCACGATCCTTACATCGATACCTGATGCTAGCTATACATCGTTACATGATACTAAAGCGTCGTGAACCATTGCTAAACGTTAGTAAGTTAGTAGGATGCCTCTAGTACCTGTCATCGGTTATCAATCGGTGCCGTAAGTTAGATAGGACAAATATGCACACGTCCGACCTCCAGTCGACCCGAGTGGGGCTTGCAGGGCCTAATAGATCTATTCACACTTTCCTCGCTATGTATCCACATATTCATGGTTCACAAAAAGGAGAGGACATACAATGAAAAGTCTCCTAGTACCCATGTGATATAATGCAATACCGTGGTCTAAAGAAAATAAGTTTATCTAGCATGTTTCTCCCCCGAAAACGAAAACAGTAAAATGTGGGGCTGTGAAACTCACCTTAGGTTGTGTTCTTCAAGACAATAAAATACTAGACTTGTTATGGTAGTCCCGACTACTGGAAACCTACCATGAATAGTCTATAAGTGATTATCCGATGATACATTTATAAGATAACCCCTGGTGTCCAAGACCTAGACACTGAATGTTTGCAAAAGCGTTTAACGTTTGAAATGACCACCCAAGATAAGACAAGACACGACATCCCATTGGTGTCCCGATACCCCTGTGTTATCCAGATACAAGTAAACAAGTAATCATGAGTAGATACGCACCAAATACGAATAACGGTTCACCAAGTCTAGCATATACATAACGCGTGATACTAGAGGCTGCGATTTAGCTCTCGGTTCGTACTGCACTCAAGACCGAACCGACATTGTTTCAATTGCCCGGTACATAAACACCGACGACGTTAACAATATTCTAAAATATAATCCAACTGTACCTAATCTTACTTGTATCCCATCATATGTGAGGATTAACCTACCATTCAGATGTGAATGTATCGATGGTGAGGTCTTAGTACATGTGTTCAACTATGATCTTACATCTGTCGATACGTATTAGTCGATAGCACAAGAGAGGTATGCTAACTTGACAACTGGAAACTGGATCAACAGGTTTAATAGTTATGATCCTAGTCGTTTACCTGGTGGTGGTAATATGAATGTGTCGGTAAATTGTTCATGTGGGGATCGTTCGATTTCAAAGGATTATGGTTTGCTTATAACGTATCCTCTTTGTCCTGAAGAGACTTTGGAATCGGTTTCATTAGAAGCAAATCTTAGTTCCAAATTAATTCGGAGTTATACTCCGGATGTCAATTTCAGCCAAGGAAGTGGTTTGATATATATATTTCGGGCCGAGGTTAGTATATGGTCAAAGAATTTGTTCATTTCATCTAATTTACTTGCTTATACATAGTTGCATTTTGGGTTAAGTTTTGTTGTTTAGGTAACCTAATTAAATGTGCTTTGATAATGACAAAGTGGAACATGGATTAGGGGTGAGCAAGCCTTAACAGTTAACCGAAATTAAATTATAACGACCTACTGAGCCGATAATGGAGATTAACAGACGGTTATGGTTAAGGTTATTTGATTAATCAATTTATTGGTTATGGTTATTGTTATGGTTAAAGGTAAATGGAACCTTAACCATTGGCTAGTACAGAATATTATCGGTCAATGAGTCATGGTTTGGATTATTTAAGTCATTTTGCCTTATTATAATGATAATCTAGACAGACAGACAGACAGACAGACAGACAGACAAGCAGACAAATAGATAGATGGCATACGAGTTTGGAAGTTGTATGCATTAAACTATACTTTGGGTGACTACCATTTGTTTGACCCGTATGCTCATAAACTAAAGACATGTTGCTCATAGTGTTGTTTGGTAAAGTGATGTTAATGTTTTTTCGCACGTTTTGTGGACCTTTTGCGGTAATAATGTATTGACTTGTCTTCTCTTTCAAATGTAGCCCTTGATGATTCTTTGATTACAAGTATAACAATTGACAAATCAGTGGAGTTTTCATATGAAGAGCTTTCTAAAGCTACAGATGACTTCAAACTTGATAATAAGATCGGTCAAGGGGGTTTTGGTTCTGTTTACTATGCAGAGCTCAGAGGCGAGGTTAGGAACTATGGTTTTATATCTTTTTTCTGCTGCTACAGTTATTTGTTATCGTTCAATCTGTACAAAGTTACAGGTTGACTATATGTTTAGATTATTGTTATCCTATTGGATACACTATATATCTTTAAAAGCTTGTAAACTTTGGACGAAGAAGCCTTTAAAAAATCTAGCTGTTTTGACATGTTACCCAATCCTACCTATTATGCCGCACCTGTACTATTTATGAAAACTCAATAATACAATAATTATTATGTTCTTTTACTCAAAGACTATACTGATGAATGTATGATAATGTGTTTTTGTGTTTGTCTGGCATTTTATTTTGTTTTTCTAAATTGTCAAAGCGGTGCAGAAAGCTGCTATCAAAAAGATGGAAATGCGAGCATCACAGCAATTTCTTGCTGAACTAAAGGTTTTAACTCATACGCTTCATGTAAACCTGGTAAGATGTGTTTATTTATAATTCCCGAGTTGATATATGGTGTCTATAGGTGGAAAAATAGACGCGTCAGGTGAGCTGCCTGGGAAACGTGTCAAATCAAGTCTGCACCCGGAATAGGTTATTTTCTATATGGGTTGGCCCACGAAGTTTTTTGTCCTCTTTATCTTGTAATTTATGATAATTTAGTACATTAACTATGATTAACAAAACTATATTATTAAAATATACTTATATAGGTTTTTTCAAATTAGCATTTTAAATCGATTTGGGTCACTTTTGATCCATTCCATTTTAACCATGATGTTAGCATCTATTCCTTTGAGTTTTACATGAAATAAACAAGAGTTTTGTTGGCCATTAAAAAAAATACGTGAAAACAAAAGCAGAGCAACTGCTTCCAAAATGGCCGAAACATTCAAACAAAGACGAGGCAGCGTGTTTAGAGAATCAGCATGTGTTCATTCCGTTTGCCTTCGACACTTTTGGATCACTTGCCCCTGAGGCAGTTCGCTTTTTGGAGCGGGTACAGAAGGTGGTCCACAGTGACTCGCAAAGCCCGAGGAACCAAGGGTTTGTATTTAGTAGAATAGGTTTTGCTATTCAAAAGAGGATAGCGGCGCAGCTTGTTGCTCGCTTACCCATTATCCAGATGTAACTTGGTTATTACGTATCGAAATTAAAATGTAAAATATAAGCTTTAAAACAAATAGTAATAATAGGAGTACAATTTAAACAAAGACTATTCTAAGTCGCCTCCAATCAACATCCATGTCTATAAGCACTCAATCAATAGTATTAAACTATTAATAAGTGTAACCGTCCATGAATTTGCACTAAATAATATAAACTGAACCAAAGGCACTTGATCATGTTAGCTTTCCGATTAGTAGTTTTGTTGAGTTGTTTAACTTCACCAGTTAAATCTACATGTAACACAGGTTGTGATTTAGCACTCGCTTCATACTACCTCGAATCAGGAAGTGAGATCGTTCGACTATCCGAGTATATAAACCACTACTAGAAAACTGAGCAATTGCGACCGCATTTTCGGTCGCAAAACGGTTGCAATTGCTCTTTTGCAACCGTTTTACGACTGAAAATGTAGTCGGAAAAACACTCGACGCAAATTCCCTATTGCGACTAAGTTGCGACCGCTTCTACTTTTTGCGACTGCTAGAATGATCGCAAATATTGCGACCGCTCTACTTTGTTTTGAGACAATTGTATTGCGACGTTTTTGCGACCGCATAAATTGCGCCTGTCTTGTGACTGCTTGCATTTTACAACACCCTATTCTTCTAGTACATCAGCACTTCCACATGCAGATGAGCTTGACCTGCTACCTTGCTGCAACATATAATTTGAATCATTTAATGTCGATGTTAAACATAATCCTTCAAGATCATCCCAAGACATAAAAAATAGAGACATTGCAAAATATAAGGGTAGGGCGGAGCGGGTAACTGGACAAACATGTAACTTTTTAGTACATACCAAAATGGGTTCGAGTTGGTTGGACAAACATACAAACACTTTTCAATAAATAAATAGTTTGTTAAATATGATTGCATAAGCTATGTTATCACAATAACAAGCAAACTTTTATTACTGAAACGATTTTGGAGGTTTTATCAATTTGGATACACTTTGGATGACTATGACCCGTTTACCGTTTACCGTTTTTGGTTTTTTAGTTAATCTATAAGCTTAACCAATTTGACCCTTCAGAGATAACCACAAACCAAACCACTCATGTATAGGTATGCATTGAAATTGCCAGCTTTAAGACTAAAGGTTTGGCTATAATTTACTAAAAGCTGAAACAAAATTCAACCTTTGCAACTCTTGCTCCACAGACGGCTGCTAATTAATATGGATGACCCGGTAGAAATATTTACAGTGTTTGATCACCACCTGTTCCAACGATGTCCACTGCATCACCTAACCCTTCTAATATTTCACAAACATTATAGAAGTTGGTTCATTTTTAATTAAAAAAAAATTGTTACTGTGGTGCATCATCTAACAAATTTTTATGGTAGTCCATACCTAGGTTAAACATCCTCAATCTGCAACTAAGTGAATCATAATCCCTATCTAATTACTTTTTTTTTTTTGTTAAAATTTGATGCAGTGGATACCTATTGATTCAAAACAACATTCTAAGCATACACGTGAGAAAATACATTCTTGCTTCAATGATGGAAGTGATACTAGTTTAATATTAAATTCATTTAGTTAAAACACGACACTTTTAATGCAAATAACAAAATCAAGAGCTAGCATGGATAGTATGTAAAACCATATAACAACACTAGCAACAACAAAGCTTCAACTAGTAAAACAAATGATCCATTTCATTGCTAAAGTCAATATTACAACGCCTTTGACATTGGATACGCTTTACCGATCAAATTTCAATAAAACCAGCTAATGAAACCAAAACCTAAACCAAAACCGAATCTCAATCCAAAACAAACACCATAACTCATCATTAATAACAGCACATAATATATATATATCAGCAACAACACTAGCATATCAATACTATAAGGTTAAGCAAAAACCGAAACCAAAACCAAAACCGTAAACAAAAGAACCACAAACAGCCACCAAAAATCATTAAAGCAAGTCATAGGTTCGAATCTATTACAATCAAATACTATACAATAATAACAATCAGATCTGTATAACAATAATAACAATAGTGACTAACACAACAATTAACTGATGGTTCGGATCTGGATATACCTTCACAAACTCTTCGATAGTGGATTGTAGCTTCGATGTTTTTGTTTAGCGTTCGAACAGAGAGCAAGCATCGAAGGTAGCTGGAACCAATAACTAATGGTTCATCAGGCTGATACCTAACATTAAAAAAAACCTTACATTATCAATTTAGCAGTTAATAATAATATAACTGATGGTAACTGCAATCGTAACTGCACAACACAATCACTAATTGCCCAATAACTGAGCATCTAAATCACACATCTCACAATTCAAACATCCGATCTACCTCAACAATACGTAATGACATAAAACCACACATAATAATAAACAAATTCAACCACGAGAAACAACAATCTGACAGTATTAACAGCATCAGCATCAACAAACTTGACATAACCAGTAACGAGCATACAGATCGATATAAAATATTATAAATACATCAAACAAAACAAAACAAAAATAATTACAATATGTGAATAGATAAGTGAATAATAATAATAATAATAATAATAATAATAATAACTAAGATAAAAATAACTAAATTATACATTCTATCTTGTTTTGAAATTAGGAATCGATTATGTTTTATTATTAAATAAAAGTTAATAATAATAATCACTAACTGCAATCCCAATAACTGTACAGAGCTTCATGAATAAACAGATTCATCAGATAAATAAAACCTAACAACGATCGTTAATAAAAAAAGAGGGAGGGAGAGAGAGAGAACCGGAATTGAGGAATTGACAATGCGATTGAAGGTCGAAGGCGATGAAGGGTTTTATGGCGATTGAAGGTCGAAGGCGATTGAAGGGTTTTGAATGGTGAATGGTGAATGGTGAATGGTGAAGGCTGATAAGGTTTTATTGTATTTTTTTTAGTTTTTAGTGAAATTATAAAATTACCCTTACTCTTTAATTATTACTGCGACCGTTTTGACGGTCGCAAATTGCGCGGTCAGAACGCGGTCACAAATCCCACAATAATGATTATACTTTAACGTTTTTTGATTGTTTTGCGACCGAAAGTAATCGGTCGCATCATTTGCGATCGTTTTATGACCGTTTTGTGGTCAATCGCAAATGTTGCTACCGATAATAGATCGGTCGGAAAAAGATTGCTAATTTTGCGACCGCTTTTTATGGTCGCAAGTTCTGGTTGCAATTGCTTATTTTTCTAGTAGTGAACACCAACGTCAGCAATATTCTCAAGTATAATCCAAACACCATCCCTAATCAGGATAGTATCCAGTCATATGTGAGGATTAACCTACCATTCAGTTGTGATTGTATCAAAGGTGAGTTCTTAGGACATGTGTTCAACTACAATGTTACATCTGTCGATACGTATGAATCGATAGCACAAGAAAGGTATGCTAACTTGACAACTGGAGACTGGATCAAGAGGTTTAACACTTATGATAGCAATAGTTTGAATGATACTGGTAATATTAATGTGGCGGTGAATTGTTCGTGTGGAAATAGTAAGATTTCAAAGGATTATGGTTTGTTCATAACGTATCCTCTTCGTCCTGGGGAGACTTTGGAATTGATTTCATCAGAAGCAAATCTTAGTTCGGAATTAATTCAGAGGTATAATCCAGGTGTCAATTTCAGCCAAGGATTTGGTTTGATATATATCCCGGGAAAAGGTTAGTATTTAGTCCCTTTTTGGATTGAGTAGAGTAGAATAGATGAATGGTGAAGCAAAATGGATACGGATTTACATGCAAATTTGTAATAATGTGATGCTTGTTGCTTAGAATCTACACAGATTTAAAAACCGGAGGCATGACTCAAAATACAGTGGTTGATAGATAAGTTAAAAGGGATGGGGAGATAGAGAGCGACGTAGCCCATTGCATTCATGTTATGTTGGTTGGATTAGGTGGCGAGCAGCCACTGGGGTATTGTGCGACAAGAAATTAAAGGGAAATTTTTATAGTGTTGTAGTTAGAGCTGCTATGTTCAAACCTACTGAAAAACAATATCTTTCTCTTTCTTTTGTGTTTTTTTATTTATTTTTATTTATTTATTTATTTTTTATTTTTTATTTTTTTTTTTTTTGTGGGAAAAGTAATAGTTTCCTTAAAAAAATTGAAATTGCAAGTGTTAACTGTTGAAAATATATGTTAATATCCTAATTCATATGTTTGATCAATATAACACGTTTATATGTTATATTTGGTCCTAATTGATTGGGCTTGTGAAGGCCTGGATATTTATTATAAAGGTGGGCTTAAGTTGCAGCCCATATTGGTTAGCCCATGTGGTTGTTATATGTTCGTGCAAGTTGCACGAGTTTGTTGAGATCATCTTTGCAGGTATTAATCTGGACCGTTGGATAATTACTGATCGAATGGCTCATGTACGTTGCACACGGATCTAGGGCAGCTGATATATAAGCGTTGTTGTTATTCGTGCAGATTCATTCACTCTCTCTCTCAGTGTGTCTAAGGTCCTTAGGGTTTCTCTGTATTTGTTTAAGCTCTTCTTCTTTGTAGAAGAAGATCTGTGTATTGTTTCTGGGCTGTATCCAGAGGTCTTAGGTTATCATCTGTGATAACCTGGTGGTGATCATTCTGTTGATCATCTTCTCTTTGTTTTGTAAGTATTTACTCTATTATTGTACTCTTAAGTCTATAGAGTCAACTGATCTAAAACATCAGTTGATCTTTATAGTGTTTGATTTAGAGTCTCACTAATTTGTGAGATTCAGGGTATTGGGGGGAGTTTTTCAGGTTTGGGTTAATAAGATTTTACGTCACCGTTTTGTCGCCTAAACCTTGTGTTCTTGTGTACTTGTGATTTTGTGAATCTGAGTTTGTGTTGGCTCGATTTCGTTATTGTTGTGTGTTTGGTATCATAAAATTTTACATGGTATCAGAGCCCAAGGCTCTCTTATCATCAATATTGTTTAAGATCTGGTGTCTTCCGCTGTGTAGTGTGAAATAATTGTCTATTGTTTAGATCTGGTCTATTATTCTTGGATCCTGCTGTCTTCTTGTGTTGTCTTGCAGGATATCTCAGGTCAACTGTTGTTGATCAGGATCTGTGTGGGGATTGAAGAGGATTGATTGTTTTTTATTTTAGCTTCAATTGCTCTCACAACTCTATACCCTAAGTGAAGGTATAGGTTGTGAGTTTGGCGAAACCCTAACTTGGGTTCCTCCTCATTGTGAGATCGTTCTTACTCTGTTATTTTTTGTATTGTTGTGTCTAGGGCAACTGACCGGGTTAGGTGGACCGGTATTGTGCCAACTATCTGGTGTCTTGTGTGGTTTTTTGTCTGTTCTTTGTGGATTTGTTTTCATTCTGTATTTGATCTTTTATAGTATTTGTTAGTTAAAAAGGACTCCTGTGTTAAGATCTGGGTGGGCACCTATGAGTGATGAACCCACTATCTGAACACTGACACAGCTTCGTCCTATTAGGGTTGATATTGTTTTTTTTCTGGTTGATTTCTTTGTGATTGCTTATTAGTGTTGTTGTTTGATCATGTCTGGAACAGATGGTTCTCTAGGACCTGAACATCCTCAAGATGCTCAAGGTCCTTTAGGATCAGGATCTTCTGATCTAGCTAATGTGACTAGTTCACTTATAAGTAAACTTGACATTAGTGATCCACTTTACTTACATCCTAGTGATACTAGTAGCATGTCTATTATCAGTATCAAGCTTAAAGGAACTGATAATTACTCTGTCTGGTCTAGCTCTATGAAACTGGCATTAGAAGCAAAAAACAAATATGGTTTCATAGATGGTTCATGTATTAGGTCTGTTGATAATGAAATGCTTGCTAAACAATGGGATAGGTGTAATTCTGTTGTGTTGTCCTGGTTGTTGAATTCTGTAAGTGAGGAATTATATCTAGGTCAAGTTTTCTCTAGACTTGCTAGTGAAGTATGGTCTGATTTAAAAGAAACCTATGATAAAGTGGATGGATCTGTTGTGTTTAACCTGTATCAAAAAATTAATAGTGTTAAACAAAATGGTAGTTCTGTGTCTGAGTATTATCATAGACTTAATACTATGTGGAAACAATTAGATGCTATATTGCAACTGCCTACTTGCACTTGCAAAGCATCTAAAGATTTCAATGATTTTAGTGCATTAATAAAGTTGATGCAGTTTCTTATGGGTCTGGATGATATGTATCAACCTGTTAGGACAAACTTATTGACTAGAGAACCTTTACCAAGTGTCAAAGTGGCTTTCTCTATTGTATCTAGAGAGGAGTCCCACAGAGGTACTGTTGGGACTTCAAAAGGCCAAAATGTTGCTTTTGTCACTAAGACAAATCAAAGCTTTGACAATAAAAGAAGGAATACTAGAGGTCCTAATCCTAACCTAAAATGTACTCACTGTAACATGATAGGACATACAGTTGATAGGTGTTATGAACTTGTTGGATATCCTCCAGGTTTTAAGAAAAAACCTGTTGGTCAAGTTGTTAGGAATAATGTCTCTAATAATGTTTCAAGTAGTAAACAGGGAAGCACTTCTGTTGCTACTGCTGGTAGTTCTGCATTACCTTTTTCTGCAGAACAAGTGACCAAGCTCTTGAACTTAATTAGTGAAAAAGGAGGATGTGACACTTCTCACTCCAATATTGGAGGTAAGAGTGTTAGTATAAATGGATTCTCCAGTTTATCATGTCTGTCTAAACTTGAAAACTTATTCAAAAATTTTTCAAGTTGTTCTTCTTTTGTAAAAAGTATCATAGTTCATAGTTGGATCTCTGATTCAGGTGCTAATCAGCACATGACTAGCAGTGATAAGGGTATGTTTAATGTAGTTGATGTATCCAACTATGACTTAAGTGTCAAACATCCTAATGGCACTAGTGCAAAGGTGTCTAAAATAGGTGATATAGAACTAGCCAATGGTGTAGTTCTATATGATGTCTTTGTTGTTCCTGATTATTGTGTTAGTCTTATGTCTGTTCACAAGCTTGCTAAAGATAGCAAACTGTCTGTCTTGTTTGATGAAAACAATTGTTATATCCAGGATTCCAAGTGCAAGAGAATCCTGGTGACTGGTAGGCAAAGTGATGGATTGTATTTTGTTGGAGAAAATATGAATCTGTCCAATGTATGTTTCAACAGTGTAAGTGATTCTAGTCTGTGGCATAGTAGATTAGGTCACCCCTCTGACCAAGTCTTAGCCATTTTAAAAGATAGCCTAAGTATTAATGTAGATGTTTCTAAGCCTTGTGAAGTTTGCCATAAGGCAAAACAAACAAGACTTCCCTTTCCTCTAAGTGAGCACAAAACAAAAGAGGTAGGGGACATAATTCACTTAGATGTATGGGGTCCATATAGGGTTCCTAGCAAAGAAGGTTTTAAATATTTTCTTACTGTGGTGGATGATTATTCCAGAACTGTCTGGTGCTATTTACTTAAAAATAAAAGTGAAGTATTTGATAATATAACTGAGTTTTATGAACTCTTAAAAACACAATTTAAAAAACAAGTTAAAGTGTTTAGGAGCGATAATGGAACTGAGTTTATTAACAATCAAATGGTTAGTTTTTGTAGTAAAAAAGGTATTTTATATCAGACTACATGTGTGTATACACCACAGCAAAATGGTATTGTAGAAAGAAAACATAGGCATCTTTTTAATATGGCTAGGGCTTTGTTGTTTCAAAGTGGGTTGCCACTTAGGTTTTGGTCTGAGTGTATTTTGACTGCTACTTATTTGATAAACAGGGTTCCCTCATCTGTGTTGCTAGGTAAGAGTCCCTATCAGGTTGTCTATGGTTTCCCCCCCACTCTCAGTCATTTGAAAAATTTTGGGTGTTTATGTTTTAGTACAGTCTTGAATGAGTCAGATAAATTGTCTAGTTGTGCAGAAAAATGTGTTTTAATTGGGTATTCAGTTTTCAAAAAAGGGTATAAGTTGTGGAATCTTGAAACTAAACAGGTCATTTTTTCTAGGGATGTTAGGTTCTATGAAGAGATATTTCCTTTTAAAAACAGTCTTAAAAATATAGAACCTGAAACTGAAAACCTTGGTCTTAATCACTTAAACTTTTTTGATAATATTGAGTCTTTGAATACCCAAGATTCAACATTGACTGAGAGTACTAAACCTCCCAATGATGAAGGGGGAGACAATAAGACTCATGTTGAGAGTTCTAGTCAGCAATCAGGGGTCGCTCCCAGGGCTGACATAGGTGATGATCATGGTCAATCTCCTAACCCAGGTAGTAGTGAACCTGGTATGGCTGACCATGATGAACACTCAACACATGATGAGTTACACCCATCTGAGGGAAGTGTTAGGAGATCAACAAGAACATCAAACTTTCCAAGAAGGTTTGATGAGTTTGTTGTTGAGGGAAAAGTGAAATATGGTGTTGAGAAAGTGGTCAACTACTCTCATTTGTCTTGTGAAAATTTTTCTCTAGTGTCTGTTTTGAATAAAACTGTTGAGCCAAGTAGTTATAGTGAGGCAGCCAAGGATGCCAAATGGGTGGAGGCTATGAATTCTGAAATGGAAGCCTTACTTAGGAACAATACTTGGATACTTGCTGATCTGCCTAGTGGCAGAAAGCCCATTGGTTGTAAATGGGTCTTTAAAATTAAATATAAAGCTAGTGGTGAAATAGAAAGATATAAAGCCAGGCTGGTTGCCAAAGGCTACAATCAAAGAGAAGGTCTTGATTTTGGAGAGACCTTCTCCCCTGTAGTCAAGATGGTAACCATTAGAAGTGTCATTGCCTTGGCTGTCCAGAATAACTGGACATTGTTTCAGTTAGATATTAACAATGCATTTTTATATGGTTCCATTACTGAGGATGTTTATATGACCTTACCAGAAGGATATTATTCTAAAAATGAAACTAAGGTTTGTAAATTAGTGAAATCCTTATATGGTTTAAAACAGGCTCCTAGAAAATGGAATGAAAAACTAACTAATGTATTGTTGGATATTGGTTTTGTTCAAAGTTTGTGTGATTACTCTATGTATGTTATGTCTAAGGATGATGTCTTCCTTGTATTACTGGTCTATGTTGATGATATTGTTTTGACTGGTAACAATATTCTTGAGATTGAAAAAGTAAAGAAACTGTTAAGTACAAGCTTTCTTATAAAAGATTTAGGAAAGCTTAAGTATTTTTTTAGGTATAGAAGTATTGTATGATAATAGTGGTATTTGTTTAACACAAAGAAAGTATTGTCTTGAGCTTCTTAATGAGTTCGGTTATTTGGGATGTAAGCCTGTTAACAATCCTATTGAACAGAGCTACATTGTGAATACCAAATCTCAAAAAGATGACTGTGTTGTTGATAGTGTTACTGGTTTTCAAAAGTTAATTGGCAAGTTAATTTACTTGTCATTAACTAGACCTGATATAACTTATGCAGTACAATACCTTAGTCAATTCATGCATCAACCCACTAAGGGTCACTTAAAAACTGCTTTGAGATTACTTAGGTATCTCAAAGAGTCTCCTGGAAAAGGGATCAGTTTTAGTAAAAGTGACAATCTAAACCTTTTTGGTTATGTAGATGCTGATTGGGCTAAGTGTCTTGTAACAAGAAAATCTGTTACTGGATACTGCATTTTTTTGGGAAACTCACTTGTTTCCTGGAAAAGCAAGAAACAAAGTACTGTTTCTCGTTCTTCTGCTGAAGCAGAATATAGAGGTATGTGTTCTGCTGCATGTGAATTGTTGTGGATAAAAAACTTGTTAAGTGAGTTAAAAGTTGTTGTTCAACTTCCTATGAAGTTATTTTGTGATAGCAAGGCTGCTATATCCATTGCTGCAAATCCAGTCTTTCACGAAAGAGTTAAACATTTTGAGTTAGACATTCATTTTTTGAGGGAAAAAACTTCAAATGGGTTAATTGAAACTCTTAAAATTCAGTCAGAAAATCAGATTGCTGATGGATTAACCAAAGGTCTTGGTGTTCAACAGCATAGAAAGTTTTGTAAAGATTTAAAAATGATTGACTTGTTCAAACATTTGAATTAAGGGGGAGTGTTGAAAATATATGTTAATATCCTAATTCATATGTTTGATCAATATAACACGTTTATATGTTATATTTGGTCCTAATTGATTGGGCTTGTGAAGGCCTGGATATTTATTATAAAGGTGGGCTTAAGTTGCAGCCCATATTGGTTAGCCCATGTGGTTGTTATATGTCCGTGCAAGTTGCACGAGTTTGTTGAGATCATCTTTGCAGGTATTAATCTGGACCGTTGGATAATTACTGATCGAATGGCTCATGTACGTTGCACACGGATCTAGGGCAGCTGATATATAAGCGTTGTTGTTATTCGTGCAGATTCATTCACTCTCTCTCTCTCAGTGTGTCTAAGGTCCTTAGGGTTTCTCTGTATTTGTTTAAGCTCTTCTTCTTTGTAGAAGAAGATCTGTGTATTGTTTCTGGGCTGTATCCAGAGGTCTTAGGTTATCATCTGTGATAACCTGGTGGTGATCATTCTGTTGATCATCTTCTCTTTGTTTTGTAAGTATTTACTCTATTATTGTACTCTTAAGTCTATAGAGTCAACTGATCTAAAACATCAGTTGATCTTTATAGTGTTTGATTTAGAGTCTCACTAATTTGTGAGATTCAGGGTATTGGGGGGAGTTTTTCAGGTTTGGGTTAATAAGATTTTACGTCACCGTTTTGTCGCCTAAACCTTGTGTTCTTGTGTACTTGTGATTTTGTGAATCTGAGTTTGTGTTGGCTCGATTTCGTTATTGTTGTGTGTTTGGTATCATAAAATTTTACATTAACAAATGATAGTTTTCACAAATTTTGCATCTAAAAGTTATGAAAGGAAATAGTTATACCTTGGAGAAGAGTGATTGATCAGTTCCTTCTTTAGTCAGAAAAAGAGAAGTATAATTTAAGATCATAGTGCAATTGTAGTTTGTTTTTTCTTCTATTATATGTGGGATTTCATGGCTATGGTGGTTGTTTTTCTTCTAATGTTTGCCTTCTCATGAAAGTGGATGTTATTGGCAGATGAAAATGGAATTTATCCACCCTTAAACACAAGGTATGCTCTTTCACTTGGAACATATGTTGTAATTGATAGTGGGTGATGGAATTTACACACCCCCCTATGCGCTGCGTATAGGGCTATATACGGCGTATAGGGGGTTGCACAAACTTTCACGTGTCATTAATGCCAATCAATCAGAGACATGTCAGGGACCAATACACCGCGTATAGATCTATACGTAGCATATACAGGGCTGCATGAAAGTTTGTGAAACCCCCTATACGCAACGTATAAGGGGCAGGGGTGTGTGCCAATATCCAAAGCCTTATTTTAATATTAATAAGTCTTTTTCTGATTCTTGTTATCCTTTGCAGCTCAAGCTCAGGTGATGCAACCTCTCTATACATCAGTACAAAATTTCTATATTCCATGATATTTTCTTGAACAAAAATGTGAGTTATTAAGTTAGCATCTGCTTTCACGGAACCAGGATTATCAGGTGGCGCCATAGCTGGAATAACTGTAGGAGTAGTAGCTGTGGTGCTGTTCCTTGCTGGATGCTTATACGGTGGACTTTATAGAAAGAAAAATGCTGAAATAAGTTCAGCAGTGTTGCAAAATACACAAGTTCAACTTATTCCTGCTCAAGGTATTTGCCATTCTTCAATCACTTTTTAGTAGTGGTTGAAACTCATCTGGTTGGGTTTGTCTGTAAATACTTTTTTGTTCAGTTGTGTGAGTTTTTATAGATATTGATTATTCGAATGAAACAAGTTAAGAGGATATATGCATTAAACTAGACTTTGGCCGACTTTAGCTTCTTTGACCGATATGGTTATAAACTTAAATCAGCATGCTAGTAATATTGTTTGTTAAGCTGTATTAACTAATAATGTATTTAGCCGTCTTCTCTTTCAAACTTAGCCCCCAATGTTTTTTTTTATTACATGTATAACAATTGACACATCAGTGGAGTTTTCGTATGATGAGCTTTCAACAGCTACATATGACTTCAGTCTTGCTAATAAGCTTGGTCAAGGGGGTTTTGGTGCTGTTTACTATGCAGAGCTCAGAGGCGAGGTTCGGAACTATGGCTTTAGATTATCATGTTGTTTTAACTGAAAGACTACATCTATGAGTGTATATTATAATGTGATTTTATTTTTGTTTGGCATTTTATCTTGTTTTTCTAATTTGTCAAAGTGATGCAGAAAGCTGCAATAAAAAAGATGGATATGCAAGCATCGCGTCAATTTCTATCCGAACTAAAGGTTTTAAACCATACTCATCACATAAACGTGGTAAGAGGTGTTAATTAATTTGAACTTTTGAATTAATATATGGTGTTTAGTGGTGGAAAACCGTAGTGAATGGTTGTTTAACAACTCAACATATAATACAAATAGTAATACGTTTCAATTGATAATTTGGATTGTTACAAATAACGATCAAATGTTATAAAAGATAACTGATAGAGAAGGGGGTGGGAAGCTTAGAGTTTACACAGTAGAGATGAGAAGAAGAACCCAAGAATACCATCAATATTCATTCATACCCTAGTCCGTTCTAACGACCAGCTTTTATCCATCCATCTAGATGACCATATCCCTCTTCCCCGTTCCTTTGTTGAGCTTCTTGAGTTGGCTGCTTGGTTAGGCCAATAAGATTCATAATAAAAACGGACACGTCAGGTAGGTTAGAATACGGCTCAAATCGAGTTTAACCCTGAATGGGTTATTTTCTATATGGTCCGGGCTGACCCACAAAGTTTTTTATCCCACTTTTTTTCGGGATTTACCAATATCTAATACATTAACTATTAATAGAGTCAAGCGTATTTATGTATATAATTATTGTAATTACTATTGATCGGTAATCATACCATATTTATCGGATCTAGAATGATCCCTCTCTTGTATATATTGATTTGTTATGAATGAGAAGGAAATGCCAATATTACATCCATTATGGTATCAAGAGCCTAATACTACCCTACCTCTTCTTTTTCTTTTCCTGTGGCCGCCGCACAGCAACCTCCTTTGCTCGCTGTGATTCCGGTCATCCCTCACCACCTCTCACTCGCCTTCCTTCTCCCTTCCTCTCACAATGGAACCCAAAATCCACCCCGCAGTAACCGTATCCAACATTAAACAACTTCATTCTCATTACCCTGGAGGTTGAATCTGCTCAGTTTTCGACCTGGGGCAGAACTCTTTCGCATTCACTGCAGAGCCTTTCAGGTTTCTGATCACCTTGCACCACGGCCGCCGCCCCCTCAACCCAGCCCCACCACAGCCGAAACACCCAAAACAACCGCTCCAAAACCCTCGGAGGAAACCTAGGACAGGCTGGACGCCATTGTCTTACAGTGGCTCTATAGTACTGTCTCCAATGACCTCCTAAATACCGTTATCGTACCTGGCAATACTGCCTATGAGATTTGGTCCCGTTTAACCGACCTTTTCAATGATAACCAAGCAGTCTGAGCCCTCCACCTCACTCACAAATTCTCAACCACCCGCCTAGAAAACTTCCCCACCATATCTGCCTACTGTCATACTATAAAATCCATTGCTGATCAACTGGCCAATGTCAACTGCCCCGTTGACAATAAACGCCTTGTCCTACAACTTCTGGCTGGCCTAACCGAACCATATGAAAGCATTAAAACCATACTGCAGGCACAAAAATCCCTCCCATCTTTCTATGAGGCCTGCTCTCAACTCTGCATGATCGAGGCACAAAAGGCAGAAAAAGCTCTTGAAGCCTCACAGGTTGCGGCACAGGCACTCACGGCCTCCTCATCAAAACCTCCACCCGCGTCTGACACACCCTCTGATCGTGGTCGTGGACGCGGTAGATCCCGTGGCAAGGGACGCGAGGGTCGCTGGGGCTACACATCCAACCGCCGACCACCTTATCAATCGGGCTGGACCATGAAGCCCGCGTATGGCTGGTCCCAAGGCCCGTGGCAGCCCCAATACACTCCGCAACAAAACTGGCAGCCCACCTTCTCCTGGACATCGCCTCCATGCCCATATCCCTCGGCTGCCACCTCTTCGGCTCCATGGTCAGCTATGATTATAAAAACCAGATTGTTAAAATACTAATATATTTTCCAAATTGTTTTTTTAACTGATTTGGGTCATGTTTGATCCGTTACATTTTTAACCAAGTTTTGAACATCTATTCCCTTGATAGTTTAGTTAAGAGAAAAATATTACCCTGATCAACTAATTTCTTGGTAAAAGTGTTGATCATTGCCACGTCTAATGTCTTCAAGATGATATATGAAATCTTACACTTCGACGATATGCAGGTGCGTTTAATAGGATACTGTGTCGAGGGTTCACTTTTCTTGGTCTATGAGTACATTGAAAATGGAAACTTAAGTCAACATTTGCATGGATCAGGTTAAACCAATTAAATTTGAAAACAAAAACTCATTTCTGATACTGAATGAATTCTAACAAAGACAATTTATGTTCTTTTTAACTTTCTATTCCAGAAAGGGACCCACTGCCATGGTATGCCCGCGTCCAAATTGCCCTTGATTCGGCAAGGGGTATTGAGTATATTCATGAACATACCATCCCTGTAGGACATGTACATTGTGATATTAAATCAGCAAATATACTAATTGACAGGAACTTGCATGGGAAGGTCTGCATACAATAACATAATTATTTATTTTGTTAATATATAAAGTCGTTATGGTCCTATCCTATGGTGGTTCTGATTTATTGGTGCCAAGTGTTTACTCTTTAGGTTGCAGATTTCGGTTTGACAAGGCTGGCTGCAGTTGGAAGTAAATCACGTCTTGCGGGTACATTTGGATATATGCCACCAGAGTAAATCTTCTTCTGTTAGTAGATTTAGTCATCTAGAATGTTCGTTTTTTTTTTTACAAAAATGGCCCTGATGCCAATATTGATAACAAATTTAACTCGTCTGCTTATGAATAGATAAACAAGGAATTGTAATCGTATATAGATTGTGTTGTCCGCATATATTTAAGTGAGAGGCGACCTATGGTGGTAACTAGGGTTTAAAGAAACTTGGCTATGATACCAAGAAAACCAAACTTTTTAATTGTAGATTAATTGTTTGTTAAATAGGGTTACACGGGGCCTCAATGTACAAGTAGAATAATATTACCCTTGAATACCTTCTAGATATGAGAATTACATAACTAGTCTATAATGAATGGGTCTATTAAGGTAACGTTCTATCTCAAGTTGGTCATGTTATATTAAACTAAAGAAAGAATGTGTCAAACTTCAATATGTTACAACACATTATTTGTTCATAAAAAAGTATGAAGGATGACCAAAAAGGTGGGTTGGTGTCACACCCTCAAATTTCCACCTGCGGAGTTCTACCGCGAGGCGTGTGACATACCAGGATCCAAGTCAACGGTCACAATAAACGACGTCTAAATGTAAAAACATACGTAAACAAAACCATGCATAAGTTTAAAACCAACATTCAATAGTGCGGAAGCATTTTAAAGTTTACAAAAGTCATGCATAAATAAACATAAGTTCAAAAGTTCATAATCCCAAAACGTGCAGATGAAACCCTAGACACGAGACGACTCCAGTGCGACCACGTGCGCCTATCCATATGCTGCTACCTTAGCGACCTGAGAAAACCTTGCTAAAAGAGTCAACATATAATGCTGGTGAGTTCACAGGTTTTAATTAAACGTTTACAGTGATCCTTCAAAATGTTACCATCACAATTACTACTATGCTTGTGAGAACGCCAAACCAGGCGCAGAATGAGATACTCATACGGGTGAAACCATTACTGACTAAGCCGTGTGTTACCCTTAGTTCCTATGGGCTACCGTCATCGCCGGTAGACCTTGTTTTGTTAGAGACAATATGCACCCGCCCGGTCCAACCGTCGAGTGGGGTTTGTCAGTTCCCAATAGCGCTATCCATATTTCCCCGCCATATACCCATGTTAGTGGTTTCAAGGGATTTTCGATGAACCGTATAGTAAGATAAGTAAGCCATAGTATAACGTGATAACAAGTCATAAGTCATAAGAGTTTAACAAGTCATAAGTCATAAAAGAGTTTGTAAGCATGTTTCTCACCCCGAAGGTAAAAACTGTAAAATGTGGGGCCGTGAACTCACCTTAGATAACGTTCCTCGAATATGTGTAAAGATGTTTAGCCCGTGACAATCCCTCTACCGAAGATCTATCAAAATGTTCACATAAGTATTCCGACTAATAACCATAAGGTTATCTAGTCCCCGATTGTCCAGATCATAACCAAGTATGTTTTAAAACGTGTTTAAATGTTTAACCGACACACTAGACCGACCCGACATCCCGTTGGTGACCCATTACCCTAACTAATCAAGTACACATAGGTTACATGCAAGGTTCAAGCATAAAACACTTAGTTTGTATCAAAAATCTCATTTTTGTTAACACAGGGTCGAATGTAGTTGTAAGTGGTCGAAGGTGACTTGAACTGGTCGAATGTGGGTTCGAACTTCCACCTTCGCCCCTTTTTCTTCCACCTTCGCCCCCTTGTGGTACCTTCGCCCCTTTTTCTTCCAGGTTCGACCCCTGGATTCCACCTTCGCCCGTTCGACTGGCCGAAGGTGTTCCAGGTTCGACCCTGTTGTGTTGTTTACTCAAAAACGCATCCAAAAACATCCGAAAACATCACGAAACATCATGAGTTACAGCAGTCAAGCATCATTAACATATTCCTACGAAACCCTACCAATTTTACCCCAAAATTTATCCGTTTTACAAGTTTCCTAAAATAGCAAATTATGGAGATGTCACATCATCATGCATGCAAATATTACCCAATTAGGAAACTTTCTGAAATCGATTAATAATCAGTTTATCATACTCGGATCATCATGAACAAGAAACCCCTATCATAACCTTATCATAATCATCCCAAAAACAACCCTAAATCTAACTAAAAACTCCTTTAATCATCAAAACACCATCAACAATCAAAGGTAACACGTTTCAATCATAACCCATCATTAATAACAGCCCTAGGTTGTTGTTATCTCATCTATATAACAAATAATCATCAAACAATGCTTAATACCACATAAACACATGTTAAATTGTATGAAAACTCATTGTTTATGAATAGGTTTTATTTAGAAAGATATTAGGAAGGTTTTTACCCATAAAACATGTTGATATCAGATCTGGACCCTTGGGGTTTAGATTAAAACAAGTCAAAATTGTTTAAAAAGGATTTGTAATGAAGAACACACCTTAGATTTTCACTTGTAATGATTTAGAGAGTTAGGTTATGAAAAACAAGCTCAAAAACTCCTTCCCCAATGATAATAGCTGATAGAGAGTGTTTGGAGGCGTTTAGGGTTTGTGAAATGGTGAAAAATGGCTAAGGATGGTATTTATACTGTCTGCACGTTCGCCCAGTTTAAGTGGTCGAATGTGGAACTTTTCCACGTTCGCCCCTTTTTAGTGGTCGAATGTGGAACTTTTCCACATTCGCCCACTTTGTTTCCACGTTCGCCCCTTTTTAGTGGTCGAATGTGGAACTTTTCCACATTCGCCCACTTTGTTTCTACGTTCGCCCATTTTTCAAACCCCATTTCCACATTCGCCCAAAAGTTCCACATTCAGGTCATCAGCACATTTTTAACACATGTTAACAGCACTTTTAACACATGTTAACCTTTTTCCAGTTTGTCGTGTTTAACGCATTCTAACACATCTTAACACATAAGCATGCATCCATAGTCTATACTTAGTATGTTTAGGCACGTATAATCATTCGTACATCATTTAAGCAAGTATAAGCATACAATCCACCATACGACCCATAATCTACACATATACTAAATTAATTCATGTAATGTCACCAACAACGGGACCCGGTACTAATGTATTCTCAAAACGACTCCCAATGATCCTCCAGATCATTGGACCCTGGACAATCCTAATCTGACCCGACTCAACTAACCCAGTTAAGTTTGCTTATAAACGTTTCTCGCTAAGGTAGACTTACTAGATTTTTAAAAAGTTAGTTACCGAAAGTTGCCGGGTGTCACATCATCCCCCTGTTGAAAGAATTTTCGTCCCGAAAATTTCCCAAAGTCGAGGAGAAAAAATAAATAAGAAGAAAATTTTTTTTTTTTTTTTCCGGGTCGTCACAGCATCCCCCTGTTGAAAGGAATCTCGTCCCGAGATTCTTTCGGCTTCAACAGTAATGTGTGTCGACCTATGTGCCCAAGTAACGTCTCCCCAAAATACGACAAGTGAAGGTCATGAATCAAACGTGACAGTAACAACCGGGAAACCACTTTCCCCAATGTGAGTATGAGACAAAAGACCCCCGATGAAAGCCTACTGGAGCCTACTATGATCGGTATAACTAATCCACTGGTACCGTCCAAGTAGCATCCCCAAAGGACCCTCATCAACCCAAAGAATGAGAAACAGCGACCAAACCACAAAGAAAACACCCGAAACACGAACGCACAACAATGCGGATAAAAGTATGACCAAAGCGTAACAAGAGATAAGAGAGAATACGTACGGGTAACAGTGTCTGGGTCCGCCTGGTTCTCCCTAGCACCAATCACATAAGCATGAGCACGAGTCCACCGGCCACCGCCGTCCTTGTCCCCGTCCTTCCCCGCAGTCTCTGTGCCCCCTTGAGTCAACTTGGGACAGCTTCGCTTGAAGTGCCCCGCTTCCCCACAATGGAAGCAACCCTGGTTCCCCTGTGAAGCAGGGGTAGTAACAGCAGCAGTCTGAGTCGTCCCGGAGAGGTTGACCCTACAATTCTTGGCAAGATGCCCCGTCTTCTGACAACGCTCACAGCGAAAGCTCTCACAAGTACCAAAATGATGAAACCCACAACGTCCACACTTAGGGCTTTTCCCAGCATAGCCCCCCTGTTTCTGGTCCGAGGCTGACCCAGAAGCCTCAGTCTTCTTCGCTGCCGGTTGTCGCTGAGTCCCCGATGAACCCTTATCCACGCTCTCCCACTTCCTCTTGTTCTCAGCCGGCGCCTTCACAGATGAGCCCCTAGGAGGCAAGACACCCTCAGCAATCTTCAAATTGGTCATCTTAGTAGCCGACCGCACAGCCTCTAACATGGTAGTAGGATCCCTAGCAGACACCAGTCCCGCAATCTCTGGCACCAAACCCGCCAGATACTGCTCTATCCTCCTATACTCTGGTGTAGACAAACCTGGACACATCACAGCTAGCTCGTTGTGCCTGATCGTGTACTCCTCCACCTCAGAACCAATCATCTTAAGATTCCCATATTCCTGTTCCAACCTCTTAATCTCCTCACGTGGGCAATACTCCTCCTTCAACCTACGCACGAAATCCGCCCAAAGCATGGCGTTGGCCTCCCCAAGACCAAGTGTCTGTGTGACGCAGTTCCACCACGTCAAGGCGGCTCCTACAAAAGTCCCCGAAGCAAACTTCACCCAATCCGCCGCTGGAGTCTCACATAAAGCAAATACCGACTCCGTCTTCTCCAACCACCTGAGTAACTCCACAGCTCCCTCCGTACCCTGGAAGCTGAGAGGCTGACAATCTTTAAACCGCTTATAGGCAACACCTGCCTGAACTGGAGGAGCAGCAGCACCCATGAAAGTCTGCTGGGCTGCCTGAAAAGCAGCTAGTGCAACGCCCAACTGTTGCTGCATCATCTCATTGAGCTCATCATACGTCATAGTAATGTTACCACCACCTCTACCCCCACCACGGCGTCCACCTCCGCCACCACGGCGTCCACCTGTACGTCCACCAGCGCGACCAGACATGTTCTGCCAGAACATGAGACGAGACACTCAGTACCACAAACAAACCAAGCTACGAGTGACCAAACGAACTCAGAATGCGGTTCCAGCATGACCATTAGTCCGAACACAAAGTCCACCAAGATTTTCATGCATTTCGATTTATGATTTCGTGTGCACCCGAAATAACAAATCGCTCTACATGGTCCCCTAGGCGTGCTCTGAGCTAGAACTTCAAGTCACCCGATACCCACATCCCAAAATGATATAACCAACTTAAAAGATCAATAAAGAAATCCCCTCGGCTGTAACCCCGAGAAGAAAATAAAGTGAGGCTAGGAATAACCAAGGATAAGGTAGGTAATGTGACACTGTGTAGTAAGGAGACCGACACCCCGACAAGGTTAGTATGTTTACTCAAAAGAAATGACTCAAATGCATGTGACCGTCTAGTGTGTGTGACTCGGCTATAGTCTAGACTCTACATGCAGTCCTAGTTCACTATAACCATTGGCTCTGATACCAATCTGTCACACCCTCAAATTTCCACCTGCGGAGTTCTACCGCGAGGCGTGTGACATACCAGGATCCAAGTCAACGGTCACAATAAACGACGTCTAAATGTAAAAACACACGTAAACAAAACCATGCATAAGTTTAAAACCAACATTCAATAGTGCGGAAGCATTTTAAAGTTTACAAAAGTCATGCATAAATAAACATAAGTTCAAAAGTTCATAATCCCAAAACGTGCAGATGAAACCCTAGACACGAGACGACTCCAGTGCGACCACGTGCGCCTATCCATATGCTGCTACCTTAGCGACCTGAGAAAACCTTGCTAAAAGAGTCAACATATAATGCTGGTGAGTTCACAGGTTTTAATTAAACGTTTACAGTGATCCTTCAAAATGTTACCATCACAATTACTACTATGCTTGTGAGAACGCCAAACCAGGCGCAGAATGAGATACTCATACGGGTGAAACCATTACTGACTAAGCCGTGTGTTACCCTTAGTTCCTATGGGCTACCGTCATCGCCGGTAGACCTTGTTTTGTTAGAGACAATATGCACCCGCCCGGTCCAACCGTCGAGTGGGGTTTGTCAGTTCCCAATAGCGCTATCCATATTTCCCCGCCATATACCCATGTTAGTGGTTTCAAGGGATTTTCGATGAACCGTATAGTAAGATAAGTAAGCCATAGTATAACGTGATAACAAGTCATAAGTCATAAGAGTTTAACAAGTCATAAGTCATAAAAGAGTTTGTAAGCATGTTTCTCACCCCGAAGGTAAAAACTGTAAAATGTGGGGCCGTGAACTCACCTTAGATAACGTTCCTCGAATATGTGTAAAGATGTTTAGCCCGTGACAATCCCTCTACCGAAGATCTATCAAAATGTTCACATAAGTATTCCGACTAATAACCATAAGGTTATCTAGTCCCCGATTGTCCAGATCATAACCAAGTATGTTTTAAAACGTGTTTAAATGTTTAACCGACACACTAGACCGACCCGACATCCCGTTGGTGACCCATTACCCTAACTAATCAAGTACACATAGGTTACATGCAAGGTTCAAGCATAAAACACTTAGTTTGTATCAAAAATCTCATTTTTGTTAACACAGGGTCGAATGTAGTTGTAAGTGGTCGAAGGTGACTTGAACTGGTCGAATGTGGGTTCGAACTTCCACCTTCGCCCCTTTTTCTTCCACCTTCGCCCCCTTGTGGTACCTTCGCCCCTTTTTCTTCCAGGTTCGACCCCTGGATTCCACCTTCGCCCGTTCGACTGGCCGAAGGTGTTCCAGGTTCGACCCTGTTGTGTTGTTTACTCAAAAACGCATCCAAAAACATCCGAAAACATCACGAAACATCATGAGTTACAGCAGTCAAGCATCATTAACATATTCCTACGAAACCCTACCAATTTTACCCCAAAATTTATCCGTTTTACAAGTTTCCTAAAATAGCAAATTATGGAGATGTCACATCATCATGCATGCAAATATTACCCAATTAGGAAACTTTCTGAAATCGATTAATAATCAGTTTATCATACTCGGATCATCATGAACAAGAAACCCTTATCATAACCTTATCATAATCATCCCAAAAACAACCCTAAATCTAACTAAAAACTCCTTTAATCATCAAAACACCATCAACAATCAAAGGTAACACGTTTCAATCATAACCCATCATTAATAACAGCCCTAGGTTGTTGTTATCTCATCTATATAACAAATAATCATCAAACAATGCTTAATACCACATAAACACATGTTAAATTGTATGAAAACTCATTGTTTATGAATAGGTTTTATTTAGAAAGATATTAGGAAGGTTTTTACCCATAAAACATGTTGATATCAGATCTGGACCCTTGGGGTTTAGATTAAAACAAGTCAAAATTGTTTAAAAAGGATTTGTAATGAAGAACACACCTTAGATTTTCACTTGTAATGATTTAGAGAGTTAGGTTATGAAAAACAAGCTCAAAAACTCCTTCCCCAATGATAATAGCTGATAGAGAGTGTTTGGAGGCGTTTAGGGTTTGTGAAATGGTGAAAAATGGCTAAGGATGGTATTTATACTGTCTGCACGTTCGCCCAGTTTAAGTGGTCGAATGTGGAACTTTTCCACGTTCGCCCCTTTTTAGTGGTCGAATGTGGAACTTTTCCACATTCGCCCACTTTGTTTCCACGTTCGCCCCTTTTTAGTGGTCGAATGTGGAACTTTTCCACATTCGCCCACTTTGTTTCTACGTTCGCCCATTTTTCAAACCCCATTTCCACATTCGCCCAAAAGTTCCACATTCAGGTCATCAGCACATTTTTAACACATGTTAACAGCACTTTTAACACATGTTAACCTTTTTCCAGTTTGTCGTGTTTAA
This sequence comes from Ambrosia trifida, assembly GCA_028751855.1. Classification (NCBI taxonomy): domain Eukaryota; kingdom Viridiplantae; phylum Streptophyta; class Magnoliopsida; order Asterales; family Asteraceae; genus Ambrosia; species Ambrosia trifida. The sequence goes on along the minus strand of CM054132.1, from coordinate 55,305,925 downwards.
CGCATTCTAACACATCTTAACACATAAGCATGCATCCATAGTCTATACTTAGTATGTTTAGGCACGTATAATCATTCGTACATCATTTAAGCAAGTATAAGCATACAATCCACCATACGACCCATAATCTACACATATACTAAATTAATTCATGTAATGTCACCAACAACGGGACCCGGTACTAATGTATTCTCAAAACGACTCCCAATGATCCTCCAGATCATTGGACCCTGGACAATCCTAATCTGACCCGACTCAACTAACCCAGTTAAGTTTGCTTATAAACGTTTCTCGCTAAGGTAGACTTACTAGATTTTTAAAAAGTTAGTTACCGAAAGTTGCCGGGTGTCACAGTTGGGGTTCAACCCAGCTCGTTCCAACCCGTGACCCATTATTGGTCAGTGGTCTATGTTGTAGTTGGGCTTGGGCCTAGTGGGGAGATTGGGGTCATTGAACAAGTGTTCTCTAATTATTCGATGCAGGTATGTACAATATGGGGATGTTTCACCTAAGGTAGATGTGCATGCATTTGGCGTTGTACTTTATGAGCTTATCTCAGCTAAGCAAGCTATAATAAGAGAAAACGACTCTGATGTTGAACCGATGAGCCTTAAATCCTTGGTGTGTTTTAAATGAATACATTCCATTTTAGCGGATTATGTTTCAACTACATAGCAACTAATAAGTCCAGTTTTGGTAATTTACAGTTTTATGAAGTTCTTAGTCAGGCAGATCCAAAAGATGACTTGGTGAAAATGATTGACCCTAGGCTAGGAGATAACTATCCTCTGGATTCAGTGCATAAGGTAAATCTTTCATGAAGAGCATATATATAAAATGATTCTGTTTTTTAGTTAACTCACTCAAATTTTCACTTTACATCCTTCACTTCCAAAAATTACTCTTATGGTCACTACTGTTGCAGATGGCTCAACTTGCAAAAGATTGCACACATGAGGATCCTCGACTAAGGCCAAGCATGAGATACGTTGTGGTTTTATTGATGACTCTTTTGTCATCATCCATGGAAGCAGATTAGGACGTTGGATCATTTTACGAAAATCAGACTATTGTTAGCCTCATGCCTGACAAATAGTCGCCATCATTTCCTTCGTTGTTCTTTTGTGGTATATGTATTTCCGATTCCGTTCCAATATTCAAGTGTTATATAATGTGACAAAACATGTAAATAATTATGTTCCATGTTTTTGGGATGATTTTTCTGTTGTGTTCATAATTTCTTTTTTATTTTTTGTATTTTTTTGTTCATAATTCATAGTTTGTTTGCTCTTGTCGCGACTATCTATATGTATTCAGGAGCTAAAAATCATGTCTTCCATTGCGATTTTCTGTAAATTCTAAAATCTTTTTTTTTTTCTCTAATAGTTTGTTTCTCTAATAAATCATTACACTATATATAGAAATCTAGCGAAAGCGATTTTCTATTTGGTTTAGTTTGTTTATTTGTTTGGGCCCTGTCGCCAAGGGCGGTATCGGTTTCTAGTCACCGACTCTCAAAACGGCAAAATAGATTGTGAGAAGTGTAGAGATAGAAATGAAAGATGTTGATTGATGATATTTGGTACATCAAATGAGGAGACAACCTCCTCTATAAATACAAGAAAGGAAAACATAAAAATAGGAATGAGCTAATCTTGGGGCACAAACATGGAGGTAGTCTTGAGACATAATGTAAGGAGCTAGTCTTGGTCAATAATGTTGGTCTTGGTCAATAATGTTGGTCTTGGTCAATATTCTTCAATAAAGATGGTCAATGGTCATAATCTCCAATACTCCCCCTCAAGTTGGAGCGTGAAGGTTACGAACGCCCAACTTGCCAAGTAGTATTTTTTCTTTTTCGAACACTCCCACACAAGTTGGAGTGTTTTCTTTTCTTGCGGGCTCATAGATTTGGACCCGACTTTTCTTCTTGCGGGTTCAATAAACCCGACTTTTTTTCTTGCGAGTTTAAAACCCGACTTTTCTTCTTGCGAGCTCAACGAACCCGACTTTTCTTCCTGCGAGTTCGATGAACCCGACTTTTCTTCTTGCAAGTTCAAAGAACTCGACTTTTATTCTCGCGAGTTCAAAGAACTCGATTCTTCTTCTTGCGGGCTCAAAGGAACCCAACTTTTTCTTCTTGCGGGCTCAAAGGAACCCGACTTTTTCTTCTTGCAGGTTCAAAGATCCCGACTTTTCTTATTCTCGCGAGTTCAAAGAACCCGACTTTTCTTCTCACGGGCTCAAAGGAACCCGACTTTTTCTTTTTGCGGGTTCAAAGAACCTGACTTTTCTTTTTCTCGCGGGTCAAAAGAACCCGACTTTTTTTTGCGAGTTCAAAAGAACCCGACTTTTTTTCTTGCGGGCTCAAAGGAACCCGACTTTTTCTTCTTGCGAGTTTAAAAAAAAACTCGACTTTTTTTTTTCTTGGTCTCTTTTTTTTGTCTTCGTTCTTCTCCATCTTGTGCCCCCTTTTTTTTTTTTTTGTTTTTCTCCTCCCGTGCTTTTGCTTTTCCCTTTTTTTTATTTATTTATTTTTCTTTTTCTTTTTTTTTCCTTCGAGCAGGATCAGGAACACTGCTCTGATACCATAATAGAAAATCGTTTCCGCTAGATTTCTATACTATATCCTCATCCCTCTTAAGGTGTGTACATATAGTGTTCCTCCTGAGGTTTACAATCCCATGGTGGATAAATGTATAGATTTAGGATTAGAGAGTGTGAATTTGATGTTCTAATAAAAGTAAAAAGTCTACTATACAGATATTTAAATAACCAATGATTGATACATGTTGTCTTATTATATATAGGTTCTAGTAGTATCAAATTTGGGTATAGGGTCTTGTTGGATTGGTATTGTCTTTTATTGTTTGATTTTGTGTGGAATAGCTACTATTTGGATCCATTTGTGCTTTTATTGCTCATAATCCTTTGAAGTTTGATGGTTTTATCTCAGTGGGCAGCTGGTGGCGACATTGCTATTAGTGGTGCCGGTGGTGGTATTGTAATTGCCGCTATAGCTAATGGTGGTTGTTGCTGCTGAGTTACTGAAAGGATTAAAAGTCGAAGAAAAAAAAAGTCGGTAGCTGTTTTATTAATATGTTTAGACCATTTTTCTATAAACGACCTATTTTGACACAACTAGTTTTTTATTTTTTGTCAAAACCCATTCTCCCCCGAACCAAAATTACCATTTTCCATGGGTACTTTAATGTCATGTCGAGACTTCCCTTCTATCAAAAGTGGAGTCCATGAGATAACTTGTTTTTTTTTTTCCTTTTTCTAGTGACAGATGGATATAAGTGCAAAAACAAATTTCATACCAGATTACAATGAGTCAATGACGTCTTATAGATTGAGGGGTGTTGAATGTTCCTTTTGGTTGGTTTTGAAATAAATTATGGACCGAACCACCAAGCATGGTGTGGCAAAACAGCAAACAAAACAAACCGAGTAGAGAGGAATTTCTTTCAGAATATATAATTTGCTTAGAAGTTCAAGAACTGCATAATGTATTTGTATATGTTGCGTTCATGAAAAATATATTATGAATTTTTTTTTATTAAACTCTTTTTATATGATATGACATACCAAACTATGGCTTAACCCCCCCCCCCCCCCCCCCCCCCCCACATAAATCCTTAACATATCCTACGCCTCAACAAACTTGTATCCTTCTCAGAGAGGTGTAAGTCTAACAAATCCTTTCTAACCTGCGCTGTATAGGAGCTACAATTATTTCAACAAGATAAATATACATAAAACCTAATATATATACACACACAATGTATCTCTAGAACAATACGTGTATAGCAAACGGGTGAGAAAAGGACACTGCTTTAAGAGGCACAACATTGGCTACGTCTAGAGTTAATGTGTCTAGAGTTAATAATGTGTCCATAAGTAGCAGACGGATGTGTATCGATGGGTAGGGTCATGTGGCAAACGCCATAGGCAGTATTCATTTTTTCTTTTCGTGAAACTTCGATTTGTATAATAATGCATTTATTTAAGAAGTTATATTCATAATTATGCAGTCAATTTAAGGTTTCCAAACTTGATTTGACCTAACATATATTCAGATGTACATAAAAAGAAGGCGTTATGTTATAATTTTATAATCATACATTATATTTGTTTGCTCTTGAGATTATTTATTTGTCATTCCTGCTTTTGTTCTATGTCAAACCAAACTATCTATTAGGGAATGATTTGCATAAATGGTAGAATTATAGTTTTAGAAATTACATTTGGTGGGTATGGGGAAAAAAAACCAAAAATGGTGATGCATGAGTTTCATTTGGCGGCATCAAATATCCCACACAGTGATGCCGCCAAACCAAAGTGTGTAGTCAAGATGCCGCCAAACAAAATAGGGGTTTCTCATTTGATACCGCCAAACCAATTAGGGGCTTCTCCATGATGCCGCCAAACCAATTAGGGGCTTCTCCATGCCGCCAAACCAAATAGGGTTTCTCATTTGGATCTAATATTTTCAATTTTAAAGGATAAAGGATGATGTGAAAATGTTAAGGCAAATGAGTGGTGATAATAATCAAAAGACTTGCAATGGTAATGGTGAATGTATATGAATATATGAATCGTTAAGCCACATGTGATTCAAACATTGATAGGAGAAACAAACACTAAAATTAAAATTGAAATACAAGCGGTAAACATTAAGACAACATTACATAATCATATAACATGACGAGAAGTTGCTTCACAACGGCATTTGTATAGCTCATCTGCCATGTGTCGTCGATAATTCACACAAGCGTCTTCGACGTCGATTTCTAACGACAACGATTTTTTTTTTCACAAGCCTCTCCATCATCATACAAACCAACACACCTGCATTATCAACCTTTCCGTTGTATTGGGGCACATCTAATTCAACTAAACCAACAGAAATTGGTGTTTTGTCCACACGATTAGACTTCAGCCAGTAACGAATACGTTTTAGAAACCATTCGAAAAAAAGCCTAATCATCTCCATATAGTGAGCAACTTGGCGTCGACTTTCGTTTCTCCATCTCTTATCAGTCCAATACTGGGTAATTACCATGTTTCTCAGATCAATTAGGATAAGCAGCCAGTCTCCCACCCCGATCGATAAAGGAAGGTAAACGCGGTCAACCTCCCAGAATGGCGGGTAGGGTTCCATTCTTCCAGCCATGTCGAGGGCAACTGAATAATTCGAGTCCTTCATTTCATCATAGAAGGCAGGGGGTAACACTGTCCAACGTAGCTGTGAAGTAGGATCTCTTAAAAGCTTTGCTTGTCTAAGTCGCATCAGTCTTACCGTCCACGCCTCAACGTGCTGAAATCATAATAATGCATAAGGTTCGTTAAGCAAATCAATTTACTTTCAAGATAAATTAACGTGAAAATTACCGTTGCGGATAGCGCCCTGTTGGGTTGGCACCCTAGAAGTGTACCCCAAAAATTTATGTCTAGTTTGGTGGAAATGAAGCGAGTGTAGCAAAATGGGGCATCCCCGTTTGTATAAAAGTCGACAACATCAGCAGACCAGTTGTTTCTGCATTGTTGGTTTTCTTGTGGGTTTTCTTTGGGCTTGTCTTTGTCGTTTTCAGCTGGTTTCACTTGTGGGTTACTTGAAGACGAACCACCCGTGGAAGGTTTTGATGGCTTGCGTAAACGCCTCCAAATTTGCTCGGTCGATTTAACCGTTTTTGGAGTTGGTTGTGAACAGTAAAAGTCTTCTCCATTGTTTTCCATTCTTAGAGGTTTCAAATACGAGTTGGTAAGAGAGAAAGAAGTTGAGTGAGTCATGTTTGTGAATCAGCTGCTTTTAAAGAGGTGAAGCCTCGTAATGGTTTGGCGGCATCTACATGAAACCTCAGAATGGTTTGGTGGCATTGATGCCTCACAATGGGACAGCGGCATTGATGCCTCATAATGGTTTGGCGGCTTCTATATGAAGGCGGCATGTAGATGAAGCCTCATAATGGTTTGGCGGCATGTAGATGAAGCCTCATAATGGTTTGGCGGCATCTACATGAAGCCTCCTTATTGGTTTGGCGGCATCTAGATGAAGCCTCATAAAGGTTTGGTCATTTTTCAAAAAACTCACCATGTTGAAAACGGCCCAGGCTGCCATTTTTGGGCCTCTGTACAGTCTGGCAGGGCCTCCCAGTCAGGTAACCGGACTTTCGGACGCCTTGTCCGTGGCTAGTACACGGGTGTCCCAAGAAGTCCGGGCCGTTTTCAGGTCTCCGGGGCCTGATCCCGGTGGCCCGAAAACGGCTAGGAGGTCATTTTTCAAAAAACTCACTATGTTGAAAACGGCCCAGGCTGCCATTTTTGGGCCTCTGTACAGTCTGGCAGGGCCTCCCAGTCAGGTAACCGGACTTTCGGACGCCTTGTCCTTGGCTAGTACACGGGTGTCCCAAGAAGTCCGGGTCGTTTTCGGGTCTCCGGGGCCTGATCCCGGTGGCCCGAAAACGGCTAGGAGGTCATTTTTCAAAAAACTCACTATGTTAAAAACGGCCCAGGCTGCCATTTTTGGGCCTCTGTACAGTCTGGCAGGGCCTCCCAGTCAGGTAACCAGACTTTCACACGCCTTGTCCTTGGCTAGTACACGGGTGTCCCAAGAAGTCCGGGCCGTTTTTGGGTCTCCGGGGCCTGATCCCGGTGGCCCGAAAACGGCTAGGAGGTCATTTTTCAAAAAACTCACTATGTTGAAAACGGCCCAGGCTGCCATTTTTGGGCCTCCCAGTCAAATTTAAACAAGTGCATAAACACATTAATACGTAAACACATATTACATAAACACATAATACATAACGACCAATACATAAACACATAATACATAAATCATAATCCTAATTTACTTATTTAAAGCTTACATAAACACATAATATAATCCTAAATTACTTGGTACTCCTCCTCATATGGATCCCGAGGATGAGGGTTTGGGGCGGTTGTAGCCTGCTGGTGGGGGGTGGCTGGACCCTGGTTTTGGGGGATCTGTGTACTTTCTTGCATCCGGGGGGTGGGTGTTGATAACCTTAAACGGTCCAAATCCCTTACAGCCATGGCATAATCCACAACCCATACCAACTCATCTACAGTTAGCTCATCATCTGCTGGGGGAGGAGGAGTGGTTTGAGTAGGAGCAGGAGGAGAAGTTATTTGAGTAGGAGCAGGAGGAGGAGTTATATGAGTAGGAGCAGGGGGAGGAGTTATTTGAGCAGGAGGAGGAGTTATATGAGTAGGGGCAGGAGTAGGAGGAGATGAAAATGGTAGTCGCCGTCGCCGTCCCCGGCGAGTGTATCGCCGGACATTTGAAGATCCGTCACATTCGTGATAACCTCCACCCATAGTTTGTAAACCCTTTGAAGAGAGGCAATCTGACTGAAATTGTGTCTTGACATGGTATTTATAATAGTTGATGCCTAATAATGGTTTGGCGGCATCATATAAGTCATAAAGAGTAGATGCCTCAGAATGGTTTGGTGGCATTGATGCCTCAGAATGGTTTGGCGGCATCTACATGAAGCCTCGGAATGGTTTGGCGGCATCATAAAAAGTTGAAGCCTATTTAAGGGATACTCACCCCAATCCATCCCCACACCAAACTTTCTTCCCAAAAAACTAAACATATTTCAATAACCTTCTTCTCCCCCCCCCCAACCACCCAAAAAAATAACATTAAAAGCAAATGGCTTCTTTCGTTCCATACCTGGTTAGATTATACTGGGGTGGTCAGTTTTCATACGTAAACGGGGTTGTTCATGATGATAACTCGTTGCTATCATCCAGCTTTGTTATGCGAGAGAAGATGTCATTTGAACAACTGGTTGAATGTGTATGTGCTCATGTTAATATTAACAAAGAAGCTGTTACTGTCAAACTGCTGCTCGGATACACTTATGTTGGGCACTCTCAAACTAGCAAAATTGTCAACAATGACGGGGTTGATATGATGGATTATCTAGCCGCTGAGAGACGTGGTGATTTCGTTGCGGATATCTACGTTGAATGGCAACAAGACCCTCCGTTACAACAGCTTACTTTTATGAACCTGCTACGTGACGTGTCGAACGTAAATGTTCTAGCACCCTTCGGGTCTCAGCATGCTGCCGATAACGAAGAAAATGACGAGGCAGGATCCCCTAATACGGACGAAGAATCTTTCCAAGAACCTCAATATGTTTCCGGTAATGACAATAATGACGGGTTTGATGAGTCCGGAAGCGGAGACTCTGAAGAGACGAGAGATAGTGATGACGAACAACCCGCAGCAGAAGACTCTGAAGACTCCGCAAACGAGGCGGAGGCCGGTCAACCGATGACCCAACAAACACCACCAAATCACAACCTGGCCCTCCAGTTAGGTCCACGTCAAGAATATGATCCTCAAGATGATGCGGAGCTAACAGATTACATGGTTCAAGAATACGAAGAGGATGACTTCGTGTTATGGAACCCAAAAGCAGGGGACAATATCCGTCTTGGTATGTATTTCAAATCGAAAGAAGAGGTAGACCGTGCGGTTAGACAGTGGAACATCCGTCGTGGACGGGAGATGTATGTCAAGGCAAGCAAACCAAAAGTTTACACTGTCGTATGTTACACCAGACACCCAAAGTTTGTAAATCCTTTCTCTGTTGGCCGCAAGTGTGAGTGGCGTTGCACAGCATCAATACGATCTGACTCACATTACTGGCGAATTACTGTATGGTCTACAAAACACAGCTGTTATTCTTCTGCCATACGTAATAGCAACAGAAGTTTAAAGGCAAAGGATATTGCACAACACATTTTACCGCAAATTCGAACCGACATCAAGCTTAAGGTAAAACATATCCAAACCCATGTCAAGCAGGTGCTGAATGTTGATGTTTCGTATTCCAAGGCGTGGCGAGCAAGAAGAAAGGCTATAGAAAGTATCTATGGTGACTGGGACAGCAATTTTAAGGAGCTACCCACATATCTTATGCGGCTGCAGACGAGGAACCCAGGCACCGTTGTTACGTTCTTTAATCATCCGAACGGAGATCCGAATTACCCCATGTTTAAATATATTTTTTGGGCGTTCGCTCCTTCTATCCGTGCTTTCCATCGATGCATGCCTGTCATTTCGGTGGACGCGACTCATCTGAAAGGACCCTACCGAGGTAAGCTGATGCTTGCGGTAACAAAAAATGCAAACAACTACATCCTGCCTGTGGCGTATGCCGTCGTTGACGAAGAGACTGTACACAGCTGGTGTTGGTTTTTCCAAAACCTTTCTGAATACGTTACCCTTAATAGCATGGGGCCTTTGTGTGTGATATCAGACAGACACAACGGCATAATTAATGCTATGGAAAACCTTCCACAGTGGAAGGAACCCAACGCCTACCATCGTTACTGTCTTCGTCACATCAGAAGCAATTTCAGCGGTAGGTTCCGGAACAAAACGCTACGGAAACTGTGTTGGTCTATTGGTAGCACATCTCAGCACGTAAAGTATCGGTGGGCTGTTAGCGAAATGAGGCTGAAAAATCAAGAGGCATGGGACTACCTTAACAACATTGATAAGACTAAGTGGACTGTTTATCGTGATAAAGAGCATCGTCGGTGGGGTAACCTAACGACCAACATTTCGGAGTCCATGAACAACGTCTTGCGTGAAGCGCGACTACTGCCTATCACAGCTCTGATTCACTACATCTTTCTCAGAGACGTCGAACAATATGTTAAGCACACTCAAATTTCGAGCAGTTGCAACACCCCTCTACCCCCTCGCATATGGAGCAGGTATGAGAGCCTTTTGGGAGTTGCTATGCAGCATGAAGTCACGATGTACGATGCGAATGCGATAAGGTGCAATGTTCTTTCAAGGGTTGAGACAAATGACCGGGGCGGAAATGACTACACCGTTGAGTACAAAAAAAAAGGTATGCTCGTGTGGCAAATGGCAAATGCAAAGATTTCCATGTTCACATGCAATTGTTGTTTGCAATTGGTTGGGTAAAAGCCCTCACAGTATTACTAGTTGGAAATTCCACACAGACACGTACGTTCAGCAGTACAGCAGTCATTTCTACACCTTGGGCCATAAGTCTGAATGGCCGGCGGCAGAGTGGACAATTCAAGGGGACCCGTCGATGATTACTACACATCGAGGCAGAGTACGTCAGAGAAGACTACAAAATGAGATGGATGTGAATTATGACGATCGCTCCAGGCGTCATGCATGCACTCGATGTGGAGAAACAGGCCATAACAGGAAGAGTTGTGGAAATGCAAGGCGTCAACGAAATCAGTGAATGACACTACATGGTTGTGTCAGTCGTATCATCAATGTCATCTTTTTTAGGTTGTTTAGTTTGCATTATTTGTATCGTCAATCACCCTTTGCTTTCATGGATGAGTTGGGTGACTCATCTCATCATGTTCTGTACGAGCTTTATTTAGTAATGGCAGCCTTATTATCTTACTGTTAATTTTAATGCTACTAGTATTATTACTAGACAGTTTCTAAAAAAAAAGTAAATACATGTAATAATGATAAATTTATTTAAAACAAATAATACAAATTTACTTAACAACTATTTTTCCAAACTACTCAATCAAACTATACAATCTACCGAGTTACAAGACAATCTATTTCCGAGATCACTAATTCCAATATTCTACCGCTGTTTCTTGTTGCAGAGTTCATTGAGTTTCTGTTTCGCACCTTCCATCTCCATTGCTTCATTGAAATCAACAATTGCTTTATTGAAGTCAACTACAACTTGTGGACCCAGAAACTCGTTCTTCCAGTCAGCGGGAACTCAGGACCGCATTCAGATTCAAACCCATCTGAATGCGACAGGGGAAGAATATCAATATGTTGAACATTGGTACCAAATCTAAAGGTACTCAATGATCAAACCAGGCTGCCATACCAAAGTAGCACGATGAAGAATCTCAAATTCCTATATCGTCGACGTCGCTAATCACTGACCGTGATTCTTCAACATCGGATGGCCTTGTGCTACAGGGTTTGCCTGGAAGGTTGTCCCCCCTAAAGAGTCTGTCGTCATGAATGGAGGTGGTATACACTGGAGATTGAGACCACCACCGACAACCGACTCTCTAATATTATAAACTACAAAGACAATGTTGCATTATACACGTGTTATACCACGTGTGGATGTAACATCGATCCAAGTAGTTTCATGTGGATGTAACACCGATCCAACGACACCGCTTTCTTGGACTCCAGAAAAGCGATGCCAAGCAGGTGATGAAACAGCAGACGATGCTGTTAAGCATGGCTCACACCCGCCCAAAACAGTTAAAACTCCATCTGGATGTAACATCGACCCAATATCAATAAAAAACCGTACCCTCCATAACAATTGCGGGAAAAGTATTATATCTCATATGGTATTTTGTTTAGTTTTCTACAATTGTGTTGTAAATGGGATTGAGAGAATGTGTTATGTTGTAAAATTGTGGGATTAAGATGTGAGGGATTGAGAGAATGGTAAGGTGGGTGTAGATTATTTATAGGTTGGATGCCTTACAACAATTTGGCGGCATCAAGTGATGCCTTAATCTAGTTTGGCGGCATCAATGCCTTGAAATCAAATGGCGGCATCAAAGGGAATACATGAAATGAAATGGCGGCATCAAGGAATACATGATTTGGATAAGCGGCATCACTGTTTTATTTGCAGAATTACATTTGATGCCGCCAAATGAAACTCATGCATCACCATTTTTGGTTTTTTTCCCCAATACCCACCAAATGTAATTTCTAAAACTATAATTCTACCATTTATGCAAATGATTCATCTATTAGGTCATGGGGTGTATCTTAACACAATGGTGTTAACAGTGACGTGACAGTTTAACATTCATTGTACACCACTCCCTTCCCGTGTTAAGGGGCGTTAAAATGGTCATAGGTTAACATGTTAACAAGAATTAAAGGAGAGAAAATTAAGGGATGAGGTAGAGTTAAAGGGTGTTAAAAAATTTCCTTGAAGTGAAATAGTGTGAAAAGGGAAAAGGTAGATGATTTAACATCTAGATGGAGTTAAAGTATACCACTACTACAGAAAAGGGTTTTTGCTACCGCATTTTCGGTAGCAAAACGGTGGCAATTACCATTTTGAAACCATTTTGCTACCAAAAAACTAGGTAGCAAAATCACACATGGCAATTGCTCTATTGCAACCGAAAACATCCAAATCAATACATCAAAAAATCCAAACCAAAACATCCAAATCCAAACTACAAGTGTTTTACACGTAGCGTATGTTGTTAACATAGCCCTCAACTCTGCAATGATTCCATTGAATTTGAACCTTTCTTTATCTTCTTCCTTTTTCTCGTTTAACTTCTGAATCTACAAAACAACCAATGTGTAAGCCTTATCGATATTACAATAAAAAATATTATACACTTGAACTCAAACCTAAAGCTCAAATAGACCCACAAACCCCATGGATCAAAAGCCGCTAATAAGAAGACCAAATCTTAGAAAAGACTCTACACTAATCGACCCGTCTGACCCAATCAACCCATTATCTACACTATAAGTTGACTTTAGGCAACTTTCACCCATTTGACCCGTTTGTCTAATCACATCTGGTGAAATTAAAAGAAAAATTATTGTAACTAACCTGCACATCATACTCTGGTTTCACCAACAACTCCCTGTCTGCTCTTGTAAGTTGAAAAGTTTTTTCAACACTTTGCATTGGATTTGTACTGAAACATAAAATGCAACAGTTCAGATTAAGAAACAGATACTTGTAGGTAAAATATGTTTAAGAAACAGAGCAAAGAGAAATTAACTTACAACCAATCCTGCTCTAACTTTATGTAGTACGCATCATGTTTTGTCCATTGTCATCAACACGATTTTTGGAAATGGTGTTCTCCACAAGGCGTTGAAGCTTCTGATCAACTTGATATGCTTCCACATATCGATGACACTAAAAAAACAAAAAAAAAAACATTTTAGTAAGACTTGCATATTGCAGAGTCCATGTCAGCAACAAAATACACAATTAAAGTTATGTTGTATATCAAATACCCACGCGCGCGCACGCACGCACACACACACATGATGCAACAACATACTCACAGATACAGATCCCTGCAAAACCAAGTAAACATATTAGTTGTCTTAATCTGCATTTAAAAAAAAAGAGGAACTACTTCTTGAAACCTGAAACCAAGTTCATGTCCATCCCAGTTTATTATTTCATCAATTTGTTATTTTGATATCATACACAAACATAATCATGAAAAAACATCTTACCCAAGTCATGAAAAAACGCTTTGAAATGTTAAATAGGCTCAGACAATGGCACACAAAACAACAAACACATATTCATATTATTTTGCTAACTTCAGAATTTGCTTAGTCAGTCATTGGAGATATATATTTTCTTGGAGGGTTATTACAACTAAAACACTGGAAAAGAACATCTAGATGGTACAGAAAAACTGTTAACATGTTTTCGAAGATAAAGATAGCGAGATGTGAAGCATGGAATTTCTATAAAAGATGAAAACTGAATCGATTAACAAACTTTTCCTCTTTTATTCCTACAACTTCACAGTAATTATCTCAAATCGAGTACCTGTAAGCGTTCAAGCAACACTTGATGATGTGTGGATCGATTAAGTTCTGCTCTGGAATCAATTGAGTCTTGCTCCTGGATCGATTGACAGAAAAGCGACATGAGCATTCGATTAAGTTCAAGCAACACTTTATTTATGAACAGATTTTTAAGCATAAGCATTCGATTTTATCTCTCTGTACAGTAATTGCACGCTTCTCGCTTTGATTTTTTACCAGAAAAGCGACACAAGCGCTCGATTTATGTACAAACCTCGCCTTGTGCCTTGTGTAACAGAAACGGAAACACTATTTGTCAGACAATATTGCCATCAGAGACATCAGCTTTCAACACGATAATGGTCAGTCGGTTGCACCATATCGACTGAAGTTTGAGACCAGACCATTGACCATCTTACCCACGGCTGCCTTAAACTGTTTTGACCCACATTTGTCATCAGTGGTTCAATAACTGTTGAGCCTACTTGAACACCCTCCATATAAGCCCTGCATGCTGATACAATCACATGGGCACGGTTACAGAAATGACCAACAACAAGCTCTTCAAAATGCTGCAATAGACATTGATTATTATAACATTTATTGCGATCAGTGGTTCAAGCTGAAAATCAAAATCAAACAACTGCAAATTGTTATACTTTGGGGGTCTCCTAAGTGTATATATCATTGTTTTCAAGGATAAAACGAAGATATCTTCATTACAGGCCTTAGATTTCTTCTCACCTTAAGCTCCAAGATACCTGCTTTCATAGGCAGGCTCATTGAAGAAGGGCTTATCGTTAGAGATCAGGGCCTGCATCGACACCAAAACTTGGCCAGCACAAGCATGCCATAACTCTGAATTCATTACCTTCTTAACTGCAATTTCAATTCAATTCAGTTAATCTTATTGAGCATATATATGTATAATATAAGTTAAGCATAAGAAAGACTGATAACCGTGTCCGTGTGGAGGAGCCATTATCCTATACATGCTATTTAGAAATAATAAAAAAAAAAAAAAAAGAAATCAAACAGATTCAAAATTTTAAAATAGTTGTAAATCAGATATCTTTCAACACACACATATAAGTATTGATGCAATCGAGCCGAGCTACCCGAGCTCAGCTCGAAACGAATCGAGCTTAAATGAGCCCGAGCCTAAAATCAAGCACGTTTAGTAAACGAGCCTTAGCCCGAGCTGGCACACGAGCATAAACAAGCCCACTAAAATCAAGCTCGTTATGTGCACTAATTATCCAACATAAACAACATAAACCTTGGGATGTAACCCTACTAATTGTAAATCAGATACACCTGTCAATCAAGTCACACAATGAACACACAATTACGGTTTCGTAATCCAGATCGAGTCAATCGCAATGCAATTGCACAAAGTCCATCAACAATTGGAATATATATATGAATCCAAGTTTCAACATATTCACTAATTTTGTTGAGCCAACAACTAAATATTATGTCATATGATGTCCAAAGTAATAGCAATAACACATCAAATTTGCATCAAATATTATGTACAAACTATAAACCCTAGCTAATCTAAAACTCAAGCAACAAAGCTAAAATTATACCATAAGAGACCTAATTGAACTTACACTCATTTCATAACTGATTCATTGTAGCTTCAGGCGGTTGAATCTGGTGGTGGTTACGGTAAACGGTAGGCTCTGTTCTATGTATGCCGGTTAGGGTTACGATAATGTATGTTAGGGTTACGCTAATATGATACGACGGTGATGGAGATGATGTACAGAGATGGAGATGAATCGGTAAAGGAGATGGAGGTCGATGGAATGGGAATGGGAATGGAAATGGAAATGGAAATGGAAATGGAGGTCGATGGAGATGCAGATAGATTGGAGATGGAGCTGATGATGTATAGTGGATTAATCGATGATGGAAGTTTTTATTTGCCTTTTGTTTTTATGACTCTTTTTTTTATTTTGTAGAAATTATTTCCTTCCACTTTTTTTTTTTTTGAACGGCAAATTTCACTCTTTGCTTCTACCATTGGGCCACCAACCCCAATTATTTCCTTCCACTTAACCCCCTTATTAGCATTGTGTTAAAATATCATTGAAAAATTTGCTACCGTGATATTTGGTAGCAAATTCTGGTGGCAATTGCTTGATTTTGTAGTAGTGTACCTCATGGTGCAAAACAAATTTCAGACCAAATTACATTGATCGTTTTTAAACTTAGGGGTGTTCACGGTTTGATCTCGGTTTTGACGAAACTCAAAAAATAATCACGGACTATGGTATGCAAAATAGTAAGCTAAACTGGCTAAGTTCGTTGGGTTGGATGGTCTAAACCGGCTTTTTTTAATTTTTTCAAAATCACTAGATTGTAATAAAACTATATGCATAACTATATATTTCAAAATAAATATTAAAAAGAATGAAAAATTAAAATTTCCAAATTCGATTTACACAGTCACAGAGGGCTCTATCTTTCTTGAAGGTTCAAAGTTCAAACCATATAAGTTATCTCATGGCCCATGTCACTGTTTAGCCCAAAAGAATATCAGTTATCTCATAGCCCAAACTCTTTATCTATATCTATATCTATATTATCTTATTAAGGAAGAGTGACGGCTAGGATAGTAATTTTGTACACCGGACAACTATTACATCAACATGCACAAGTGAATCAAGCTTATATAATGAGGGTATAATTGGAACTTTGTGGACAATTAAGACACTTAAAAGGGTATGCATGTAATTTTATCTTTGATTGTTAGTTAAAAGTTAAAATTTCATTCCATTGCTACCCTTTTCCCTTTCACCTTCAACATTGATTGTAGAGAAAGCCAAGAGACACCATTTATTCTCTAGAATTGAATGAAGCTTTCATTTCCATGTCTTAAATTCTACCTTACATCTTCTTTTCATTTTCCAAAATGGCATATTTATTCTCCAAATTTTCTTTCTAACTCTCCTGATTTCGTATTGAAATGCTTCAGTAGCTATGTTTTTTTCCAGTCGTAAAGGTATATTATGATAATACTTCGGTCTTTTGTTTAGGTGACTACTACGTTCTTTTATTTCGAGTTCCTTGCTTATTTCACTATTTTATTTGTGAAACAATTTTGTGCATTTATGGCTTTGTGTATAGGCGCCTAAAATGGTGGATCAAATATGACAAAGGTAATATGGTTTAGTGAATTTGTTCTCTCTCAAATTGTTTCTGAATCACTTGGTTTATTTGTTTTCGTTTCTTTCTTTCTTTTGTTATAAACATTCATCAAAACTCGATAATGCGTTATGTGTTAAATGTGTGATATTGATCTTTGATGTCAAACAGGGCAATGACTTGATATTTGGTTTAATTATTTTTATGTAAAATAATAATGATTGGAAACATAAGCTAAAAAGTCTGTCGTTCAATTTAGGTTTGGGCGTTTGGTCGGATGAATTCGAGTATCAAGCTAACCAGGCTAGAATTCGAGTATCAAACTCTTTATCTATATCTATATTATATTATTAATTATTAAGGAAGAGTGATGTCTAAGATTGTAATTTTGTCTTGAGTACAAATTTTGTAGCTACATATACAACTTAATAAAGCTTAATTGATAGGGGTAAATTAGTCACCTAAAGGTATATTAAGACACTTCCAAGGTTATAATAGTAATTTTATGTTTTGTTTTTAGTTTACAACTCAAATTTCATTCCCTTACTACCCTCCTTCCTTCCACCATACCAGCATTTCCTCTCTGCATTAATCAATTCCTTAAATGATAGAATGTTAACCGGCCTTCTTTCTTTCAATTGACGTCTCCTCATCTCTCTCTATATTGCCAGGTATCACTTTTATTTTCTTAACCACTCACGTGTTCACCACCGCTTCAATTTTCTTCACCATTACATCCTCTAGATCTGCACATGTGGTTATAGTTCCAAATCAGATAGAGATCAATACAACCATCCGACAGGTATCACTTTTGTAATTTCAGAGTAAAAAGGTTATCGTTGGACCATTGATTGGTGCTCTTGTGCAACATCGGCTTAGACGAAATCATTCGGGCCTCTTTCATTGGATATAAATCCTTCTGAATTGTCAAGACAGCATTTGAGAGCTCTCACTAACCAGTCTATCATTTGTGAGTTGTTATGTTTGTTTACAATTTGGTGTTCTTTGATAATTCGATTGGTTGTAACTTTGTATTTTGATTGAGCTACTGTGAGCAAATGGGCTTCAAGACAGCATTTGAGAGCTCTCACTAACCAGTCTATGACTTCTTTCTCTCGTTTGCTTCAATAATTGACACTGTCTGCTGTAGCATGTAATAATAATTACAACTCAATTGCAAGAATTTGAGGTAAAGTTTGTTGCTTTTTGATCTAGGCTGTGTCAATTTTGTTTCTTTTATTGGTATTAAGGTTTTGATTTAAAAGATTTGGTTTAGGTTTGTGTTTGTGTTTTAGGGGTTTGTGTTGGTGTGTGTGATTGAATTTGTGAAATTATTGTTTTGTTGTGTGTTTGTGTTGTGGAATGAATCTGGATCTTTGATGTTTTGTTTTAAGTTTCTATAAAGTTGCAAGATTTTGATTTGGTTGTTAATTTGTTGCCTGAAATACCTCTTTTTTGTAGTTCATTCTTTTTTAGAGTAGATGGAACAATGTTATTTCACAACATTTGAATTGCAAACGTTGTCTCTAAATATGATGTTAGGACTTCCTGTTCGGGAACCATAAGTGTTTCCCGAAGACATATGAAGTAGTATTACTTTTTAGGTAGTTATAGAGACTTAAACTACCCTTTATTTGTAGTCCCCCTTTCCATAATAGTTGGAACAATGTCATTTGGCAACGTTTCTATTGACGGTCGTTGTCTCTAAATGACTTCACAGCTGCGCGTATAGGGAACCGGAAAGTGTTCCCTAAACAGGAAGTTGTGAATCATGTAAACTTTATATGAACAAATATAACTTTTAGGTAGTTATACAGAGTTAAGCTTATGATGTTTTGCTTGTATTTTGTTTTCTTATAGGTGTAGAAGATATATAGTTTTTGTTCTCAAGTAAGCGAAGTCTAATGGCTGGGAGCTGGGGTGATAGTCATGAATTTGGTAGTCAATCCGACGACAGCTTTCAATTCGAGAGACAGCACATAGAACCCATATACGATGCATTCATATGCCCTCTTTCAAAACAAATAATGAAAGATCCTGTATCAATTGAAAACGGGCAAACGTTCGAACGGGAAGCAATTGAAAAATGGTTCAATGAGTGTAAAGAAAACAATAGAAAGCTCGTTTGCCCTTTGACATTGAAAGAACTAAAAACGACTAATATGAATCCAAGTATCACTTTGAGGAACACAATTGAAGAATGGAATGCTAGAAATGAAGCTGTTTAACTTGACATGGCCTGTAAATCATTGACTCCTGGTTGTCTTGACCCCTGAGATCGATACTTTGCGGGCTTTGAGATTTGTTCAATATATTTGCCAGAAGAATAGCAGACGTATTGTTCGTAATGCTGATCTAATTCCAATGATTGTTGATATGTTAAAGAGCCGCAGTCGCAGAGTTAGATGTAAAACATTGGAGGCAGTTCGAGTTGTGGTTGAAGACGATGATGATGATGATAACAAGGTAGATAAATATTTTAAACAACAAAGATAGTGAAAGATGTGAACTTTATCATTGTTTGATCCAACAAGATTGTTAAACGTTTTGTTGGTTTGCAGGAAATAATGGCGGAAGGGGATAACGTAGTCTCGACATTTACTTTGCTGTTTCCCTTGGTCAGGTATTTAGTTTTTTAAACTCAAATGTATAGGTTATACATTTACTATTAACGAGTTAAAATGTTAAAAGTTTGTGTTATACATTTACTTTTAACGTGTTAAATGGGCATGATTTTTTTTAGATTTGAATATATTTAAAGCTATTTATAAATAAAAACAAAAAACAATTAAAAAACACACAACTGATAGTGTTTTTTGCATCTTAGTGACCTGGTAACATCATGAACAACATATTTTCTATGTGGTTTTTAAAATGTGATTAGTAGTTGGCCTTTGTGCGTTTGTGACGGTTGTGTGTATGCATTTATTTTGAGGTTTTACTTGCAAGAGTAGGCATGGTTAGGTTGGTCTTTAGTACGCCTTGATCTACTGTTATAATAAATAATACAACCGTTGTCACGTACACAAGCAGTTGGAGACTCCTCCTGCCGAGTAGTCGTAATGTATAACTTCCGCCCACCTTCATCAGACTCCGGCGAGGGTTCCAGCAACGCTTTTTGCATTATCACCTGCTGGATCGCCTGCGATTTGTTCCACGACGGCCTTCGCATCCCTATTAATAACAATATTTACAAATTTTACTCCTCTATTATATTACTCAATACGTTCACGCATAATGTTACTAATTTAGTCGCCATTCTTCAATTTTGCATTGTTAAAAGTTTACAGGATTAGGCTTAAGACAGAGCATAATGAATAAAAGAGCAATTGTTTCTGTATTTACTATTTGCATACTTTCAATGCTTAAAACAATGATTTGGCTTCAGATTACAATACCACTTTGCTTATTTCTATGTATTACAAAATTTTGTTCTTGCATAGTAGTTATAGAGTATGTATACAAAGCAAATAGATTGCTTTAGTACTGAGGTTCTCATTCATGTTCTTTTCGTTTAGTCTGTTGTCTAAAAGGTTCCTTTCATTTGCTGTTTTTTTATTTGACTTGAGTCTGCAATGTGATTAGTTACATATTAATAATGAAAATTTGATTTTTCTAATTGAAGCTTGCATTAAACATTTGATGTTAATGCTTATACTATAATCAAGCAGCACATATTATTGTTTTTTGAGCATGCTAAACCAATTACTTTGCTTAGTTCATTCATTCAAGTGGAGCTGGCAGAATTCATGCCCCTCTTGGTTAGCGATAACTAGGTCTTTTGGTATAAATGACTTGACATGATCATGTAAAAAAAACGTTTTCGTATAGTTACGATTAACTATAACTTTTTCACCGTGATTGCAGTTTACCATCATATAGAAAGTAAGCGATATTCGTCTGTTTGATATTTACAAGGATCCTGAACTTCGACCCCATTTGAAGTTTTCTTGGTAACCCGCCACAACGCCAGCAAGGCGGCTACGGTTTACCAGCGGCAAGTAAGCGTTAATCCACTTGTTTTGGAATATTTCGATATATTTCAAGTAAAATACATATACTATTTTGAAAAAGAATAGAGAAAGAAGAATTGTTATCTTCTGGTTACTTGTAATAAAATTGCAGGGTATTACAAGAACAATGGTCATATTATGGTTAGTATACTTACATTGAACAAGGATTAAATCCACCGTCAAGAACATATTGCACTTCCATGGAAGTCATATTGGTTTAGTCTAGGCTATGACTGTACTATTACATACACGTAATACCTCATTTTTTTGACTGGTAGTGTGACTAGGAAGCAGGGTAACTATGAAGTAGACGTTTCTCCATGTTTTGACATAAATAGGTTTGTTAGCCGTCGTTTAAATGTTTACGTGAATTATATGCTTGTTAAATGTTTTTTATTTGAGTTTTGTATCTTAATGTGCAGGTTGTTTACAGAACCTATGTATTTGGATATTGGACATGGTGCCAGTTGCAGGATTCCTCCAAGTTTGAAATGTTGGCTACTTCATTTAACTTACCTAAAATGTCGGAGATTCGGGTGGATGAGTTTCATCTTAAAGAAGTTAAGAGGCAACAGCAGAGGCTTGATAAAAAGTCAACTATAAATGTACTGTAATAAAAAGACAAATCCATGTTCTCAAACCAAAAACTATAAATGCAAAGATAATGTTAATTATCTTTGGTTTGTCAAGACACTGAATACGAACTGCAACCAGTTTTAAGTGATTTAGTAGTTGTGCACATTTTTATTTTTACGAGTACTTATTAAAACGCAGTGCACATGTTTTTTTTTTTTTGTTTTATTCGTAACACGTGGCAAAAAAAAATATAAATACCCGCGGCAACGCGCGGGCCTTCCCACTAGTTATCATAAATAAAATACAAATATTAAATAGATAATAAATATATAAATCATTAGTTGAGTATGTTTGTCAAAACTAGCTGGTGAGTAGTAGCTGTAGTTGGAAGTTGGTAGCTGTAGCTTTTTAAATATATTTTAGTGTTTGGTAAAGTAGCTGAAGCTTTTAATAAAATGTATAAAATGACCAAAATGGGCATTAACTAAAAACTTGTATACATGTTTTTTCTTATGATAAAACGGGTATTTGTGTCATTTACTCATTAAAAGTTTGTAGCTACCAGTAGCTTTTTCATTATTATAGAGCTTTTTCTCCTAACCTAAATGCTTAAAGCCCTTCAACCAAACAAGACTTTTATTTAAGTAGTAGTTTTTCTTAAAAGTTTGAAGTTATTAAAAGCTGCTAAAAGCTCCTTGCCAAATATACCCGTTATATAATTTTTATTTTTGTAAACAATAAGTACTACTTAAATGAAATTGATAGATTTAATTTAAAGGCAAAGCTTTATTTTTATTCAAGCACGAGTGAGACGCTATAAAACAAATTACATAAAAAATGGAATTGATAGATGATTGAAATTAGTAGTTTGTGTCTTCTGTTCTTGTCCATGAATTAACACAGAAACAAAAATTACATTTATTAACAAATTAATATCAAATTACTAGAAAATAATTGAAACCTTTTTTTATCGGCGAATAACTGTGTGGCAACCACCCTTGCGGGGCGTCGTGTCCAAGAATCGACTACTCGGCCTCGAGCAGCCCCCGCCTTCTCCCGATGCGCGGAAACCCGAGCCCCACCCGCCCGAAGGCACGACAGTGTTATAGAACTCGGTAAAACCTCGCCGCCCGTCAGATTCGAACCGGCGCCACCCGTATTCAATCTTCACCCGGATACAAAACCATAACTGATGAAAGTGGTGATGGAACCTTTGATCACATAGGTGAAACAAAAGCCACTCCACTACTCCACCACTATGGATGGATAGAAAATAATTGAAACCTAAATGACTAAATTCTTATATCCAACATAGTTAAGACTATGTTTGATTGTTGATTACACGTAGCAAAAAAAGTAATCCAATCAAAGTGTTAAAATATATAATTGAAATATATTGATTCAAATAATATAATTGGGCTTAAGTTTGTGCAGGGATAAAGGCTACAAGATCTTGGGCCTAATATGTGGGCTAAGTCATGTGGGCTTATTGTTTTACCAGCTGGAGGGTTAAGAGCCCATGGTTGTCTCGTGTTATATCTTGGTCGTTCATTTGGTGATCTGTGTGCTCATCTAATCCTATGGCTGAGAATAAAGGATTTTGTGTTAGTTGATAGAAGCTTCTGGGGGCCATTATATATTGGCCTCTCTCTCATTGTGTTGAGACTTTAGCTCAGATTTTTTCTTATTTCGTCTTGTATCCTCTCTAGTTAGGGTTTGTAGTCTGTACGTTATCATCTCTTTGTATTGTTTCCTTAGTTAGATGATCTTCTGATATTGATAATCAGATAATCTCTAACCTTGTATCGTATTAAAGGTCTCTACGATTGTAGAGATCTAGGGTTTGGTTGGGTAACGTTTTGGGTTGGTAATAATAAGATTTTGTCACCGTTTTCAGTCGTTATATCTTTGTTTGTGTTCTTGTTCTTGATATTGAGATTGTTAGTTCATGTTAGTATAGATTTGTATATTTTTTCATGGTATCAGAGCTATAGGCTATGTTATCATTGTCTTGTGATTGGTTCTGGTGTCTTCCGCTGCAAATCTGAGCTGTCTAGGTCTAGATCTCACATTAAAAAGTCTTTTGGGTAAAGAATCTGATCTGTGATATAGATCTGGTTCTTGGTTGAGTCTTGAGGTTAATAGATCTGATCTTCTTGATAGATCTGGTCTATTATCTTGTATTAGTTGTTTTGTTGTTGTATGTGTTGCAGGTTTGTGTTGTGGTCAACTATTGTTGGCTTTGTTGGTTGATTACTGGTATTGGATTGGAGAAAACTTGCTTCAATTGCACTCACAAATCTATACCCTAAGTGAAGGTATAGCTTGTGAGTTCGGCGAAACCCTAACTTGGGTTTCCCCTCATTGTGAGATCGTTCTTACTTTGTTGAGTCTAGGGCAACTGACCGGGTTAGGTGGACCGGTATTGTGCCAACTACTTGGTGTCTTGTGTGGATATTACATGTTCTTGTCTTGTTTGTCTTCTGGTATTGTATTAGTATTATATATATAGTTATAAAGGTCTCCTGTGTTAAGATATGGGTGGGCACCCTTGAGTGATGAACCCACTATCTGACCCCTGACACAGCTTCGACCTCTTAGGGTTTAACTATCTTTGTTGTTATTTCTTGGGTTAGCCTTCTGCTAATCTGGTTGTTGTTTCTCTGTGTGTTTACTGTCTGTTCTTTGTGAGTGTCTAGTTGTATTATCATGGGTGATGTTGTGAACCCTGGTGGTGGGGCTCCCAACAATGGAGGTGCTGATGCAACACTCATCAGTAAATTGGATATAAGTGATCCCTTATACTTACATCCAAGTGACACCTCCGGTCTGTCTATTATTAGTATGAAGTTAAAAGGCACCGAAAATTACTCTGTCTGGTCTAGTTCAATGAGACTTGCATTAGAAACTAAAAATAAAGTTGGTTTCATAGATGGTACATGTATTAAACCTGTTGATGATGAAGTGTTAAGTAAACAATGGGATAGGTGTAATTCTTGTAGGACATGGTTCCAACAATTCTGTGGTCTTAAACTGGTTGTTAAACTCTGTTAGTGAGGAATTATATCTAGGTCGGGTCTTTTCTAAACTTGCCACTGAGGTATGGACAGACTTAAAGGAGACCTATGACAAAGTAGATGGGTCTGTTGTGTTTAATCTTTATCATAAGATTAATTCTGTGAGTCAAAATGGTAGTTCAGTTGCTGAATACTACCATAAGCTGAACACCATGTGGAAGCAGTTTGATGCTACTGTGCAGTTGCCTTCCTGCACATGTCAAGCATCAAAAGACTTTAATGACTTCAACAGTCTAATAAAGTTAATGCAATTCCTCATGGGTTTGGATGATGTATACCAACTAGTCAGATCTAATCTGTTAATGTAGGACCCTTTACCAAATATTAAAAATGCCTTTGCTATTGTTTCCAGAGAAGAATCTCATAGAGGTTCTGGATCAACAGTTAAAGGACATAATGTTGCTTTCATATCTAAAACTAATCAATCTTTGGAAAGAAAGAAAGTTACTAATAGAGGTCCCAACCCAAATTTAAAATGCACCCATTGTAATATGTTAGGACATACCATTGACAGATGTTATGAGTTGGTTGGTTATCCTCCTGGGTTCAAAAAGAAACCAGGAGGACAAATGTCTAGGTCTAATATGTCTTGCAATATGTCTAACACTAAGCAAGGTAGTACTCCTACTGCCTTGCCTAGTAGCTCTTCTTCTATTTTTCCCTTCTCACCTGAACAGATATCAAAGCTTATGAGTCTGATCAGTGATAAAGGAGGAAATGAAACACAAAACTCCAATGCAGGAGGTAAAAGTGTTTTCATTAATGGTTTTTCCTGTCTTACTAAGATATCAAACTTGGCAAAAGTTTTAGAAAACTTCAGTAGTTGTTCAACTTTTGTCAAGTATGCTCTTAGTAAAGGATGGATAACAGATTCAGGAGCAAATCAACATATGACCAGCAATGATAAAGAAATGGTCAATTGTGTTGATGTCTCTGAATACAATATTCAGGTTAAACATCCAAATGGGACAAGTGCTAAGGTAACTAAGATAGGAGATATCAAGTTAGCTGATGGTGTTGTCCTGTATGATGTTTTCTTAGTTCCTGATTATTGTGTAAACCTGTTATCTGTTTAAGTTGTCTAGAGAAAATAAACTTAGTGTATTATTTGATGAAGAGCATTGTTATATCCAGGATTCCAAATCCAAGAGAGTCCTGGTGACTGGTAACCAAAGTGATGGTCTCTATTTTGTTGGCACAAGTGTAAGTGTCAATAATTCTTGTTTTACTAGTATTAATGATGCCAATCTGTGGCATAGTAGGTTGGGGCATCCCTCTGACCAAGTTCTGTCTGTATTAAGGAAGAACTTAAACCTTGGTCATAGGAACTCTCAGCCTTGTGAGATATGTCACAAGGCTAAGCAAGTCAGAGTTCCTTTTCCCATTAGTGACCATAAGTCCAAACACATAGGCGCCTTGTTCACCTAGATGTTTGGGGTCCTTATAAGGTCACTAGTAGGGAAGGGTTTAAGTACTTTCTCACTGTTGTAGATGACTACTCAAGGTCTGTTTGGTGTTATATGTTAAAGAATAAAACTGAAGTTTTTGAAAACTTAATTGTATTTTATGAGTTGATATTAACTCAGTTTAAGTCTAGGATAAAAGTGTTTAGGAGTGCTAAACATTCTAAGGAATCTGAACTATTAGAAAATGTAACTGGTTTTCAAAAACTTATTGGTAAACTTATATATCTGTCATTGACTAGACCTGATATAAGTTACACAGTTCAGTTCTTAAGCCAGTCTATGCACAAACCTTCAAAGTACCATTTGAAGGTTGCTCTTAGGTTGTTAAGATATTTAAAATTATCTCCTGGAAAAGGTATTCTGTTTAAACAGTCAGAACAGTTTAATCTGAGTACCTATGTAGATTCTGATTGGGCCAAATGCCTTGTCTCCAGGAAGTCTGTTACTGGTTTTTGTGTTTTCTTAGGTGGATCTTTGGTTTCCTGGAAAGCAAAGAAACAAAGCACTATTTCCAGGTCTAGTGCTGAGGCAGAGTATTAAGCTATGTGCTCTGCCTCTTGTGAGGTTAGTTGGTTGATTAATATGTTAAAAGAATTAAATGTTGATGTTAAACTCCCAGTCAAGCTTTATAGTGATAGTAAAGCTGCATTGTCTATAGCTTCTAATCCAGTTTTCCATGAGAAAACTAAACATTTTGAAGTTGACCTGCATTTTATAAGAGAAAAAATTTCAGGTGGTGTTATACAAGCTTTGAAGGTCAGCTATGAGAATCAGATTGCTGACATCTTTACTAAGGGCCTAAATGTGTCTCAATACAAGGCTCTATGTGATAAGCTTGGATTATTTGACATGTTTGGTATTTGAATCAAGGGGGCGTGTTAAAATATATAATTGAAATATATTGATTCAAATAATATAATTGGGCTTAAGTTTGTGCAGGGATAAAGGCTACAAGATCTTGGGCCTAACATGTGGGCTAAGTCATGTGGGCTTATTATTTTACCAGCTGGAGAGTTAAGAGCCCCTGGTTGTCTCGTGTTATATCTTGGCTGTTCATTTGGTGATCCGTGTGCTCATCTAATCCTATGGCTGAAAATAAAGGATTTTGTGTTAGTTGATAGAAGCTTCTGGGGGCCAGTATATATTGGCCTCTCTCTCATTGTGTTGAGACTTTAGCTCAGATTTTTTCTTATTTCGTCTTGTATCCTCTCTAGTTAGGGTTTGTAGTTTGTACGTTATCATCTCTTTGTATTGTTTCCTTAGTTAGATGATCTTCTGATATTGATAATCAGAAGATCTCTAACCTTGTATCGTATTAAAGGTCTCTACGATTGTAGAGATCTAGGGTTTGGTTGGGTAACGTTTTGGGTTGGTAATAATAAGATTTTGTCACCGTTTTTAGTCGCTATATCTTTTTTTGTGTTCTTGTTCTTGATATTGAGATTGTTGATTCATGTTAGTACAGATTTGTATATTTTTACACAAAGAATTAATTAACTTAACAAACAAGAAACTATATGTGTATGTCACATTATATAATTAATGGTGTATGAGACTATGAGCTACGTTTTCCTATATGATAGTTTTATGAGTTAAGCACTTAAGCTATGTTTTTCTTGGTTATATATGTAAGCAACTTAATTCCATATAAAAGAAATCGTTTGATTGTAGTTGAAACACGTTCAATAATACTACTTAGTGAGCGGCATGGCTTTTTTTTTCTATATAAATTAACTAGCAAGTTTATTTTTAGCACTTGAAAAATTGTGAGGTTCACGCAAAATGAAAACGCTATTTGTTCACTTGGTGACCAATTAAAGAGGAACATTATTGTAGAAAATAATGATTCGAAACAGATCAAAACTAAACAACCACAACACAACACAAAGAACAACGAAATAGCGACAAAACGGTGACCAAAATCTATTAGTTTACCCAAACCAAAAAACACCCGACCAGAACCCAAGATCTCAGCAAATCACTGAGATCAGAAATAATACGAATACAATGTTCATCTGCTGATTGTTTAGATCAGCAGATCAAAGATGAGAACGATACAAATCAAACACTTACAATACAGGAGATAATACTCAAACCCTAGACGAATAATACAGAGAGACGATACAAAGACGAAAGAGAAAAGTGATTGTGTTATCAAGACGAAGAGAGAGACTGAGCCTTTAAATACTCAGCTCTCGAAGCTTCAGAAGATGCTCATCCAACGGCTACAAATACTCTCATCCAACGGTCCAGACACTATCTCGAATACCTGCAATGATATCAACATATATGGGCCGAGTATAACTGGGCAAATCATTAAGTCCATTATCCCTTTTCCTTTTTATCATAACCAAACCATAAGCCCATTAATAATACCAACCCAACATGTTAGTATAGTAATTGAATTATAATCATATATATCTTTTTAACAATTATCTACATAGGTTTTTCATTTCATAAAACAAGAGGTTGAGTTCTCTTGTTCGGTTTACAAACACATACTACTATCACGTTCTTTTCCACGAAAGATTGAACATAGAGAAGGCATGACGTCAGAGCCAATTCTAAGAATTTAAGTGCCTCGGCCAAGACAAGAAAAGGGCCCACATAAAAGAGGAGGAGGAGGAGATTTAAACTAAAGGCAATTAAATGCTAAAATAGGTATTAAAAAAACCAATAAACCAACCCATGAAGTTATGTTTGGTCTAGAAGGAAACAGTTGAAAACTTGAAAAAAAAGGCATCCACAAGGATCAAACCGGGGAAAATGAGAACAATTGTCGTGAATACCACTAGGCTGTGGTTAGTTCTGATATATGTTTTAGTTTTATGTTTAATATTGCGGTCAAACTTCTAAGAAATTCATCAAAACAATATAAAAAAATTTGGCCCCTCGAAAAAACGGGCCTCGGCCGGGGGTGGGCGAGGGCCGACCCTGCATAACGGTATTCCGATACTCATTGGCCATATTCGATGGTATAACTACTACTCAATCTATTGTACCATGTGACATAGACGTAAAATTATCATGGTAGTCACACGACTGTTACACCCTGATATTTTGAACAAAAGTTGTTAAATTTTGTAGTAAATAAATCGTTTTATAAAAGATAATGTACATTTTTTTCTTTAGACTAGTGGGGAGCCTGCGCGATACGGCGGGTTGAACAATTTACAAATATTATAAGTGTAATTGTGTAGTTAATAATTCGGTGGGATGGGCGAATAAATAATTATTTTCATTCAAATATTTTGAAACCCAATGTAATAGACAATTTACAAGTTAAACTGAGAATATTTCCACAACTGATTAAAAATGACACAAAAACGTAGATAAAAATAGCAAATTGTAATGGTATATTTGGAATAACAATTAATTGTGTATCAAAAGTTATAAATGAAAAAGAATATGCTCAATACCAATTTTAATAATTATCTATCTATACAACTAATATATGAAACTCAATGTGGACACATGGCACTCCCATGTTGATCCTCCAATTATATAGCAAATCAATTTATGCCAAGTGTCCAAGTGTGGGAATTTATAAAATTTTTCTTTTTTCTAAAAATCAAAAATCATTCAATTAATTTTGGTCAATTAATTAAATGAGGTCAAAATTTGAGCTCTAAATAATTAAATGTGGTCAAATTTGAGCTTCAATCACTTTATTCTTCTCTCTCTCTCTCTCTCTCTCTCTCTCTCTCTCTCTCTCTCTTCTCTCTCTCTCTCTCTCTCTCTCTCTTTCATCCATCCAATTTCAAAAAACTAGACAATTATCACATATCAATGTCTCAATTCCAAGAATGGTGATGAATATGATTATCGCCTTACCGGAGACGTTAGCGAATTGGAGCGTTAAGGAGCTTCATCTTTTCATCATCCTGTCACTTCCGTCGGCAATAATGGGTCATCACTTCACCTCATATTGTCAGTTCTTTCTCCGATCTAGCCGCTACTCATCCAAGGAAAGTACACCAGGAAATCTGAGAACAAAATCTTCACACACTCACACAAACTGGGAGGAGATGATGAAACGGTAAAAACTTATTTCTCATAATTTTCAATTTTAAGACTTTGATTACTAAGTGGTAGTTTGATTCTTTATTTCTTTTATTGGCTTTATATATAAATATATAGAACAGGTTTATTACTTGCATGAGTTATTTTTAAAATAGGTTGATGATTAAATTTTTGGTTTACTTTCATGCCCACAAGTTGTTTGTTGTTTTGCTTAACCCACACTTTTTACAAAACCAATGTTTGATACAAACTATTTTTTTACATTTATTGTGGAAGGCGTTCTTAAGGATCATTAGAAACATTTTGTGATTGACTGGAACATTGTTGTTTTGAGCGTCTCAAATCCCGAGTCAAGATGATGCCGAGTTTGAGGAAACTGAGCTTATGCATTTGATATTGTCACCGGCGTATGGGATAGCAAGGTGTGCTTACTTTTTTTTTCCTATTTTAATTTTGTGTTTTAGTTAGGCAGGCTATGTGTTAACAATTATAAAGTATAACTCTGTGGTTTTGCAGCCAAAATTGTTTTATGAAAAGATACCAATATTTATAACGAGTAGTTGATGATGTAAATGATTGAATATCATCAAAGCTTACTATTCGACAAGCATTATGACCCAAGGCATTTTGGTAATACTCTTCTTTTTTGTCCATTTTTTAAATATATACCTATGAAAAATAAGTTCTTATATGCTGCTATCAGTAGATTAGTTCTTTAATTTGACATTGGTTTATAGTTTAAAAGTTTGATGAAATATCAAACCATGTGGTGGTTGTAATCGTGACAATGGTTACAGTAGGTATCTGGGATGCATGGGTACCTCCTAAAATCCGGAGTGCTTTCACTGTCATGTCATGCGAATGGTCACCGGATCACTGAACTTGAGGTAAATATCCTAAATGTGAAGTTTGCTTTCAGGTAATCCGTGCTTCAAAATAGTTTGCATAACTGAGTTTATTTTTCTGTGTTTTGTAATAATTCGCGATATAAGCCAGTTTATATTTGGAATACGAAATTGAAGAAGAATCTTCAGTTGGCTGGATATGAATCAGTAAGTTCATATGATTTTCATTCATTTTTTATGTTTTTTAAGGTTTGTAGGTTTGTTCATTAGTAAGCTACAATATCAGGTTTGTAGGTTTGTTCATTAGTAAGCTACAATAGAACGGATGATGTAACATAGGAAGGTCAGATGATTTAGAGACACCCCGACAAGCCCATACGTAACCACCATAATGTTTAGTACTATGTGATCGTCTAGTGTGTGCGACTCGGCTATAGACTAGACTCTACATGCAGTCCTAGTTCACTATAACCATTGGCTCTGATACCAATCTATCACACCCTCAAAATCCACTTGCGGAGTTTTACCGCGAGGCGCATGACAAACCAGGATCCAAGTCAACGATCACAATAAACAAATCTAAATGAACATATGCAATTTCAAAAACATAGTTTAAATCCCCAAATACAGCGGAAGCTTATTCTCAAAACATAATCCAAAAGTAAACCAAATTATTCAATGTTTGAAAACCATGCAATCCTAACTAGACGCCGTGCAGACGCGTGCGCCCTAGTTCCGTAGTGCTACCTTAGCGACCTGAGAAAACATGTAAGAGTTACGTCAGCACAAAAATGCTGGTGAGTTTACAGGTTTGTAATTAAAGTACCAAGTTCAACCTGTCCATACTATATCAATTTGCAAACCAAAGTACGCTAGCTAGGCGTGTGTTTTGTTACATCTACGATTGGAAAACCATTACTAACTCGCAAACCAGATGTTGGGCCCGAATAGTAAACCTGTTCCTGTTTGAGACAATATGCACTCGCCCGGCCCTCCAAGCCGACGAGCGGGGTTGGTTACTCCCAATAGATCTATTCACATTTCCCCGTTGTGCTAACCCGCACATTCATGGTTTCCCCCGGGACTTCCAAAGATCGTATAGTAAACCATAGAAACCCATAGTATGACAGTTGTTACCAAAACATAAGTTTAACACATGTTTTCTCCCCCAAAAAGTGAAACCAGTTAAAAGAGGGGACGTAAACTCACCTTAGGTTGCGTTACTTCGTAATACGAATAAAATCAGCAAGCTATGCTAGCCCCGTAAGACGACGACCTAACATGTGACAGTTACAAGTAATTAGACTAATAACCCGTAGGTTAGTTAGTCCCTAGATGTCCAGACCATAACCAAGTTCGTTTGAAAACACTGTGACTGTTAAATTAACCCAATGTACAAGACTCGACATCCCATTGGTGACCCGAGACTCCCCGTGTTATACTTGCACTCTCAAACATACAATCATGCAATCACACTTAACATACGTTAAAGTCCAACAAGTTGTAGCACGTAGTTCAAGTATCACATAAATAAGTCCGAGCACATGTTACTAAGTTACTAGGTATGTTACGGGGTTCCTAGCATGTTCCTAGGTGTCCAATCGGGTCCCGAAATGCTAAATTACACTTACAGCAGCAGTACAGGCGATTAGGAAAAGTCAACTAGTGATTACGTGGGTCAGCAGGCATTTAGGAAGGCTAATCGCCTATACTATAGGCGATTAGGGTCATGCGGTATGCAAATCATGAGTTTATAGGCGATTACGTCGTAAGGCATGCAATTCAGGGCTTAACTAGCATTTAGGATCGTAAATGCATGAAGTAAAGGCAATTAGGCCCCTATTCGCCTATACTATAGGCGAATAGAGCATCCTCTCGGGCGATTAGCCTCCTATTCGCCTATAGTATAGGCGAATAGGATCCCTACTCGCCCTTAGCCCAGCTGTTCCAGTTTTTCGCGCGTTTAACACTCCAAATCAGATCCAGAACGTGTGTAAACATCAAATATCAATCAAACAACCATATCAAACATATTTCAATCAAAATCCTTCGTTTAACCTCGTTCTATCAGCCCTGCATGCAACCATGTATCCCAAAAACAATACACATAGCATGAAACATCACATTAACATGCATAACCGTAACCCTAATGAACAATTACTCAGATCTCATCAACATGCTATCATCATAAATCTGTAACTACCTTAATATCATGTTAACAATCCTTTTTGAATCACAAAAACCCTATCTTTTAATTACAAACACACATACAACATGCATAATAGTTAGAATCCAATTAACAACGATTATTAACGACTTTCAGAAGACACACACGTTTATAAACAGGTCTGGACCATTAGGGATTCAATAAAAACATTATTAAAGGTTGCATGAATGAAAACCACACCTTAGATTTATGATAGATTGATGTAATAGGCTTGAAATCTTGTGTTTTGATCCAAAATCGTGTTCCAGAGGTTATGTGTGTGTTGGGACGAGTTGTGGGACAACTAGGGGTGTTATAATGAAGTTTAGGAGGTCAAGTATTGTATTTATAGTCGTTTTTAGTCGTCCAGCACGTTATAGGCGACTACCCAGCAGCATCAGGCGAATAGGGTTGCTAATCGCCTTCCCTATAGGCGATTAGCCTTGCTATTCGCCCCAAACATGTCCTATTCGCCCCAAACATGTCCTATTCGCCCCCTATAGGCGATTAGCCCTCCCTAATCGCCTATAGGGGTTGGTTCTGCGTATTTTGCGCGTTAAACCCCGTTTTAACATATGTTAACACACTTTCACATATCGACAAGTCACATAATGATTGTAAACACATAATACTTGCAAACAAACACATTCACACTCGATCACCAATTCCCGGGACTCGAGACTTGTATGTTCCCTATGCTCTGACGATTCTACGAATCGTCACCCTTTGTACACTTGGTTAAGGACTGACATCTAATGAGCCTCTAGACTAACATCTAATGATCCTCTATACTAAACTAATAGTTCCCGAACCGTAACACGACTCAACTAACCCAGTTAAGTATAATATACGCGTGACTCGCTAAGGTAGACTTTAATCTAGACAGCGTTGTTAACCAGAATTTGCCGGGTGTCACATCATCCCCACGTTAAAAGAATTTTCGTCCCGAAAATTGCACAAGTACCAAAAGGAATAACAAAACAAACAGACAAAAGATAGAAACCAAGAATGAGATTTACCCGAGTTGTCACATCATCCCCACGTTAAAAAGGAATCTCGCCCCGAGATTCATTCAGCTGCAGTGGTAACATATCTCGATTCGAACGCTTCCTTAGGAAAGAGATGAGGATACTTAGACTTCATCTGATCCTCCCGTTCCCAAGTGTACTCTGGTCCCCGGTTCGAGTTCCAGCGAACCTTAACAATGCGAATCTTGCTATGACGTAGGCTACGAATCTTGTAATCAAGAATCTCAACAGGTTCCTCCACAATCCGAAGACGATCATCAACCTTGATCTCTTCCAGTGGAACAATAAGATACTCGTCAGCCAGACACTTCTTTAAGTTGGACACATGGAAGACGTTATGTACGTTGCCGAGCTCCGTCGGTAAATCAAGACGATATGCCACCGGTCCAATCCGTTCCAGGATTGTAAATGGGCCGACATACCGAGGGTTGAGTTTGCCACGCTTCCCAAAGCGTATGACGCCCTTCCACGGTGAAACTTTCAGAAGTACCTTGTCATCAACTTGGAATTCCAATGGCTTGCGACGCTGATCGGCATAACTCTTTTGCCGATCCCGTGCCGCTGCCAACCGGTTACGAATTTGTACGATCTTTTCCGAAGTTTCGTACACTAGCTCAGGCCCAGTGAGTTGACTCTCACCCACCTCAGCCCAACAAAGAGGAGACCGGCATTTCCGTCCGTACAGTGCCTCGAACGGAGCTGCCTTGATGCTCGTGTGGTAACTGTTATTGTAAGAGAATTCTACTAATGGTAGGTGAGCTTCCCAACCTTTGCCAAAATCGATCGCACATGCTCGCAGCATGTCTTCTAAGGTTTGAATCGTGCGTTCACTCTGACCGTCAGTCTGTGGGTGATAAGCTGTACTCATGTCTAGCTGGGTACCCAAAGCCTTGTGCAAAGACTTCCAGAAGTGAGAAGTAAAGTGGGAGTCACGATCCGAAATAATAGAAACCGGCACCCCATGCTTAGAAACAACTTCCTTCAGATAAATACGAGCCAAACGATCCATGGTGTCGGTCTCCTTAATAGCGAGAAAATGGGCTGATTTCGTCAACCGATCAACAATCACCCATATCTTATCATTCCCGCTCGGTGACTTAGGTAGTTGTGTGACAAAATCCATTGTAATCCGTTCCCATTTCCACTCCGGAATTTCAGGTTGTTGCAAGAGACCCAACGGTTTCTGGTATTCCACCTTGACCTTAGCACAGGTCAAGCATTTGCTCACGTATGAGGCTATATCCGACCTCATGTTTGGCCACCAGTAAAGCACCTTCAGATCTTGGTACATCTTATCCGAACCAGGATGAATAGAATACCGGGACTTGTGAGCCTCATCTAAGACAAGCTCCCGAAGTCCCCCGAATAAAGGAACCCATATGCGTTCTGCGAAGTAGTGCAGGCCATCAGGCCTTCGCTAGAGGTGCTTGTCGGCACCGTGCATAGTCTCAGCTTTAAGGTTTTCCTCCTTCAAAGCTTCTAACTGAGCAGAACGGAGTTGGTCAGGTAGAGAGGAATGAATGGTGAGCTGCAACGCCCGAACGCGACGAGGATTAATTAATTCCTTCCTGCTCAAGGCGTCTGCTACTACATTCGCCTTGCCAGGATGGTACTTAATGGTGCAATCATAGTCGTTCAGGAGTTCAATCCAACGACGTTGTCGTATGTTCAAATGTTGTTGGTCGAAAATATGTTGAAGACTCTTGTGATCGGTGTAGATGGTGCATTTGGTACCGTACAAGTAATGTCTCCAAATTTTCAACGCGAAAACCACTGCACCCAACTCCAAGTCATGGGTGGTGTAGTTCTTCTCGTGCACCTTGAGTTGACGAGAAGCATACGCAATCACTTTCTCGCGTTGCATCAACACGCAACCGAGACCATGAATAGAAGCATCACAGTAAACAACGAAATCATCAGGGCCTTCAGGCAAGGACAAAATAGGAGCAGAACAAAGTTTAGACTTCAGTTCTTGAAATGCCGACTCTTGTGGTTCACCCCAGGCGAATTTTCTATCCTTCTGAGTAAGAGTGATGAGGGGTTGAGCGATCTTCGAGAACCCCTTAATGAAACGACGATAATAGCCCGCAAGGCCTAGGAATTGCCGCACCTCAGTTGGCGTCTTTGGTGCTTCCCAGTCCTTGATCGCTTCGATCTTAGCTGGATCGACATGAATTCCTAGTTCATTAACTACATGTCCTAGGAACTGAACTTCGAGTAACCAAAAGTCACACTTTGAGAACTTAGCGTAAAGTTGTTCCCGTCACAAAAGTTCCAAAACCAAGCGCAGGTGTTCCTCGTGTTCGGTCTTGTTCTTGGAGTAAATCAGGATGTCATCAATAAACACGATGACGAACTTGTCAAGATATGGTTTGCAAACGCGGTTCATCAAATCCATGAAAACCGCCGGTGCGTTTGTGAGACCGAAGGGCATGACCAAGAACTCAAAATGGCCATAACGTGTACGAAAGGCAGTCTTTGCAACGTCAGCTTCCCTTACGCTCAAAATGGCCATCAGGGAGGGGAATCCGAATAATCTTGTCGTAACAAACGATCTCAGCGCGATACAAAGACAACCAATCCATGCCTACAACAACGTCAAAACTACCCAAAGGTACCGGCATAAGGTCGATGGGGAACGAAAAACCCGACAACTCTAGTTGACACTCCCGAAGGATACAAGTAGCTTCAATCTTTTTACCGTCAGCCAACTCAATTACATACTTAGCCTCTAATGGTACGGGTACTACATTTAGCAGTCGACTAACTTCCATAGATATAAAACTTTTATCGGCACCGGAATCAAATAAAACACTAACAGAGCGATTATTGAGAAGGAACGTACCGGTAACTGTGTCAGGATCCTGTCTAGCCTCTGCGGCTCCAATGACGAAGGCACGTGCATTCCTGCCACCGCCCCGTTGTTCCCGTTCCCGTTTCTGTCCCTCACATCCCCGCCCTGCTTCAGTTTCGGGCACTCCTTCTTGTAATGCCCAGTCTCCCCACAGTTGTAACAACCCTGTCTCCCCGTAGTTCCTTGAGCAGTAGGAGCCGAGTTAGTAATTGGGGCCTGGGTCGATGGAAGTGTCGCCCGACAGTCTTTAGCAAAATGCCCAAGTCACTGACAGCGATGGCAACGATTACGGTCGCAGTCCCCCTGATGATAACGCCCACACTTGTTGCATTTAGGTAATCTCCCCGCATAACCACCCGGTTTGGTACCAGAAGAAGAAGAACCCACGCTATCGAATCTCTTACCCTGTTGTGCTGGTGCTGGCACAGATCCTTTCCCCTCATTATCCCATTTACGCTTGTTATTCTCCGGGGCCTTGACAGTCGAACCCTTAGCAGGCAAAATACCCTCATTCACCTTCAAGTTTGTCATCCTGTGAGCCGATCGAACCACCTCTGAGTATGTAGGAAGATTCCCCGCAGCCACCAACCCTGCGATCTCTGGTACTAGCCCCGAGATATAGTGTTCAATCCTCCTGTATTCTGGCACATGCAGATCAGGACACAGCACCGCCAACTCATTACGCCTTACCGTATACTTTTCAATCTCTGACCCGATCATCTTGAGGTTCCACACCTCATGCTCTAGCTTCTGAACTTCTTCCCTTGGACAATACTCTCGCTTCAGTAGTTGAACAAAATTTTCCCAAGGCATAGCATAAGCCTCCCCTATACCCATATTCTGGGTGATATTGTTCCACCAGGTCAAAGCAACATCCTGGAATAACGCAGCAGCATACTTGACTCGATCCTCTGGGAGACAGTTGCACATCAGAAACACTGACTCCACCTTTTCCAGCCACCTGAGCAAGCTCACTGCACCCTCAGTGCCAGAGAATTCTTGGGGCTTACAGTCCCGAAACATCTTGTAGGTACACATAGGTGGGGGTGGGTTAACAGGACCACCTGAAATGAAACGCATGAGAAACCACGAAGGATGTAAACAAGGTTCACTAATGAGGCAAAAGTGGATAAATCAACTTACCACCACCATTGTGCCCTAACTGAAAGGCAGCTTGCAGTAAGTTGTTCAGATCTTCCTGTGATAGGTTTACACCTCCACGACCACCACCACCACCACGGCCACCACCACGCCCACCAGCGCGGCCAGCTCCACTAGCGTTCACAAGATCAAAGCTAGATCCAACCCAGGACTATCCATTCAAACCCAGAGCTCACTAGGGCTTTCATGCATTTCGGTTTATGATTTTGTGTGCACCCAAAATGATAAACCGCTCTACATGGTCCTCCAAGTGTTCTCCTAGTTCAAAGTTCAAATCACCGGACATAGACTCTTAGCTATACACCGTAATGCTACGGTAGTTTATGGCAAGTGTTTCTATTGGAGTATGAAAGGGATATGTCCGAGCCTTGGACAAATCTCAAGAGTACACGGTTTACCCCAAGGTACCACACTGCCTAGAGAGCAAGTAACCCGACCTAAGATAGAACGGATGATGTAACATAGGAAGGTCAGATGATTTAGAGACACCCCGACAAGCCCATACGTAACCACCATAATGTTTAGTACTATGTGATCGTCTAGTGTGTGCGACTCGGCTATAGACTAGACTCTACATGCAGTCCTAGTTCACTATAACCATTGGCTCTGATACCAATCTATCACACCCTCAAAATCCACTTGCGGAGTTTTACCGCGAGGCGCATGACAAACCAGGATCCAAGTCAACGATCACAATAAACAAATCTAAATGAGCATATGCAATTTCAAAAACATAGTTTAAATCCCCAAATACAGCGGAAGCTTATTCTCAAAACATAATCCAAAAGTAAACCAAATTATTCAATGTTTGAAAACCATGCAATCCTAACTAGACGCCGTGCAGACGCGTGCGCCCTAGTTCCGTAGTGCTACCTTAGCGACCTGAGAAAACATGTAAGAGTTACGTCAGCACAAAAATGCTGGTGAGTTTACAGGTTTGTAATTAAAGTACCAAGTTCAACCTGTCCATACTATATCAATTTGCAAACCAAAGTACGCTAGCTAGGCGTGTGTTTTGTTACATCTACGATTGGAAAACCATTACTAACTCGCAAACCAGATGTTGGGCCCGAATAGTAAACCTGTTCCTGTTTGAGACAATATGCACTCGCCCGGCCCTCCAAGCCGACGAGCGGGGTTGGTTACTCCCAATAGATCTATTCACATTTCCCCGTTGTGCTAACCCGCACATTCATGGTTTCCCCCGGGACTTCCAAAGATCGTATAGTAAACCATAGAAACCCATAGTATGACAGTTGTTACCAAAACATAAGTTTAACACATGTTTTCTCCCCCAAAAAGTGAAACCAGTTAAAAGAGGGGCCGTAAACTCACCTTAGGTTGCGTTACTTCGTAATACGAATAAAATCAGCAAGCTATGCTAGCCCCGTAAGACGGCGACCTAACATGTGACAGTTACAAGTAATTAGACTAATAACCCGTAGGTTAGTTAGTCCCTAGATGTCCAGGCCATAACCAAGTTCGTTTGAAAACACTGTGACTGTTAAATTAACCCAATGTACAAGACTCGACATCCCATTGGTGACCCGAGACTCCCCGTGTTATACTTGCACTCTCAAACATACAATCATGCAATCACACTTAACATACGTTAAAGTCCAACAAGTTGTAGCACGTAGTTCAAGTATCACATAAATAAGTCCGAGCACATGTTACTAAGTTACTAGGTATGTTACGGGGTTCCTAGCATGTTCCTAGGTGTCCAATCGGGTCCCGAAATGCTAAATTACACTTACAGCAGCAGTACAGGCGATTAGGAAAAGTCAACTAGTGATTACGTGGGTCACCAGGCATTTAGGAAGGCTAATCGCCTATAGG
This sequence comes from Ambrosia trifida, assembly GCA_028751855.1. Taxonomy (NCBI): domain Eukaryota; kingdom Viridiplantae; phylum Streptophyta; class Magnoliopsida; order Asterales; family Asteraceae; genus Ambrosia; species Ambrosia trifida. The sequence goes on along the minus strand of CM054132.1, from coordinate 55,266,099 downwards.
CGATTAGGGTCATGCGGTATGCAAATCATGAGTTTATAGGCGATTACGTCGTAAGGCATGCAATTCAGGGCTTAACTAGCATTTAGGATCGTAAATGCATGAAGTAAAGGCAATTAGGCCCCTATTCGCCTATACTATAGGCAAAGAGAGCATCCTCTCAGGCGATTAGCCTCCTATTCGCCTATAGTATAGGCGAATAGGATCCCTACTCGCCCTTAGCCCAGCTGTTCCAGTTTTTCGCGCGTTTAACACTCCAAATCAGATCCAGAACGTGTGTAAACATCAAATATCAATCAAACAACCATATCAAACATATTTCAATCAAAATCCTTCGTTTAATCTCGTTCTATCAGCCCTGCATGCAACCATGTATCTCAAAAACAATACACATAGCATGAAACATCACATTAACATGCATAACCGTAACCCTAATGAACAATTACTCAGATCTCATCAACATGCTATCATCATAAATCTGTAACTACCTTAATATCATGTTAATAATCCTTTTTGAATCACAAAAAACCCTATCTTTTAATTACAAACACACATACAACATGCATAATAGTTAGAATCCAATTAACAACGATTATTAACGACTTTCAGAAGACACACACGTTTATAAACAGGTCTGGACCATTAGGGATTCAATAAAAACATTATTAAAGGTTGCATGAATGAAAACCACACCTTAGATTTATGATAGATTGATGTAATAGGCTTGAAATCTTGTGTTTTGATCCAAAATCGTGTTCCAGAGGTTATGTGTGTGTTGGGACGAGTTGTGGGACGACTAGGGTTGTTATAATGAAGTTTAGGAGGTCAAGTATTGTATTTATAGTCGTTTTTAGTCGTCCAGCACGTTATAGGCGATTACGCAGCAGCATCAGGCGAATAGGGTTGCTAATCGCCTTCCCTATAGGCGATTAGCCTTGGTATTCGCCCCAAACATGTCCTATTCGCCCCAAACATGTCCTATTCGCCCCCTATAGGCGATTAGCCCTCCCTAATCGCCTATAGGGGTTGGTTCTGCGTATTTTGCGCGTTAAACCCCGTTTTAACATATGTTAACACACTTTCACATATCGACAAGTCACATAATGATTGTAAACACATAATACTTGCAAACAAACACATTCACACTCGATCACCAATTCCCGGGACTCGAGACTTGTATGTTCCCTATGCTCTGACGATTCTACGAATCGTCACCCTTTGTACACTTGGTTAAGGACTGACATCTAATGAGCCTCTAGACTAACATCTAATGATCCTCTATACTAAACTAACAGTTCCCGAACCGTAACACGACTCAACTAACCCAGTTAAGTATAATATACGCGTGACTCGCTAAGGTAGACTTTAATCTAGACAGTGTTGTTAACCAGAATTTGCCGGGTGTCATAGTTTTTGTTTTTGTTACACCGATATGTACAATCAATTGTACACTTTCGTCCAAAAATATGATTACTGAAGCTTTGAATGTTATCTCCATTAAACAAAATCAAATGTGCATGACATTGAGTTTATGTATATTTTGATAGTATACGTTGGTGTATATTATATAAAAGGTTAAGCGACCAAACAATAAAGAGGATTATCACGTCAAAAAAGGAGACACTTTATTATTATCAAATACTTATACACTAGTGTATAGTATACATTGGTGTATATTACATAAAGATGATTATCACGTCAAAAAAGGAGGCACTTTATTATTATCAAATACTTATACACAAGTGTAAATAGTGTAATTAAAAAATAACATTACAATATACAAACAACGGTTATACAAAATACCAACTCAGATATGATATACCTGTATATATTCATTACCCCATTTAACTATATACTACTGTACAATCATTTAACTACTATGATACACTTGTGTATACAACATCTGTGCAAAACATACCAACTCACGTATGATACACCTGTGTATATTCATTACTACAGTTGAACATTAGACTACTAAACAATCATTTAACTACTATGATACACATGTGTACAACAGCTATGCAAAAAATACCAACTCACATATGTTACACATGTGTATATTCATTACCACAGTTGAACATTGGACTACTGTACAATCATTTAACTACTATGATAGACCTGTGTATCAGACCCTAAAAGAAAACGATAAAACAAACGTAAAAACTCAATATGATACACATATGCATTCTTGGTTGAAACGACAAATTATACAAAATATGTCGACCACCAATAAAAATCCATACATGTATGATACGACAAATATTTAAAATACACGTACCTTAATTTTCTACACTAGTTAGATACAAAGGTCGTGAGGGTGTTTCATGATCTTCGCTCTCATAAGATTGTGATTCAATGTTTTCGTTGAAAGAATTATTGTCCATAACTAGATGATGAAATCATAAAATGTTGAATGTTTTCTGGAAATCGTAATTTTTTTTGGCGAGGGATTGGTTTGCGAGGAATGTTTTTTTTTCCTGATGAATTCGTAATATTTTCTAGGATTGTTAATATGAATTGAATTAGAGATTAAAGTGGGTAAGATTTTTTAAGGAAACCAAATCATGGTATGATTGTAACTGCTTTGAATCGAAATATTAATTAGAATAAAAAGATAATTATTTAAATGTACAATTACACTAATACCTTGTAGAAATTTAGGGTTTGATATCCAACCAACAAACCAACAACAACTGAGCCAACACAAACTCAAAAACAAGATAACAACAGAAGTAGGCAACAAAAACATGACAAAAATCTTATTAACCCAAACCAGAAAACTCCCTCCAATAACCCTGAGTCTCAACAATAGAAGAGACTCTAAAAAAGCAATAGGAATCAACTGATTGTTTAGATCAGTTGATTCTCTTTGAATGTTTACAAACAATATGAATCAAACACATACAAACCAGGAGACAAATGATCGTACACACACGATCAAAGACTGTTTATCACAGATTGATAACCACAAACACCAAGAACCCTAATCTTCTGAGAATGATCTCAAGAAGACGAGAGAGTACAGACAAGAGAGACGTAAACAAGACAACAAAATGAAACCCTAGAAAATATCCGGGGACAACAATCTATATATACTAGAACAGCTGCGCCAGAGGCCACCAGCAGACTTTACTCGAACATAAGCAACAGGCCCACCAGCAAGCACAAGCCCAATAGAAGATATAGCCCATCAACCAGCAACCTGAAACAACTTAATAACAAAAATAGAACAGGCCCATAACAACAATGTTATTATACTTGAAATGTTATAATACTTGAATTATACATATGTATAATTTTAACATCCTCCCTTAATTCAAGTATTAAACATATCAGCCAACCTTAAGCCTTCACAATTTTTTTTGTGTTGCTCAATAGTCAGACCTTTAGTAAGACCATCAGCAATCTGGTTTGCTAACTCAATTTTCTCAGGTTTAACTAACCCATTTGACACCTTTCCCTCAGAAAATGAAGATCCAGCTCAAAATGCTTGATTCTCTCATGAAATACAGGGTTAGATGTTATAGATATAGCAGCCTTGCTATCACAATATAATTTCAGAGGTAATTCAACATTTACCTTCAACTCAAACAACAAATTTCTTAACCAAATCATTTCACAAGTAGCCGAGCATATTGCTCTATACTCAGCTTCTGCTGATGATCTAGAGACTGTGCTCTGCTTCTTGCTTTTCCAAGAATCAAGAGACTCACCAAAGTAAACACAAAATCCAGTTATGGACTTTCTTGTGTCTAAACACTTAGCCCAATCTGAGTCAACATACCCAGTTAAATCCAATCTTTCATCTTTGCTAATCATATTTCCTTTTCCAGGAGACTGTATTAAATACGTAAGTAATCTTAAGCCTATTTGTAAGTGACCATAAGTAGGCTTATGCATATATTGACTTAGATACTGAACACCATAACTTATATCAGGTCTGGTTAAAGAGAGATATATTAGCTTACCTATTAATTTTTGATAACTAGCTATATTGTCAAGTAAATTGTTGTTTTTTCCAGTTTTAACAGACACAATATAACTTTTCTCAATTGGGGTGTTAATAGGTTTACATCCCAAATACCCAAACTCATCCAATAATTCAAGACAGTATTTCATTTGGGAATGGCAAATACCCTTATTGGAATACAAGACCTCAATACCAAGAAAATACTTTAAAATTCCAAGATCTTTCATTAGGAATTTTGAACTCAAACACTCTTTAACGTTTTTTAACTCAGACTCACTATTCTCAGTTAAGACAATATCATCAACATAGACTAACAATGCAACAAACACATTGTTTTCATATTTAATAAAGAGGGAATAATCACAAATACTTTGCACAAAACCAAAGCTTAACAATACATTAGTCAATTTTTCATTCCACTGTCTAGGAGCTTGTTTAAGCCCATAAAGAGACTTGACTAATTTGCAAACTGTAGTTTCATCCTTTGAAAAATAGCCCTCAGGCAACTTCATATACACATCTTCATAAATAAACCCATATAGGAAAGCATCTATACATATAATAAACCAAAGTCATTTTAATGACATGGCACTCAAAAAGGCATTCTCTTCCTTGAGTGTGTCATGTGTCATCCCATGTGGCATTGAGATATTTTAGGAAAAAAATAATTTAAAAACAAAATTGGAATTTTCATCCTCATGTTTCCTCCTATAATTTTTAAACGTTAATATCTTTAATATACGAGATTTTTTAAAGAAAAAAATTACACCAAATTAACGAGCGTTTTATTATCTTTCCAACGAGTACCATAGTGCTATATAAAAAACGTAGAAATTTTTTTGTGGGGTTTTGTTCATACAGAAAAAAAATACAAAGTGTTCAGGTAAATCATTAATCATGTATAGACAAGTCACTAATTATGTTTAAAAATTAACGAGTGTTTTATTATCTTTCCAACGAGTGCCATAGTGCTATATAAAAAACGGAGAAATTTTTTGTGGGGTTTTGTTCATACAGGAAAAAAAACACAAAGTGTTCAGGTAAATCATTAATTCATGTATAGACAAGTCACTAATTATGTTTAAATCGGTAAATATGAATTTTTTTTTCAACCAGAGCTGAATAGGTTAATAGAGTTATACGTTGTTTTAAGTTAGGTATCAATATTAGTATGTTAGAGTTGTACATTTGTTTAGTCTTTAGGATAGGTGTTAATATTAGAGTTACATTAAAGTTCTACATTCTTTTAGGTTAGGTGTTAGCATTGGAGTTGTACATTGTTAATTTGTTATAGGTTAGATATTAATATTAGAGTTATATATCAGTCTATTTCATATGTAAAATTGATGTATCATATCAAATTTCTCAACCCGGGACGCTCCCGGGGTATATTCTAGTTATTTATGATACAAAGGCCAATTGTTTTTTACAGCAAGACTAATGACAACTCTAACAGTTACCATTTTTACAACTGTAGAGAAGGTCTCTCCAAAGTCAAGACCCTCTCTTTGATTGTAACCTTTGGAAACTAGTCTAGCTTTGTATCTTTCAAATTCCCCATTAGCCTTATATATACTTAATTTTATACACCCACTTACATCCTATAGCTTTCCTATCTTTTGGTAAATCAACAAGAACCCAAGTGTTATTTCGATTTAATGCTTCCATTTCAGCATTCATGGCTTCAATCCACTTTGGATATTTTGAAGCCTCCAAATAACAACTTGGTTCAACAGTTTCATTCAAATTAGACACAAAACAAAAATTTTCAACAGACAATTTAGAGTAGTTGACTGGTTTAAATCAGTTCTTAGATTATCTAAGGATTTTGAGTTTTAAAGATCATTTTTAAAAGGAAATATAGTTTCATAAAATCTTACATCTCTTGAATACTCAACTTCCCTTTTTTTCTAAGTTCCAAAAGTTTATATCCCTTTATAAAATTTGAATAGCCAATCATTACACACTTATCAGCCCTACTAGACAACTTATCAGACACGTTTAAGTTTGTTTGAAAACATAAACAGCCTAATGTTTTTAGATAACTAAGGATGGGGGGGAACCCATGAACAACCTCATATGGACTCTTACCTAACAACACAGAAGATGGAATCATGTTAATCAAATAAGTAGCAGTCAATACACGTTCACACCAAAACCTAAGTGGCAAACCACTTTGAAATAACAGAGCCCTGGCCATGTTCAAAAGGTGTCTGTGTTTCCTCTCAACAACTCCATTTTGTTGAGGGATATACACACAGGAAGTCTGGTGAATAATACCTTTAGATAAACAAAATGAATTCATTTGATTGTTACAAAATTTTGTGCCATTATCACTTCTGAAAACCTTAACTGGTTTTTCAATAATTCATAAAAGATAGTAACATTTTCAAATACTTCACTTTTATTTTTCATCATATAACACCAAACTGACCTTGAAAAATCATCTACTATTGTTAAAAAAAAAAGACCTAAAACCCTCCCTACTTGTCACCCTATAGGGTCCCCAAACATCTAAGTGAACTAAATCTCTAACCGATTTAGTTTTATGTTCACTTAGTGGAAAGGGTAACCTGACTTGTTTAGATTTATGACAAACATCACAGGGTTGAGTTTTAGAAACATCAATATTTTAGTTCCCTTTTAACAATATTTTAGTTCCCTTTTAACACAGCCAGAACCTAATCAGGTGGATGACCTAACCTGCTATGCCATAGATTAACATCATCCATACTATTAACAGACACATTATTAACACTTACACTCTCACCAACAAAATACAGGCCATCACTCTGCCTACCAGTCACCAGGATTCTCTTGGACTTGGAATCCTGAACATAACACTTATGTTCATCAAACAAGACAGTCAAGTTGCTATATTTAGCTAACTTATGAACAGAAACAAGATTGACACAGTAGTCAGGAACAAGGAACACATCTTTTAACACAACAGACTCAGCAAGTCTAACATCACCAATCTTGGTAACCTTGGCAGTGGTTCCATTGGGATGTTTGACTTGAAGATCAAACTCAGAGACATCAACACAGTTAAACAAGAAATCTTCATTCTTTGTCATGTGTTGATTTGCCCCTGAGTCTGTGATCCAACCATGGTTTATAATACTTTTAACAAAATTTGAACAACTTGAAAAATTTTCCAAAACATTTTTCAAGGTTTGTAAAGTAGACATACTACAAAAACCATTCACAATATTACCTCCACTATTAGAAGACTGTGGATCACTTGGGGCCTTTTCACTAATCAGATTCATTAACTTGGAAATCTGTTCAACAGAACAGGGCAAACTAGCAGTACTAGTAGAAGCATTTGACACATTTGACATAGTACCACACACACATTATTGGACACACCCTGTTTCTGATTAACATTTCCTTTTTTAAAGTTTGGAGGATAACCAACGAGTTCATAACACATGTCAACAAAGTGTCCTAACCTGTTACAGTGTGTACATTTTATATTAGGATTTTGACCCCTATTAGTTCTAGTTTTATTTCAAACCTCTGATTTGTTTTAGAAACAAAAGCTACATTTTGCCCTTTAACATTCCCACCAGAACCTCTATGGGATTCCTCCCTTGACACAATTGAAAAAGCAGCTTTAATACTAGGTAAAGGTTCTCTAGTTAACAGGGTTGTCCTCACTGGTTGGTAAACATCATCCAAACCCATCAGAAACTGCATCAATTTTATTAAAGAACTAAAATCATTGAAGTCTTTATATGCCTTATAGGCACAAGGAGGTAACTGTAAGATGGCATCTAATTGCTTCCACATAGTGTTCAACTTATGATAATACTCAGCTACACTAGTTCCATTTTGTTTAACACTATTAATTTTTTGATAGTGTGACACCCCAGGAAAATCCCACATCGGCCGTGGCCAGGAGAGATCCTTGGTTCATAAGTAATGTCTTGCCTCTTAAATCACCAACGCGTTTTGGGGCTTAATGTTAGTGGATGAGAGGAGAACTCCACAGTTAAGCGTGCTCAGGTGGGAGTAGTATCAGGATGGGTGACCTCCTGGGAAGTCTCCACCGGGGCGACCAAAAACAAATCCGTGAGCTCTGGATGGGCAACCCATCGGGGCAAAGCGGACAATATTGGTGGTGAGAGAGGCCGGATGTTACAGATGGTATCAGAGCCACTCCTGTGCCGTTCGGGATGGTGGGTGCACACCTCATCAGGGACGATGAGACTCTAACAGGGGGTGAATGTGAGACCCCAGGAAAATCCCACATCGGTCGTGGCCAGGAGAGATCCTTGGTTCATAAGTAATGTCTTGCCTCTTAAATCACCAACGCGTTTTGGGGCTTAATGTTAGTGGATGAGAGGAGAACTCCACAGTTAAGCGTGCTCAGGTGGGAGAAATTTCAGGATGGGTGACCTCCTGGGAAGTCTCCACTTGGGCAACCAAAAACAAATCCGTGAGCTCTGGATGGGCAAAGCGGACAATATTGGTGATGAGAGGGGCGGGGTGTTACAGATAGAGGTTAAACACAACAGAACCATCAACCTTATCAAAAGTTTCTTGTAAATCAATCCATACTTCACTAGCATACTTAGAAAAGACTTATCCTAGGTATAACTCTTCACTCACAGAATTCAACAACCAAGATAAGACAACAGAGTTACACCTATCCCATTGCCTAGCAAGCAACTCATCATCCTCAGACTTCTCACAAGATCCATCAATAAAACCAAACTTGTTCTTAGCTACTAAAGCAAGTTTCATAGATTTAGCCTAAACAGAATAGTTATCACTACCTTTGAGCTTAATACTGGTTATAGATAGACTGCTGGTATCACTAGGATGTAAGTAAAGAGGATCACTAATGTCCAGTTTACTTATCAGTGTACCAACAGACCTAGAAGGGTCTTGTCTACCTGAACCAGGTTCACCCATGATAGAAACAAAGCAAACAAATCCAGCAAACATTAACCACACAGAAGAACAACCAAGAAAAACCACAAAACAGAGAGAAAAAACCTAATAGAGCAAAGCTGTGTCAGTGTTCAGATAGTGGATTCATCACTCAAAAGGTGTCCACCCAGAACATAGGAGCCCCTTATTAGCTATATATATATATATATATATGTATATATATATGTATATGTATATAGACAAATAAGAGGACCAGAAAACAACCAGATACACACAAATAAGAACAGAACACACAAGATCAAAACCAGATCACACATAGACAGCAAACAATACCAAACCAAATTGCCGGTCCACCCTAACCCGGCTAAAGACTCCTAGACACAAGAGACAATACAAAAGGACTTACAAAGTACTCCAGCAGCCAAAGCAGCAAAAACAAGAAAAAAAAGAGATAGGATAGAACAACTTACTAAAAGCTCAGCTTCCTATGCAAGCATAAACCAATACCTTAACAGTTGCCAACAATCCGTTGACCAAGTCACAGATCCAACCAGATCCTTTCATAACAAGAACAAACACAGTGAGAATACCAAGACCTGAGATCTAGAACTCAAGATCTCATATTAATAATAGCAGATCTAGGCAAATAACCCTAGATCTGTAATATGCAGCGGATAATAACCAGAACCGAAAGATCTTAATGATAAAATAGCCTAAGGCTCTGATACCATGTAGAAATTTAGGGTTTGATATCCAAACAACAAATCAACAACAACTGAGCCAACACAAACTCAGAAACAAGATAACAACAGAAGTAGGCGACAAAAACATGACAAAAATCTTATTAACCCAAACCAGAAAACTCCCCCAATAACCCTGAGTCTCAACAATAGAAGAGACTCTAAAGAAGCAATAGGAATCAAACACTTACAAACCAGGAGACAAATGATCTACACACACGATCAAAGACCGGTTATCACATATTGATAACCACAAACACCAAGAACCCTAATATTCTGAGAATGATCTCAAGAAGACGAGAGAGTACAGACAAGAGAGACGTAAACAACACAACAAAATGAAACCCTAGAAAATATCTGGGGGCAACAATCTATATATACTCGAAAAGCTGGGCCAGAGGCCACCAGCAGATTTTACTCGAACACAAGCAACAGGCCCACCAACAAGCACAAGCCCAATAGAAGATATGGCCCATAAACCAGCAACTTGAAACAACTTAATAACAAGAATAGAACAAGCCCATAACAACAATGTTATTATACTTGAAATGTTATAATACTTGAATTATACATATGTATAAATTTAACATACCCTCTGTTAGAAAATAATATGTTTAAGGATCAGATCATCAATCATCATCATTTCCTTCTAAAAAGGTCAAACGGCTATATCACAAGAAAAGGAAATCCCCAATCAAGCATCTCTCTCCAATGGAGCATTACTTTGTTTCCTTTTAACAAATATTTTTTTGTATCTATTTATTCTAATTTTCTGTTCACAATGTAAACACAATTTCTCAACATAATACAATTCTCATCTTTTTCACTTCTCTAGGTGGTATCAGAGCAGTGTTCATCCTAACCTGCTCATCATTTACCCCAATTCAGCATCCATCAGTTTTTTGTTTTCAAGAATGACAATGGGTGATGAAAACAAAAACGACGATCTTGCACTACAAATTTCAAACTTATTGAAAACCCGCCTCAACAACCATGATCAAACTCAAAAACAAAGTCTGTCCGACACTTTAAAAATTAGTCTCAGCCTTAACAGCCAGAATTATGCTTTGTGGTCTCGGATGATCCGAGTGGCAATTGGGGGAAAATCAAAGGCCCTCTTGAGTCACTTGTCAGGAAATCCGGGACCGCCACAACCAACCGATTCAGAGTATGAAAAATGAGAGCAAGATGATTTAATCGTGTTCTCGTGGCTAATCCAGAATATCGAACCCGCGCTTGCAAGTAATCTCACCGAGTTTCCCATAGCAAAAACGCTCTGGGATGCTCTGGAGATTACGTACAGCAACGGGAAGGACAAGCTCCAAACCTTTGATCTTCATGTTAAGGCGAATGGAATCAAACAAGACGGTTTGCCACTCGAAGATCTATGGATTACGGTTCAAGGGATTTGCACAGAACTCGTCAGAAGAGACCCAAATCCCATGAAGTGTACAGAGGACATAAAAACTTACAGTCGAATCCGGTCAGAACAAAAGCTCTTTCAGTTTCTGAACGCCCTTGACAAAAAGTATGACACCATAAAGAGAGAACTTCTTCGGTGTGACCTGTTACCCTCGGCCGAGGGCGCCTATGCTTCTGTCCGGAAAGAGATGGCTCATTAGGGAATACTAGGATTAAGCAACACCGAAGGCTCATCTTCTCACGGGGTGGCGGCAGGATTTGCTACCAACAGGTCACAGGAAGGTCAAGGCTTCTTCTCTAAAGGGCGAACAGGTTAGAAAAACTCAAACATTGGATCATCATCCCGGATTGACAAGATGAAACTGAAGTGTACCCACTGCGGTATGATGAAACACACCAAAGAACAATGTTTTCATCTTGTCGGGTACCCCGATTGGTGGACAGATGGCCACAAAAAGGGGAACAAAGAAGGAGGGAAGGCGACCACCACTGCCAACACCAATACCGAGGAAAAAAACGGTGGTAATGGAGGGTTTGGAGGTACTGAAGGGGCGTATGGTTTGTCTTCCAAATATCACACTTTCAAATAATTTACCGGGTTTGGGGAGAGATCCTCAGACCCCTCTTTCTTTATAAACCATAATATCACACTTTCAAATAATTTTAGGGTTCTTGATGTAGAGGCTGATTATAATAAACAAGAAGAAAGGGCAAATGGTTTGGTTGATGGTACTGAAGGGGCGTATGGTTTGTCTTCCAAACAAACCAAAAACCCTTGTAATAATAATGATGAAAAAGCCAACCAAACAAACTCCTCTTATAATACTCCTAAAATTGGCGTGGCCTTTCATAAACCACAAAAGAATGACAAAAGCCTCGTGGCTTTTTATAAACCACACAAAAGAAATAAAACTTTTTATAAACCCTCTTTCATTTATAAAATAAAAAAACTAAAGAGTACATTTTTTAAGAAGGTTCGCTTTAAAAGAAAAAATAAAAAGAGAAAAAATAAAATCATTGGTCAAGCGAACATGGCACATACATATAACGATTTAGAACAATCTTGAATATTTGATTGTGGTGCGACTGACACCATGATGTTTGATCCAGAGGATATTGTCTCAAAAACCAAGCCACGAATTAATAGAATAAAAACCGCCAATGGGGAAACTATGTCGGTTGAAGGGGGAGGGACTGTTGAGATAACTCCCACTCTTAAACTGTCTTTACGTACCATCCTTGTCACATAAATTATTGTCTATTAGTCATGTGACAAAAGAATTAAATTGCATAGTTTTAATGCATCCCACGTTTTGTATACTTCAGGATATCAGGATAGGAGCGATCATTGGGCGTGGCACTGAACATCAAGGGTTATATTATGTAGAGGAAGTTGCTCAACAGGGTACTGTGATGCTTGCTCATGGAACTGCTAGGAGGGAAGTTTGGCTATGGCATAGGAGACTAGGCCATCCATCTATCGGTTATTTGCGTCTTTTATTTCCTAAGTTATTTCCTTTAAATAAAACTTTTCATTGTGAGATATGTGTTTTAGCAAAAAGCCATAGACATACTTATAAACCAAATAACACAAAAGTTGAGTCACCTTTTTCTATGGTTCATTCTGATGTTTGGGGTCCCGCAGAAATTAATGGGGGACAAAATTTTCGTTTCTTTGTACTATTTGTTGATGATTGCACACGAATGACATGGATTTATTTTTTAAAACACAAATCTAAAGTTTTTGAAAAATTCACTATTTTCTACAATATGATACAAACTCAATTTAAAACAAATATACAAACTCTTAGAACTGACAATGGAGGAGAATTTGTAAATGAATCTATGAAACGATTTTGTCAAAACAAAGGGATTATCCATCAAACTACTTGCTCACATACTCCTGAGCAAAATGGTATTGTGGAAAGAAAAAATCGTATTCTTTTAGAAATCACTCGGGCATCTCTCATTGAATCTCGAGTCTCTAAATCTTTTTGGCCTGAAGCTGTTGCTACTGCCACATACTTAATAAATAGACTCCCAACGAGAGCTCTTAATCTAAAAACACCTCTTCAAGTCATTTCTGCGTTTACCAAAATCCCCCCCTCCACTAACTCTTACACCTCGTGTTTTTGGAAGCTCCGTTTTTGTCCACATACCTAAAACTGATTGGGGAAAACTCGGACCATGTGCTGAAAAATGTGTCTTTGTTGAATATGGCATTGATAAAAAGGGATACCGATGCTATAATCCTAAAACTCGACATATGCACACTACCCTCGATTGTACTTTCCTTGAAACTGAGTTCTTTTACAACTCCCAACACGGTGGTTAGGAGGAGAAGGAATATGCTAACACACTAAGTTGGCTATCACTCCCATTTACTCCCAAAGAAAATGAGAATCACGGTATCCCTCAAACTGAGCCACATGCTTCCGCACAATCTAACGATCTGTCTTTGCCACTAGCCATGATCCTCCTAGTCCAAACATTGAGATAAGTAATTTACAAGATTACTCTCAAAATAATTCTCAAAATCATGAGGAAACTCAAAATAACGAGACATGTGAGGAAAGTCATCATCATGAATTCGATACAAACATCACTAACAATTTTGAGTTTCCTGTAGAACAAACGGTGCAGGTAGAAACAGTACACGGAGGAACAACCAACAAGTATAACCTTCCGCCCAGAGCTAACAGAGGAGTTCCTCCAAAAAGGTATTCTCCAGGAAAGGAAACAAGATCTTCCAGATATCCCACAATGAATATTGCCAAAGGAAGTTTATCAAAAGAAGCCATAAACTTCACTACCGCCTTATACAACGAAGAGCTCCCAAACTCCGTTGAAGAGGCATTAAAATAAAAAAAAATTGGAAGGATGCCATGGACACAGAGATAGAGGCTCTTATAAAAAATAATATATGGGAAAGATGTGTCCTTCCCCCAAGAAAGAAACCTGTTGGTTTCCGTTGGGTCTTCACCATCAAATATAACCCAGACGGCACCATTGAAAGATATAAAGCAAGATTAGTAACAAAAGGGTACACACAAACCTATGGGATAGACTACTCTGAGACCTTCTCTCCAGTAGCAAAAATAGACACCATTCGTGTCCTCTTCTCTATAGCCGCTAATAAGGGGTGGCCTCTTCATCAATTCGATGTAAAAAATGCCTTCCTCCATGGAGAACTAAAGGAAGAAGTCTACATGAATGTTCCCCCTGGATTTACAGAAGACTTCCAAAATAAGGAAGTTTGTCGACTGAAAAAGACACTCTATGGGCTGAAACAATCTCCTCGTGCATGGTTTGGCAGATTTACCATGGCTATGAAAGGATATGGTTTTCGACAAAGCAATTCTGACCATACACTGTTCCTCAAACGAAGAGGTAAACTCATAACCTGTTTAATTATATATGTTGATGACATGATTATTTCAAGAAACGACGAAGAAGAAATAAGGAAATTAAAGACAAACTTGTTCAGAGAATTTGAAATGAAAGACTTAGGAAATCTCAAGTACTTTCTGGGAATTGAGGTGCTGCGATCAAAGAAAGGGATCTTTATATGTCAAAATAAATACATCCTTGATCTCCTAGCTGAAGTGGGAATGGTCGATTGCAAGCCTGCTGATACTCTAATGATCGCTAATAAAAAACTTTGCATGGAAAAAGACGCAGAGTTAACAGATAAAGAAAGATATCAACGGTTGGTGGGTAAACTTATATATCTCTCTCATACTCGCCCAGACATAGCTTATGCAGTCGGGGTAGTAAGTCAGTTTATGCACCAACCCCAAGTTGCTCATATGGATGTGGTATGGAAAATCATAAGGTATCTCAAGGGAACTGTCCGGCATGGAGTTCTATTTCAACCCAACAAACACCTGAAGATTCAAGCCTACACTAATGCAGATTGGGCCGGGGACAAAGAGGATCGAAGATCTACATCTGGGTACTTTACACTTATAGGAGGAAATCTTGTAACTTGGAGAAGCAAGAAACAGAAAGTTGTTGCCCTTTCTAGTGCAGAGGCGGAATTCCGAGGAATTGCTCGTGGTTTAGCAGAAGTTTTGTGGATTCGCAAACTCCTAAGTGAAATTGGATTCCCTCAACCTGAAGCCAGTTCGATCATGTGTGATAACAAAGCGGCCATACAAAATTCGGAAAATCCAGTTCAACACGATCGTACGAAACATGTAGAAGTAGACAGACACTTCATCAAGGAAAAGATCGAGGAAGGAATTATTAAGCTTCCTTTCGTCAACTCTAAAGACCAACTTGCGGATATTTTAACCAAAGCTGTTAATGGGAAAATCTTCAACTATTGTCTTGACAAGCTGAGCATTGGAAATCCCACTACTCAACTTGAGGGGGAGTGTTAGAAAATAATATGTTTAAGGATCAGATCATCAATCATCATCATTTCCTTCTAAAAAGGTCAAACGGCTATATCACAAGAAAAGGAAATCCTCAATCCAGCATCTCTCTCCAATGGAGCATTACTTTGTTTCCTTTTAACAAATATTTTTTGGTATCTATTTATTCTAACTAGGCTCAAACTTGAGACCTTCAATTAAGAAAATGCACTTCATACTACTACACCATCAACCTCATTTGTGATTTAAAATGAAACTAATTATACCTTACCTAATATAAAGGTGTTGAAGTGAAAAAGAAAACAAAATGCTACATATGGGACTTGAACTTGTGTAGTCTCATCAAGAGACTCTACCTCATACCACTACACCATAATCTCAAATTGTTATTTTCTATGAAACTAAATGTATTTAACATGAAATGATGGCTGTTACTATTCATCTCAGTTTCAAATTAATACATAGTATAATTTTCTGTTCACAATGTAAACACAATTTCTTAACATAATACAATTCTCATCGTTTTCACTTCTCTAGACCCTCTAGATCAAAAACAAAGATAGAAGGCTAAGATTGGTTCTTATGGTTACTAACTACCCCTATATATATATATATATATATATATATATATAAAATCTATTAAATTAATTTTTAATATTCAACAAAAAGTACCACTTTAATCTTAAACAAGAAGAGGCTAGTTCAAAGTTGTAATAATAAACTATTGTTTTAGTGATAAGTTTGATGAAAGCATAAGCCAATAACCTATGTGAGTAATGCTTAACCCGTTAACCAAACTTGTCCTCAGGCGACACCACTTACACTTTTATATCAATATAAGGTATGGATTCAAGTGTATTTCCTTTTAAAGAAAAAAAGGTATTTAACTAGTATTAACACTCAAGTGATACAATCGGCAATCAGTAACTTATGTTGAGTATATTAACAACTAAGACTATTCCAAGACGATTCTTGTCTTAGATTCAAAGGTTGGAAAAATCACTTCCAGGTGATATATGTCGAAACAGCCGAAAGCGCTAATCAAATGGACATACAAGGGGTTAACATGTGACCTATAGTTTAAGAATCTGGTTTTAAGTTTAGAAACAAAAAGATAGTGAATGGTATTACTACAATACGTATGTAGGACTAGACATTGTGTGTTTAATTGTTACACTTTGTTATGGCTAACTATGTAGTGTGTTCTCAACGAATAAACGCTTCGCATGCATGATCTTGAAACAGAATTGATGGGACCCATGTGACATAAGTTTAACATTTCCCTAGAGTATGCCCTTTATTTTGAACTTTTAGGTATATATGAAATATAAAATATAAGTGTATAGTATAATAGTAATCAAATTAAAACTATGAAATTTAAGCCTAAACGTTGATTGACTAAAGTTTGAAAATAATTACAACATATTAATTTATGGAGTGTAAACTTAGATTGACTTATTTCCTTTAATAAAGAAAATTTAATGTGCACTTAAATTAGTAAACGTGAATATGAATTGTCAAATTGAATTTTATGGTATTAAAATAAATTGTGATAAATGTATATATAAAAACAATCGCAAATTGCCATCTTCGGTTACAAGTAAATTGGTAACTCAATTATGGAACAAGTTTTCTTTTCGCTATAAACCTATACGATCAAATCAACCGATAGGTGTGAAACATTTTTTTGTCTAACTCTGCTAATATTCCCTTAATATCATCACCACCTAGATCATCCTGAATAACTAAAATATGCTTTTTTTTTTCGATCATCTCCACGTTCGGCTATTACCGAGCATGTCTGAAGCTCCGTATGTATTGGAGCAACCCCGTTACAAACCCGTTCGAGCGCATGCTTTCAATTAATTCTTTCTTCATGATTAAGGTAATACTATATATTGACATCTTTATTTTCTCGTTTTAAAACCCAACTGACAAGAAGCCATTGAATTTGTATTGAATTTGTAAAGGTCTCTAAATATTGTATGAAGAAGATAATATGGTGACTTCTTTTATCATTTTATTCTAGTTAATAAAAGAAAGAAAAAAACCATCATCACTTATGATTAATAATTATATTATGTACCTATTTTATGTATACATATAATTTTTTTTTACCGATGACTTCAAGCTAAATTAATAAAGTTATACTCAAATAATTGTTTGGTTTGAAAATGGCCGGTACTTTTCTATTCGATTATCTATTTTTTTTCACTAAAATATAATGTAAGAGAATTTAAATATTGATTCAAAGGTGAATGCGTTTTCTGTTTGGAAGAAAACTATGATAGTGCATATATTAACTTCGAATACAAAGTTTAATGAAAAAATCTAAGCATGTTTTACCCATTGTAATTTTAAGTAAATGGAACATAAGTTTCATAGAACTTTTAAATTCATGGTGTTCTATATTGAAAAATATTTAGCAAATTGTAATTAAATTAATGTAAATGTTATTAGATACTAAAACAATACTTTTAATTAGGTGCAAGCTTAACTTATTGATTCCTGTTAAATTCTTGCAAGTCCATCAAAATCGATGTGAGTATATCATTCTCCTTTTTCATGTTTTACTCTTTTAGAGCTATTCATGTACACTATGTCTAAATGCAAATCTTTCACTAAATGCAATTCTCATGTGTGTTTGCTATATATTAGTTTGTGTGTGTCTGTAACTTGTCAAAATCATTAACCCGTTGTGACGTAGCCTATGCGTAGCAATGAATAGTACTTTGGTATATACCCCTTGTTGTCTCTGTTAAATGAGACCTTGGTCCTTGTTACGTAAACCTACATTATCTATCGTCTACTATATATAATCACTATGATGGTGAATACTATAAATATTTATGACTCTCGTGGATTCTCTATTCTCTCAAGGCTTGATTTTGAATGGATAGAACTCGTTACATTTTGCAAATGGTACCGCACATGAATTGCTAAACACTTTTCCTACTATATGTATTCAAACAGGGTATGCTCACCAATACATTTTTGTATTGACATGTACTATTTTCGTACATGTTTCAGGTTGTTTTTGAGACGCATCTTTTAAGCTTTTGGAATTATACTTAGATTTTGGATTCATAGCATTTCAGTTTAGACTTGAAACTTTAGAATCATTGTACCTTGTATTTCATTTCCATGTAATAAACTATTCAAATTCAATATATCCAAAGTTACATTTTAGTACCATGAGCTATTGAACAATCGTCACTTACGTGACACCTCGATGATTCCGCCATCGGTTGGGGTGTTACATTAAGCCATTCAAAAAAAAAGTTACACACATGAACTAATATATTACTTGGTAATGATTCTAGTAAAATTCTGTTAATTTATTCAAGACATGTCAAAGTGGGTGCTAATCCATTATTTGATCAAGGTTTCGGTAGAATTTGGTCAATAAGGTTAAGAAATTCATATGGAAGTTTGATTGATAGCTACCAAACAAGCAATTTGTGTAAACCACATAGTTACCTTACAAAAATATTAACAGGGGAAAATTACAAATATCCATAAGATCACCTCTTCGTCAGGGACAATAAAATCAATTCAATTTTACTTCAAGAATATGTTCAACTGTGTGTCCTTCTACAATAAGGTTAAAATAAAGTTAGTTGCTAAAAGATAGTTTCTACTATGCTATTAACTAAAATTGGTAGCTAAATAAATAAATAAAAAGTGTAGAGTTTGTTTTCATTTCATGCAGTTTACCCTAGATATAATGTAACATCAAAACACACTCACGGTCTTTCCCTTTTTGGTATGTACATGAAGCTCTAGCCTATTGATTCGGGTCACTTCCCCATCAATCCAAGCTAAAGTAGGATCTTCAACCCAAACATGTGAACCTACAACAATATAAACCAGTGCCGGCTGTAAATATTCAATCTTTTCAACATAAATAAACAAAATTAAATGTAAATTCTAACAAATTAAATGTAGTAAACTAGGGTAAAATGGGTCAAACAAGTCCAAAGTTTCCCAAAGTGTATGTTAAGTATTGCCCCCTGAATCATTTTTATGAAAGTATACATATTACTATTAAGAAAGCTGGAAATGATGACCTGAAATGATACCAAATGTAATAGTTGCAGTAAGCCTTGCAAACTCGTTCGATTTTCTGCAAGTTGCATCCTTCCAAAATCAATAAATAAGAAATAACTTTTACCAAGAAACCTAAAAAAATACAATCATCAGGAACACATACACGAACCTTCTATTAGACTTTCCCTTTAGTTTACTTCTTACGATATCCATTCTAACAAAAGCAGATTAAGCTATATGACCAGCTTGGCATCCCTTTAATAAACCTACAAAAAAACTAAAAACTATAAAACGAACGCCTCAAGATAACTGTGATATAATACTTTAAATAATCAAAACTACAAATTAGAAGCAAAACTGAAGCAAATCTAAAATACTCTGAAAAACTGAGGAATAAAGCTAGATGTACCTCACAACTCCCTAACCACTTCTCCAATTTCACCTAAATACACCTACACAACAACCATCCAATACAGCAATCAAAAAAACATCAATCTCCATAAACCATTTCAACATTAAGATAAAAAAACACTGATAGATCGAATGATGCGATTAGAAATAAAAGATCCTAAAAGCAGGGAAAAGAATGTGTTGAATTATGATTGTTCGAAGATGATTATAGGTCTAATAAAAGATCCAAAGGCATTATAGCCTAGCGGCATCTTGGTAGTGAGATAAGACTTAGGGACCATAAGGTCCTGGGTTCGAATCTCACAAAGGGGGTTTTCTCATAAATATTATGAGTTTCCTCCTGAATTGGTAACTTGGTGGTGGAATATGATCGCGTGGCAACATTGGTGGCACGATGATACTCCAGTGTTCCGTGAGTGATTCCAATTTGTTGGCCGTTAAAAAAAAGAGAGGCGAAGAGAGAGATACATAAATGCAAGACGGCTCATTTGCACGAAGGGTGAATTATTATTATTATTATTATTATTATTATTATTATTATTATTATTATTATTATTATTATTATTATTATTATACCGTTCAATTATTATAATTATTACTTACAATTATTATATCATTCAAGAGAGCCATTGAATGCTACAGTTTCAAGTTCCATAGGTTGGGTTAATTTTCCTATTGGATTAGTGGTTTATACTATTGGCCTCAAAAGTTCTCCAACAACATTATAAAGAGAAGAATTTGGTAAAATATGATTGAATTACACTATGGCTCTTATTATGACATCTTAAACTTGATGTAAAATTACATAACTATCCATCGAGTTGCTTTAATAAGGTATATAGATATAGATTATAGATATAGATTAATGGTAATTGAAGGTTATGATAAAAGAATGTGTATAAGTAGATTTTGCATGAAGGGTATAAAAGGAAAAATTACATGACATTTAAGTTTTAAGTATAAGACTTGTCTTATACTATCTTAAAATTCATTTAAAATAACATTTGTAGACATGTTTTTTCTCATTTATAATGTAGTGCAGAAGTATAGATATAATCGATATCTAAATAAATAAATAAATAACCCATGAAATCATGCATTTCTTTGTCTTCCCTGTCCTTGATTAAATTAACCGTATAATCTTGACTATTAAAAAATCAAGCATTGTGATTTAGTAAGACAAAAGATACCACCTTTTTCACCTTTAAATAAAAGTTTCACACGAAGCTTCCACCAAACAATTATTTTCATATCTTTCTTGTTTTTATTCGGACCATGCCTAGGTTTAAATCTTGTAACCAAAATATGTAATTATTTTATTATGAACTAATTTTTATTTTTTAAGTGATCCTTGACTGAAAAAAAAAAAAAAAAACGTTCTAGATTTAATAGGTTATGAATCTCGTTTGTATTTAAAGGATATTAGAGGACGGGGAGTTATCCGAAAATGGTACGGGTACCCTATTACTTCTATGGCAACACTGTCATCAGTGACAAGGTAGTTGTTACCGATAGGTTTTAATGGTATTTCTTAACAAATTAAAATTGAGTGGGGACTTGTGCCAAAGGTAATAATGTCGTTGGTAGGCACTTATACTAAAATTACTAAAATAACTATATGTATATATATCCATCATAATTTTCATCAAAATAGCTTAGATTATGTGTTATAGGTAGAGGTGAGTGAAAGTTTTATCCTCTAATATTGAGCCACATAAGCGCTGATATAGCAGGGTGATAAAGCTACAACTCACTCACCTGAACCTGTTGTGGCTAGAGGTGAGCAGTAGCTTTGTCCGTTTTTTTTTAATTATTATTTTCTAAACTTTGTTATTTTAAATTTATATAATATTTAAATTTGTAGCACAAATTAAATAATAAACATAAAATATTCATTAATAAAAAAAATACAAAGACATAATTAATAAAAAAAAAACATAAAAAACTAGTAAACTACTACTCGTTGTTTAGCTCTTCTTCAAATTCCTTCACGAGACGGTTATGTTCTCGTTGAAGTAGCGTCCGGCGAGGCATTGAGAGGTTGCTAAAGTCTCTCGTTAAAAAGTCTATGTTACTCAATCTTACTTTATCGACTTTAGCTTTCGCCGTCATCTCCATTGTAGTCCTTATTTTGCTAACTTCCCCCCGATAATTTGTTATCTGCTACGTTAGCAGTTTGTTTAGCTTTCTCCTTGTCCCTTCCAGCTGGTCGACCTAGGGGAGAAGAGGGAAGACCTTCATCAGAGTTTAGATCAATCCCCACGTGAGCATCCGAGCTTGTGGAGGAGATATACCCACCCGATGAAGAGGTTTTGGCCCGTTTTGATGAGCCGCCTTCGCTCATCTCTTCAATCGAAATTAGCTCCACCCATTTGGAGCAATTACGAAGGATTTTCCACAAGTAGTCTTCATCCCACGTTTTGTTGGTCTTATACTTGCGTAACACCTCATCTTTCCACTCGTCGCAAGTGAACTTGTAGACATCAAGATCGCTAGACTCACTCACTCACACTCGATTAACGTTCCTGTTATGAATGTTTGTAAACAAGCCCACATATTTTCTAATCTCGGCCCACCGGCCGGAAATCATATCCAGGGAATGCATTTCACTCCCCACTTGTTCATAGAAGATTTCTCAAATTCGTTTTTAAAAAACCTTCACCCGTTGGTATTCGGCTACAAAAAAAGTAACACAAAGATTAATACAAATTCAATATACTTGCAACATATATTTACTTAAAAAAAATTATACCGGCTTTTCGATCTTCCGAAACTTCCACCCACGCCCGACAAAGGGCTATTTTCTCCTCTTTTGTCCAAGGCGTCACTTGCCACTTTGGTCGTACATCTTGTTCGGGCGGTTCACCACCCCTACCACCACTCCTACCGTCCGTTGTCCGTCCTCAGCCACCACCTCTAGTCGCCGGACCACCTCTGCCACCATCTCTTCTTTGCCCTCGCTTATTGGATAAAAAAAACCATGTGAGAGAATAAATTAATATAATATCATATAATTTTTAAAACTTTATATTATTTTTTAATTAGTTTACTTTTTTTAAAACTTTGTTTTATTTTTTCTTCTAAAACATTCATACTTATTTTATTTTTTTAATTACTTTACTTTTTAAAACAAAAAATCAAATATGTGCATTTTGTTATGTACCTCTCGTTTTTACACTGGTATAATTATTTACATCAGTGTTTACTTACATATATATAAACCAACCATCCATGATTTTTTATGATTTACACTTGTGTAATTTTTACACCAGTGTAAATCTGCCATAAACAAACTTTTGCAAAAAATAACCTAGTGTAAAAAAACAACCAAACATATAATGAGCATGATTTACACTGGTGTAATTATTTTGCACTAGTGTAAATCTAACATTATTTACTTTGGTGTAACCATTTACACTAGTGTAATCTGCCATACACAAACTTCTACAAAAATAAGTTAGTGTAAAAACCAAACAAACATCTATACATTCGTGTTTACACTACTGTACCGCCGTCACAACATCAACAAAATTTGTATTACATCTTATAAAAAGAAAAAATAAATAAATAAATTTTATATTACATCAAAAAAAATCAAAACAAAATTTGTATTACATCTAACAAAATTTGTATTACATCAACAAAAAATCAAAACATCTTATAAAAAGAAAAAAATAATATACCTGATAAAGAAGCTTGTATACAATCTGCTCACTGTGTCGGTATATCTTTGAAAGTGCAGACAGTTCATTCACCTCCACGAAAACACCCCGGTCGAACCCACCGTCTGGACCACCATATGTTCACCCACGAAAATCACCACCCACGAAAACCACTGCCCCTGCAAAACCATCGAACCACCACCAATCCCTGACAACTACCGTCGCTTCCCACCCCATTAAGCCCCCACCCATCCTTGAAAAAACCACCGTCGCCTCCCACCCATCGAACCACCATCACCCCCCTGAAAACCACTATCGCCTCCGTCTTCCTGTTTATCGACCACCACCATCAAACACCACAGCCCCCCTCCACCATCATCGACCACCATGAACACCACTGTCCCCTCCACCATCATCGAGCATCATCCTCGGCCACCATTAACACCACAGCCCCCTCCACCATCATCGAGCCACCTTCCCCCTTTCACCATCATCGGACCACCCATCCAAGACCAGATTTGTTGTGTGTTTTTTAGAGAGAGAGAGGGGGAGAGAGAGTCTGAAGTGTGTGTGTGAGAGAGAATCTGATTTTTTATTATTATTATTATTATTATTATTATTATTATTTAAAAAAGGTTAGTTGGGATATGGGTGGGGTGGGGTGGGGTGGGGTGTTATTACTAAAATACCCATAAATATTGTGTAAAAAAGACTTTGTTGCCCCTAATTAAAAAATACAAAATATTATAAAGGTGATGATGTGTCACTTGATGATTGGTCCAGAGGAGTTCTTAAATTCTCTCAACTCAGTGGAGTTCTCATTTGATCCAGATCCTATATATATAGGGTAGGGTTCCTGTAAGAAAATGGTTTTGTGTAGGAAGTGTAGGAAGTGTTTTCAACCATTAGATTTAAAGATGGATGGTGGAGATTAAAAGATGGAATGTGTTTAAAATCTAATTAATATATTATAGGAATTAAGGGTAAGATCGTCAATATGTGTTTTAATTGAGGGATCAAAGTCATTTGTATCAAAGTGTTTTGGAAACTGTTTTAATGCTCCTACATTAATGACTCCCTCTCTTATCTAAATATTATTATAGATAATTAATATTCATTGTTCTCTCTCTCTCTTACATTCAAACTCAATTCATCTTCCAAAAGAAAATGCAATAACACCCACAATATCTTACGCGCCGGTTTGTATTCATATTTTATAGTCATCTCCAATCCAACTTCTGCACGTGTTTTAAACCTCCAACTAGCAGTGTTATAAAACACTACTAATTCGCATCTGTTTAAAAACATCACTGATTTGCGTCTGTTTAAAAACACTACTGTTTTACACCGCGTTTAAAACATTATTGATTCGCATCTGTTTAAAAACACTACTGATTCGCGTGTGTTTAAAAACACTACTGATTTGCGTCTGTTTAAAAACACTACTGATTTGCGTCTGTTTAAAAACACTACTGATTTGCGTCTGTTTAATAATTCGATTATTATAAGAAGATGAAGATTAAATCTGATTATTATAAAAGATACTGAGATCATGTAGGAATTAAGAAGATGTTATGAATCAAGTTGAAAAGAAAGAATAATTAGTTATTTAAGGATAATAAATCTCCATAATCATTAGAGCAAGTTGCTAAAAAAGTGGGATTGATATAATTAATAAAATGGTTAAAAAGTCTAAAATGCCCATCATCTCAAGTTTTAATTAGATTTAATCCAACGGTTGAAAACATTTCCTACACTTCCTACACAAAACAATTTTCCTACCGAATCCTCTACCTATATATATATATATATATATATATATATAGGGGTAAAAAAACTGTAAATTAAACGGATATATTAGATATATATAATATATCTAATATATCCGTTTAATTTACATTTTTTTACCCCTATATATATATATATATACACTAAGTATCCTGTGAAAACCCTCTTGAGTTGTGCAAACCCATGAAAACCCTATGTAACAACATTGTTTTTTTCTAATTTTTTTAGAATAGCTTGTATACTTAATTTTATGACTTTTGGCCCAAAAAAATCAAAAAAGCGCCATTTTTTTTAAAAATTACGTAACACAGATGTTACATATGTAACAATGCTGGCGTATGATAAAACCGAGTTTTGTGTAACACGGTGTAACAAAATAATCTACTCGGCGCTTTTTTGATTTTTTTTTTTTTTTTTTTTTTTTTTGCCAAAACTAATAAAATTGAATATAAAAGTTATTCTGAAAAAATCAAGATAAAAAACAAGTTTTTACATAGGGTTTTCAGGGTTTGCACTACTCAAGAGGGTTTTTATTTTAGCCAAACCCTATATATATATATATATATATATATATATATATATATATATATATATATATATAGGGGAAAGTTAATTTGAGAACACCTATATTTCGTGCGAACCGTGAGAACGGCATCTAAAACCATTCAAATTCCAAATTTCTTTTTACACTTGTCTTTATTACTAAAATTCCATCTCAAAAACACAAATTACGCGTAAAAATTCAAACGTATACGAAAATAATTTGTTTTTTACACATGTGTAAATTTACTGTTTATACATGTGTAAACTGTTTTATTTACACATGTGTAAAAAGTTAATTTGAAAGTGTTTTTGCAAGAAAAGATGAATTATTTGGAAAGAAAATTCATTTATTAATGTTGTATTTTGATTATAATGAGGTTTGTATTAAAAAATTTGATTTTGATTGATTTTTTTACTTGTTCTCACGGTTCTCACAATATTTAGCGTTCTCAAGATAACCCTCCCCTATATATATATATATATATATATATATATTTCTAATAGGGTTGGGTTATTTTGAGAACCATGGTGAGTTGTGAGAACCATAGGAACCATTCTAAGCCATTGATCTTGTGAAATCAATGGTTGAGATTAAGTCTTGAGGTTTTTGTCTTTACATGTTAAGTGTTTTGTCTTGACATGTTAATTTAATATAATTAAGTACAATTAGGGGTGTTTATGTAAAAACACCATAGAGAGAGAAAGAAATATTATAATTAATATAAAATTGTATGATTTTTTTATTCAAATAATCCAAAAAATCAGATTTTTTAACTATACTTTATTTTTTAATTTCTTTACTTTTTTTAACTTTAATTTATTTTTTTAATTCATTTATTTTTTTAACCAACTTAGTTTTTTAAAACAAAAAATCAACTTTTACATTCTGTCTTTTCTCTCTCGTTTTTACACTGGTGTAATTATTACACCAGTGTTTTTCACACACATATATAACCAGACGTATGCATTTTGTTATATCATTCGTATTACGGTGGTGTAAAAATAAACACCAAACATCTATACATTCAGATTTACAATGGTGTGCCTGGTGTTTACACCAGTGTTTTCTTACATTGAATTACTTTCCAAACTTCAAACAACCTCCATATCGTTAAAACATGGCCATCCAAAGCTATTGCATTACTCGCCTCCTCAACAGATCTCATCTCCACAAAAGCTATTTGCCATAGTCTGCAAAATAGAACAATGAATTAGAAACATTTGTGCGCATTTAATCATTATATCCAAAATGCAAACCGTTTCAAAAGTAAACTTATCATACACAAAACTACTGCATTCGTATTACACCAGCGTAATTATTAATTACACCAGTGTAATTATTAATTACCCTGGTGTAAACTCTACCATACACAACCTACTACAAACAAAATAGGCTAGTGTAAAAATCAAAAACACACATCTATCACTATCATTCGTATTACTGTAAAAATGCCCCAAAAAACATCGACAAAATGTGTGTTATATCAATGTAAAACAAAACCAAAAACATTTATAACGAATCAACAAAATGAAAATCCTACCACCATCATTAATAATAATAATAATAATAATAATAATAATAATAATAACAATGAAAATTAACACCAGTGTAATTATTACGGTGTAATTAATAACAATGAAAAATGTAGAGTTATTATACAAAACGTTTGGTATAACAAACATCATCATCCCCACCAGTGTAATTATTACGGTGTATGCATTCTGTCTCTCTATCGATCCAACAAACAACAACAACAACAAACAATAATAATAATAATAATAATAATAATAATAATAATAATATGAAAAAACCTGTTCGTCATCTTCGTTCGTCTTCTTCGACCACCCCCTGCCGTCCTCCGCCGTCGCCGCCGTCTCCGCCATCATCTCCTCCGCCGTCGCCGCCGTCTCCGCCATCATCTCCTCCTCCACCGTCATAATCATCAGATCCACCACCCCCAAAAGACCCCCGGCCACCCTACCCATCGTCTTCACTGTCTCCTCCTCCACCCCCTACCTCCACGCAGCCATCATCAGAGCCCCCACCATCTCCTCCACCCCCTACCTCCACGCAGCTACGAACCACCGCCCCAAAAACCCACCACCGTTCAGATCCCCAACCCACCCCTCTCGTCGTCCCATCACCATCATCATCCCACCTCCTCCCCCGTTCACCGTCGTCCCCCCTGCCCTCCACCACGAACCACCCCCCTCCCCTCCAGATCTGTTTACAGATCCCCAAAAAAACCACCGAAACCTCCTGACCCCTGAACCATCACCATCGTCTTCATCGAACCACCATCGTCGTCATCCTCGTCGTGTCTCAGATGAGAGACAGAAGAGAGAGAGAGAGAAGAGAGAGAGAGAGAGAAGAGAGAGAGAGAGAGAGAGAGAGAAGAGAGAGAGAGTGAGTGTGAGGAGTGTGTTTATTTTGAAAAAAAAAACAAAAAAAACAGATTATAAAATCTGTTGACAAAGGGTAGGGTGGGGTTGGGGTTGGGGTGGGGTTAAATTACTAACATACCCTTTAATATTATATTGATAGGTGGTATATGTGTCAGTTTGTTATTGGTCTAGAGGGATTCTTAGGTTCTCTCAACTCAAAGGGGTTCTCACATGAACCCATTCCATTTCTAATATATCCATTTAATTTACATCTTTTTTTACCCATTTAGTTGAGCTTAATAAATGAATCATGGTCGAACATGGGGTTAAGTGTGTTGATATTATGCTTTGATTTTTCAATACGGTTAACGAAATAGTTATTACTAGGATTGAATGTCACCTACCGCATAACTTGAATTTGATATGAAGTATCATCCCTATTTGAATTTTAATGTTATGACCTTTGTTGTTTACAATTTAATCATATGTTTTATAAGCTTAAAGATATAATTTAATAATATACTTTTTCTTCTTGTTTTGTTCCCACTCAATATAAAAAAAAAAAAAAAAACACAAAAAGGTGTAGTTAAAGCGCTAAGTAGTTTAAAGCAAAGTTATCATGGTGCTAATGTTAGGTTGCTAATGCATATGAAGAGTTTACAAATTAATAATTGATAATGTTTTTGTTATTGGTTAAGCGTATATTTATCATATCCTACTGATTGCATAGATCGATGTTGACACTTGTATAAAAAGTTCACGAAAGCAAGTTACAACACGTAAAGTATAGACACTTAACATCTTACAAGCTGAATAATACAAAAACGTTATAGATGAAAAAATGGTTAATATGGGTCGCATGTAATCCCTTTGATAGAAAGCAACAAGCACAACCATCAAAACGGTATTGGAATTGGAAAACATGACCATGTCACATCAAAGTAATATAAATTTTAAGGTCTTGGTAAATACTTACGTTTTCAAAACCATAAACTAATAGCAAGTAATTCCTTAAAAAGAAATTTGTGTCGACGTTTAAAATGTTGGTTATGTCTCATTGCGTGTGGATCCATCCTATTCTAGATTTTTTATCTTCCAAAATAATAACTTTATATTTATAAACATGTGTTTTAATTACTATCTACAAATTATGTCTAACCAGCCAAATATCTCACAATTGTCACAGTTTGACTGTTAATGAGGGAAGATGGATTTTGCAGATGATGAGTTGAAGTTATAGATGGATGTGAAGATCAGAATAAAAAAATCATTCATCAATAGATTTTAATGGTTGTTTATCACCTATTAGGACTTTGGAGTTAGACCTTGGTGAGCATAATCATTGTGAATAGGCTCAATAGCAAGCCATTATTTTATGACTTTTAATCCATTTTCAAATTGTCTTGTTTGTTTAATGTAGATGACTTTTAATCCATTTTTAAATTGTCTTGGTTTGTGTTATCAAGATGGAAGTTAGAATGCATTACAAATTTTGTTATTTATCTTTATACCAAATTTCAATGGATAAGAGGACAGAGCATTATCAAATTTGGTTAAGGGTACCCCATTAATAGCACGGTAACACCGTCACTGATAGTGGTGGTAGGGGTCCCGTGAAGCATTTTTTGATTCTATCTAACGGGACGATAGCACTGAAATAAATGCAACGGTCGTATTTTTATATGTTTTTTAATTCCAAAGTTGACCGTTTAATTCTAATTTTGACCGTTAATTTAAACAGTCATATTTTGTGACCGTTTTTTTCAAATGGTTATATATACAAAACATTTCCACGATTTAAGATTAAAAAATACAAATTCTCTCATATTTTCCTCCATACTTTAAAAAAAATGAGTGGTTGAAGTTGAAGAAGATCAAATTTGCATTCCCCCGCTCGAAGTACACCCGATTTTAAACTCAACCGATAGTAGCCTTGATTTTTTCATGGACCTTGCCAAGCGAGCCGCGGAGGAAGACACAGCAACATCTAAAAAAAGATATGTGCCACGTGATCATGAGGGAGGCAATACTTGGTTAATGGTTGATTATTTTGCCGACATAACAAAATACACCGAGCCACAGTTTAACCTAAGGCATCGCATGACGAGACGTCTATTTCTAGAAATTGTAGCAGATGGTGAAGCAAACTTCGAATGGTTCATGGAGAACGTGGACGGTCGGTTTAGAAAGAGTTTTACGCCCATGCAAAAAGTATCTTCAACGGTGAAACAACACGCAACCGGTAATCCTCTAGATAAACATGATGAATATTTATGATGTTTGAGATGACGTCCTGCAAATGAATGCAAATTTTTTGCAATGTCGTCATCAAGTTATACGGGGCTGAGTTTTTACGAAGACCAACAAGTCATGACATTGCATGTTTGTACGAAGCACACAAAGAAAGACATCACCTTCCTGGCATGATCGGTAGCATTGATTGCACTCATATCATTTGGCGAGCATGTCCTAGAGAATTACAAGGACAATATATGCGAGTCGATTACCAATATCCTACGATCATGCTAGAAGCGGTCGCTTCGCAAGATATGTGGTTTTGGCATGGCTTTTTTGCCCCCTGGTTCACTCAACGACATAAATGTTCTCCAATAATCTCCAGTTTTTCTTACCCAATGAAACGGAATGGCGCTAAAGTGTCCATATACTTTAAATGGCCACTTATATAAACATGGATATTATCTTACCGATGGCATCTACCCAACCTAGTCAACATTTGTGAAAGAGTTTCGATATCCAAACGATCTGAAGGAAAAGAAATTCACTAAGGCGCAAGAGGCGACAAGGAATGATGTGGAGCGAGTGTTCGGAGTAAAAAAAGGGGAAATGGGGAATTACCAACCGACCATTGAGGCCGACGACCATTGATAAGTGTAGCGTTCTCTTCTATACGTGCATGATATTGCACAACATGATCATTAAAGATGAGGAGCGTGCGATATCACCGGTCCACATACGCGATCCCCCAGTCCAACCGGTGTTCGATGATGATGCCATTGCGGAGTTGACAGACTCCGATATGCATTTCCAACTTTAAAATGATCTCGTGAAACATCTAGCCACACTTGATCTACCGTACCTCGAAGTGGATGACGAATAGTTTTTCTTTTATTTAGTTTATTTTTAATTTATGTCTGTTTGCATTTCTATGTTTTATTTACTTTTAATATTGTAAGTTTATTTTATTAGTTTTATAATATGTTTAATTATTGTTTACTTAACAAAAAATAGAAGAAAAAAAAACATTTTAGTGAAGTGTTGCCGCCAAATAATGTTTCATTGAAGTAAATCAGTGAAATAATGTGGCAGTGCAAGATTTGTGTAAATAAGTGAAGTGAAAAGTTTATGCTAAGAGAAACCCCCCCCCCCCCCTAATGTTTGCTTTCAAAAGTAATGACTTGTGTACTTAATAATTCTAAATCTTGACTGTTTTGTCCTTTGGGCCTAACCCATAGTTTTTTTGTTAAATCAAATCACATAAGGGTATTTTTGTCATTTTTACCCAGTTCTTTTAAAAATAGTTTAACAAACAAATAAAAACTAATTTAAAAGTTAATATAATACACACACACACACATTCTTACCTTTCTATCTTTATCTACATCCCTCACCTACCACCCATCATTGCCACCAACAACCACCATCGCCCCCACCTTCCACTACTGCTAACACCACAACCTGCCAGACATCCCAAACCCTAACATCATACCCCTACCCCCAACAACCTACACACAATGACCGACACCATCTCCACTACCTTGACAAAATCATCACCGCCGTTAAAATCATCTTAACCATCCTCATCTGCAAACTTCATCCAAGCTATCACCAACATCATCATCACTGTCATTAAGCTGATCACCCGCCCTATACCACCGTCGCCTACATGCCATAGTCCAACCACTATTTACCACTTAAACCATCATCGACCTACAACCTACCCCTTTCCTTCACTGCCGTACAAGACCATAATCAGTTATGCCACCCCAACCGATGGTGGAATCATCGGGGTGCACGTAGTGATGATTGTTCAAAATCTCATGGTACGAAAGTATAAATAAATATACATTGAGTTGAATATTTTTTTTACATTGAGATGAAAATATATACAAAGTGTCTAAATAAATCTTATCAAATCTAAACAAATGTATAAAAATTCCAAATCTAAACTCTAGATCTAAAAGCTTAAAGGATGCGTCTCAAATTGACTTGAAATGTGTACAAAATAATTTTGTCAACACATATAATGCACTGGTGAATATATCACTTTTCATACATATAATAGACCCAAAAAATGATTCGCAATTCATGTGCTATACAAATTGCAATTACATAACTAGTAGTACATATGTTCAAAGTCAAGCCTATAAGAGTCAAGAATCACATAACAATGACTAAGGCCTCTCTCAAAAGAAGTTAAACTCATGCCAATGTTTTAAGCATTTTATTGAGGTTCAAAATCAAAAGTAGAACTTGGTTCAGTGGTTAAGGCGTGGGAATTCCAAAGTCTAGGTCTCAGGTTCAACAACTCATTTTTGTATCACTATCGCATGAAACCCTAACAACACACTTTTGGGTTCGATTTTCAAACCACGTGTACGTTTGAGGGTTCAGTTTTTAGATTGGTGAGATTTAGGGTTTAATTTTTGATGGTTCAATTTTTAGATCAGTAAGAGTTAGGCTTTGATTTTCATATTAGTAAAATTTAAGATTCGATTTTGGAGGGTTCGAATTTTAGATGAGGGGGTAGTGATGGTGATGATGATGGTAGTGGTTGTGTTTGGAATAGAAGAGGGTGTGGGTGTGTGTGTGTGTGTGTGAGAGAGAGAGAGAGAGAGGGAGAGAGAGAAAGAGTGTGTGTGTGTGTGTGTGTGTGATTAGAGAAAGAAAGGGAATGGTAGGGTCAGAGTGGTTTTTTTTAGATCTCTAAGTATTAGGATTGAAAAAGAAAATACTAGCCTCACATGGGGTCCACATGATTTGATCTCACAGAAAAATTTAACTCGGTTATGAACAAAGGACAAGACATGTAATATTTGTAAACATTAAGTACAAAAGTTATCAATTTTAAAAGCAAATAACATGCGTGAAAATTTGGTATAAAGATAAAAGATAAAATTTGTTATTTACTTTTCGAGATTATGTTGTTGATGTTTATTTACTAAGGATCTATTTGGTATGAGTTAATGGAATGAAGTAGATAATGGAATGGATTATTACCATTCCAATTCTTGTTTGGTTACCATGTAGAAATGAAATAAATTAATCATTGTATTATTTGATAACCAAGAAAGACGAAGGAATTAGTTGTGTTTAATGATGGTGGGTGGCGGTGGCAGTGATGTATTGCAAAATATATTAGTTATTTGTATATTTTTAGTCTAATTATCGAGTCTATTTTCGTCTTTTATTTGTGTTACAATTTTCTGTTTTGTATTTTGTGTTTTACAGGAGTACAGACCGGAAAGGAAGATAATTTGTGAATAAATGGCGACTTACAAGAATCCGGATGAGTTACGAGTAATAAAAGGATGAAAACTGCAAAGCTTACTAAGCAAGCCCTGTCGCGCCACGCAACGACGAAAATGAACGTCGTTGCGCCAGGCGAGGCATGTAGGGGGTTGAAAAAGATGGTTTTGCCTCTGTAGATTGAAGTTTATAACAAAAGTTTCCTTCGTGTCAAGAATTATTGGTCGCGCCACACGAAGCATTGCCCTATGCCCATCGCGTGGCGCAGCGGGCCATTATTCGGCAGAAACTCGTTTTTTTTTCAAAGCCCAAGTCGAATTTAAAACCCTAGTTCGCAAATTTTGGCCTCATTCTGCACTTTTGGACGAATAAGGAGCTGCTGGAGGTGATTTCAAGGCAAGGAAAGGACAATGTTCGAGATTTGAAAGATTTTGATCATTTCAGATCTAGTATATATGTATTTCATGTATGAGTGCTTGTTAGGTTGCAGACTTTGTGTAGCAACTAGTTTATGGTCAATTGTCATGAGTTTACCATATGAGTGATATTTGGTGATTAGGAAATTCTAGGTGTTCTTCCAATTTTAAAAGCAGTGAGGTGAGGGATTTTCGGTGTGTCTAGGATGTTAAATTGCTAGGATTAGAGGCTTTGTGGGAAGATCTGCCTAGTTTAACTTTCAATTTTTGCATATCAAGTCAGATCTAGTTTTCAATAATTACCTCTTACACCTTAGTGTATTGAGCCTTTCGTGTTGTGAGGTAGATTGTCTAGCGGGTACTTTATCATAAGAGTTAGATAACCTGTGAGGGTTTGTACTCCAACCGATAGTTTAATAGCTCGTAGGTATTCTTAGGATTTCTCCTTAAGAAGGGTAGAGAGTCTCTAGTTTATCTCTCAAGTTTAGTATTTTAAGATCAAGGTTCCAAATCAGTTCCAAAACCATAGAAGCTTATCAGTCATAAGTAGGAGTCTAGCCTAGGTAGTGTTTTCTCATCATTTGAATTCAGTTCAGCTCAGTTCATGTTTTTAGTTCAGTTCAGTTTTAGTTATTCTTTATTTTTCTTGCATTTAATTTTATTAGCAACCCCCCCCCCCCACCTTTAAAATAACAAAACCTTTGATTTCACTTTTTAGATAAGTTTTCGAGTCTAGTTACGTTTTCTATTAGAGTCTTGTGGGTTCAATATCCGGACTTACTTTAGTTGTACTAGAGTCGGAAGGTTCACTTGCATGTCAGTAGTTTAGTTTTAGAGAGTCTGCAGTATTACTAGGTGTCTAGTTTTAGGTTTAATTAAATTGCTTTTATTAAACTACTTTCTGCACATCAGGTTGCAACCGGTGAGGGTGGAAAAGGTTGGTGGCGGCAACGATGATGGGAGGCAGTTACGGTGATGGATGGTGGCGGTGACAGTGAAGAACGGCGGCAGTGATGGATGGGTGGTGTCGTGGGTGAGTGGCAACAATGGATGGATAGGTGACGTTGTTGCGCATCGGTGGTTGGTGGCGGTGGTGGTGTAGGATGTGACGATGGTGGTAGGTGGTGGTCGTGGTTGTGGTTGTGGTGGTGGTTGTGGGTGGTGCCGATGGTGGTGGGTTGTGTGATGTGTGGGTAATGGTGTTAAGGAAAGAGGCAAGAGGGAATAGAATAAAAAAATCAAGGGGGTGAATGGAATTATTTTAAGGGAATGAAACGGCTTGTGTAATGGGTGATTCTATTTCATTGACCAACCAAAAACCCTAGTTTTCATTCCCTATTAAGGGTCCATTCCATTCCGCCTCACATTGTAGGATACCAAATGCTACCTAATTGTTTGAGTTGTTTATAGTGCTTCTATGATGATTCACTGATTTGGGCTTATGTTTTTTTATGGCTAATTTTCCCATGGCATGAATCTTTGGGTGATCATTATTAATAGAATATCTTAACTATTTGTATGTTTCTAGAGAAATAATTTACATGTAAGGCCTAAAGATGAATGTCGACCTGGAAAGAGAAAACAGAGCGGGGAGATGACTTCTAAGAATCACTTCTTGTTTAAAGACACAAAAATGGTGGTTGACGCGTTGAGCATGCGTTTCAGTGATTGTTTGAATATCCAATTAAGGAGAAGGTGTTCTCCTTAAATAGGACTCACATGGGCGCCATTATCAACCCCTAACCTGAAATGAGCCAAGCCTATTTAGGACTTAGGGGGTACATCCACTACTCCAGCCCAATAGTTAATATGAGACAGATAAGAAACTAAGCCAGTTATAGAGAGGAACAGATTACCGCCTTTGCTTCACTCCATGTGGCAACATGTCATTAGTTGATACCTTGTTATGGACACGTGGTATCCACAAAGTGGTGACACATCCGTCGGCCAACGATTAGTTGACTGTCCTTTTCTTTTGTACTGCTGTCTCATCTGGCGCTGACCGTTAGTGGGGATTGCTAATGATGTGGATTCGTAGCATCTGATTGGCTGAGTTGCACTTTCGTTTTACTTGTTATCCCCTCTGCGCTTGTTGTGATCATGGGGCGTTGTTTATTACCAGCGCTGGCATGCTCTAATTGGTCACATGTCACTGTCATGTGTACCTTTGGTCTCCTAGTACGCAAAAAGACATTAGGCTATTGTTGTTGGTAAGCACTGATTGACTCGACGTTCGCCTTCCTCCTTATCACACATCCCTTGACCCTAGTTGGTTCATACAAGATCGTACTTTTAATACTTTGTGTCCCCTTGGCTTGCGCGAGGCTTTTCGCGCAAGGTTTGTCAGGGCTGGGGGTGCACTTACTGTTGGGCACCTGTTGCTGTGCTCATGCGCGTGCTCCCCGCGCACGTGATGTTGGGTGGGTTTTTTTTCTTTGTTGATTATTTTTGGGCTCTCTTGTATATGAGCCTATCCTAATTTGCACATGGATTTAGGACCATATCCCTTCAAATCCCACCAGTCCAACGTTTCTCCCAGGCTTGTAGAGAGATTGGGTGGGAGGTTGGACTCACTGAGTTGTTGCTTTTGCTTTTGATGGTCCGCCATTGGCAGATGTCTGAGCAACGTTTGAACTTTGCTTAATGTTGTGCATTATGTGTATACGGATGTCGCTAGTTTTGACTTACATGGCTTGTTGAGGTGAGTGTCGTAATTTGGTAGCTGCATCAGCCCCAGATGCGGATGATGTTTCTTTGGTGTTACGTGAATCGCAGACGAGGGTGGCATTTTGTTTGTGTTACATCACCGCGGATGCAGGTGTCGTTTCTTTTGTGTTACGTCAATTGTGGACGCGAGTGACGTTTTAAAATTCAATTGAATGGGAATGATTGGGTGGGAGTTTTGAAACTTGAAAGGACGGTTTGGTGCTGATCTGACAGTTGGCGTGCCTCTGCGCATTGTCATCATATGTATCAAGAGGCCTTTTCACTTTCTATCCAGCGTGTAATGACATGCACGGCGCGTGTTAACATACACGGCACGTGAACCGTCTTTTGAGTAACTTTACTGACGTGTTGGTCAGCTGTTAGCTTCTTTTTCTGCACGTTCTCCCATCTCAATAAATGTAATGGGTATAAATAGCCAATTCCACAATTAATTTCCTTTTACAACTCTTAAAATTTCCTCTTGAATATTTGACGTCTCCGGCCAATCTTCATACTCTCCAGTGGTATTCAAGTTTTCTCACCATTTTTCAAGATTTCGAACGAGTTTTCCAGTTCTCATTTCCAGAGTTCATCTTCCTTTTTTCCCATTCTCTCCATTTGTCTGATCAAGACGAGTAGACCAAAAACCCTTCCCAAATAATGGAGGTTGACACCCTGAAATGCAAGAGAGAGGCGATCGAGGAGATTTGTGAGATTTATCAGTTGCCTGCCGAGTGGGAATGGAGTACCCAAACGAGAACTCAACCGTGCTAGATTGTCCTTGTGGAAAGTTTGTCTTCTACGCCATGCATTTCTCCCATACAGATTTCCGGCTACCTACAACTAGGTTCTTTGTTGATCTTCTTTGAAACTATGGGGTGCACATATCTCTGATGGGTCCTCTTGGGGTTATGAGGATGACCCATTTCGAGTTTTGTTGTTGTTCTCAAGGAATTGAGCCGATATTCGACATGTTCAACACTTTCTACCGACTGACCAAGAGCGTGAGTTGGTATTCGTTTTTTGCGCGCAGTCGCCCCGCACTGATGGGCAGCGATCGGCCAAAAATTTGCACAATTGGAAGAACAAGTTCTATTGCGCGTGCGTTCATGTATTTCATTTTCCTTACTATGATAAATTTACTTGTCCTTTACAGAGCCTTCAATCTTTCATTCCATCATTCCCAAAATCGTGGGGTACTTTAGGTTTCTAGGTTTGAAGCCTGGGGAGGTGTTGTCACACCCCACCAAGGCGGAAACACGGCAATGCGACCTCGAAAGGTTTTCAAGCACAAGGTACAAGCAACACGCATAATTTTATTTAAATTATATCACCATTGGATGATTATTATTATTATTATAAAACTTAATAAAAGCTGTGAAACATTGTCGGGAGACTAGTGCATTGTTTGAGTAACCATAAACCACAATACTACGGAATAGTAAAAATCCAATCCATGATGATACCACCCAGTGCCTGCT
The DNA here is from genome assembly GCA_028751855.1 of Ambrosia trifida. Lineage (NCBI taxonomy): Eukaryota > Viridiplantae > Streptophyta > Magnoliopsida > Asterales > Asteraceae > Ambrosia > Ambrosia trifida. The sequence goes on along the minus strand of CM054132.1, from coordinate 55,227,760 downwards.
TGGACCCCTCTTTCAAATCCCTGTTGCCATGCATTAGTTACCTGAAAAACATGCATAAAAGATTTGTCAACAATAATGTTGGTGAGTTCACGGGTTTGAGTGTAACAAGTAAAACAATCGTGTAATTCGTGTATGACCAATCATAGACTAGCTAAGCGAATATTTTCTATGCAAACCATGGTCCCGTAACAAAACCTCTTGACTGTGGTGCCTCGCACATTGTACACTAAAGACATTGTATGTATAGTAGAATACTAACACTCTTTTGTATGTGATCGGTTAGAGCAACTAACCAAGAGTGGGGGGGGGTCAACCCAATAGATCTATTAAAGTGTTCCATGGCTTTTGATAGGTAATGGTTACAGTAATGTTGTACGAGGTCTAGTAAGCTCATGAACCAAATGTCTCATGTTCCACATGGCAGTCACAATAGAATGTAGACACACACATTGTAAATGATACTAGATTTGAAGCATGTTTATCCCCCGAAATGTAAAACAGTAAAATGGGGCCGTGAAAACTCACCTGATAGTGTCACGTGTGGTCTAGTGAAATCGTAGATAGTCACTGTCTTGACAAATGATGCCCTATGATCATTATGGACATGATAAGTTGTTTGTTTATCATACAAGTTGTTCACCCGACTTCCATGGGCCTTTGTGAAGTGTACTTGGGCCATCTTTTGGGTATGTGTGTGAAATTATGAAACTTTGACGTTTGTTTGAAAGATAGGATCCATTGGAATGGATCTCTCATCTCGTCATGAATCATACTTTGGCACTAACTTATCATACGTGGTTGGTTTTTGAAGGAAAACACAGTTTATCACACGTTTAGAACCCTTTTAGATCTAATATAGATCTAACACATGATTCGGCCGATACTAACACATGTTAATGGTTGATAGCCGAAATCATTTAATAACATGGGCCTCGGAATTGACTCTTTAATGGTTCTACTAGGCCGATCTATGTTCATAGAAGGACCATTAATGTTTTGCAATCGACTTGGGGTAGTTTTAGATGGAACTCGATTGTTTTTACACTAAAAAGGAGCCTTTAGTTTCAAGAGGGTGTTAACACTAGTTTGTTTATAAAACCGATCCATATCATGGTTAATTATGTCATGATCTAGGCTCAAAATATCATTTAAAGGACAAATGCTTAGGTAGGGCCGATTAACATTAGTTACTTAATGAAATTGGATGATTAAACTTAGTATAATCGAACCATTACGTATGAATCATACTTGTGCTTAGTGAGTGTGTGGTGAGGGCCAATTTATGGTTAATGGGCAATGGGACGGGTGTAGATTTTAGGACCGAAGGGTGTGAGGTTATAAAAGGATAGAATGGCCAAGAGTTTTACCTATTAGAAGCAACGTGAGGTTGATAGAATGCTTGCTCCTTGATCCTTCCTTCGAGTTTTCTTCCCTTTGGCTTAAGGTCTCCTTGGAGCCAAGAAATGTGAGTGGAAGTGTGAGAGTTGTGTTGGTGCAATTTGGAATGATCAAGGGGCCTTCTTATATAGTGGTTTAGGGAGGGTAAGGACAAAGCTATAAGAGGTAAGTTCAAAAGTGAAATGCTAAGTGTGAAGTCTTGGATTCACTAATTGGTGTAAGTGCAAGACAAACATGTCTTATCTAGTCAATGTTGGCCGATTATAAGAAGCTTCAAAAGGAGGATAGGTTGACTTTGTAGGTGGATAAGTATAGTCTAGCTTTTAACCATAAGAGTGTAAGTTACTCACCTCCTTGTCACTATGGCCGATTGTCTTCTTGTGGAGTCCATAGGTCTTTGTTCCATCACTTTCATCATGCTTGTAGGTAGAGAGGTAGGCGGCCGATCATGTGTAAGAGGTAGGGTGATAGAAGTTTGATATTATAGGCACATGGTGATGGTGATAGTCCTTACATTCTTCATATTTTGATTGCTTCATGATAAAAATGGAAAAGGGTTGACCTATGGAGGTTTAGGGGCTTGTATGTTGTTGCTACTTTAGTGTAAGTTTGTGACAACCAAGCTTGAAAGTAACATGTTGCTTTGGTTCTTGTGTTTCGGCCGAGAAAGAGACAAGGAGAAAGGTTTTCCACTTAAGGTTTGTTCCATTCCAAGAGAAGCTTGTGTAAGATAGCGTCTTGCTTGTTTTGTGATACTAAAAGCATGTGAGGTGTTGCTTGTTTGTGATATTTCGGCCAACGGTGCACAAGGAAAAGGGGTTCTAGGTTCTTGTAATACAAAGACATATCTAGTGTGTATACTAGCATAGCCAAGTGCATATAGGGTTGCATATGTGTATGTGTACTTGTATGCGTGTGTTCTTAGTCATGTGCTTCAATCCAAGATAAGTTTAGGGGATTTATCATGTAATGTAGACCTTTTCCTAGTCATGGTGTGATGGATTTAGTCGTGGGGTTGAGTTGGGTGTATGCATCCGATTAAGCCTCTAGTAACCTTGGGTGTAGGAACATCTAGGTAAGGCTCATGGTTGGATAGGAATCAATGACGATATCAACATGTATTTATCTTGTGTTGATGGTGCATCATTCATGCTTGTTGTGTGTACATATGTTAAGGAAAGTTTTACCATGCGTTAAGAAGCCTTTGATGTTTTATGGCAACTTATATAGATTTGTGCGGGTGTTGTATGACTAAACAAGTGTTCTTTGTTGAGTTTCCTGAACAGCACATGCTTCACTAGACTGGGGGACGGGTTATTGTTTATGCAAAATGTTTTAATATGCACGTATAATGACAATAATATATGAAATATGTACGGATGTTGACCTGGATCGTTGAATGTTGTCACAGGTGCCGATTTTGGATTGGATAGTGAAGAATTTCCTGATGCCCTAGTTGAAGGGGTTTGTTGGTCATTACCGGTCTGAGGGTAAGCAACCTGTGAATCCACGCCCACTCGACGCTATTTCTTCTATCGAGGCTAATATGTGTTTCTTATCTGACGAAGAAGCGTCAGGGCATCAGGTGGACTGACTCGCCATTCTTGTTCTCATTCTGGTCACGGGCGCGGAAAGGGTTTGGTTGGGCAAACCAGCTTAATTGAGGTTGCCAAGGGCGCTTCCCGGAAGGGGGCTGGGTCAACCGAGAAGAAAAGTGTGGAATATGTTGAAGTTTCCTTTTCCCCACCAATTGGCATGACGGGTGATTCTGGGAAGAAGACTGAGGAGGGTAATGGCAACGGGGCGAAGCAAACTCCAAAAGCGCGTCAAAAGTTATTTATGGACTTGGACTCCACCAATCACAAGCCCCGGAGGCCAGCCAAAATCCGCAAATAAATATCCGCCATGCCCTGAGCCCAAGTGATTCAAGTTGGCATCCAATATTGTTAAGGATGTCATCCCTGGTCAGTCTCCCTTCTCTTTTTATTCCTCCGTTATTTTCTTGCTTGTTGTACTTGAACTTACCTATTTTTGTGGTTGTAGGCACAAAGGCCGTTTTTTTCCCGGCAACCCTTAGTTGACCAAAATGTCTGTGTTGGAGGACGTTCACCCCATACCGACTAGTGAATCTACTTCGATGGATGTCCCACCCAGGTCAACTGACATGCTACAGGAACCGGAGAGGGAGACAGAGCCATGGAGGCAAGATGATGCCAACATGACAGCGCCCTGACTGCAGATGATAGTGGAAGAGGGTTCAACTAATCCTCTTCACCAGAACAAAGATATCCTCGAGATGGACATTTCATCCGGGATGACTGGATGGATGGCGGCGTCAATCCGGCAATGGTATCTTTGTCGTCCTCTAAGATGGATCAGACACCGGTAGTGAGGGTCACCGAGAAGGGAAGGGGGTAGAGCAGAGTCCATTGCATGAGTCACCGTAAACAGTGGGAAAGCTTGAATTTTTTTTTCTATGGAGGCCGAAGTCACAAGAGCCTGAAAACGGAGAGGGTCGGACCCAACACATTAAATTTTTGAACGAAAACTCATAAATTTACTCTATTGAGCACAAAAACGGTGGGAACTAGGACAACCCGGACCCAACAATGCTTCGCCATGCCGGTAAAGACTTGATTATTTAATGTAAAAAAGTGATAACAGATTAACTACACAATGAAAAAGCATAGGTTTTTTATAATAAAATTTTACCTCAAGTCATAAAAGTTCAAACGGTTCACACAACAAATGTAAAGAATACAATGACTCAAAATTACCGGGAGTTCCCTATTGTTGTACACTTTTGGGATGAATTTCCAACTAGTTGTTCCAATTTTTTTTTTCACTTTATATGTATATAGGTTATTAGGGATGAGCATACGGTCCCAAAAACCGATTCCGAACCGAGGGTGTTCGGTATCGGTATCGGTACCCACATTTAAAGGTTTTCGGTTTCGGTATTATCGGTATCGGTACGGGACCGGTATGTTATCGGTATTTTAAGGTAAAATACCGATACCACACCGGTACCGTACCGATACCAAACCGATACCGATACCGTACCGGTATAATCGATATCGGTATCGGTATTGGTTTTTTGGACTTTTCGGTATCAGTATTGTCGGGATCGGTATCGGTTCAGTACCGATACTGTCCCGAGCTCATCCCTATCGGTTATTGTTAATATGTATTTTCTTTCACCCATAACAATTAGAGGTGGATCGGAAGCAAATTCTTTTGGTTTTTTTTTTTTCCGGATATGTTTCAATTCCATCATCCGCTTTAGGCCCCTAAAATGCTTCAGCCGGCCGGCAATATCAAACAATGTTCCTAAAGTGTTAGTCATCACTCATCAAAAACCATTCCATCAATGATTCAACGGTTTGATTGATCATTGTCAAGTGAAGATTCAAATACAAAAACAAAGTTAAATCAGGAGAACCAAGATCAATCAAACATATCAACCGTCCTACGACTACACATATTTTATTGAAAAAAAAATAAGCCAAATAACTTGAGTCGATATGTATAAAGTTTTCACATGGTCTATCAGTTATCAATTTATCATAAAAAATCTTGAGTGAATCATACATTTATTTATTAAACTTCCTTCAATTTTACAAAGAACCAAAATATTTATAAAGATAAAAGACATATGGTGACGGAGGTGGTGGCGGATATCAAAGTTTTGGGATTTCTGTGGTTTAGAAGTAGATATAGATTGGACTCTATAGATTGGTATAAATGGTGTAATTTCGATTTTGTATAGTTTGGCGTGGTCATTTTATTTCCTTCTTGGAGATTAATCGCCGGCCGTTTTTAATGAAATTTGCCTTCCAAAAAAAAATTTATTAAACTTCCTTCAATTTTACAAAGAACCAAAATATTTATAAAGAAGTTTAACGTTTTTATAAATGTGAATCAAACACAAAAGAATTTTGAAGAGATGTTTGTTAAGAATGTGCCAGGTCCACCTTATTATTTTGTTAGTAGTATCAATAAAATATAATAAAATATAAAGATAAAAGTATACAAAGCAAAGTGTTGACCAAAAGTCTTTGATAAGGATGAAGACCTCTCGACACTTGTTCAAATGGGCTTTAACTCTTCAAAATTAACACTATGCCTAAGCTTCGATGAACCTTGAAAAGAAAAAAAGACAACTGGTGACCCACACTTGACAAATTTGCTCAAATCATTTATAAGATTCTCTTTTGTTCTTCATATATGTTTATTTTGATTATTATCTGTATGGTAATGGATTTATTCAAAGTTCAACATAAATATGGTCACAGTTACATCTTGATAGATTTAAATATACGTCATCTATCTATATCATTTTATGGTCATTTATCATAATGATTGATATTTGGGACCAACAATTGATGTTGTACCTAACTAAATCAATAACGTTCAACATTTGTCATGTGTTTTAAATGATTTGATTTACTATTGTTTCGGTTCTTTAACTATATCAATGACGATATATCTTTCATTCAACTATGTCTTGAACATTGGATCTACTACTAATTGCTCGCGTTAGTGAGGAACACATGTAATGCAAACTCTATATGTTCAAAATGGTATCGATCGAGTTCTAAATGGTCTAAATGTTCTCATGGTAAGTTGGTAATCATTTAGGAGGTTTCTACAAATGCGATTACGCTCCAACAAATCCAAAAGTTTAGAAAATATATAAGTATTGATGATGGTAAAGCATGAGAGGCGAACGATAAAGCCAATTTATTGCTTATTGTGACAATTAATTAATTCCATGACATTTTGTAGTTTGTGGACTTATGCAGTGGCGGATACAGGATTTTATTGTAGGGTGGGCATTTTATTGGTCGGCTAAAAATGGAACAGAGAAATAAAAAAGAATCTCATAAAATGACATGGTTCATTAAATACTTAAACATAATATAAAAATACCTCGACTACAGTTGTCCTCGACGTGTTTTCATCTTTTGGAAACGCTCGATTACCTCTTCATCAGTAACATTGATAAGTTCGTCAACTTCTACAGCACAAATTACGCAAGCGTTCAAGAAGTCATCGCCAATACGATTGCGCAAACTTGACTTTACACGTTTCATCGCCGAAAAACATCTCTCAACAGATGCGGTTGCAACAGGCAAAACTAATGATAGCTTCAATAGTCGATAGACCAAATGATAAGACAGATGTTTCCTAGTCTCCACCATCACTTTAGCAAGGTCTGCGACACCATTCAGGTTAGCAAACTTTGTGTCTTTTAGAACACTATGATGATACAAGGGAAGTTGATGCTCAAGCGTAATCTTTGCTTCATCATCAAAATCATATGGATAGAACTCACTCAACCGAATTATTTTTGTTGTGTCAAATTGAGAGAAAGAGTCACGCGGACTCAAAGCCGCCATATTTTTAAGTAATTCCATGTTTATCTCATTAAAACGATCACCAAATTCTTGAAGCAACATATCCACAATAGCATTAAAGCAATCAAACTTAAAATGATGTTGATTGGTGATTTTGTTCCTTTGTCTCCGAGATCCAGCATAATCTTCCGCCATGTTCAAATTTTGAATATCATTCTTTCTACAAAAGGTAGATGCTTTTTCTAAAACTTGATCAAATCCATGCTCTCTAAAATTTTGCAAGACTGCTTTGGTTGATTCCACCAATGAAACTGCTTCTAATATCTCTTGATCTTTTTTTTGAAGTCCTCTTGATAAACTATCTGTGAGCCCTAAAATGTGCAACATCAAATGTAGATAAAACACAAATTCGAAAGTCTCAAAATATTGTAAAATACCATGTGCTTGACTTCTGCTAGAATCATTAGGGCATTCTTTTACAATATATGCAAGCACTTTAACAATTGTTGGAAACAAATCAACCAAGCGCATTAATGTTTTGTAGTGAGAGTTCCACCGTGTATCTCCTGGTCGTGCAAGAGAAAGCTCTTGATTTAACCCACTTCCAGTTTTAATTAACCCACTATTAATGGCTTTTGCTACTCTTTCTCTCTCAGTTTCTCGAATAATATCATTTCTTTTACAAGAAGCACAAACCACATTCATCAAAGTGGCCACCTTCTCAAAAAAACTAGCAACACCCAATTGTTTTTTTGCTACCTTCACAACCACCAACTGGAGCTGATGTGCAAAACAATGCACATAATACGCCGATTTGTTTTCATCTAAAATCTTCGCCTTCAACCCATTAAACTCGCCACGCATGTTGCTTGCCCCATCACTAGACTCATCAACTAGATACATCACTAGACTCATCAACTAATAATGTAAACACATCGTCACCGATTTCATCAAATATGCGTTTAACCACTATTTCTTCAAAACAATGAGCAACATCCTTTTGAGTATTTGGACACAAATATTTATTATTACCTGGAGCTTTTGGTAACTTTTTTAATTCTTCATTTTGACTTATGATTAAATCCATTAATTCCAAAAAAATACCTTTAAAACTTGAAGTTTCACTCTCATCATGGCCTCGAAATGGTAATGCACATTTCAAACAAAACCTACAAGCTTGAATTGTAGCAGTCAACCGAATTCGATTTTCTTTTCTCACTACATCATCTTGCCTATCAATGGCAACAGTAATAGACTGAGCTTGATTTACTAAATCTTCACATTTTTGAAGGGCTTTATGATGAAAACTATCAACATCACCAACGTGTTTATCAAATCTTGGCTCTTTCCAATTTTGATAGCCTGTTGTCAAAAAAGCTTCACGCCCACCTTCATTAGCTATGCCAAGGCCAGCATAATCTCTACATAAATAACAACATAAACAAAAGGCTTTGTCCGTTTTTACACTATACTCTAACCAACTACGATGATCATCAAACCAAGTAGCTTTGAAACGTCGGTTACTTTGTCCCATCTTTGTTTGTGGAAATTTATGTTCACGTGGTTGGCATGGTCCTTTTAACCAATATTTTCTCCTAATTTCATCTCTCTGATTTGGATGATAATCTATAATTCTTATCCTATCGGCAGGATCCCACGGAAGATTATCCAAATCAACTAATTTGGGCATCGAAGGAGTCGACACGGGTCTCGGAGTATTACTAGATGGAATTTCACTTGAAGATGGAACTTCATCTGACAATGGAATTTCACTTGAAGATGGAGCTTTTCTTTTTAAGAAACCGTTTAGAGTTGCTACATTAATAACAATTATAAATCAATTTATCAATTTACACAAACAAAACAACTTACCAACAATCAAGATTCAAGAGATAAAAACGCACCTTGTTTTACTTTACGTGAAGACATCACAAAGACACTAAAATAATCAAATCACGAACGATCCAATGCAAAGCAATATATCAAAAATAAAAATCTGTAATATGTTTTAAAATAAAGAAATCAAATTGCAATAATCAACTTATCAAGAATCAAGAAAAAATAACAAAAAAGAAATATCATCAACTTATCAAGAATCAAGAGATAAAAAATAACAAATAGGAATGAAATCAATATCAAGATGGAAGACTTACGAATTTATGGAGTGTGGTCGCTGGTCGATTATCGCTGATCCAAACTTATAATCTTTGATCGATAAAGAGCAAAAAAAAGAATGTAAAAAAACCTTAGGTAATAGGCGGGGTATTAGAAGTATTAAATCTGGTTGCCGACTTCCGTAATTATTATATAGGCTAAAATTATTATATGGCGTAGTGGGCTTCAAATTTATTATATGGGCTAATAAATAATAATAGTGATATTGGGTTGAAGCTACGGTGGGCAACAGCCCACCCTCCCAAAGAACGACATCCGCCACTGGACTTATGTAGGGTAAACTACAAAATTATTAGGAGGTGCAATGCAAAGAGTTTCTAGCACACATCATCATCCACCAAGCTATCTCTTAACTTAAGTTGTATTCTTTAAACAAATTTCTTTGATCAAACACTTGCTCTATACTATTAACCAAATTTTAAAAGTTACTCCCACATGCAATTATTATTATTATTATATATAACAATTTACAGCCCATTAACAATGACAATTTCACCAAAAATGGCAACACGTCATTTTTTAATATTTTATTTATATTTGATTTTGATTATTTTCTAATAACTTATGTTCTTAACTTAAAAAACTAAATACAATATTCTGATATAAATTTATTTTATTGAAATAAATTGTATCTTATTCAGAATAAAATATTTTTTAGTATTGTAATCTATACAAAGTAGGCAAAAATGGGTACCAGTATTTAAATGTAAAATCAGTAAATTACCGATACAAGTATCGAAAACACCAAAAAGCCGGTATCGAGAAAAATGATTCGGTACGGGAAATTCGGTACCGGCACCCAATACCATTTGCTCACCTCTAATACTAAGTAAATAACAGCGGTCGAAGAACAACATCGGTGCTAAACCGGTATTCCTTTTTATGTTTTTCTTTTGTTTCAATACAAGTTGATTTCGGTATTTTTACACTACCGGCATGGTTGTAAAAATCTCGCCTAGCCTTCGAATAATCTTCGATTAATCACTAGTCGGAAATTCACCGAGTAAACACCTTTTAATCGCTAGTTGGTGGTTGTATAGCGATTCCAACCAAAGCCTGTAGTTTTGGCGATTTAATCCTATATACTTAAAGATAAGAGTCGAGGTAATGATTAAAACATGCTTGCTTAAAAAACTACATATAAAATGTCTGTGTGTATGTATAAAACTAAATATTGCATAAAATCTCAATCCGATTAATCCCTACTAATCCCAATTAATTGCTAGTCGGTACCTCATCAACCAACTAGCGCCTAACAATTTTTACAATACTGACTACTAGTACTAAATCTTTACATAACTTTGTAACTCATAATGATATGTTTATTACTTTATTTAATTAGATCTAATACTTGTAAAAAACATTTTATCTTTTATGCACATACCAAATTCCCATTACACCACACAATAAAATCCCACTAGTTATCGGTTAGGCAATGTATTCTTAGATTCTCAAATTAGACATGCGTATCAAATTCTAAACATCTATTCAACTTTACTACTTTGGTATTAAATCAAAACTAAAATAAAAAGACTCTATTTGTAGCCGGCCTTACCAAGAAGAGAAAGTATGTTAACCAATGATTCTATTAAATTTTTTAATTTAATTAAAATTTTAACGTGTGTCACCATCTTACCTTAAAAAACAAAACTAAAACATCAAACATTAAAAATAAAAACATTTATTACATCATAATAAAAATGGAGCCAAATTCCATGGTTCATATGTTTGCCATTATAAATATCGACCATCTACTCTCACCGCTACTAATTATTACTCCTCTCATCTTCTTCTTCTTTTTGCCTTTAACTTATTATTTCATCTTCTTGAATTACAATGAATTCATCAAAGGATCTACAGAAAACATACTTTGATGTGTTAGGGATATGTTGTTCATCAGAAGTGCCTTTAATAGAAAAGCTTCTTAAACCTCTTGAAGGTGTTCATCATGTTTCGGTCATTGTTGCCACAAGAACCGTGATCGTTGTTCATGAAGCCGACGTCATTTCGCAGTTTCAGATCGGTAAAGTTATTGTGTTTTCTCCGTCTTAATATCGTTTATGTATGAATTCATGACCTGTTTATAACTGTTTAATAAAAAGTACGCTATTTAATTTTATACCTTTTTTTAAATAATTAAAAATCAGATGCTAGGCTAAATCTTTTCTCGTTCTTGGTAAAAGAACATACAACTTTGTTCTAGACATGATATTAAGTGGTTATAAAATAGTTGTATTCGTATATGATTTTTGTGTTAATTGCGTCCTAATGTTTTTATCACGATAAGACCTGTTTTTTTTTTTTTTTTTTTTTTTTTGTCGACTTTATTTATTTAGAAGATAAATTGAAATTGATTTGATTTTTCTGTTTGATGATTGATTGGCGTAACTTTTTTTTTTTTTTTTTTTGGGTGGGAGGTTATGGCCGACCAAATGAGGAAATTGTGAACACGTTACATGTATGTGTGAAGGAATTAGGGAAGGTCACGTAAAGATAAAGAATAATGATTTTGTTGTTTTATATTATGAATTGATTGATTGATAAAGAATAGTGAGATTGACAAAATTCGGTAGGCTTGATTCTATGTAGGCAGGAGGAATCTGAATCTCGAGTATTATATGTGTATGTATATACATAGTCGTGTTGCTTTTTTAACAAAAAAAAAATATATGTTGGGAACTATAAGAACCGATAATGTAATTCATATTTCATTATATTGTATATAGTGTTATGAATGCAATACATAAGACAGTTACGTAATTGATTTATGTCACTTTCTCTTTTCACTATTTTGATATGTATAATGCACTACACAAGTAGGGTATCATGTCTCTAGAGTATGAGTAATAATTGCTTTTAAAAATAAAAGTTTTTATTTATATATAAATAATAACTAGTTGATGTATATAGATTGTTGGTTGGAATCACTTTTTTTAAAGGGAAAATGGTCAAAATAGCCTGTTGACCGGACGTTTTGCACAAATAGCCCTCTCCACCCTCTTTGGAGAGAGGGGTCACGGTTCCCAACATGCCTGAACCGTCTCTCGAGAGGCTTCCCATTTCAGCCAACAGAGGACCGCCACGTGTCGTTGTTGATCCCGAGACAGACCTGAGACGTCTCCGGTGACGTCTCAGAGACGCCTCCGGTGACGTCTCAGAGACGCCTCCGGTGACGTCTCCAAGACGCCTCCGGTGACGTCTCGGAAGACGTCTCCGGTGAAGACGAAGAACAAGAAAAAAACAGTAAACTTCGTCGGAGAAGACGGAGAACTCACCGGAGAAGACGAAGAAACAAGAATCAGTACACCAGCAGGGTCACCGGACCGGTGACCGACCCTTTTGTTTCCGGCGAACCCTCAGTCCGTCTTCCTCCCTCTCTGTCCGTCTTTCTCTCTCTACTCTCTGGTCTCACCATCTCTCTCGCAGATCTCTCTCTAACTCGGATTCTTGAGGTGGATGTGTTGGTTTATTAGGGAAGAAAGGGTGGGGGTTTAGGGTTGATTCGCTGGTTCCGGTGGCCGGAGGGTGGCCGGAGCTCCGCCTTGGAGACGATGGCCGGCGAAGACGATGGCCGGCGAAGTTTACTGTGAACACTAAATATAATCGTTGGCGCTTATAAACTGAATAATCGATTGGTTTTATTGTTGTTTTCATCATAAATGGTTTGAAGATTTTATTTTGTGTTTTTTCCTTCATCATAAAGAGGGTGTAGGATAAGAAAATGCAGCTAAAAGAGGGTTCAGGAGAGAGAAAGAGGGTTCAGGAGAGAGAAAGGTCTGTCTCGGGATCAACAACGACACGTGGCGGTCCTCTGTTGGCTGAAATGGGAAGCCTCTCAGGAGACGGTTCAGGCATGTTGGGAACCGTGACCCCTCTCTCCAAAGAGGGTGGAGAGGGCTATTTGTGCAAAACGCCCGGTCAACGGGCTATTTTGGTCATTTTCCCTTTTTTAAAGCTCGAAATTTGAGCAGGTTTGGTAAATAGTTATCACCTGAAACCTGAAGTTTGATTGGGGTAGGTTTGGGAACTTAAATAAATCTAGCATATTTACATAATACTTGTATAATTTATATAAATAATAAATATAATTATGTATAAATAACAACAATAAAACTTAAGTTATGTATTATACATATATATAGTTATAATTATAAATACATAATAATAATAATAATAATAATAATAATAATAACAACATGGTAAGAGTCCAAGCTTATCAAGATAAAGGATTAAAGAAATCTAGCTCTTTTTTTTTTTTTTGAACGGCAAATTTCTACTCCTTGTGGGACTTGAACCCATGACCTCCCCCTTAGGTGTTCCTAGAAGCTTTACTTCTACCATTGAGCCACCAACCCCAATGGCTGAAATCTAGCTCTTTTAAAATGGATAAGATGAAATAGAGCCGTTTTAAGTTAAAAGAGCCTAGATCTGGCTTTTTTTTTAAGCTATATAAATTGTGATGAAGTTTATAGTTGGATAGGTGCTGACTCATTTGCAACTCTCGATCTCTAGTTATTTTGAGTCCGATATGGTCTTGGTTTGATAAAACTACTCAAATTAATTCAATAAAAAAAGTTAAAAACAAAAGTTTTCAGTTAAAGAGAATAATAATAAAAACAAAAGTTTGAGAATCAAACAATAGATGCTTCGTTCTTCATTTCACAATAGGTTGTGTTTTGAGACTTCCAAAAAAAAGGCTTTAAGTTTTATTATTATATGTTTTCATAATTTATAAATAGACGTTTTCTTTTTTTTTTTTTTTTAATATTTTCTCCTTATATCCTAACTATATATATATAGGGTGAATATATATAATTTTATATGTTGATTAATAAAAATTTTATATTTAAGAAAACATATTATTGCATGGGGTGACTAAACTCGTGTTTTATATGGGTTAAAAATAATAATTATCTATAATTATGAGAGAAAAACGTGAAAACAATAAATTAAAGAGCTTCTAACATGTATTCCTTATTTGTTTTCTCTTATTATATAGTACTTAAAAATATAATTACTTATAATTAAGTAGCAGAGAATGACAGCAAAAAAAAAATAGAGGGGTTCATGTCCCCTATTTGTTTTCTTTTATATAATTTTATTATATGGTATAGAAACTAGAATAAATATAGATGAGAATTGAGGTTTCTGAACAAAATAAAATTCTTTGTAAATGTTTCCGTTTGCCTTTTAAAGCAAAATAGAGTCGGTAGAAGAAACGTAACGTTTCCAACCGATCTAAAGTAGTGCCATTTTCGTTTGTGGTTATTATTTTTTAAAACAAATTCATTATTTTTATCTTATAAACAAATACACATTTTGAAATTTTAAATATTAAAATCCGTTACATTTGAAATGAAACACATCCATTTAAAAAAAAAAAAAAAAAAAAAAGCTAGACAGAGACAATACTCTAGCGTGGTCTTTCAGGTAGTTGGTTTCCCTGGAATTTGTGACGGGTTGGATCACTAGTTTTGTCTGCGATCATGGGTGTGTGTGGTCTTTTGCCTATAGGCGTACTCGGGTGGTCGGAGTTTGTAGGACGTTCAATTTTTTCTTTTTAAAGTTGATTTAAAACTATAAAATATATATATATATATATATTTTTCTAAAGTACGTAGTGATTAATTTTTGTAGTTTTATTATTTTTAGTGCATGTCATGTTTAGTTGACATGTTGTTTTCTCGTATTACCTATCATAAGATTGACCTGATTTTTGTAATAGTTACTAAAAAACAAATATATCAATATTTTAATGTAGTATTATAATAAATAAAAATATATGTATTATTGAAGTTTAGACATTCTATAATATCTTTGTTAGATCGGTTGATTTCCTAGTATAATTCTATACATTTAATTTAATTTAGTGATATAATATTCTTCTCGATTCGTTAAATTGCCCTCTTTTAGCCACCGATTTCTCTAGTATTGCTGATTCTACTTTCCTCTGTAAAGCCGGCCACATTAGAGATCGGTTTCCCGCATAAACTAGCCTGTTTGATAAAGCCATATGCCTCTTAAAGATGAGGTTCTAGGTTTAATCCTATAAAAAATAGTTTATTATAATATTTAGTGTAAAATAGACTACAAAATTTGTCTTTGAAAAAAAAATAGTAGTACATTCCCGGTTCTTGTGAATTGTGTCGATTACTAAAAAACAAAAATATCAAAAATTTAATTGTAATATTATAATAAATAAATCCAATATTTTATTATTGAAGTTTAGACATTCTACGAATACTTTTGATAGATCGGTTAATTTACTAATATAATTCTATACGTTTAATTTAGTAATATAGTGTACTAAAAGGTAAAAATGCACTTTTGGATGGGTAAACTTACCTATATAATTCAACACATTCAACACGTTTATATTTTTTCCCAGTTTAGATACTAATTTACTTACACGGGTCGCTTTAGTAGTGTATATTTAGATGTATTTCGTTTGAAAATTTCATAAGTATTGAGTCCCTTCCTCTAATTTAAGGTTCCCGTACCTTTCGGTCCCCATATATATTTGATTAAGCTAGCCACTCTTAGAGTGACCAGTTACAATGGTCACTTAGGTACATTTTTAGTGATAATTATTCTCCT
The DNA here is from genome assembly GCA_028751855.1 of Ambrosia trifida. Classification (NCBI taxonomy): domain Eukaryota; kingdom Viridiplantae; phylum Streptophyta; class Magnoliopsida; order Asterales; family Asteraceae; genus Ambrosia; species Ambrosia trifida. The sequence goes on along the minus strand of CM054132.1, from coordinate 55,212,230 downwards.
TATTCGTGTCACTAAAGTAACATATTTAATTCAACGCATTCAACTTTAATAGATGTTACATATAAAGTTGTACCTAAATAAAAAAACGGAAATATGAAAGAACTAGGTCATTAACATTTGTTGAACATAGGAATAAAAGTAGCCTTTGTTTCCAACTTTTGGCCCTGAAAATGTGCAATAACGTATCAATATATAATGTATATAATAGATATATAGATTAGCGAATTAGTCTTGGTCTATTTAACTCGAAAAAATTGCTCGAATAGTCTCTGTGATTTGCTCAGATTTCACCTTTAGTCCTTAACTTTTAAAAATTATAGGTATAGTCCCCAACTTTTGACATTTTTTAACTCGTATTATCATATGTTTAAGTTCACATGTTGACATGTTTTTGGGATATTCTTCGTGTTTGAGTTTGTGTCAGGTTCGACCCACTATCCTGTAAACATGACCTATCTAAACAAGTCATGTATACCTTTTCTTTGTATTCATTTTGACACATACATTATACTCAGTTTAGCAAGCTACTTAGTTTTTTTGTAACATTTGGTTGTTTAGTTAAGGCGCTAAACCAAGCGCGACTTGAAGCAAACGTGAGGATGAAAGGAGATCAAAGCTACCGAAACAAGTGGCCAAGCCCATTTGCAGTGGTGTGTGGTGTCTTACTTCTGCTATCATTTTTGAAATATGTTTATTCACCATTTAAATGGTTGGCTCTTGGAGCTGTTGCTGTTGGGATCGTACCGCTATTTTTGAAAGCTATCGCGTCTCTAAGGAACCTTAGAATCGACATCAACGTGCTCATGCTCATTGCAGGTACACTATCTGATAACTTATCTGCAGAATACATTCACTAGTAGCAATAAATATTATGGTTCAGTTATCAAGCTGAAATAATATTAGTAATCAGAAAGATGTTAATGATTATATTCAATACTAATAAATTTCAAGGATCATGTAATGAATTGCCAGAAAAAAAAGTATCAAAATAGGTTCACTCAAACCGCAGTTCATATTTGCAGTTGGAGGATCCATTTTCCTTAAGGATTACTGGGAAGCCGGGACGATTGTGTTTTTGTTGACTATATCAGAATGGCTCGAGACAAGGGCCAGTCACAAGGTTTACTCGCAACCCCTTTTTCACACACACATGTATGTGCGCGCGCACATATTCACTACTAACTCAATGTAAATGGTTCTCTCTAGGCCACTGCTGTGATGTCATCACTGATGAGCATAGCTCCTCAAAAGGCTGTATTAGCCGACACCGGTGAAGAAGTCAACACTAAGGATGTGATGGTTAACACCAGACTTGCAGTTAAGGCTGGGGACATGATCCCCATCGACGGAGTAGTTGTGGACGGGAGCTGTGAAGTTGATGAGAAAGCCTTAACTGGTGAATCATTTCCTGTGTCAAAACAAGTGGATTCCGTTGTTTGGGCAGGCACAGTCAACTTAAATGGTATGAAAAACATTTGGGAGATGGTCAGTTTTATGGAAATTATTATTGATACTTTTTATAAAATGTTAATTTGAAGAGTGTTGACATCAAAAGTCAAAGTTTGAATTGAATATTTTCAGGTTATATAAGTGTTAAAACTACTGCTCTAGCTGAAGCTTGTGTGGTAGCAAAGATGGCGAAGCTCGTTGAAGAAGCACAAAATAACAAATCAAAAACTCAAAGATACGTAGACAAAATCGCCAACTATTACACCCCGGGTACGATAAAAGTTTCTTTTATAATTTTTGTATTGGTTCTGTTGGTTTGACCAGAAATGCTAATGCCACTTGGGTTTTGCAGCCGTGTGCGTAGTAGCCGCATGCTTAGCTGGAATACCGGCTGCTTTACGAGTTCATGATGTTGAAAAATGGTATCACTTGGCATTGGTAGTTTTGGTAAGTGCGTGTCCATGCGCACTTATCTTGTCTACACCGGTTGCAGCATTTTGTGCATTGTCAAAAGCAGCTACATCTGGACTTCTAGTTAAAGGGGCGGAATACCTCGAGACACTTTCTATGGTTAAGTTTATTTGTTTCGACAAGACGGGAACAATCACTAAAGGCGAGTTTTCTGTCTCTAGTTTCAATCCGCTCATTGACAATCACAAATTACTATACTGGTAAGTTATTCATAAACTGTCCCTTTTATTTTCGACCCATTCGCGTGTTTCCTTTAAATCCCTTTTATTTTCAACCCATTTATAAGTAAACGGGTCAAAGTTGACACCTAATCATTTTATGACATTAGGGTGATTGATTTTGTGTTCTTTGAAGGGTTTCGAGCATAGAGAGTAAGTCTAGCCATCCAATGGCTGCAGCACTTGTAGACTATGCACGCGCTAACTCAGTCGAACCGCAACCAGACAATGTGGAGGAATTCAAAGATTTTCCCGGTGAAGGAATTTATGGACAGATTGATGGAAAGGATGTTTATATCGGTAACCAAAAGATTGCCACTAGAGCAGGATGCGCACAAGGTAAAAAAAATGTTAACATAGCCGTTTTATAAATGTCAGTTTACCTAGGTGTAAACGAGCTAAGCTACTCACATTATGTTTTCTAACTTGTTTAAAGAACTATTGTTAGTTCCAATGAATCGGAGTGAAAATAATGAAGGGAAAACGACTGGTTATGTATTCGTGGAGTCTACGCTTGCTGGAACCTTTAGTCTTGCTGATTCATGTAGAATTGGAGTAAAAGAAGCACTCGAGCAACTTAAATCAATGGGGATCCGAACAGCGATGCTTACAGGCGATTGTCAAACCGCGGCTGATTATGCACAAAATCAGGTTAACACCAAAATTATATTTTTACTAGGGATGCTCACCAAAAATGCACAGCTGACCAACCAAAAAAGCCAAAATAAACATTTGATACGTCTAAACATTAGGGATTGACCATTCTTTTGCGTCTACAAATCACACGATTACACAGGCTGTTATTTAGACGCAAAGGACGTCTAAACAAAGTTCTTCGCGTCTAAAGAAAAGGTTATCACCTTTGCATCTATATAACAGCCTCGTGTCTAAAGTTTAGACGCTGGGACCTTAAAAATTAAGGCGTCTGAAAACATTACACGTGTAATCGTCTGATTAGTAGACGCGAAGGAATGGTCGGTCCCCAATTTTTAGACGCATCAGATGTTTATTTTGACTTTTTTGGTTGGTCAGCTATCCTTTTAACTATCCGTGACATATTTCAGCCTGTTAACCAACGTGCCCGACCCGTCTATTTTGCCACCTATACTTAACCTCTTCACTCTTTGGATTTTATTTGTGCTTGATTCTGCAGTTAGGTGGGGCGTTGGATGTGGTTCATGCAGGACTTCTACCTCAAGACAAAGCCAAAATTATTAAAGAAATTCAAAAGGAATCGAAAACCGCCATGGTTGGTGATGGGTTGAATGATGCACCGGCTTTAGCCACAGCCGATATCGGGATCTCAATGGGCGTCTCAGGATCAGCATTAGCAAATGAAACCGGACACGTAATTCTAATGTCAAACGATATTCGAAAAATCCCAGTAGCTGTGAAACTCGCGAGAAAAGCAAGGAGGAAAATATTCGAAAATATATTTATCTCTGTCATCACTAAGGTTGCAATAATCGCATTAGCGATTGCTGGCCACCCGCTCGTTTGGGCTGCAGTTCTTGCAGATGTTGGAACGTGTTTGCTGGTGATTTTCAACAGCATGCTTTTGTTACAAGGGACGAGCACGAGAAGCATGAAAGCACATTCGGGTTCTGCGCATAATCATGCGCAATGCTTGTCATCAGGTAATAAGGTTCAAAAGCATGGTGGTTGTTGTGGTCATGGTCATGAAGATAATGCACTAGAGCTCAAACATTTGGTACAAGACACAGAAGATAATGACAGTTGTTGTGGTCATGATGATGATCATCATCATGTACCCGAAGAATCAGAACACATTGACGAGTGTTGTGTGCACGATGATCATGGTCATGGTCATGGTCATGATCATCATATGCACAACACCAGTCAGTGCACACAAGAAACAAAAGACGACTGTTGCACTCATGATGTAAATGAGGCAAAACACGCGGTCCAAACAGAAAAAGGAAAAGAAAAACACGAGTGTTGCACTCATGATGACGACGACGATGAAATACACGAAGTAAAGCAACCACAACATGAAGCTCAAACCGCGCATAAAGCAAAACAACAAGAAACCAAATGCTGCAATGTGACAAAAGATTTGGAGTCACAAGGTTCTGAAAAGTCAGTTAACCATTGTCATTCAACCGCGAATGCAAAAAAGCACGATAACCATCACCATCATCATCACCACCACCATCACCATCATCATGAGCCTGTGAAGGAGTATGTGACAGGGGAGGATTTAGGTAAAGCAATGGAAAACTGTTGCAGGAGTCATGGCTTAAAAAAGAGGCATGTAAAAGGATGCTGCAAAAGTTTTATTAGTTACAGATGTTGTGGAACACAATATTTTGGAGGTGGGTTCAATAGGAAAGGGTATCTATCAGAGATAGTGATAGAGTAAATGTCCAGAGTCTTTTAAGTGGGATTAGAAATATATACATAACATGTTGGTATATGGGTGTATATAAATATTGTTGCCAGTTTGGAAGTTTTATGGATTAGAGGGAGCTTGTTGCAATTTAGCATAATATCAGGGTGTTAAGTTGAAATTTCTATGTGTACGGGCGCGCAGGTTTTATGACATATAAGCAGTGGCGAATCTAGAAGCTGTTTCAAGGGGGTTCCTTTCATAGATTCTCACTGATTTTCACTAATTTTTCAATTTTTCCCACTAAAATTTTCAAGTTTTTCCAAACCAAGGGAACCCAGGAACCCCCTAGATTCGCCACTGCATATAATGCATATATGGGGGTGTATAGAACGACTTACAAATGAAAAACTGAACTAGAATTGACTAACTGGTTATGTTTAGTCGGTTCTAGTTCATTTTTTTCAGGAAGATGGTTTTGGGTTAGATTGCCGAACTAGAATCGGCTAAAGCGGTTTGGTTATGTTTAGTCGGCTCTAGTTCAAGATTTTCAAAATGATTGCTTGTGTTTGGTTTGTGGTTGAAGAATTTAATATGAACTCAAGACATGGTAACATTTTTTGTTGTTTTTTCTAACTTTATTACTTTATCCTTTTAGTTTTATGTATGTTGGTCACAAATGGATAAAAAAAATAGACTTGAGAACCACAAAACAAAATGCCACATTTTTGGGGAAAACCACTGACTCTTTTCTCGTTTTATATAACTTTAGGCTGCTGAATTTTGGTTATACATAACCTAAGAAGATTTACTCTATTCATAGAGTGTATAACTAACTACAAGCAAGGCCAACTTGCCATTTTTTTTTCTGAAAATTAACTTTCATTAAAACAAGCGCGCAACCTAAAGAGGAGGATGCTGCTAAAAACTATAACATATACAACGGATAATCATACCAATCCTTCCGAATCAAAGAATTATACCTCGATCTATTTTTTATCCAAAAGAACGATAACGATTTAACATTCGCCACCGCCTCTATGGCTTTAGTTGTCTTCACATTGAATCTTCTATTATTCCTCGCTTTCCATATGACCCAACAAGTGATCAAACAATGTCATGAATAATCTTCTTCCCCGTTTTATCCCCGCCAACTGACTTGAAAATATACATTTAAGTCTTTGAAGTGAAAAGCATATATCAGGTCTAAACGGCAACATCTAGCGATCCTACTCCAAACCTCAGACACGAACCAACCAGATGTGAATAAGTGTTCCGAAGATTACAAAGCAAACAGACCACATCTTCAAATAATTAATGTCACAAGTTGTCTTTATCCGGATATTTATTATTAAAACAACTTGACAAAAAGTTGTTTTTTATCCGGTGTAACTTGATATGCAAGTTGTTGTTATATCCTATCTTATAATTAACCACGGTTAAACCTTTTTACTGTTGATAAGAAACCGACTAATAAAAACACGGAATCAACTAACAATGTCTTTTTAAATTTAGACAAAACTAAATACGCATTTTGTTCACCGGCTGATTTGAGAATGAACTATTTCCAAATCCGAAACAATGTCATATACAGCAACAATCAAAGAATAAACACAACCGTAGGGGGTTTAGAATTTTACCTTGACAAAAACCAAAGACCCGCACTAATATATATCACGAGCTCTTGAACAATTTTCGTATCGCCCTGATGTTTCCGCTGTCGGTTTGGGTGTTACATGATCCTTTGTGTATCTTATTGAGTAGAGATTCGACTGCAGGTCTTTATGTGGAAAAGATATTGATAACATGTTTAAAAGCATGCAAATCATAGATGCATTGCTAAGATATAAACTCCAAGTAGTTATGAAGACATGAAGATACCGAATTTGGAGTTACAAAAATTGATGTTGCAAAAAGAAAGCAAAAATATGAAAGAACAACCATCATTGACAATGTCCGAGTGAAAGAATCTGTGACACCCGGCAAACCTTGGTTAATACTTTTATCAAACATACAAGTCTACCTTAACGAAACATTTTATATAACGTACTTAACTAGGTTGGTTGAGTTGGTTCGATGATTCAGGGAATCATCGAGAGTTGGTTCATACTTGCATAATGTCCATAGTTCAATGATTCGGGAATCATTGAGGAAACACACACGTACATACGAGTCTAGAGTCCCGTTGTTGGTGAAACTACATAATTGGGGGTAACTTATCGAGTATTACATGTCCTATAATCAATTAAGGGTGGATGGGGTGGTCATCACACTCATCACACTATCACACCCAATCATCTTGTGCCGCCTCATCACATTCTATCACATTTCATCACTAAACCTATGTGATGGTGTTCACAATTATCACTAAAACAATCACACTCAATCATCTTGTGACACCTCATTCCATCACATCCATCACCATTTTTTTAATAAAAAAAAACAAAGAGAAAGTGGTTTTGGTGGGACCATGGGCTGCTTTTATAATAAAAACAATAGAGATGGACCACCAGCTTTGGACTTTGGCTGCTTTTATGGGACCACCAATTCTTTTTTACTCCGTGATATATGTCACGGTATTTACTCATCATGGCCGCGATAATTTGGGGGGTGTGTACGTGATGGTCACGGCCATCACGGACCGCCCCGTCCGCCCTAACAACTTATGAATGCATGTTTATGTGATTTGATATGTTAATGTATGTTAAAATGCCATTTTGGAATCATGGATACGAATGAGAAGAAGAAAATTCTCATTCCCATGATAAACTATGCGAATGAGAGACTTAACTTCTCACTCGCATGGTGAAAGACTCATTTGCACACTTAAGTGTGAGAATGGGAGCAGTGTGTGTGTGTGTATGTATATTATAAATATCTTTGCCTCATTCTCATCATTTCACTACCCTAACTCGCCCCCAAGTACTCTCTCTTAAACCCAAACCTGTAGAAACGAGTTTTTGCCCTTATTTCTAGGATCCTAAAGCTAAAACAAGTTTTATATTTGTCACACCCCGACTTAGGTAGGCCTAAACGGAATACCAGATTGTTAACAAACATCACACGATGCGAGAAAACAGCGAAAGCAATATAAATGTCTAATATTTTATAAATATTTGTTTACATTTCTAAATAACGTACAATCTCTAATACAATACTTCGGATAATGTCTAAGGTTCTCGCTTGCCTTCTGATCCGTCCGTCGGGGGAAACTCCGAGTCATAGTTGCTCATTCCTTGTAACTCAAACAGGTACCTGAACACATGCTTAAAATAGGTTTGGGTCAACAATAATGTTGGTGAGTCCGTGCGTGCGTTTAACTGGTTTTAAAATAAGTTTTATCATGTCGTAACAAGTTTATCATTCAAAATCAAGTTTAATGGTTTATACAGTTTAACACATAGTGATGTACAAGCCACACCTCAAACCTAACACTGAATCCATCTACTCCCATTGTGGATTCCCATGGCAAAATACATGTCACAAACCTTAGTGGAGGGTTCCCCGGGCTTCCGGGTCCACTATGTGTGGGGGTTTCCCCAAGTAGTATTACCCATATATTAAGTGGCTCAATCTCCCGTTGGGTTAATGAGTGTGGTGGTTTGGTAATCGGGAGCACACCTTGTCACATCTAACTGGTTTATCAATGTCACGTTATACTAGTTCTACACTGGAAGCATATGTTCACCCCAAAACAGTTTAACAGTAAAAAGAGGGGATGATTCACGGAACTCACCTGGAAGCAATGCATATGAATAGTCTATGATAAACGGGGCGCCTGATATCTCGTACTGGTATTCTCCTAATCGAATCCTAATCGACAAATATTATTAGAGTTGAGTTTTATAAGGATTCATGTGGGGACAAGCTCGAGCATATTGTTTCTATTTCTTTTATTGTTTTCAAACTACGTATGTGTATGTAATGATTTATTTATCATTTTAGTCTCACGTGTTTATTATCGTTGGTGTAACTTCCCAATTCTTTGTCTAGATTATATTTCATATTTCAAGTATGACATCTAGTGATCTTATACTTCGCATCATTTGGTTCTTAATCGTTCGAGGTATACTAATGTTCACTATTAAAGCCACGATCTAGCTCAATGTGTGTGTGTGGATATGTTCATACAATAGATCTCGTCGTATGTTTGTTCAAGTCAAGTCCGAGTCTTTAATCGTCATATCCATATCTGAACCTTATGTCTTGGTATGTTGGTCGAGTCTTAAGTCTCAAGCGTCCATACGTCCAAGGGCCTAAGTCTTTAGTCCAATCATCGCTACCATCATCTAGGTCCAACTTATATATAAGTTTACACTTAGATATGTGTCACTTCTATTAATTTCGAGTTTTAGTCTCTAATGTCCCATGTTCATATTCCTAGTCCAAGCCCATGATCAAATATTATGTTCATATGTTCGTTCATCTAAGTCTTGTATCCTACAATCATTCATATTATCTTGCACAATTATAAGTTCATACTAATCATGTGCATCGATTCTCTTATGTCCAAGTTATAGTCTCGGTATCCAAGTGTCGAGCTCATATCCTAAGCCTTAGTGTCCAAATCCATATTCAAATGTCAATACCTATTCATTTACTTTAATATGTATTAGTTATTATTATGTCTGCACCTTATGTCTCAAATCCATGTTGTAACTTTCAAGTATCCGAGTCGTATAACTAGTCCACAACATCTAAGTCGATATGTATTCCAATATACATGTAGGTTTATATCTTAGTATATGTAGGTTGTATTATGTCCGAGTTCCAATTTCCTTTGTCCAAGCATCAAGTTCAAGATCTCATAGTAACATTCAATCTAATTTATAATTCGGTCTCGGTTCAAAGCTTGTCGAGTCTCACACGCGATATGTATATTGTATAAAGTTTATAATTAAATACATCTATTAGGGCTGTTCAAATCGCTCGCCATTCGTGGATCGCTCGTCGCTCGTTCGGAAAATGCTCGAAAAATGCTCGCTCGATCTTCCGCTTGATTGTATATGAGCCGATCGGCTCGGTTCGGTTTATAAATGAGCCAAGCACGAGCAAAGGTACGCTCGGCTCGGTTCGACTCGAATAATTTTTTATTTATTTAATAATAAATATACACACAATTTATAGATAAATTGTTGGGTCTGCTGACCTGGAGAAGAACAGATGATTAGAAAGCCAAAACATGCTATCAGTTTGATCCTTGAATAAACAGTCTTTACAACTTACTTCTCCCAAAAGACTGCTGACCCTAACTACTGTTCTATCCAAACAACTGCTCAACAACTGCTGATACAAAGAACTACTGAGTAAACAACTGATGAAGAACAACTGCTGACCAAAGGTCTGATGAAGAACAACTGCTGATACAAGTACTGAAGACCAAAGCACTGCTGGAACCAACAGCACTTAGGCTCCAGCAGTGGATACAAGACCATCAGAGTTTATCTTCAACAGCTGTTTAATATCAGTGCTTTCAATTTAACAGTAGTTTGTAATAGGCAGATGTTTATGTTTGTTATTCTGTTAGAGGTCACTGTCTTAGGTGACGTCAGCCTAGGTCATCAGTGCTTTGAGTCTGTCTATAAATAGAACAGTGCTTGTACTGTTCTATTGCATCACACACACAAACATTCTCTCAGACAAACACTGTGTGATCAGGCTGAGGGGGAGTAATTGTACGATTGTAATCTTTTGGATTAATGAAAGCTTTCGATCTGAAAACATTTACTCTCTTGTTTTGATTAACAGTTTATTATTCCGCTGCACTTTCATTCTATATTCATTTCACATTTATCATATTTAGTTAAACATAATCAAAACAAACAAAGTCAGATCCTAACAATTGGTATCAGAGCATGGTCAATTAAATTCGATCTAACAAATCAATTTAATAATCAGCTCACAATTATTGATATCGTTTGTCTGTTTGATTGAAAACAGAGTAATAGTTTAATTTCGTTTCAACCGTTTTTAAACAGACTTTGTTTTTTTGAAAAATCAGAGAATGGCTTCTATCAATCACGATCCACATAACACTGGCACGAACAACAAGCCACCGATGCTTGTCAGATCTGAATACAATATCTGGCAACGTCGGATGAGCCATGTTCTAGCTCAACAAAACACTGGGTGTTGGAAGTCGGTTATCTTCGGACCACATGTTCCGACTGTGCCGAGTACTGAGGATCCCAAAGTGTTTGAGCCAAAGAAACTTGAAAACTACTCCGACCAGGATTTTCAGAAAATTGAGCTAGATGCTAAGGCCTTCAGTATTGTGGCCATGGCTCTACCCAATGATATATATACTGGGTTGTTACACTGTAACAGTGCAAAGGAGTTGTGGGATGCACTGAAAGAACAGTTTGGTGGGACTGAGGAGGTTATTGAAAACAATCGTGAAATACTTAACCAACAATATGAAACATTCAGTCATGTCAAAGGAGAGTCATTAACTCAACAGTTTGAGAGATTTAATTGCTTAATTAGTGAACTAAAATTGGTTGGTCTTACTTACCCTCATTCAACCTTGAACCATAGGTTTTTGAGATCATTACCAGACAAATGGGACACTATTGCTATTGTGATGAGAAACTCAATAGGATTTAAAGACCTATCACTGACCCAGCTTCATGGTAAGCTCTTGACCTATGAGAGAGAGCTTAACCAGAAAAAGAAGCTCCAGGACTCTGGAAAAGTGTCTGATGACTATGTGTTTGGGAATACAACACTTTTGGGTCATGATGAGGTGCCTGGAAACACAAAGGATCAGAGTTATGATCATTTTATTGACATAACTTCAGGTTTTAACTCTGATTCTTATTCACCAAACTATGCTTTCACAGCAAGTGGTGGTGATATACAGGCATCTGACAATATATCCTTTGAGTATGATGACCTGAAATACTTTGACCCTGATGATTTGGAAGAAATGGACATTATGCACCAATTGGCCCTTCTCAGTGTAAGAACTAATAATTTTTACAAGAAAACTGGTAGAAGGTTTCCAGGGTTGACTGGCAGATCTAAGGTTGGGTTGGATAAATCAAAGATCAAGTGTTATAAATGTCATAGGTTTGGTCATTTTGCTAGGGAATGTAGGGGTCAACATGGTACACCTATGATAACCTATCCAAATCAAAGACCACAGACCAACACTTATCAGAATTCCTTTAATGCCCCTGGACCAAATGTGCAAAACACTGCTCATTTTGCACAGTCCTCAAACACTGTTCTTGTCCAGTATGTCCAAACCACTGTTCCTCAGATCCACTATGTGCAAACACCTGTTGCTCAAGCACCTGTGCAAACGACTGTTGCTCCATCCTCTGCTCCTGCAGAGACCAGTCAACAGAGCTTCTTTACACAAGGCTTTGTTGATTGGAGCAGTCTACCTGATGAGCTAACAGATGAGAATTTTGCACTAGTTGCCAAAGCTGAAAATGAACCAGAAAATTTCTGTTTCATGGCTATGGTGGATGAGATTGAATCTGAGGAAGTGGTAACTGAATCTGATGTTGTGACTGATGATGTTGTTAGTGAAGTTGTTACAGGTGAAAAACCTGAAGAAGAGGTTGTGAATCTCTCAGATCCCTGGGGTGCATCTGATGACTGTGAGTGCAAGTGTAATTGTGCATTGATGGCTGCTGCTAAGGTATCTCCTCAAATTCTTAAAGAGTTGTGTTCTGACAAATGTGTAATAGCATTTGCTAACATCAAAGAGGTGAATGAAAACCTTAGAAAGAAAATTTTGGATGATGAAGTTAAATTTGAAAAACTCACAAAAGATTTGAAAACAAATTTAACTGCAAAAGAGTCTGAAATTAGCAGCTTAAAACATGAAGCAACCATAACCAAAGACCAGCTCCAAACTATGATAGCAAAATATCAAAGTTGCAAGAGTGAGCTAGAGTCCACCCAAGTTGAATGTGAGAAATGGGTGGAATCATGTAGAGGATTTGAAATGTTACTCAACAAACAAACTAAAAGTCATGTGAAGTTTGGCTTTGGTTTTGAAACCACTGCTCCTGCTTTTGAAAACACTGACAAAAAGAGTCAAAAGTCTGTTGAGGTAATACCAACAAACCTGCAGGGTCAAGAGATTAAAATCACTGAACCAAATGGTAAGAAAATTGTTCTTGAAAAACCAGAAGGTTCCTCATCTTTTGCTGAACTTGAAAAGTATGAATTTAAACCTACTTGGTCTGATGAGTGTGATACTCTTGAGAATTTCAAACCTGTTGATTTTAAAACACCTGAGGGAAAGACAGCACCTCAGGCAAAGGTCATTCCATTGGCTAAAGTCATTCCCCTGAAAAATCTTCCAGCAGATGCTCAAACATCTGCTGAAAAAAAGACTGAAAAGGGGAAGAAGAAAGAAAAGACTGTCAACTTGTTCTGTGATTTCTGTGAAAAGAAGAATCATGTCACCAAAAACTGTTTTCTTCTAAAAGCATATGATATTAACAAAGGAACAAGTGAATGTGATTCCAAAGCCACATGCTCAATATGTGGGAAAAAGAATCACAAGACAAAAGAGTGCTTGTATCTCAAAAATTTTGATGTAAAAATACAAGAATACAAAGCTAAAACTCTTGCAAACCCTGTGGTTAGTACTCCAAAAGGAAAGCCCAAACAGACCTTCACCCCTGTCCAAACATCTGTTACAAAAAGGCTTGAAACATCTGCTTCTAGAGATGTCCAAGTAACAGATGCTCCACCCACAAGCAAATACCCAAGAGGTTATGGTCAACCTCCATGTCACAGTCTGCCACATGTTTATGAGGAGCCAAAGAGACCCTCTAAACCAAGAGTGAACAGAAATCCATATGGGTATTATCATTTGTCAGGAAGTGATCAAACAACTGCTGCCCCAAGTGTTGACATTCAAGCACTGGCAAATGGTCAGCAGCAGTTGTTGACCTTAATTCAGAAATTGGTCCAAACCACTGATCACCTTCCAAAGCTTGAGTCTGAAAGGTCTGAGGACCCATCCAAAGCCAACTTGGCTTTGGACACTCACCAAAACTAATCATTTACTGATGTGCAGGGAGCTTCTGCTTGTTTAGATAGTCTTTGGTATGTAGATAGTGGAGGTTCCAGGCACATGACAGGATGTAGAGCCCTGCTTCTGGACTTCTTGGCTCATGGAGGGGGTGATATATCCTTTGGTAATGATTCTAAAGGTAAGGTGTTGGGTTCAGGGACTGTACAGGCTGGAAAACTCAAGTTTGAAAATGTCAATCTTATTGATAATCTCAAGTTTAATCTTCTGAGTGTTTCACAAATGAGTGACAAAGGTTATGGCTCATTTTTCACAAAGAAAACTTGTAAGATTATTGGGCCAGAAGTGGTGAAAAAGATTGATACCATTATTGCTGAGAGCAAAGCACAACTTGTTGCTCATAGAAGTGGCAATGTGTATGTTGTTGATATGTTAAAGGACAATCCTATGGCAAATGTCTGTCTGTTTTCTGCTGCCTCCACTAAGGAGACAGAATTCTGGCATAGGAGATTGGGTCACACCAACCTTAATACTATCAACACACTCTCCAAACAAAGCCTTGTCAGAGGTTTACCATCAAAAGAATTTAAATGTGATGAGCATTGTGTTTCTTGCTTAAAAGGGAAACAACATAAAAGCTCTTACAAATCCATTGATGAGTCCAAAACTAGTCAGTGTCTACAACTGTTGCACATGGACTTGTTTGGCCCTGTTAAAATCATGAGTCTAAGAAGAAAGAGATTTTGTCTTGTCATAGTTGATGATTTTTCTAGGTTTACATGGACTTACTTTTTACATTCTAAGGATGAGACTGCAGGTATATTGAAGGACTTTGTCACCAAAGTTGAAAAGCAATATGACTTGCCAGTAAAAGTCTTCAGGAGTGACAATGGAACAGAGTTTAAAAATAAGGAGTTGGATGACTTCTGTGTGTCAAAAGGGATTGTGAGGCAGTTCAGCATCCCAAGAACACCAGAACAAAATGGGGTGGTTGAGAGGAAAAATAGAACTCTTATAGAAGCTGCAAGAACCATGCTAGCAGATTCTGGCTTGCCACTGTCCTTTTGGGCAGAAGCTGTGAACACTGCTTGCTATGTTCAAAACAGAGTTTTGATCAACCCCAGACATCAAAAAACTGCTTATGAAATTTTGTTCAAAATCAAACCATTAATCTCATTTTTCAAAATCTTTGGCTGCCCATGTTTCATTTTAAATCTCAAAGATTCCATTTCAAAATTTGCAGCCAAAGTAGACTGTGGTTATTTTCCGGGATATTCTTCTACTGCTAAAGCCTACAAAGTGTTTAACACAAGGACTAAGACAATAGAAGAAACTCTGAATGTAAAGTTCAATGAACTTTCATCTCTAAAAATCCCTGCAAACCCTGCTGAACTATTTGATTTAGATAAATTCAAATTTGAAGATATCACTGTTAAAGCTAACAATGCAGGTATTCCACAGTCTCCACAACAAGATTACAGAACAGATGTTGTGATCCCCAGTCACTACAAAGTCTATTCTGCCTCAGAGGAAGCAGCTGTTCAAAACAATTGTCAAAACTCTGCCACAGCTGTGTCAACCACTGTTGGCCAGTCTTATCCTCAAACCACTGCTTCACCCCTCACAACCACTGACCTATCATCTGTTGACAAAAGTCAATCATCTGTTGACAAAAGTCAGTCAAGTTTCACACCACTTGG
This sequence comes from Ambrosia trifida, assembly GCA_028751855.1. Lineage (NCBI taxonomy): Eukaryota > Viridiplantae > Streptophyta > Magnoliopsida > Asterales > Asteraceae > Ambrosia > Ambrosia trifida. The sequence continues at coordinate 55,197,041 of CM054132.1, read as the reverse complement.
ACCCATTCCTCCATTACCATTCCAAACATCTGATGGCACTACAGAAGTACCAACAGATGTTACACCAACAGAGTCACCAAACCTCTGTCCATCACCTCAAAATGCCATTGTTCCATATCAAGGAGATCTTATTTACTTAAGAGCTCATCCACCAGACCAGATCATTGGCAACATCAGAGAGGGTGTGCTCACAAGAAGCCAATCCTCAAATATCTGTCTTTTTGCAGGCTTCTTATCCCTCACACAACCTGTCAAGTACCAAGAGGCACTGAAAGACAACAGTTGGGTAGAGGCCATGCAGGAAGAACTCCTTCAATTCAAAAGACAACAAGTATGGGAGCTTGTACCACTTCCTAAGGATGTTTGTCCTATAGGAACAAAGTGGGTCTTCAAAAACAAGACTGATGAAAGGGGTATTGTTGTCAAGAATAAAGCCAGGCTTGTGGTTCAAGGCTTCAGACAAGAAGAAGGAATAGATTATGATGAGACTTTTGCTCCTGTAGCAAGACTAGAAGCCATCAGACTCTTTTTAGCCTTTGCTGTCAACCACAACATAAAGGTGTATCAGATGGACATCAAATGTGCTTTCCTTTATGGCAAAATTCAGGAGGAGGTCTATGTATGTCAGCCACCTGGTTTTAAAGACACATTCCATCCTGACTATGTCTACAAGCTCAACAAAGCTTTGTATGGACTTAAACAAGCACCAAGGGCCTGGTATGAAACTCTCTCCACATTCCTCTTATCCATTGGCTTCACAAGAGGTAAAATTGACAAAACTTTATTTCTTAAATGGAAAGGGAAACACTTAATGATTGTTCAAATATATGTGGATGACATCATTTTTGGATCCACATGAAACCAAATGTGTGAAGAGTTCAGAAAACTCATGACAGCAGAGTTTGAGATAAGTGCCATGGGTGAGCTTCAGTGTTTCCTTGGTCTTCAAGTGAAACAACTGCAAAATGGCACATTCATTCACCAAAACAAATATGTAAAGAACTTATTAACCAGATTTGAGATGAATGATTGTAAGCCATGTAGCACACCCATGAGTACAGTCAAGCTGCTCACTATTGATGACAAGGATGAACTGGTTGATCAAACACATTATAGATGTATGATTGGGTCTTTATTGTACCTAACTGCATCTAGGCCAGACATTATGTTTGCTACCTGTGTCTGTGCCAGATCCCAGGCTTCACCCAGAAAGTCAAACCTTATTCCTGTGAAAAGGATATTCAGATACCTCAAAGGTGCTCCCACACTTGGTATCTGGTATCCTGCTAATGGAAACATTGAGCTTTCAGGTTATTCAGATAGTGACTTTGCTGGCTGTCACACCACAAGAAAATCCACTTCAGGAGGGTGCCAATTACTAGGGAATGCCTTAGTTTCATGGCAAAGCAAAAAGCAGGCAGCTGTTTCAACTTCAACAGCTGAAGCTGAATACATTGCTGCTGCAAGCTGTACAGCCCAACTCATGTGGCTTCAAAATCAACTATTGGATTTTGGGATAACTGCACTTAGGACTCCACTCATGTTGGACAGCCAAGCTGCTGAAAATATCATCAAGAATCCAGTTTCTCATTCCACTACCAAACACATTGACATAAGACACCATTTTGTCAGAGACAACTATGAAAAATGTTTGATTTCTTTACACCATGTTCCAACAGAGGATCAGTTGGCAGATGTGTTAACAAAAGCTTTAGACACATCTACCTTTACAAACCTGATTTCCAGAATTGGTATGTTAAACATGGATTAAACAAATAAAGCTTCAATAAATTGTTTCAGAAAATCAATTTTTTTTTTTTTGGCTGTTTAGTTGATAAATCTGTTTATAACATCTGATCAGATAAAACAACCACTGTTTCATTCCTATCCACTGTTGGTTGAAAAGTCTGTTTCAAAACATCTGATCAGATAAAACAACTGTTAGTTGAAAATTCTGTTTCAAAACATCTGATCAGATAAAACAACTGTTAGTTGAAAATTCTATTTCAGAACATCTGTTCAGATAAAACAACTGTCCGCTTATATATATATATATATATTATATTCAAAAAAAAAACAGTTGGATCCATCAGCTGTTTGTATCAGTTGTTTGCCAAAAACAGTTGTTATCCACCAGATGTTTCATCCATCAGATGATTGCCACGTCTGCTCATATAAGCAGAGGTTTGGCCACATCAGCGTTTTCATTGAGCCTATAAAAACCTTGTTTTACCACAACAGACGTTACACTGTCTCATTGTATTCAAAATACTGAAAACCGCCTTCTTCATTCTCAAACCCTCCATCAATCTTCAATCATCTTCACCTTTGAAATCCACTAAAATGGATCTTCAAGCCAAAGCTACACACAATTGTCTCCCCTATCTGATCAAAACAGATGACAACACTCCATTTCATTCCACCATCGACATTTTCCTTAACTCCAAATACTTACCCATCCTAACCGCTAACGCCCCCATTTATCTTGATACACTCCAAGAATTTTGGTTGAATGCTGAGTTTCTACTACAAGACAAAAAGCCTACTTCCATTATTTCCAAAATTGGAGAAACCAGTATCGTCATTACCCCTGAAACCATATCCACAACCTTCACACTGAATGACCTGGCAGGTAAGGATTCCTTTACTAAAACAGAGCTTCACACTTAGTTCCAAGAAAGAGGGTATGATGGTCAGATGACTGGATCAACTCTTTTCAAAAAGTTTTTTCCTCCAGTCATGAAATTTTTCTTCCATACTCTTCTTCTTTGTGTCTCTGCTAAGTCCACATCCTTTAATGAAATCCCATTAAGGATGCAATATCTGGGTTATGCCATGTTGTCAAACTTTGACTTCAATCTTTCCCAGGGATTGTTCATGGACTTGGTATCAAATGTGAAAGCTGTCAAGTCTGGGTCAAACAATGCTTTTCTTATTTACCCAAGAATTCTTAGTGTAATCTTACATAAGGTCTTACCAGAAAAAGTTTTCAAAAAGGGTGAGGCTATGCAAATGAAAAGCTTAACTGATGAAACTTTCACAAGAATGCTGGGTGGAAGCACCCAAGAAAAAGTGTCTAAAGTGTCAAAAGTTTCTAAAACACAAACAAAGAGGACAAAGGCAACAACTGTTGTCAAAACCTCTGTTGTTGAGCCCACTGCTCCTGGTGATCATGGCACTACATCCAGTGCTGTGAAACCCACACCAGCTACTTCCAAAAAGAAACATCCATCCACAAAAATCACCACTCAACCACAAATGAGGCTTCTGGATGTTGAGGTACCAAAAGAAACCTCTGTTGCACAACAAAAGCAACCTGAAACCACTGTTGTTACTTCCTCACAACAGTTGGACATACCTCCACCTGACCAAACTCCTCATGAATCCTCTCAAAAGGATCATGTTGTAAGCCAAGGGGACACACATCATGATACATTTGAGTCACTTGACCATATGTTCACAAGCCCCTCTCCCAGGGCTAATTCTCTTGTTACTCCTCCACCCTCACCATCACATGTCCCACAAACAATGCAACCTCTGTTTGAAGCAATTGACAAATCTCAGGAAGATCCCAGTTCCTCTCTTCCACCTGTCACTGAGAGTATACTCCAACAAGTGACTGGTCCTGAGAATTTACAATCTGCTATCCCACAAACAGAAGAGGAGGTTACACCACCTGAGTTCAATAAAACTCTAGGTGAGTTTTCAAGTGGAGCAGCCACTACTGATGTAGAGACCACTGTCTCACATCAGGACAGTGATTACATAGCTAAGACTCCCTTGAAGGCAACAACTGTTGAAGCCACTATAGTGTCTCCAAAAACAGTTGGAAGTCCCCAGTACCAAGACAAAGGGGCATCTGATTCACCTATTAGGCCTGAATCAGGTAGAACTACCACTGGTAGGGACTCAGATGATCCTATTAATTTAGGAGATGGGTCAAAATACCAAGAATTGACGGACAGAGTTTCTGTCATTGAAACCTCTGTTGCTGACATCAAATCTGATGTCAAGCTTATACTGAGCTCAATTGCAGATCTTTCCAAGAGTCAACCATCCACAGCTGATATAGCCAGTGAGTTATGGAAATCAGTTTCCCCCATCATCATAGCTCACAGAAAACTGGCTGATCAGACACATGAAACTTACATGGCTGAGATCAGGAATATGGTAGATGCAAGGTACAAAGATACCCATGCTGATATCAAAGCCATCAAGGACCACCTGCTGAAGACTACTGGCTCTGCTCCTACCACCATCCTCAGGGATGAAAATGATGATGCTTTCACGGCTGATGATGCCAAAAAGGGGGAGAGTGGCAGAGATAGGCTACCAAAACTAGATCCTTTTGGCTGTCCTCCTTCTCAAAAAGGCCAAGCCAAGTCTGCCAAGAAACCAGAGTCTACCAAATCAGCTCCACAACAACAAGCTCCACAACAACAACAAGCAACAACAGCACCACCACAACAACCACCACAACAAACCACTGAGAAGAATAAAGCAGTAGATGACTCTGCAAACATAGAAGCTGAAAAGGCTGCTCAAGAGAAACAGAAAAGAGCTGACACTTTGGAAGTTAAAGCAGAGTCATTAATTGAACTAAAAAAGAAACAACAAAGGGAAACTGAAGATGTGGGATCCTCTAAAAGGATGAAAAGACCTGCCAAGCATGTTAGAAAACCACCATCTAAGTTGAACACCTCTGTTGATAAAACCACTGCTACTGAAACCACTGCCACCCAAAACACTGAAACTACTCAAAACACTGCTACCCAAACCACTGCACCCAAACCAACAAACACACCTGAACATACAATGTAACAACCGGCAAAATTAAGGTAATTCCGTACTAATTAATTAAACGCGATTGACGTAATTAACCGTAATTATGTGCTGAATATTTAATTGAGGCCTTAGAAAGATAGGAATTCCCAAATAATGCATAGGAATGCATAAGTTTAATAGCAAAGCATGATAGGATCATGCGCAGGCAAAACTATCCGGTATGGACACTGGCGATTACCCGGTAAAACTTAAATAAGCGAAACGAACTCCGGACACCCGGAATATAAAATAAATAATATTTTCACAAAATATTATGAGTTTTGGAAACCCAAAGCCATACGTGAAAGCTTATTGCACAAATCTCCCGGTAACGAATAAAGTGCGCGTACCGCACCCGATTCGCGCGCAACACGTAAATTCACCCGGCAAAAGCCGAAATAAATTATCAGTAATTTAACTGGGCAAAATTTAATAAATATTAACGGTATTTTAATATTAAGGTAAACCGCGGTTAAAATTCAAGAAATACCCGGGCGGTACCCGAAAGGAATTAACTTAAACATATTATGGAGAAGTAATTAGCAAAGTGGACCCCACCAAACACCCCATAGGGGCCGGCCATGGCCCACCCAAGAAGCAAAACTCTTAATAATCCCCTTTAACCCTTCACCTCCTTTAAAACCAAATGATTAGTGAGATACCCAATGATATTAATGCATGGATTAATATTGGATGAAAAAAATTGACAAATCCCTCACTCTCTCTCTCTAATCTCACGGCCCAAACACCCTCATTATAATCTTCCAAGGATCTCTTCCATATCTAGTGAAATCCTCTAAATCCTTCCAAGATATTACATAATCCAAGGAAATATAATAGGTGATCTTTGCAAGATTTGAAGGTGAGATTATAAAACACTAGTAAGAACACTTGAAGAAAATCACAAAAATAATCTTCTTCTTCTTCTTCTTGGCCGTAACCTTGCACCACCCCACCAACATCTCTCTTTCAATTTTCACAACTCTAAATCACCTCTAGTTCATCATTGTTCAAAACCCCTTTTGTGTGTTCAAGAGCTTGGAGCATAACCCACTTGGAAGAACACATTAAACCTCACCCAAATCCAAGATTTTGTCTTCCCTAGCCTTGAGCTAGTAGTAAGTCTTGCATTGTTTTATTACTTGAATGTTCATATTTCTGTGCTATGAAAGCAAGTTGTACATTGTTGGGTAATAAAATGAGTTTTATAAAAATAATGGGTTTTATTAAAATAAAAGTGGAAGAATAATAATAATGTTGATGAGTCTTGGATTTATGTTAATAAATGAAATATTGGATAAAATGATGATAAAATACACTTACACTTGAGAAGATGATGATTTGGGCATATTAAATGAGAAAGACTTGAATGAGATGAAGATGACTTTAATCATCATAGGATGATATAATAATGTCATAAAAATATTAAAATGAGTTAGAAAGTCATAGGTGAAAAAGTTTCATCTTCAAAGTCCACTCACTTGGATGAGTGAAAGTTGGATGTTTTGGATAAAAATATGAAATAAACATGTTAATGACATCTAGGATGGATTAGAAGATCATTAAAAGTGAAAAGAAGTGAAAACAACTAAACATTGAGAAAATGGTTCTTCAAAGTCCACTAAAGTGGAAGAAAAAAAATACTAACTTTAAAAGATAAGGTGAAAATGCAACAAGTATGAGTTAAAGGACTAATATGGCAACTTTGGAAGTTGAGGGACTAAAATAAATATTTTAGAAAACTATTAGTCCAAAAACACAATAATGGAAAGATTGGTGTCAAAAAGTGTAAGTAATAATTTACAAGGTAGATTTGGTAAATAATAGTAGCATACTTGGGCATTTTATGTAAAAAGTATATTTTTATAAAGTGGACGTTTTATAAAAATAAATGGAGTAACGCAAGTATTTTATAAAGTAAGATTTTATAAAATAAAGACTTGGGAAGACTTGTACAAAAATGGGATACTTTTATATAAATGGGAATATAAAAGTATCGGAAACATTTTTGAGTAACAAGTTGGACAAGTCGGGCTAAGACGTACAAAGTATATTTTTTTTCCCAAGAAATAACCGTTCGAAGTAGGAACAACACTTCCATGAGAACGCGCAACGGAAATAAATATGAAAAACGCTAACTAACAAACTTAGTTACACGAACCAACGTAAACGGACTTATGAGGAAAAGACCATTACGTCGAGATAGAAATATACATATATATTTTAAGGAAATAAAATATATATAACAAGGGTGAAACGTGCGTAACACTTTCCTAAGTGTAGAAAGAATATTCGTGGAAAAGGAGAAACATAACGTAACAAATTAAAAACGCTAAGACGACACGTGAACTTAACAAGTAGTATCCACGCGACGATATATGTACATATACTCGTTTCCGACGAAATTCTAGTACATCTATTTAAATGGGAAAATAGATATGCGAGAAGGAAAACCGAGACGAGTAGGTGAAATATATCTACGAACGCGTGAATACCGACAAGATCCTAGTACATTTATTTAAATGGGAAAATAAATGTACGGTGTGGTAAGTCTAGTCGGGCGTTAAGATTATGTTACCAAACGACAAAGACTTAGCATATTTATTTAAATGGGAAAATAAATATGTGGCAAAGTGAGTCGGGTCGGATAATAAGAAAACACTTTATATCGAGCGAAACGACCCTAAGTATAATTATTTAAATGGGAAAATAATTATACGTTGGGTAGAGTCGTGTCGAGTATAATGTTGTACAAGTCATAAAGAATATTAATAAGGATAATATATGACTTGTAAGGAAAGGGTAATCCATCGCCATTGAACCTAGGATACGAAACTATTAAACGGGAATTGGGATAAAGACGTGGTCGGGAAGTTGGGTGTACAACTTGCCAAGGCACATACACCATAGGTGTAAGTGACTTATACGCCTAGAACCTTTGTAGGTACGGGATCACAAACTTTACTATTTTCTTTGAGCCGAGCACAGTTACAGGTGAGTCTCACGGCCCCATTTCTAAACTATTTAACGTTTTTACGGGGGAAAGATATGTTGGGATTGTATGACGGGTTGGATACTTGAGTAAAGATCGCCACTTGGGGTTGAGACCTCCCCACTATAATCATTAATTCAAGAATGAGAAACCAAAGGAATATTTGGATAGTACTATTGGTGCCTGACAAGGCCCACCCCTAATCGATAGCGTCGATGATGCATCGGCGTATGCCTGGGGTGCACTTATTCTGAAATAAAGTCGTAGGAATACCGAGTAACGACTTGGGGCGGGGGCATTATTAATTGTCTTGGTTTGGTTATAGGCTCAAGTAAATTGTAGGACTTTGCAACTCCTATAAATGTCATAACAAGGATATTCCCACTTTATAAAGATTTATTAAATTAAAACCTGTGAACTCACCAATATTTATATATTGACGATTTTCAAACATATCTTTCAGGTAATTGATTGATGGAAGTTAGCATGGCGAGCAGGGTCGGGGATGTCTCCAAGTTGGGCGTTGGGAATGTTGTAAGAGGGTCTCATCTCTTTATTCCATGGCTTAGGGATAAAGGGAGGAGCCTCCTTATCTACTTCAAAAACAATTTATAATTATGTACGGATAATTTGACATGATTATTATTAGCATTGAATAAATGCCCGTTTTTCTTAATTACTATTGTGGTTTGCATTAATCTTGGCTTAATACTTTCGAACCGTCGCGCCACGTGTTTCCGCCATAGGCGTGGTGTGACATACAACCACCAAACATACATCTCCAGCTAAATCCCAAACATCTGCTGGACCTACTAAAAGGCCAACAGATGTTAATCCAACCACTGCTATCAAATCACCATCACCAAAAATCATGTACACAAGGAAGAGAAAATCAACCTTTGTTGTACATGATGAAAACATACACATATCACCAACCACCATTTCAACTGCACAATCCACTCCTCCCATCACAGCTATTCCAATCACATCATTCTCACCACACACATCCAAGTTCAGATCCCATAGACCACCACCAACCATTACACCATTGGTTGTTCAGTATCCCCTTGAACTTGATCTACTCAAGGGGGAATTACAATCCTTCTACAATACTGAACAGCCATCAGAAAGATCCTTCCCATCTCTCCCAAACTTCCCTGTTCCCCTCAACATTGATACTTATCTGAAATACAAGGGTGAACAGGTGGATGCCATCATCAGGGAGAAATGTAAAGGGAAGGATGACAGGACTGCTCAGGGCATCCATTCAGCAGAGCTTAGCAAACTCAGAAGGATTGAAGATTTTGCTAAGACCCTGAGCAATTCCATGTCCTCCATGCCTCTCAGTGTAGATTTGGAAAAGGAGGTAAGGGAATCTCTTCTTGAACAGATAATGGCAACCAAGCCTTACAAAGCAAACAAAAAGCAGTTCAATGGTTGGACTACTCATGCTTTGAGAGAAGAACTACTCAGGATTGAAGAAATGGCCAAAGACCCCAAAGCTAAAGTCTCCACTCCTAACTTTGGCAAAGGCAGAGACCCAGTCAGAGCCTTGAAATTCAAAAGGATGAGGCAGGAGATTGTAGCTGCCAACTATGGGGAGATGAGGTCAGTTTCCAGATGGTCAGAGTTAAGGCTGGTTGAAACTTACAAAAGTCTGGAAGAAAATAGGAAGAAGGATCCCAGCCTTCCAAGGAAACCAATTTACACTGATGAACCAATGATGAAGAGACCCCAACAGACCTTTAACCTGGACAGCTTACTTGAAACCTCTGATCTCACAACTGCTGCAAGAAGACAGTTCAAGAAGCAGAAGGAGATGTCAGAGGAAGATCAAAGAAAGTTTGCTGATACATTCATCAAAGAAGGGCTCTTCAATCAAATACACTATTTCTCTGATCCTACAACAGAGAAGCTCAGAGAACTCATTGGAAGACCTCCTTCACCCAACTCATCAAGAATAAAAGTTCATCTCAGCAAATCCACTGACTCAAAAATTCTAAAGTGGAAAGTCAACAAAGACAACCACGAATTGACATTGCTCAGGTCAGATGGAAGGGTTCAGAAGATCAGCATGGATGATGCTTACAGCCTATGTGCAGAAGATCACCAAACATTGCTAAATCTAGATCTAGAAAGAGATGAAGAAGACTTATTTGCTCTGAACTTTGAATTACAATTCAAAGGTCAAATCAGAGAAAGTCTGATGAGGAATAAAGATCAATAAATAAAGCTGAGTTTTGGCATCATCTGTTCTAGGGGGAGATTGTTGGGTCTGCTGACCTGGAGAAGAACAGATGATTAGAAAGCCAAAACATGCTATCAGTTTGATCCTTGAATAAACAGTCTTTACAACTTACTTCTCCCAAAAGACTGCTGACCCTAACTACTGTTCTATCCAAACAACTGCTCAACAACTGCTGATACAAAGAACTGCTGAGTAAACAACTGATGAAGAACAACTGCTGACCAAAGGTCTGATGAAGAACAACTGCTGATACAAGTACTGAAGACCAAAGCACTGCTGGAACCAACAGCACTTAGGCTCCAGCAGTGGATACAAGACCATCAGAGTTTATCTTCAACAGCTGTTTAATATCAGTGCTTTCAATGTAACAGTAGTTTGTAATAGGCAGATGTTTATGTTTGTTATTCTGTTAGAGGTCACTGTCTTAGGTGACGTCAGCCTAGGTCATCAGTGCTTTGAGTCTGTCTATAAATAGAACAGTGCTTGTACTGTTCTATTGCATCACACACACAAACATTCTCTCAGACAAACACTGTGTGATCAGGCTGAGGGGGAGTAATTGTACGATTGTAATCTTTTGGATTAATGAAAGCTTTCGATCTGAAAACATTTACTCTCTTGTTTTGATTAACAGTTTATTATTCCGCTGCACTTTCATTCTATATTCATTTCACATTTATCATATTTAGTTAAACATAATCAAAACAAACAAACTCAGATCCTAACATAAATTTATGGCTTTATATATAAGATTCTATTGGATTTTACTCGGTATATGCAAACAAAATATAACCAACCCACTTAATTCAATAAAAAAAAATTAACACTAGATTTAATAGTAAAACAATAAGTCATGAGTTTTATGTTATTAGTCGTCCATCGCTAATTGTCGCTTGATATCACACCTACGTCACAATGCAACGACTGTTCTCTACGTATGCTCATCACCTCACCAGCCTCAATCTAAGCCTCATCCTTGGACACTGGGATCTTAATATTAGTGTTATCATTGGACATTTCGACCTTAGTTGTCACCCGACAATGAAAACATCGAAGGAAACATCCCAATTTTATGATCGTCCATATTATTCTCCGCTCGATTGTCGCTCGGCGCTCGCTCGGAAAATTTGCGCTCGAAGATTGCTCGTTCGATTTTCGGCTCGATTGTAAACGAGCCGCTCCGCTCGGTTCGGTTTGTAAACGAGCCAAGCACGAGCAAAGCTACGCTCGGATCGGCTCGGCTCGTGAACAGCCCTAACATCTATCAAGTTAACGGATCCGGTTAGGGCATCAGGGGTGCTCAATGTATTTTTTTTTCACTTAACTGATTTTAATAAATCCTGCATTGCCACATCACTTCACTAGTTTACTTCACTGAAACACTTTTTTGGAAGCAGCACTCCACTGGTTTCTTTTATTTTATTTTATTTTTTAATTTAAATACAAATATAACCTTTTTTTTTAAATTCACATGGTTTTATCACCAAACCGTCAGTACGAGTTAATTTTCAACCGTCTCCATCCAACACGGTCAAAAATATTTATTTCCATTAATATCGGTCTAATCTAACCGTCAGATTATATTTAATTTTACATTCAATACGGTTGGATTTTTTACTATAAAAACCATCATACAACGGTGGTGAAAACACAATTCAAATCAACACAATATCAAGAACACCCCCACCACACAACATAATGACCCGTTTGACAGAGAACGAAGAAATCGCCCTGGTTGTGTGCGTTAGAGACACACAAAACGACCCATCCTTGCAGCGCCAACGCCGCCCATGGTCGGGTTCGAGGGACACACGGTTCTGGGACCGTGTTTTGGGTGACTTCAATCAACAGGTCGGCCCAAGGGGCCGCACAATCGAGAGTCTGCAAAGAAAATGGGCCGATCTACACGTCAAGTGTGATCGGTGGACGACATTGTACGAGCGCACAATGAGCCGCCACCCGGGCATTGGGGAGGAGATTGTTGTGGAGATGACCTATGCAACCTATGCGGGTCGTTACCGCGACACATTTGACCATATTCAGGCGTGACACCTCATGCGCGAGCTTTAAGTTTTATTTTTTATGTTTTTATGTATTTTGATTAATGTTTAAATATTTAATGAATTAGGTTTATGTTTTTTGTTATTTAATTTTGTTTTAGTTTATTTTTAAAACACACGGTTATAAAATATAATAGCAAAAAAAGCATACACACACGGTTATAGTAGTAAAAAACTGATTTAATTTAATTAAAAAAAATAAAAAACGGTTACCAGCACGGTAGATACAACCAGCAAAACGATTCACGGGACCACTACCAGCATGGGTGGCAGCGGTGATAGAGTGTTGGTTGTGGGTACCCGTGACCAATTCGGGTGGCGCCCCATCCCCATTATACCTCTTGCTCGGACCATGGTTCGCGTTCACTGCCCAGTTGACTGTAGTTGACCAGGTTTGACTTTGGTTGACTGCTTTGTTGACCAAGCAGACCCGCTCTTTCTTAATCCGTCTAACACTTAACCGGTTACCCTTCAAACCACCAACAACACTAGCCCCCGCCGTCGCCTGTACAACCCATCATCACCATCACCTGTACGGCTGTACCTATTTTTATAAATATTAGTGTCAGTTAACCAAAATGGTATATTCTGGTTTTGGCCAGAGAGTTTCACTGAAAAAATGGAAAAAATCGACTATTTTCTTTGTTTTTACATCGAACGCATCGTCACCATGTTTGTTTGCAACAAATTTTGGTTATTCTACAAAATAACACAATCAAATAATCAATCTTGTTAGAGGATGTTTGGGATTGAGTTTCAAAACAACTTATTTACTTATTGGCTTCTTCCAAAAGCCAATAAGTTAATAAGCTATTTGTGTAACTCAAAAACACTTTCTGCTTTGACTTTTGGCTTTTAGCTTTTAAGGGTGGAAAAACTGTTTTTGAGAAGTTAGAAATCCTGGCTTTTGGAAAAAAAATTTAGAAATCTACCACCCATACAACCAATATTTACAATAAGTTAAGCGAAACACTTAAAAAAAAATCTATTGACATTTTAACGTTTCTCATCCCAAAAGCTAATTCAAACAATTTTTTTAAAACTCATTTTCAAAAAGTATTAAGCTAATAAGCATTTGTGACCGAAATTACTTCTAATAACAAAATTGGAAAACTTCCCCCCAAATATTATAAACCCTCAGTTTCCCTTCATTTCTTAGAGCTCCAATCCTACTCCAATGGCTGCCCCAAAACTACTCTTCTTCTTCCTCTGCATAACCCTAATCCTCTTCTTCACTAATGTATCTTCAGAAACCCTTCAACATAATCACGACCCACAACCACAATCAGACGATTCATCCCTTGAAATCAAGCACAAACAACTCCTTTCCAAGATTCTCAATTTAGGTCATTCTATACATCTTTTGTTTAAAGCTTGTTTTTTTACGCTTTTATATAATCTTTGTGATCTGGGTTTGTTCAAAGACTGATGATCATTAGTTGTTTTTATTTATTGGGTCTTTATTATTATTATTATTATTATTGTTGTTGTTGTTGTTGTTGTTGTTGTTATTTATGTGTTGTGTGTTCGTTAAAGATTTACAATTTTATGAAATATTTTGAATTGTTATGAAGTTGTTGCTGGAGATTGAATGGTTTTGCTTACAAAGGTTAATGATTTATGTTTTCTTATTTCTAAGGGTTTTATTTATTTATTTATTTATTTATTTTATTTTTGGTAGTGTGTTTGTTAAAGATTTACAGTTTTATGCAAATATTTTGAAATGACAGTTTTCTTAGGGTTGTCTTCTAAAGCTTTGAATTGTTATTAAATTGATGCAGATTGTATTGGTTTTGCTTACAGTTTTGAAGGTTAATGATTTATGTTTTTTTTAACTGATAAGAAGATTTGTTTCTAAAGTAACTATTTGAAGTATCGAATCGTTGTAAGACACTAAGACCAATATATGTTCTTATTTTTTTTTTTTGTGTGTGTGGTGTGTTTGTTAACTGCAGGGTTTATCGCTTTATATAAAATTTTGAAATAATGGACATTTCATTTGCAATGTTTTCTACAATTTTGATTGATCATGAATTTTCTGGAGATTGAATAGGTTTTGCTTACAGTTATGTGTTTTTTCGTTCATAACTGCTTAGAAGATTTCTTTCTTAAGTAATTATTTGAACTTTGAAGTATGGAATTAATGTATCTGTATAGGGGAAGTATCTTGAGCTTTTAAACCACTGTTTGTAACCGATGTTTTAATAAAATATGTTGATTTTTTTAAACTTGTTTTATGAGACAATTGAACCTATATTCGTTCCCGTTGGGTCCGAAGTCAATTTGTTTTTAGTGATAAGTTGGATTTATTTGGTAACCTCTGCACAAAATTGCTCATTTTGTTAATCTTGTTGTCAGAGTCGAGCATTGATGAGAGGAGCCGTGAAATTAATTCCAAAGATGAAAGAATTAAACAATTGGAAATGATTGTTCTTGAGAAATCAAATAGCTTGACCTCCTTGCATAGTGAAGTTCAATCTCTCCAGGTCGGTTTTGCTTACGTGTACTTTTGGTAACTAAATTTACGTTGTGACCAGGGGCGAAGCTTGGTTCTCGAATCAGGGGACGTTGAACTCAATTTTTTTTCGATCGGTAGTGGCAAATCGGCGGGGGCTGGACTCAACCCGGACTCCATTTACCTACGAAAATCGCAAATTTCCGCTATTGCGCTAAAAAACAGGGGGGGGGGGGGGCACCCCTGCCCTAAGAAACCTTCGTCCCTGGTTGTGACACTTTAAGTTGGCAACGTTCTAGTATTCTATTGGGATTAACCATCACATGTTCAATTATGAAATCAAGTTTTAGTGGTTGAATAATTTGTGAACCACAACTTTCAACTTACGTCAGAATGAATACCGGATATTTTACTTTCTGTGACGGGAGTTTTAGATGGGTTTTTTTTTGGCAGAAAAAGGAATCTTTTCATGCCAAAGAACTAGAGGGTGAAGCACATGCACGAGCTAATGAGCTTGTAAAGCAGGTGATTATCATACTATTTGTGATAAATATATCCTCGCTGACAGATATCGTTAACGAAGTGCTTTTTGATAGGTTGAGAATCTTAAAGCGGAAATATTAAAGCAAAACGCAAAAAAGGAAGCACTGGAAGCTCGAATAAATGTCGCTGAGAAAAATATTGCTGAGTTGAATGTGAAGCTTGAAAAGGTAAGCTTAAATTATTATTTCTGCTCCCGAGAGTCTTGTTTTCTTTTCCTGTGCTACAATATATTCCCATGAGATGACAATTGTCAGCAACTCGTTTCTGTATTTTGATAGACACACAGACATGCGGTGAAGCAATATGTACCCTGTTTTATGGTTATAAGTTACAAATCATACAAAACTGGCTTTTTATATATGTTGTCACTTGCTTATTAGTCTCAATTTGAGTTCTGGGCATCATAGTTGTCAAATCGCCTAGGCGCACTCAAGGCGCATAGTCCGAGCCTGGGCCTAGGCGCAAGGCGCATAAAAAACGAGGGCTTTTTATAATTAGGCGCATAGTATAAAATACATTTTTTAGGGATTTTAGAGATGTTTTAGGCTTGTTTAGGGCTACGCTAGGATGTTTTAGGGTTGCTTAGGACTTGTTCATAACTCATTTAGGATGTTTTAGAGGTTTAGGCAACTTTTAGCCTGAATTTGGCAGGAAATCAGCCTGAAAACAGCCCCAATAGTGCGCCTCACAGGGCGCAACGCACTTGGTGCACCTGGTTGCGCCTTGCGCCTAGGCGCGCTTTTGACAACTATGCTGGGCATGATGCATTAACATTCTAAGAACTGTAACATTAAACATTGTAAATCGTTTTGTATTCTTTTTAAATTCCAATTACTTTTCTGGTTCCAGCTCCAGAGGATAAATGAAGAACAGAAGATTAGAATTCGTAATACAGAAAATGCTCTACAGAAGGCTGAGGTTTGTTGAAAACTTTGCTTATAATGTAAGAAAAGGTTGCCTGTGTTCTGATAATTTAAATGACGTAAAATGTTTCTTCAGGAAGAAAGAATCAGACTCCAACTTCATGCTGCCCGCTACTCTAAAGAACTGGAAGAGGTATATGACATTCTATTGTTGTTGGTATTTTTTTTTAACTAGCATACCTTCGGTTTTACATGTTTTGTTTACCATCTGTGTCACATTTTGTTTCAAGTATTTGTATTGTTATTCAGGTCCATGGGTCCTGGCTTCCATCTTGGCTAGCAGTTCATTTATTTCACTATCAGGTATGTTTTTTTATGATTATTGTTTCATGTTTCTCCAAAAGGTGGCATATGAGCTGTTGGTGGGTTGGATAACCGGTAATTTAGAAGGCTCTACACGCTAATAATATGTTAGAAACACATTTATGTCACACTTGATCCGTTTACCTTCCTATTTGACCTGTCAGAAATAAACCATAACCCTAACTCAAGATCAAAGTGGGTTAAAATTTTCACCTCTGTGTATCCCTTTGTAATGTTATATCTGTTCATGTATATTTTTTTAATGTGCAGTCCGTTGTGGTAACTCATTGGAATGTGTATGGAAGACCAGCTCTGGATACTGCAGTTCAAAAGGTTTTTTAGCTATTCCGATGTAATTGATATGTTAGGCATTTGGTTTGGCTAAAATTAATATATGTACTTAAATTTTTAAAGGCACTTGAAACACAAGCTCAAGTTCGAAAGTGGGCACGACCTCACATTGATGACTTGCACACAGTAAGTTGGTTCCATAAAGTTATTCTTGAGGGTTGCTTGAATATGGTGATTCTTATTAATGATTATTTGATTATTCGTTGTCGAAAAATCAGTTTGGATAATTTGTTTCATACATGTAGCAAAACTGATTACTTAAAGAATTACTATGCTTAGTTATTTGCTTATCACCCACATTTTCATCAGCAACGATACCGTTAAAAGTTAAGACGCACCCGCACGTGTTCACGTATTACACTTTTCAAGCTTTATTAAAGCTTTTTCACACATGCTCTTCTATGCAGAAGTGATTTCATTTGACCCTTTCTTATTAATATTTTGATTCTTAATTCCTATATTTGCAGAAATGGATACCTTCTATCAAGGATCAGTGGCTTACGTTTGTGACAGATACGGAACCATATGTACAAAGACTTGCCTCAAAGACCGTTGTAATGTACGACGAAACTAAGAAAACCTTAAGGCCTCACATTACCAACATACAAACTCTTTTGGATCGATACATTAAGGTCTTGAGTTTTGGCCAATCATTAATTACATTCATGAAATTGTGGAACTGTGGAAGCATTTATGTATGAAAATTCGAATGCTTTTAACTTTTTATCATTTTATTCTCTGTCTTATTTTTGTAGAAAGCTAAGAAGTTCACAAAGCCCTACATCAATCAACTTTCGAAGACACTCGGACCTCATATTAATAAAGCGCGTATTTTTCTCAAGCCTTATACCAAGAAATTACTCCGTGGTTATAGAAGGCTTTCTAAGACAACAGTAAAGTACCATCGCCAGGTAAACTTCTGGCTTTAACTGTGCTGAAAATACAAAACAAGAAAGTCGGTTTTTCGAAACAACTAGTCGGTTTTGTTCAATAACACTTGGACAAACTGCTGATTTTGTTTTTATTGTGGTAGGTTCATGCTAACATTCATACATTACTGAAGGAGAATGAATATACACGCCCCTTTGCAAGTTATGAGTTAGCGTGGCTTATGGTATGTGCCCTTTGTTATGCATTTAGTTTTCATAACTGGTGTCAGTTTCGACCCGTTTACTTATAAATGACTAAATTCGGGTTATGTCTATCGTAAATGCATAGTTGTTAACTTGTTAATAGCGACCATAGCGCCCGCTATAGCGAATAGCGTAGCGCTCATGTGTCACTATATAGTTGATAGCGACAAATAGCGGGATTTTTGTTTTTGTTTTTTTTTTTGGGTAAAATGAACATATAAAATATCTCTAAAATTTCTTCTAGTGTATTGCTAAACATGAAATAGCGCCTGATATTTCATCACTATTGCTACGAAGTGTAATCGGTAGCTTGTCGCTATCATCCGCTATTCACTATTAACAACCATGCTTAAACGGGTCAAGTGGGTAAAATAATTAAAAAAACAACTTAAAAGGAGGCTGGTTTTTGAATTATTTTAACAAAAATATAGATCATCATTGGCAAGACAAGATAACCCGAATCTGTTTTCCTGGCCGATTTTGCTTTTTTTAATTTCCGTGCATGGTTTATATGGCTGTATAGTTAATGAGATGGTCTTGTAGGCCTCTGCGCTTTTGGTCTTTCCTGTGATCGTTCTGCTTACATGGCTGCAAGCTTTATTCAGGTTTGTTTAATAAAAAAACCCCTCATTTCAAGAGTTTAAGCTGGTTTGTTTCTACCAGAATGTAAAAATAAAAAATAGTGTTTACATTTAATCATTTGTAAATTTGGGTTTTGCAGTAAAAAACCTAGAAGGCGTACGCGCTCTTCTCATACAGGCCACTCACGACGTAGGGCAAAACGGGTGCATCCAGACAAGGCAAGCGCATCGAGATAGTTCTATACCAATACTATATACTTCTATCAGGTTAAGTTTTTTTTTTTTTTTTTTTTTTTTTTTTTTTTTTTTTTTTTTTTTCTGTTGTGGTAATAGTTTATTAAACATGAGCAAAACAAGTGTTTTCAAGTCAACCTAACCTAACCATTTTGACCCGTGTTCAAAACTACATGTTCTGAACTCATTTTTAATTTTTTTTTTCCCCATTTCGTCTGATCAAATAATCAGATGCCTCTAGCATCCAGCATCTTATTTATTTTTTTCCCGTCTTTATGAGATGTTCTTGCTCATTATACAAATGGGGCGAAACTGTCACCTCTTTTTTTTAAAAAAAAAATATTAGTGCTTAAAGTTTTGTTGGGATTTTCAACCTATTTGACTATTTTCTATTAGTCAACTTTCTTTTTTATATTTGACTTTTGGTTGACCACCCGTTAGATATCAAACATAACCTGAACTGACCCATATTAAATTAGTTGAAATTTCTAACTGGTCGTTCGTTTCTATAATGAACAGATACAGCCTAGAGTCATTAGTCGGCTGCCATAACATATTCAGGGTGGCGGTTTACATTGAGAATTGAAGAACGCTCATGGTAGATGGCGGATCCACCTTTATCATACAAATCCGAAATCACTAGTACATTAATTCTACTGAATAGACTTTAATCTTTAGAAATACAAAAGATATATGGAAAACGATATCCTAGTCACTAATACAAGACGCGTTTTGCCTTCCTAAGTGTGTATGTTTACAAGTATGTTTTGTTATCAGAATTGTCCATCGTGACGAGACACAGTTACACACAAAACAAGATAATGTTGTCAGATAGCCATAACCTTGATAACTGTTAGTGATAGAGCTAGGATTTGTATTCTAGGGACCGGTCAGGGTTTAACCGAATTTTTAAAAGGGGCGATTAGGATTTTTGCCTACAAAACTTTTTTATTTTTATTTTAAGGGGCCCCGTCCACGTTAGCTATAGTGGGGGTACGCCACTGAGGGTGGCGGGTGTGGTCTCGGGTAGTGGCTTTGGGGCTACAGCGGCCCTACCCCTTTGGGTAGTGGGCTTCGACTCGTGTTCACGGGTAGATGAAACTGCAGAGGGTGTGTGTTGCAGATATGGGGTGTGTTGGTCAGGTAGCTCAATCGGGTGGGGTATGTGCGAGTACCACTCGGGCACGACACCGGGTGCCAGAGTTGGTGTTCGGTTGTCATACCGGCAGGTACCACACCCACCATCCTAATTGGTTGGGGTTGAAAAAAAAAGTAAAATAAATAGAAATTAAAATAGCATCATTTTGGCCCTTAGACCATGTTTGAATGGACGGTTGAGATCTCTTACGTCTATTTCACTCTTTCTTTTTGACCTTCATAACTAAGAGATGTTTGGGGTTGAGTTTTGAAATGGATTTTTAGATTATTGCATTTTGAAAACGCAAATAATCAGTTTTTAGTGTTTGGAATTGAGTTTTGAAATAGATTTTTAGCCTATCAAAACACATTAATTTAAAAGCAGCTTCATCCCTACTGTAACAAAACGCATAACCAGTACTCAAAAAGCAATCACAAACACCCTCTAAATAGGATTTAATATTGGTATACCCCGTCTTCTATGTCTCTCTCAATCTCTCTAATATGTATATATAAAGAGTTGAGAGGGATGAGTGTCTCAATATTAATTTGGACCGGCCAATAAGATGTCCTTTATTTAATGGTTCTCGTTTTAATTTGATGTTGTACTAAGGCTATGGGGTGTGGAGACATGAAAAAGGTCATGTCTTCATGCCACCTTGGATGCCACCTCACCATTTTGGTGTCTCAAGCATTTTGAGACATGAGTGGGGTGTGGAGACACCAACACTCCCATGTCTCAAGCATTTAAAAAAAAGAAAAAAAGAAAAAGAAAAAATCTCATTGGATAAACAAACATGCATTTCAAAAAAAAAAAAAAAAAAAAAAAAAATCCCTATTGGTCAGGCCATCGCGTCCTCAGAAGAACGTGGGGGACGGGGGGGGGGGGGGGGGGGGGGGGGTGTGGGACGGGGGCAGGGGGCGGTGTGTGGGTGGGGGGGGGGGGGGGGGGCAAAAAGCGAGGGACGGGGGCTATGGGGCGTCTCCATACCTATGAGCCTAATGTATTTGATGTACTTTTTTACACCCAAAATCGTTGTATTTGTAAAAGGGGTAAAATAATTGACAAAGCTCTTGTATGTGACGTACACACAACCAAGGAACCACATAACCACAAGTTACGGTCTTTGTTTGATGTCACATAACGTACACAACCAACCGCCATTAAAGCAAAAGACAACTATTTTGGGTGCTAAAAGCAAAGTAAAAATTTTAAACCCTTTTTCCAAATTATTATTTTTGCTAGTCACTCTATTGGCTTTACTGTTAGGTATCAAGCAAGTTAGGTATCAAGCAACGTAGCGGAATCAAACACATAAACGGCACACACTATTAACAAAAAATAAACACGACATAAAAATTTTACGTGGTTTGATCTCAGTGGGGGATCTACGCCCACGAGTTGCCATTAGGTTATTTCATTTAGCTCAAGGCACACATATTACAATGCATTGCTACGGTATATATAGAGAACATTTAGGTTAAACAACTTAGGACCAAAAAAACTATACCGGGTCTGGCCCATGTCTTCTAATGGCAATCCCCAAAACTCAATAACCAAAGACTTCACAAACCTAACATTTACGTGAGACGTTGTTTTAGCTATAACTCATACAATATAAAATGTTTTAGTTTAACTATTTAATTATGTTTATCTAAACCGGATTAAACGATTAAAATAGTCAATATCTAGATGATTAAAGGATAGACCAATAATTATCTTTAGTAAGTAGTTGAGAGTAAGGATTGTTTCAATTGTTCTCAATTCATTCCACCTTGATAAAAAAGTGGAGCCAATGATGACCCACTTAATATTGGCAGGGGATGAAAATATTGTTTTATTTTCTTAAATAACATGTTATGATTTTTGTAATTTTATTACTATGTCCAAAAAAATTATTTAAGACACTTTATATACTTATTTTTACTTGATCCGTTTAAAAATTATTTAAAACACTATATATACTTATTTTTACTTGATCCGTTTTACTTAAAGTTGTATCACGTCATTGCCACGTACGCAGAGTGCTTTGACTTTTTGACAATCACTAAATGTGTGTAATGGTCTTACTAGAGTTTATGTTTATGGTTTATATATAGACGTAATTGAATAAATAGACGAAGTTTGTGAACAAAGACGTAGTGTTAATGTAACATAAATAGCTAAGTAATTAACTAGTGATTTGTAGTCGTATGAGGATTTATATGATAACATAAGTGATGAAAAAGTAGTTGGGTGTTTTTTTTAAGCATAGTCTAATAGCTTAATCTTTTTTTTTAACGGTCAAGGAATCAATTTCCGAGCACTCTCGGACATCCTTTTGGCGAATCAGGTACTCGAGAGTATCCGGGCCACCAATTGCCACCAATTCCCGAGAAAACCCGACCACTCACCCGCCCGAAGGCACGACAGTGAAATAATCGGTAAAACCGATCGGGATCAGGACTCGAACCCAAGCCAATGGCCGGGTCATCTCACACTTCCCCTCCAGGCTCCACCAATGTCCTCCAAATGTAGCTAGTGGGAATTAAACTCAAGCCTCTCATAAAAAACTTAAAGCCCTTAACCAACTAGGCTAGAAGTATTGGACTCTAATAGCTTAATCTATTTAAGAAAGTACGACTTAATTTAATATCATTAATGCAATTGACAATAATAATTGCCACGTAATCTTTTTTCTCTATGACAATACATCATGAAATATGACACAATGAGTCATGAAATATAACACAATGACAAAAAGTATAACACAATGAATCATACAAATGACACAATGATGAAAATAAGAAAAAGACACAATGCTACATAAAAGACACAATGATATAACGTAAATTTTAAAAACTACTAGCTAAAAATCCAAAAAAGCGAAAACCTAAAAACTAATATCGTAGGGTTCGATTAGACGGTTCCAACGCTGCTTGAATGGGTTCGATCAGAATCCGTTTGATACCCTTCCTACGACTTCCTATTTTTTTTTTTTTTGAAAAACGACTTTCATTAAAAACACGGCAAAGTCCTCAAAACGAAGGCCGCCACAATACAAACCACAAACACCAAATTACAACATATACAGAGGGGATAAAACCCAATCCTTCCACTCTATGTTTTTTATTCTACTTCTATGTTTAGCCCAATAGAAAGACCTCGACTTAATGTTAAGCACGACCTCTTGCACTTTCGGCTCTTTTCTTTGGAAGATCTTATTATTACGCGCGCTCCAAATTTCCCAAAAGAACACTATAATAATGCCTTGGATCAGTAGCCTACCCCTCTTGTCTCCTTTAAAAGTCTTATGCATATCTAACAAGTCACGAATGTCAAAAACAAAACTATCGCTAATCCCACACCACTTGGCGATCGAACTCCATACACCATAAGAGAACCCACAACCAGTAAACAAATGGATCGAAGATTCAGCATCATAATCACACAAAGAACAAACCTGGTCGTCAAGAAAAATATTCCTTCTGGCTAGAGCTAACGCCGTGGGAATGCGATTCATTTCAGCACGCCAAGCTAGAACGTTACACTTCAAAGGAATCCAACTTATCCATTTGTACCTGTACCAATCGCCATACAACCTATGCTTTTGCATCAACTCTTTCACTGCTTTTACCGAAAACATTTCTGAACCAGCTCCGACCCAAGACCATGTATCTTCACAGCTTGTAATCTGAATTTGCTGCAGCTCCGTTTAAAGACTTATCCATTCTGCAGCCGTGTCATCATTTGCTAGCTGCAGATTCAGCGGTGCAGCCCAATATCCGTTATCCCCAGCCCCGATCCATTTATCATAGACCAAGCAGTCTTTCCTCGACTCTAAACTATAGAGGCGAGGAAATTTATCTTTGAGAGCTCCATCAAGAACCCAATGATCTAACTAGAACCTTATAGATTTCCCATCACCACAATTCGCTTTAAAACAGTTCTTGAACTCTATCTGACCGAATTTTAACTTCTCCATCATTCGAGCAATATTTGCCCACGCACCACCAGAGCTTTTATAGAAAGGAACAAAAGACCATCTATTTCGATTTGGATGACATGCGATAACCACTTTTTTCCAAAGACTATTACATTCTTTCTTAAACCTCCAAACCCATTTGGCGAGAAGCACCTCATTAACATCTTTTAAATTAGAAAAACCAAGACCTCCCATTTTCTTAGGAGCCGTTAGCCTTTCCCAAGCCACCCAATGAATTTTATTTGAATTATCGTTCCCGGACCAAAGAAATCTCTTAATGAGCCTTTCAATATTTTCAATGATTTTTTTTGGAGCTTTATAAAGAGAAAAGTAATATACCGGAAGAGATTCTAGAACCGCTTTAATTAAAACAATACGTCCCCCAATAGAAAGAAGTTTGGCTTTCCAAGAGGATAATCTATTTTGAACTATCTCAACAACCTTTTGCCAATTGGCACACCGATTCATGTTGGCCCCTACTTTAATCCCCAAATAATCAAAAGGAGTTTCACCAATCCGACAACCCAAACAATCTGCCATTTTCTTCACCTCCTCCCCCGAGATACTCAACCCAAAGAGATTGGATTTGTGGATATTTATTTTTAGACCCGAACACATATAAAAGATACGAAGAATTCTAGCCAATCTTTTAATGTTTAATTCGGACCACTCACCCAAAACTAAAGCATCATCCGCGTAAAAAAGATGAGATATCATGGGCCCCTCCTTTCCCACCCTCAAACCACAAAATAAATCCTCCTCCAAGGCCTTAT
Organism: Ambrosia trifida; assembly: GCA_028751855.1. Classification (NCBI taxonomy): domain Eukaryota; kingdom Viridiplantae; phylum Streptophyta; class Magnoliopsida; order Asterales; family Asteraceae; genus Ambrosia; species Ambrosia trifida. Next base: position 55,172,519 of record CM054132.1, on the reverse strand, counting down.
ATATCATACTCGATAAAGCTTCCATAACCACCAAAAAAAGAAAGGGAGATAAAGGATCACCTTGTCTTAACCCCTTCTCACATTGAAATTCAAATGTTGGTGCTCCGTTAACTAGAACTGAAGACCTTGCCGACTTTAAGATACCTTCAATCCATAAGCACCATCTATCGGGGAAGCCCATTTGTTTAAGAATAGAGATCAAAAAAAGCCCAATTAACATTATCATAGGCCTTTTCAAAATCTATCTTTAATAAAAACGCCTTCATACCCTTTCTTTTAAGCCACGAAATCAGCTCATTCACCATAATGGGACCATCTAAAATATTTCGATCTTTCAAAAACCCCGTTTGGTCTTCAGAAATCACTCTACCAATCACTTTTTTAAGCCGGAACCCAAGAACCTTCGAAATAACCTTACTAATCATCCCCACTAAAGTAATAGGTCTATAGTCCTTCAAACCCAAAGGATTTTTAATCTTTGGGATTAAAGTAATAAAAGAAGACCCACACCCCCTACTAATGTAGCCTGTGGAGTGAAAATTAGAAAGAATGTTAACAAAATCATCTTGTAATTGCTCCCAAAACTGTCGTACAAAGCGAAAATTAAAACCATCTGGACCGGGCGCTTTATCCATCCCACAATCAAACACCGCTTCTTTAATCTCCTCTCTCGTAAAGGGGGCTATAAGACCCTCCACCAAATCTACAGGCACTTTTTTTAGATTCCCAGTTCTAAGAGGAGGTCGAGATTTAACCTTCTCAGAGAAATGAGATCTAAAAAATTTTTAAAGTCTCTCTCTTGACCCAAGCAGGTTTCGAAACCCACTTCCCCTCTACCATAAGACCAGGAATGAAATTACTCGCCCTTCTACTGTTAATGACACCATGGAAAAAAGAAGTATTTTCATCCCCCAAAGCAGCCCACCGAATACGAGATTTCTGGCGCAAGTCTTTCGCACGCGCACCCTCAATCTCCCGGATCTTGTTATTACCATGAGACCAAATCCACTCTTCTTCTTCATCAAGGTCCCTCCCTTCGGCTTCCTTTTCAATAAACTTTACATCTTCTTTAACTATTTTCATTTCTTCCATTTCTTTTACATCAACTTTTTTCTTCCATTCTATCAAAACTGATTTAAGTTTCTTCAGCTTGTTAAGTAACACTACATCCGGAGGACCTGACATCTTGAAATTACTTAGACAATTAGTAACAGTTTCCGAACATCCTTCCTTGTCTATCCATGAGTTAAACCATCTAAACGGACGTGACCCATACTTCTTTTCTTCAATGGATAATAACAGAGGGCAGTGATTGCGATTTTTAATATATTATTAGTCCACGTGTACCATAAAAAGGGTTCTTTGCGCAACTACAAATACCATGATAGCTAATCAAAATCCTTAATTTGTTTGCATGTTTATCTAAACTATGGCATGATTAATACAATGAATCATGGTTATGTGAAATACTTGCATTGTATGTCACTATGTGTATATGTGTATTCATGTGTTATAAATATGTGATCCAATCTAAACTATTTGGAATTGGGTTAAAAGTCTCACAGATGATAAAATTAAAAAAAATCTATTTGGAATAAGTAAAAACATAAGATGCCGTTGGAGTTGGTGGCCTAATAGTAGAAGTAAAGCTTCTAGAACGCCTAAGTTTTGAAGGTCGTGGGTTAATTCCTATAAGAAATAGGAATTTGCCGTTAAAAAAAAAGTAAAAACAGAAGATGGATAACACTAATATATAAACTTTAGAGGACAAATACGAAGGAATTGTGCGTCTATGATGTATTATTTGAAGTGTTCTAAAGAAAAAAAGACAATCAATCAGTATTGTAGAAGAGAACGGTGGGAAAAATTAATATGATTGATGGGCTTTAAATACATATCTCAATTATCATTTTTTTTAACGGCAAATTTTATCACACCTTAATTTCGGGTATGTTTGGCAAGGAGCTTTTAAGAGCTTTTAGGAGCTTCAAGCTTCAAGCTTTTAAGAAAAAGTTCCTACTTAATAAAAAGCCTTGTTTGGTTGAAGGGGCTGGAAGCTTTTAGGTTAGAGAAAAAGCTCTACAGTGAAAAGCTACTAGTAGTAGCTTTTAAGAAAAAGCTCTACTAGCTACAAGCTTTTAGTTAGTAAATGACACAAATACCCATTCTATTTTAAAAATAAAATAAAAACCTTCTTTACAATCTTTTAATTATGACCATTTTGGTCATTTTATACGTTTTTATTAAAAGCTCCAGCTACTCTGCCAAACACCAAAATATATTTAAAAAGCTTCCCGCTACCAGCTTGCAGCTTCCAGCTACCAGCCTCCAGCTAGTTTTGCCAAACCTCACCTTACATTTGCAAGGATTTGAACTCACAACCTTACATTTGTAAGGAGAGACACCGTACCACTAGACCAAGAGGTTATGGGTATATCTCAATTGTCAATGACTCGATGAAGCTCATTAGCTCAATCCACACTTAGAATTAATTTCTATAAAATATAAAAAAAAAATAAACAAAAATAGACAAATTAAATAAATTCCCTTCTCTAAATCTTAGAGAAGATGAAGTCAAACACAAGAAATTATAGCATACTCTCTGTATTGTTAAGAGAGAAGAGGAAGAAAGGAGGATTGCGACTAGGCTGTGATATTAATATTTATATAATTGGGTTGTACAGGTCAAGTTATCCTATAGAGTGCAAAATAAATAAGAAGGATGGAAAGGATAAAAACACAATTGATCACAAAATATGACACAATGGGCCAGAAAATATAAAACAATGCTGAAGAAAAAAGGCATAATGAATCGCTAAAATGACACGATGACGAAAATAAGAAAAAGACACAATGTTACACAAAAACACAATGATGTAACGGAAATTCTAAAAGTTATATGCTAAAAATCCAAAAAAGCAAAAACCTAAAAACTAAGATCGTATGGTTTGATTAGATGGTTCCAATTAGGGGTGCAAACGAGCCGAGCCGAGCCGAGCCCGAGCTCGACCAGGCTCGACCTCGAGCTCGATTAAGTTATAAGAGCTCGAGCTCGAGCTCGGCTCGTTTGTAATTTCTCAAGCTCAGGCTTGGCTCGTTTAGTATTTATTAGTTAATTTATTAAATAAAAATAATATAAATAATAGTTCATTTATGCTCGTGAGCTCGATAAATGAAGCTCGAGCTCGGGGCTCGTTTACTAAACAACTTTAAATGAATGGTAAATATTATTAAATATTAAAAAAACTAATATTATACTAGGCTCGATAAGGTTCGACGAGCCTAACGAGCTTCACATGCCAGGCTCGAGCTCGAGCTCGATAAATAAACGAGCTTTGTTTTAGGCTCAAGCTCGGCTCGAGCTCATTAAAGCTCGGCTCGTTTCGAGCTTTTTGCCGAGCCGAGCTCGAGTTGCTCGCGAGCTGATCGGCTCGTTTGCACCCCTAGTTCCAATATCGTTTGAATGAGTTCAATCAGAGTCTATTTAATACCCCCTTGGCCCTTCCTACGACTTTCGGTTTAACCCGTACAAGTATTAAGTATCTTGGTAATATTTCTTATACAATTTAACTATATAAAATAAGAATTTTACAATTACAAACTACAAAAGTTTGTCAAACTAATTAATAAATTTTCCAAATTCAATAATATTGACAATAACAAACTTATGCATTGTCAAACTTAATAATAAATTTGATAATAACTAATACAACGAAATACATAGTCTAAACAAGTGATATCGTACCAAATTTAAATAAATAGAAACGCGACTACTTAACTCTTTATTTTTCAAAGAAAATAAAAGTTTGTGGGTAGAAATAACGCATAAAAATGATACCAATAAAACCGAACAAGTCTAAATGTGTATTTAGTTTATAAATGAAATAGATTATTATCTCGTGTATTATGCAAGTTGTATAAATATAATGTTATATATTTACTATTAAAATAAGTTATATTTTGCTAAGTTAATTTTAACGACCATAAATTTGAACTAAGTGTAGGTCTCGAAACCCAGATCTACAATGCTAGTGATTGTTTCTCAACAAGAATCGATTCCAAAACACTTATTTGCTAAGGTAACGTTTGGTATGCAGGAATGAGTGGTGGAATTGAATAAATAATTACAAGTGAATGAGAAAATAAAATGTTTGGTTGGACAACGAAATGGAATCACTCATTACATAAGGCATTCCATTCCCTCGAAATCATTCCATCCATCCACCTGTTTTGTTTTGCTTTTTTTCGTTATGTATATCCCTCTTACACCCTTTATTAACAACACCACAACCCACCACTATCGTCACCACCCACCATTGCCACCCACCGCCGTCGCCACCACTCACTACCAACCCACCACCGCCACCGCCACCCACTATAGTCGTTGTCGCCACTCACCCGCCATGGCCACCACCGCTACTGGCACCACCACCCGACACTGCCACTATTGTCGCCACCAGCCATTGCCACCACCCATCATCACAGCCACTTACCCGCAACCGCCAACCGTTGCCCACCACAACCGCCACCAACACCCTCCACCGCAGCTGCCGCCACCCAACCGCCACCGCCACCTATCACCATACACTATCACTACCATTGACCACCGCTGCCACAACCACTTTCCACGATTCTATCCCTGCATCTTTTCTTGCATACTAAATAACACAAAATAATGATTCATTTCATTCCTATGGTAACCAAACAAGACATGGAATCGTAATGATCCATTCCATTACCTCGTCCATTCTATTCCCTCGTTCATTCAATTACCCTATACCAAACAGGCCCTAAGGGTGCGTTTGGTTCGCGAAATTGTTTGGAATTGGAATTTGTGAAGGAATTGGAATTGGAATGAATTGGATTTGGAATTCAAACATTCCAAAAGGAATTGGAAGTTGCTGGAATTGGAATCTCAAATCCTATATTATTGTGTTTAATTGGTTAATAAATTGGAATGTATCACCCTTGCCCCCACGACCGCATCGTTGTGACCCGTACCGGCCCGAACCGTTTCGCCCCGTACTGTTTCGACCGGTACCAGCTTGTACATGTACCGTTTCGACCCGAACTGTTGATACCTCTATCATTTCTCTATCGTTTTGACCTGTACCGTTTCGACATGCACCGTTTCGACCCGTCCGGTTCGGGTCGAAAACAGTACCGGTCGAAACTAGTACGGGGCGAAACAGTACCGGTCGAAACTGGTACAATCCGAAACGATTCGGTCCGAAACGTTACGGGCGAAACGGTACCGGTCGAAGTGATACCGGTCGAAACTCGTCCAAAACGGTTCGGTCTGAAACGGTATCGGTCGAAACTGGTACGGTCCGAAACGGTTCAGTCCGAAACGTTACGGGCGAAACGGTACCGGTCGAAACTGGTACGGTCCAAAATGGTTCGGTCCGAAACGGTACCTAAGTTTTTATTTTCCTACCACACAACTTATATATATATATATATATATATATATATATATAAAAGTATATATAATAATAATAATAATAATAAAGTTAATCTTTTCTTTTACAAACAAAAGATACAAACCATAACTAACCCAAACCCCCTTACACATATCTGAGCCCAAACATAGGCCCAAACCAATAACCCGGCCCAATCCCCTCTCTAATATGCAAAAAATAAATAATCTGCTCCAAAACAGACTTGAACCCAAGCTTCGAGCCGGTTCAACGTCTTACACCCAACAACACCACCACTAGGCTACCAGGATATTATTGTTAGTATCCAGACAAGATTAAATTTTATACACAAGCAGACTAAGCTGCAGATCTGACCACGAAACCCATTCGAAATTCAGCATGGAAAGTGTGTAATTGGAGCTTGTTTTGGAAGGTTTAATCATAGTAATTTGACCAGACATGGCCGAAGACCAATCACGCGTCTATTACACGATCAATCCTCGTCAGAGCATCCCCAAATTGTGTCAATTAACATGTCATAGACATTAAACGAGTCAAACTTTCGATTTCACTAACCCGAGCCTCACACTATAAATTGCTCACTTCCTAACAATCTTTACTCGCCGATATACTCTTCTTCATCTCCAATTTCTGATTAAAATCACTTTTCAAGCTTCAATTCATCGCGTGTTTGACTTTCTATTTGACCGAGCTTTATACACGAATTCGTTTTCGTAAGTTCATTTTTTTTATGGCTTATGTTCCTCGGCCCTTACACAACAATAACCCAATGATCAATTGGGTTATTGTTGTGTAAATATGTGTATTGCAAAAATTAGGGCTCGATGGTTTGAATTGGGGAAGAACACGATTGCGGACATGATGATATATTTAAAATAGAAACAAACCAAACACAACCACTGATCTAGATCAAGTGGTTGTGTCTGTTTGTTGTGAACGAAGGGACGCGGGTTCGAGTCCCGTATCCCACAAACTTTTGCTTTTAATTTTAAAAGGGTTATAAATCAGTTTTAAGTATACTATATAATTAATTTCAAACCTAGTTTAATCGTTCTCAGGGTCTAGCCCAGTTGGTGGCTAGGCTTGTGATTAAAACGCGAACCGGCCCCAGACCTGGGTTCGATTCCCAGCATCAACAAAACATTTTTTTTACCATTTAGGCTTTATATATATTCACTTATATTTTTTTTAAAATTAGTGTTAAAATACTAAAACTCCTTTATAAATTCTACAAAAAATTATTTTATGTTATTCTAGTAGAAAAGTTTAACATACAATTTTTAGTTTTTCAAAAATTATTTATTTAATATATATAATAAATATTTCAAACTTATTCTATTTTAATTATAAAATTCTATAAAAATATCAAAACGATTATATAAATTCCCACAAAAATTATTCTGAGTTTATATAACATTAAACTTTTCTGAAATGATTTTTATTTCTGAAAAATCATTTATTAAATAATTTTAATCAATTTTTGTTAGTTTTAATCATAAATAAATCATAATAAATTCATTTTTCAATATTTTTGCACCAAAATTTTATATAAATTATTTCTATCCATTTAGAACAGAAATACAATTTTTAATTTAAAAATTCTTTAATTTTAATATTTTTAAATATTAAAGTTATATTTTGACAATTTGAAATAAATAGATTAAATATTCTATTTTTAAGAAAATAATTTTATAAAAATTATTTTCATACTTAAAACTTTATATTGTGACCATCTTTAATCTAAAATTTACAAAAAAGACTTTTGTTTATTTATTTATCGAATTTCTCTTATTTATTAAACATTTTATTTATTAATCAAACAAATACTTATCCCCAATTCGAAACCCTAGAAAATACTTGTAGACTAGATAGACTTAGACTTATTTGTTACCTTATACATAGGGTAATACTTGGCAACTTTGGGGCTACATTTATACTTTTTCTCGAGACTTAATACTTTGCTAAGGTGAGTTTACGTAACCATGTTTATGCAATTCTTCATACTTGCAACATTATACTTAAGCAATTCTACATACATGTCTAGTTGTAAACTTTAAATGCCTCATGATTTAGACAACAACAACAGTTAGACTCGCTTCAACATACATAATCATTAGCTATGGCCAAGCCGGCGATACTCAATAATAGATCTATTGGATTGACAATCCCACCTAGATTCGTTGACCATCTTTTATGGGGAGCGCGGGTGATTGTTATCGTTCCAACATAATATTAAGGTGAACCGTGGATGACGGGATGGACCTAAACTAGTCGGAGGTTTGATTATGTGCATTCAACATTTCATGTTTATTCATGTAGACTTAAACTTACGATAGACATATGAATTGCTAAACTTTTATTCTTAAACTTAATTGCTTGACATGGCTTATGTATTCTCACCAACTTCTAGTTGACCCCCCCCCCCCCCATTTTTCCAAACTCAACAGTAAATACTGATGCTTGAAGTCTAGAGCTAGCATGAGGAGATATTTGAAGCTTTGTTTGATTTTTTTTTTATGTAGACTTTAATGTAATTCAATATTGTAATGAAATAAAGGATTATTTAAACTTGTGTACTACCATGAGCTACTGAACAATCATTCATACGTGGCACCTCGATGTTTCCGCCATCGGTTGGGGTGTTACAGATTGGTATCAGAGCCATGGTTATAGGGAATTAGGTTATTAGAAAAATAATATAGTCTATAACCATAGGATTATAACCAGTATTTGCTCCTTCTACTTGCTATTCTTTATCTCACTCCTACTTCTTATCCCTACTTTAATCCCTACAAGAAGATTTCTTCTCCATCACTGGATCTACTCTTAGACTAATAAGACCAAATCCTCAGGTTTAGCCTGAACCACCTTGAGATCTCGTCGAAGTTCTAGAATTTTAATAACGAACACGTGCAATCTGGAAGGGTGAACGCCTGTATTCTGAGTCTTCTGTCTAGGCTGGCATTGCGCATATATCCCAATCAGACGAGGGACCCGGATGCCTACCTGGGAATTCTCGGGATGAGTGGTCACTTATAGGCTAAAGCATGTCTTCACTATGTTATTAGAATCTAGAATCTTTGATAAGTCAACGTTTTCGTTTATTCATTTTAATTAATGGATAAATGATTACATTCCTTATATTACCTCATTGTCCTTCATTCATTCCATATCTCATTGAACATTCATTGTGTCTCTTACAGATCATGCCTCCACGTCGCAGCACTCACAATAACAGTGGTGAAAATCAAGAGGAAAGTAGCAACAACCATAACCACGACACTAACCACAACAACAACAATAACAACAACAACAATGGTGTTGATGCCCAGCTGGCTGTGACCATTTCTCAACAAATGGCACAACAGATCGCGACTCTGGTTCCTAACTTACTGGCTCAAGTCATCCAGATGAACGGAAATGGCAACGGAAACGGCAATGGAAACCACAATGGAAACGGAAATGGAAACGGGAATGGTCTCCCAGCTTGCACTCTTAAGCACTTTAATACCTGTAATCCTCCTAAGTTTAGTGGGGATGAAGGAGCTACTGGACTCCTACAATGGTTCGAGGGTATCGAGAATACGTTCATAAATAGTGAGTGTCCCGATAACCTCAAGGTCCGTTATGCCATGAGTGTTCTTCATAAATGAGCACTCACTTGGTGGAATGAGGAAAAGCGCACCCGTGGAGCTGAAGTCGCACTGGCCTTAACTTGGGATCAAGCTAAAGACATTATGAAGACAGAATTCTACCCTCGTAATGAAATCAAGAAGCTGGAAGATGAGTTTCATGATCTTGCCCAAGATAGTGGAGAAAACCTTGCCTACAACACTCGTTTTCACGAACTTAGTCTACTGCTACCACACAAGGTCACTCCCTTGCCTATTGCGATCGAAAAATACATTGGTGGCTTACCCATGCAGATTCAGGACACGGTGTGGGGAAGGAACCCTGCTACTCTGGAAGAAGCAAAGCGGTTGGCGGCCACCCTAACAGATAACCATGTGAAGGCAGGAACCCTGACACGGAAAGGGGAAAAGAAAACTGTTGCTAAGGATACTCCCCAACCTGCCGTTGAAATTAAAACTGAGGCCTCAACCAATGGAAGGCGCAAGGTCAGGAAATTTGCAATAGACGCCACTGTCCCACCCAACAAGAAACAATATAACGGGAACCACCCTAAGTACGACACCTGTCAGTATCACCACCCAACCCAAGTGCCCTGCCGTCAGTGTACCAATTGTCAAAGGTATGGGCATCTTGCGAACGTTTGTCGAATTCCTGCTGCAAACGCCCTTGCTGCTCCAAATAATCCTGCTAGGGACCCTCCAGCTACTTAACAACAAGCTCCACCATTTGAATGTTATTTTGCATTTAAAATTTTATGTATTGACGCTTTGATTCAAGTATTGAAATTTTTGTTTTTTACATGAGAGTCGTTTATCTAGTATGAACACAACACTTGGATGCATGCTTATTTGAATGTGAACTAATTGCTATATCAATATCTAAACCATACTCGTTATACTTATAAACTTGCTTACATAAACATACTATCAATTGGCATTAAATACTACACTGTTAGTGGATGAAGTACTTGTTCAACAGTTAGTTGACTACCAAATAACCTACTCAACGATTGGTAGCGGTCATCATGCCTTTTCAACAGTCGGGAGAGGCCCTACAACCTGCTCAACGACTGGTGGAGGCTATCGAACCTGCTCAACAATCGGTAGAGTCATAGAAGGACAACAAAACCCTAATGTAAGGTAAATTGGTGATTGCGGTCCGGAACGTAATCATGAATTTACAGATACGTTAAGGTAGTGTGAAATTTCTATCAAGGTTTTTCGGTAAATAACCAATCATAAACTCTAGTTACCTGGTAGTCCATTTAGTCTTTCTATAGTCCATCAACTCATGTAATCCTGTTAGTATTCCTAAAACTTAAGTTTAGTGTTTTGCTAGATACTTATTCTCCTTGCGATTTCCAGACACACCTAATTCTACCCTTAAAATTCACAAATAACAAATCTCTTATCAAAATCTTTCGAAACAGATTATTCTATTCATGTCGTGTCGTAACACAAAATTTCCAGACCACACTTGTCCAAATTTCTACCCAATCACCTTCAACCCTGTGTTTTCAATAAACTTCGGGACGAAGTTTCCAAAAGTAGGGGAGACTGTAACATCGCAAAATTTTCCCCAAATTTTTAATACATGAAAACCCTTAATTTTACTACATCTTATTCATTAATATTATACAAATATGCCTAAGTTTTTATTTTCCTACCACACAACTTATATATATATATATATATATATATATATATATATATATATAAAAGTATATATATAATAATAATAATAATAATAACAATAAAGTTAATCTTTTCTTTTACAAACAAAAGATACAAACCATAACTAACCCAAACCCCCTTACACATATCTGAGCCCAAACACAGGCCCAAACCAATAACCCGGCCCAATCCCCTCTCTAATATGCAAAAAATAAATAATCTGCTCCAAAACAGACTTGAACCCAAGCTTCGAGCCGGTTCAACGTCTTACACCCAACAACACCACCACTAGGCTACCAGGATATTATTGTTAGTATCCAGACAAGATTAAATTTTATACACAAGCAGACTAAGCTGCAGATCTGACCACGAAACCCATTCGAAATTCAGCATGGAAAGTGTGTAATTGGAGCTTGTTTTGGAAGGTTTAATCATAGTAATTTGACCAGACATGGCCGAAGACCAATCACGCGTCTATTACACGATCAATCCTCGTCAGAGCATCCCCAAATTGTGTCAATTAACATGTCATAGACATTAAACGAGTCAAACTTTCCATTTCACTAACCCGAGCCTCACACTATAAATTGATCACTTCCTAACAATCTTTACTCGCCGATATACTCTTCTTCATCTCCAATTTCTGATTAAAATCACTTCTCAAGCTTCAATTCATCGCGTGTTTGACTTTCTGTTTGACCGAGCTTTATACACGAATTCGTTTTTGTAAGTTTATTTTTTTTGATGGGTTATGTTCATCGGCCCTTACACAACAATAACCCTATGATCAATTGGGTTATTGTTGTGTATTGCAAAAATTAGGGCTCGATGGTTTGAATTGGGGAAGAACACGATTGCAGACATGATGATATATTTAAAACAGAAACAAACCAAACACAACCACTGATCTAGATCAAGTGGTTGTGTCTGTTTGTTGTGAACGAAGGGACGCGGGTTCGAGTCCCGTATAGAACAAACTTTTGCTTTTAATTTTAAAAGGGTTATAAATCAGTTATAAGTATACTATATAATTAATTTCAAACCTAGTTTAATCGTTCTCAGGGTCTAGCCCAGTTGGTGGCTAGGCTTGTGATTAAAACACGAACCGGTCCCAGACCCGGGTTCGATTCTTAGCATCAACAAAACATTTTTTTTACCATTTAAGCTTTATATATATTCACCTATATATTTTTTTTAAAATTAGTTTTAAAATACTAAAACTCCTTTATAAATTCTACAAAAAATTATTTTATGTTATTCTAGTAGAAAAGTTTAACATACAATTTTTAGTTTTCCAAAAATTATTTATTTAATATATATAATAAATATTTCAAGTTTATTCTATTTTAAATATAAAATTTTATAAAAATATCAAAACGATTATATAAATTCCCACAAAAATTATTCTGAGTTTATATAACATTAAACTTTTCTGAAATGATTTTTATTTCTGAAAAATCATTTATTAATATTTTTAATCAATTTTTGTTAGTTTTAATCATAAATAAATCATAATAAATTCATTTTTCAATAGTTTTGCACCAAAATTTTATATAAATTATTTCTATCCATTTAGAACAGAAATACAATTTTTAATTTAAAAATTCTTTAATTTTAATATTTTTAAATATTAAAGTTATATTTTGACAATTTGAAATAAATAGATTAAATATTCTATTTTTAAGAAAATAATTTTATAAAAATTATTTTCATACTTAAAACTTTATATTGTGACCATCTTTAATCTAAAATTTACAAAAAAGACTTTTGTTTATTTATTTATCGAATTTCTCTTATTTATTAAACATTTTATTTATTAATCAAACAAATACTTATCCCCAATTCGAAACCCTAGAAAATACTTGTAGACTAGATAGACTTAGACTTATTTGTTACCTTATACATAGGGTAATACTTGGCAACTTTGGGGCTACATTTATACTTTTTCTCGAGACTTAATACTTTGCTAAGGTGAGTTTACGTAACCATGTTTATGCAATTCTTCATACTTGCAACATTATACTTAAGCAATTCTACATACATGTCTAGTTGTAAACTTTAAATGCCTCATGATTTAGACAACAACAACAGTTAGACTCGCTTCAACATACATAATCATTAGCTATGGCCAAGCCGGCGATACTCAATAATAGATCTATTGGATTGACAATCCCACCTAGATTCGTTGACCATCTTTTATGGGGAGCGCGGGTGATTGTTATCGTTCCAACATAATATTAAGGTGAACCGTGGATGACGGGATGGACCTAAACTAGTCGGAGGTTTGATTATGTGCATTCAACATTTCATGTTTATTCATGTAGACTTAAACTTACGATAGACATATGAATTGCTAAACTTTTATTCTTAAACTTAATTGCTTGACATGGCTTATGTATTCTCACCAACTTCTAGTTGACCCCCCCCCCCATTTTTCCAAACTCAACAGGAAATACTGATGCTTGAAGTCTAGAGCTAGCATGAGGAGATATTTGAAGCTTTGTTTGATTTTTTTGATGTAGACTTTAATGTAATTCAATATTGTAATGAAATAAAGGATTATTTAAACTTGTGTACTACCATGAGCTACTGAACAATCATTCATACATGGCACCTCGATGTTTCCGCCATCGGTTGGGGTGTTACAACGGTACCGGTCGAAACTGGTACAGTACGAAACGGTTCGGGTCGAAACGGTACCGGTCAAAACTGGTACGGTTTGAATTGGTTCGGATCTAAGCGGTTCGCGTTGAAATGGTACGGTTCGAATCGGTTCGGGTCAAAATGATGCCAATCGTTCGAAGATTCCAATAAATTGACTTGAATTCCTTCTAATATTGGAAGGATTTTGAATTCCCTTAGTTAAAGGAATTTGAAGGAATTCATACCAAATTCCAATTTCAATTCCTTTGTCAACCAAACATACAAGATTGGAATTGAAATTCCAATTCCAACAAATTCAATGAACCAAACACCTAAAGAGTTGGAATTCAAATTCCAATTCCATTGAATTCCATTCAATTCATGCGAACCAAACACACCTTAAGTGTTTCATCCCAAAATAATAGAACACTCAAAGAACAACTTAAAAGAAGAGCATGAACATTTCAAACACAACTTTGATAGTATTCAATGATTAAACCCCAAAGTTTATTACAATAGCTTCTTGGTCACAAGATTTATTTTACACCTCTAACACGAATTTGACAGAGTAAGGGCCAAAAAGTTGAGAAATGAGGTTCACAAGTTGGGTATTTATAGGCAATCTTTGCGTTTCGACATGTGTGTTGTCAACACTCAAGTGTCACCAATGCAAATGATACTTCAAGTATTATTGTCCACAGTCAGGATGTGACACCCGGCAAATTCTGGTTAACAACATGGTCTAGATTAAAGTCTACCTTAGCGAGTCACGCGTATATTATACTTAACGAGGGTTATCTAGATAGCTAGATAGGACATACGAGCATTATCTCGGGTTATGAGATGCTTTGACTCCTTGTGTGGGTCGGGTTTTGACTCCTTGTGTGAGTTAACGTGTGATTGCATGATTAGTGAACCTCGGACGTTGGTGAATAATAAACTTAGGTGTCTCGGTGATACCTGACAACTTATGTGAAAACCATACGTGATTATGTGAACCTAACCCGAACACGTTAATAAAAATTGTTAAAAGTGGAGCGTGAGGTTGATTAGGGTCTTAACGCATGGGGTTACACTTGTTACGGTCCGTAACAACGAAAACGTCGAAGGATAACGCGTCGGGAGGCGAAACGAGGCAAAAGCGCGCCACCCGGAGCTGTGAGCGGCCGCTCACAGGCTCCGAGCGGCCGCGCGAAGGGGACTGACGGGTTTAAACCGCCTCAAACTCATATTTAAACATCTTTAACTCCCATGCAGCCCTCATACTCAACCCTAATCGCCCCCTTACTGCCCCACACGAATATTTCACTCCAAAAACACCTGCTAAGGCTTAAGATCATCAATTGGGAGGCTCCAAGGCGCGCGATTGATTGATTTGAAGAGCTAAGGGTATAACTCATGATTTCTTACGCTTTTTACTTTATGTTTTATTGTAAAAATCCTATAACAAGTTTGTCCAGGTCTGATTGGGTTTAATAAACATTAAAACATGAGTCTTTTTGAAGATAAAACGGATTAAACCTATTAATAAACGCGTAGTAACATCATAGGATGCTTGTTGCGCAAGTTATTGGTGTTTTGATCTTAAAAGCTTTGATCTTGATATGTTTGATAATAGGATCTGATGGGAATAGGTATTAGGAAAGTTGTATGATGATTATTAGGTATTATTGATTGATAATATGCAACTAGGGTTTGATATAATTGATGATATTGTACGATCAGAATCTGGACAGATTCTGAAAGTCGACTTGTAGGGTCTGTTTCGTGGCTTGAAAACAATTGATTTGATCGATTCTTTGCATGATTGTAACGTACAAGGTCTTAGCTTTTCATAATGGGCAAAACCATCGAATTTGGACGTCGTTTGAGTCGTTTTTGGAATTTTAATTGATTAGGGGTCATATCAGATTTTCGGATTTGTAAATTGGGTTAACTTTAAATGGTCACAACTTGAGATTTACAAGGAATTAGATTATGAAATTTTTACAGTAGGTCAATACTGGAAAAATAGAGCTTTTCCAAGTGGATTCATCTCGTTTGGATGAATACACAATTTTTAAGAATTTTCCTACTAAACTGACCTGTTGAGGAGATTTTCTGGACCTAGCTGTGTTGTACGAATTTTCATAATTTTTGTGTTTGGAATTGAGACAAAACAAAAATAGGTATTGTCGAGTGAACCCCAAAGTAAATTCAGTAAAAATTTGGGAGGTTAACTCACTGGTTTGCTATTTTAAATAAATTAGTTTTGATGGCGCACAATCTGTCCTGAAAACACAGATTGTGTATTATGTGCTCATGTGCTTAATTGAGATCTTAGGTGGTATGGAATTGATATGTAACTGAAGTACACTTGTCTGAGACACATACGGAATGTAGAAACTAATTGTAACCAACGTATTCACCAACGGGTCCGTAGGGTTTACTGTTGCATGTAGAATCACTAGGCGTCGTATACACACTTTTGAACATTTAAAACGCCTTGGACAAACGAGTTATATGGGTAATGATATTACGCCTATACTCACTGAACGACACTGTTATTAGGGTGTCGGTAGCATATATTGCTTGCTGTTCGGATTCTTTGCTTGCACGTTAAGGTGAGTTTACGGCCCCTCTTTTAAACTGGTTTTATACTTTCGGGGGAGAAAACATGTGTTAAAACGATTATTTGGTAACTACTGTCATACTATGGGTTTCTCTTGTGTACTACACGATCTTTGGAAGTCCCGGGGGGAACCATGAATGTGCGGGTTTGCACAACGGGGAAATGTGAATAGCGCTATTGGGAGTGACCAACCCCGCTCGTCGACTTGGAGGGTCGGCGGGTGCATATTGTCTCAAACGGGAACAACAGGAACATACATCGGGCATACTTTTGGTATTCGCGTTAGTAATGGTTTTCCAATCGTGGTAGTAACAAAACGTACGCCTAGCTAGCGTATACTGGTTTTCTATTTGTTATAGTATGGACAGGTGGACTTGGTACTTGGATACAAAACCTGTAAACTCACCAGCATTTTTGTGCTGACGTAAACTTTTACATGTTTTCTCAGGTCGCTAAGGTAGCACAGGGGAACTAGGGCGCACGCGTCTGCACGGCGTCTAGTTAGAGTTGCATGAATTTACAAACATTGAACTTTGGTTATTATGTTGGATTTTATTTTGAATAAGCTTCCGCTGTAAACGGGATTTTAAACTATGTTTTGAAATTGCATTTTAATTCATTTAGACTTGTTTATTGTGATCGTTGGTTTGGATCCTGGTTTGTCATGCGCCTCGCGGTAAAACTCCGCAAGTGGATTTTGAGGGTGTGACACAGGATATCGACACTTGAAATTTGTCGACACCTAACTGTCGAATGCTCATAGTCACCCAGTCGACACTAGGTTGTCGACCGGTTAGCCACTTAACTAAATAACAAAGAAACTAATCTATCGACACTTCCATGCGACATAAGAGTGTCGCCTGTTTATAATAAAATGTGATAAACAAAAGTCTTGGTCTTAATCTTGAATCTTGATCTTCTTCAGCAACTCACTTTGGTATCGGTATACAAAGGTCTAAATCAAACCTAACAATCTCCCCCAAGAACGTTGCATACCGGTTGATCATCAATCTTCCTAGGGTGAAGACTTAGGTTGAATTTCCGTCTGAAGTGTGGCCAATGGTTGTACTTGGAGTGCCGCCACTTCAATCTCTTGTACATTTTCTTTTCCAATAATCTTCCCTTCTTTTGGTGTCAGCTCATAGTCCACTAACTATATCACACCCAATCTTTTTTAATGGCTCTCCTTCTTCATTGATCAGAGATTCCAGCCGTTCTTCTTTGTTTGATTCTTCTTGAATGTTGATTGATGGATGTTCTTCAGCAATCTTTAATATTTCTTCAACTAAATGTAGTTCTTTTGTTCATGGTGGGAGCTGTCTCGGTGACGCCTTCTTCATTCTAGATGCAAGGTATCCTAACTTGGAAAGAACTTGTAATAGAATAGCTCTAGAATATTCCTAATGTAATTTAGGAAGATTATTTTGTAATTATTTTTGGTAATTCCTTTTCTCCCCAAGTTTAAGGATTTATATATATTATGATGAGATCAATGAGAAGAGGGCAAACAATTGATCCATATCTTTCATGGGTTATGGGTTGTGGTGTTGTTAATGAAGGGGATGGAAGGAATAAGATGAAAAAAAATTAGGGGTGTGGATGGAATGATTTTGAAATAATGGAATGACGTATGTAATGGTTGATTTTATTCCATTGACCAACCAAACACCATATATTTCATTCCCTCGTAACGGTGCATTCATTCCAGTATACCAAACGTTACTTGAATGTTAATAGGGGTGTTCAAATCCAGATTATCCTTCAGATATCTGAAAATTTCGGATAGTAAATTGTGACACCCGGCAAATTCTGGTTAACAACGTTGTCTAGATGAAAGTCTACCTTAGCGAGTCACGCGTATATTGTACTTAACTGGGTTAGTTAAGTCGGGTTATAGTTCGGGAACTATTGGTTTAGTCAAGAGGATCATTGGATGTTGGTCTAGAGGTTCATTAGATGTCGGTCCTTAACCAAGTGTACAAACGGTGACGATCGGTAGGATCGTCAGGGCATACGGAACGTACGAGTCTCGAGTCCCAGGAATTGGTGAACGAGTGTAAATATGTGTATTTACTTGTGTTATGTGTTTACAATCATTATATGACTTGTCGGTACGTGAATAGGTATTAACATATGTTAAAACGGGGTTTAACGCGCAAAACGCACGAAACCAACCCCTATAGGCGAGTAGGAGGTCTACTCCCCTATAGGGGAGGCGAGTAGGGAACCCTAAGGGCGAGTAGGCCCCTACTCGTGTGTATCTAAGGGCGAGTAGGCCCCAATCACATGAACATTCAGGCGATTACAAGCCCTAATCGCCTGAAACTGCTGCATACTCGCCTATAACGTGCTGGACGACTAGAAACGCCTATAAATACAATGCTTAACCTCCTAAACTTCCTAATATCAACCCTAGTCGTCCCATAACCGCCCCAAACACATAAACAACCTCTGGAAGGCGATTTTGATCAAAAACACAAGGTTTCAAGGTCTAACCATCATTCTTTCATAATCCTAAGGTTTGATTCTCATCCATAACACTTTGTAAACGTTTTTAATCAATCCCTAATGGTCCAGACCTGTTCATAAACGAAAAAGCTTTCTGAAAATCGTCAATAAGGGTTGTTAATCGGATTATAACTAATATACGTGCGTTATGGGTGTGTATGATTAGAAAGATAGGATTTTTATGATTCTTGATGATGATTTGATGGGTTATCATGCTAGGTCAGGATTGATATTGATAGTATGATGATAGAAATCTCAGTAATTGGATAATAGTGTTATGATTACATGTGTTAGTATGATGTAGCATGCTATGTGAATGGTGTTTGGATTACTTTGGTTGCATGCAGGACTGATTATACGAGGTTGAACGAAGGGTTTTGGGTTAAACATGTTTAGGATAGTGTTTGGGATGATATTGGGTAGTTACACACGTTCTGGATCTGATTTGGAGCGTTAAACGAGCGAAAAACCGGAACAGCAAGGTTACAGGCGAGTAGCATTCCTAATCGCCTATGTTATAGGCGAGTAGGGTGCTAATCGCCCATATTATAGGCGAGTAGAGGTCTACTCTTGTGTAAGATCAGGTGATTAGCCCTAATCACTAGTAAGTTCAGGTGATTAGCCCTAATCACTAGTAAGTTCAGGTGATTAGCCCTAATCACTAGTAAGTTCAGGGGAGTAGCCCCTAATCGCCTATAATAGAGGGGAGTAGCCCCTAATCGCTTATACTAGGGGCGAATAGGACTCCTAATTGCTAGTTGACCAACCTAAATGCTAGTTGACTTTTCCTAATCGCGTGTACTGCTGCTGTAAGTGTAAATTAGCATTCCGAGACCCGATTTAACATGTAGTAACATGCTAGGAACCCCGTAACATGTCTAATAACTTGGTAACATATATTTGGATGTATTTCGGTGATACGTGAACTATGTGCTTTAACTTGGTGTGCGTTAACGTATGTTAAGTGTACTTGCGTTATTGTACGTTTTGGAGCGTAAACATAACACGGGGAGTCTCGGGTCACCAATGGGATGTCGAGTCTTGTACTTTGGGTCGGTTAAACAGTCACGGTGTTTTCAAACGAACTTGGTTATGGTCTGGACATCTAGGGACTAATTAACCTGCGGGTTATTAGTCTAAGTACTTGTAACTGTCGTATGTTAGGTCGCCGCTTACGGGACTAGCATAGCAGCTGGGTTTACTCGGGTTAAGGAGTAACGCAACTTAAGGTGAGTTTACGGCCCCTCTTTTAAACTGGTTTTATACTTTCGGGGGAGAAAACATGTGTTAAAACGATTATTTGGTAACTACTGTCATACTATGGGTTTCTATTGTGTACTACACGATCTTTGGAAGTCCCGGGGGGAACCATGAATGTGCGGGTTTGCACAACGGGGAAATGTGAATAGCGCTATTGGGAGTGACCAACCCCGCTCGTCGACTTGGAGGGTCGGTGGGTGCATATTGTCTCAAACAGGAACAACAGGAACAACAGGAACTACATCGGGCATACTTTTGGTATTCGCGTTAGTAATGGTTTTCCAATCGTGGTAGTAACAAAACGTACGCCTAGCTAGCGTATACTGGTTTTCTATTTGTTATAGTATGGACAGGTGGACTTGGTACTTGGATACAAAACCTGTAAACTCACCAGCATTTTTGTGCTGACGTAAACTTTTACATGTTTTCTCAGGTCGCTAAGGTAGCACGAATGGAACTAGGGCGCACGCGTCTGCACGGCGTCTAGCTAGAGTTGCATGATTTACAAACATTGAACATTGGTTTATTATTGAATAATTGTTTTGAATAAGCTTCCGCTGTAAACGGGGATCTTAAACTATGTTTTGAAATTGCATTTATGTTCATTTAGACTTGTTTATGGTGATCGTTGGTTTGGATCCTGGTTTGTCATGCGCCTCGCGGTAAAACTCCGCAAGTGGATTTTGAGGGTGTGACAGATTGGTATCAGAGCCAATGGTTATAGTGAACTAGGACTGCATGTAGAGTCTAGTCTATAGCCGAGTCGCACACACTAGACGATCACATGGTACTAAACGTTATAGTGGTTTACGTATGGTCTTGTCGGGGTGTCTCTAAATCATTGGTCTTTCTACGTTACATCATCCGTTCTATCTTAGGTTGGGTTACTTGTTTTCTAGGCAGTGTGGTCTGTTGGAGTAACTCGTGTGCTCTTGAGATTTGTCCAAGGCTCGGACATCTCCCTTTCGCACTCCAATAGAAACACTTGTCATAGACTACCGTAGTATTACGGTGTGTAGCTAAGAGTCTATGTTCGGTGATTTGAACTTTGAACTAGGAGAACACTTGGAGGACCATGTAGAGCGGTTTATCATTTTGGGTGCACACAAAATCATAAACCGAAATGCATGGAAGCCCTAGTGAGCTCTGGGTTTGAGGGGATAGTCCTGGATTGGATCTGGCTTTGATCTTGTGAACATTAGTGGTTATCTTTAACTGCGAAACTAAATTTTCTCGTTCTTTCTGCCAGAATCATGTCTGGAGTGCGTGGAGGACGTGGAGGTGGTCGCAATGGTGGACGTGGTGGTGGTCGCGGTGGTGCTGGTGGTCGTGGTGGAGGTATTAACCTATCACAGGCTGATCTGAACAACTTGCTCCAAGCTGCCTTCCAGTTAGGGCACAACGGTGGTGGTAAGTTGTTTTATCCATTTTCTTTGCCTCATTGGTGAGCCTTGTTTACGTTATTCGTGGTTTCTCATACGTTTCATTTCAGGTGGTCCTGTTGACCCACCCCCACCCATGTGCACCTACAAGATGTTCCGGGACTGTAAGCCCCAGGAATTCTCTGGCACGGAGGGTGCGGTTAGCTTGCTTAGGTGGTTGGAGAAAGTGGAGTCGGTATTTCTGATGTGTAACTGTCTCCCAGAAGATCGGGTGAAGTATTCGGCTGCGTTATTTCAGGACGTGGCATTGACTTGGTGGAATGGCATCACCCAGAACATGGGTATTGGGGAGGCATATGCTATGCCATGGGAGAACTTTGTGCAGTTGCTGAAGCGTGAGTATTGTCCGAGGGAAGAGGTACAGAAGCTGGAGCATGAGGTGTGGAACCTCAAGATGACTGGGTCGGAAATCGAGAAGTATACTGTGAGGAGGAATGAGTTGGCAGTGTTGTGTCCCGATCTGCACGTGCCAGAGTATCGTAAGATTGAACATTATGTCTCAGGGTTAGTGCCGGAAATTGCAGGGTTAGTGGCTGCTGGGAATCATCCTACTTATGCGGAGGTAGTTCGATCGGCCCATAGGATGACCAACTTAAAGGTGAATGAGGGGATTTTGCCTGCGAAGGGTTCGACTGTTAAGGCTCCAGAGAACAACAAGCGCAAGTGGGAAAATGACGGGAAAGGATCTGGGTCTGCACAGCAGGGTAAAAGGTTTGATAATGGGGGTTCATCTTCTTCGGGTAACAAGCAGGGTGGTTATGCGGGAAAACTGCCCAAATGTAACAAGTGTGGACGCCATCACCAAGGGAACTGCGACAGTAACCGTTGTCACCGCTGCCAGCGAACAGGGCATTATGCTAAAGATTGTCGGGCTACACTTCCATCGACTCAGGCTCCGACTAACAACTCAGCTCCGACTACTCAGGGGACTACATGGAAACAAGGATGCTACAACTGTGGTGACACTGGGCATTACAAGAAGGATTGCCCAAAACTGAAGCAGGGTGGGAACAACGGGAATGGTAACAACGGGGGCGGCGGCAGAAATGCACGTGCCTTCGTCATTGGAGCTGCTGAGGCTAGACAGGACCCTGACACAGTCACCGGTACGTTTCTTCTCAATGATCGTTCTGTTAGCGTATTATTTGATTCTGGTGCCGACAAGAGTTTTGTATCCATGGATGTTAGTCGACTGCTAGGTGTAGCACCCGTACCATTAGAGGCCAAGTATATTATTGAGTTAGCTGACGGTAAAACGATTGAAGCTACTAGTATCCTTCGAGAGTGTCAATTAGAGTTGTCGGGTTTATCGTTCCCCATCGACCTTATGCCGGTACCATTGGGTAGTTTTGACGTTGTGGTAGGAATGGATTGGTTATCTTTGTATCGCGCGGAGATCGTCTGTTACGATAAGGTTATTCGGATTCCTCTCCCTGATGGAGAATTTCTTTCTGTGTACGGTATCAAGGGTGGTGTTCCGCTAAACATCATCTCTAGCATGAAAGCCCTTAAGTGTCTTCGAAAGGGCTATCCAGCCGTATTGGCGCTTTTATCTGTTTCCTCTGGTGATGAAAAGAAGATCGACGACATTCCGGTGGTACGCGAGTTTCCTGATGTTTTTCCCGATGATTTATCTGGTCTTCCTCCTCATCGTCAAGTCGAGTTCGGTATTGATCTTGTACCAGGGGCTGCTCCTATTGCTCGGGCCCCCTATCGTCTTGCACCTCCCGAGATGCAGGAATTGTCCAGTCAGTTACAGGAACTCTTGGACAAGGGTTTCATCCGGCCAAGTTCTTCCCCTTGGGGAGCCCCGATTTTATTTGTTAAGAAGAAGGATGGAAGTTTCCGATTGTGTGTGGACTACAGAGAGCTGAACAAATTGACCGTCAAGAACCGTTATCCTCTTCCACGTATTGATGATCTGTTCGACCAGCTTCAGGGTTCTAGTTATTATTCCAAGATCGATTTGAGGTCCGGTTATCACCAGCTGCGCGTCAGGGAGGCTGACGTTGCGAAGACTGCATTTCGAACACGTTATGGCCATTTCGAATTCTTGGTCATGCCTTTCGGTCTCACGAACGCACCAGCGGTTTTCATGGACTTGATGAACCGCGTCTGTAAACCATATCTGGACAAGTTCGTCATTGTGTTTATTGATGACATTCTGATCTACTCCAAGAACGAGACCGAACACGGGGAACATCTGCGGTTAGTTTTGGAACTTTTGCGACGGGAGCAACTTTACGCCAAGTTCTCAAAGTGTGACTTTTGGTTACGCGAAGTTCAATTCCTAGGACATGTGGTTAATGAACTAGGAATTCATGTCGATCCAGCTAAAATCGAAGCGATCAAGGACTGGGGAGCACCAAAGACGCCAACTGAGGTGCGGCAATTCCTAGGCCTTGCGGGCTACTATCGTCGTTTCATTCAGGGGTTCTCGAAGATTGCTCAACCCCTCACCACTCTCACTCAGAAGGATAGGAAGTTCGACTGGGGTGAATCACAAGAGTCAGCGTTTGAAGAACTGAAGTCTAAACTGTGTTCTGCTCCTATTTTGTCTTTACCTGAGGGTCCTGATGATTTTGTTGTTTACTGTGATGCTTCCATTCATGGACTCGGTTGCGTGTTGATGCAACGCGAGAAAGTGATTGCGTATGCTTCTCGTCAACTCAAAGTGCATGAGAAGAACTACACAACTCATGACTTGGAGTTGGGTGCCGTGGTATTCGCGTTGAAAATTTGGAGACATTACTTGTACGGTACCAAATGCACCATCTACACCGATCACAAGAGTCTCCAACACATTTTCGACCAACAACATTTGAACATACGGCAACGTCGTTGGATTGAACTTTTGAACGACTATGATTGTGCTATTAAGTACCATCCTGGCAAGGCGAATGTTGTAGCAGACGCCTTGAGCAGGAAGGAATCTACTAAACCTCGTCGCGTTCGGGCGTTGCAGCTCACCATTCATTCGTCACTACCTGATCAACTCCGTTCTGCCCAGTTGGAAGCTTTGAAGGAGGAAAACCTTAAAGCTGAAACCATGCACGGTGCCGACAAGCACCTCGAGCAAAGGCCTGATGGCCTGCACTACTTCGCAGAACGCATATGGGTTCCTTTATTCGGGGGACTACGGGAGCTTGTCCTTGATGAGGCTCATAAGTCCCGGTATTCTATTCATCCTGGTTCGGATAAGATGTACCAAGATCTAAAGGTGCTTTACTGGTGGCCAAACATGAGGTCGGACATAGCCTCATACGTGAGCAAATGCTTGACCTGTGCTAAGGTCAAGGTGGAATACCAGAAACCGTCGGGCCTCTTGCAACAACCTGAAATTCCGGAATGGAAATGGGAACGGATTACTATGGATTTTGTCACACAACTTCCTAAATCACCAAGCGGGAACGACAAGATATGGGTAATTGTCGATCGGTTGACGAAATCAGCCCATTTTCTTGCTATTAAGGAGACCGACACCATGGATCGTTTGGCTCGTCTTTACTTGAAAGAAGTTGTTTCTAAGCACGGGGTACCAGTTTCTATTATCTCGGATCGTGACTCCCATTTTACTTCTCATTTTTGGAAGTCTTTGCACAAGGCTTTGGGTACCCAACTAGACATGAGTACGGCTTACCATCCACAGACTGACGGTCAGAGTGAGCGTACGATTCAAACTTTAGAAGACATGCTGCGGGCATGTGTGATCGATTTTGGCAAGGGTTGGGAAGCTCATCTGCCGTTGGTAGAATTCTCGTACAACAACAGTTATCACACGAGCATCAAAGCTGCTCCGTTCGAAGCACTGTACGGACGGAAATGCCGTTCTCCTCTTTGTTGGGCTGAAGTGGGTGAGAGTCAACTCACTGGGCCTGAACTGGTGTACGAAACTTCGGAAAAGATCGTACAGATTCGTAATCGGTTGGCGGCGGCACGGGACCGGCAAAAGAGTTATGCTGATCAGCGTCGCAAACCACTGGAATTCCAAGTCAATGACAAGGTACTTCTAAAAGTCTCACCGTGGAAGGGCGTCATACGCTTTGGGAAGCGTGGCAAACTCAATCCGCGATATGTCGGCCCATTTACGATCCTGGAACGGATTGGGCCGGTGGCATATCGACTTGATCTACCGACGGAGCTCGGTAACGTACATAACGTCTTTCACGTGTCAAACTTGAAGAAGTGTCTGGCTGACGAGTCTCTCATCGTTCCACTAGAAGAGATCAAGGTTGATGATCGTCTTCGGATTGTGGAAGAACCTGTGGAGATCCTTGACTACAAGATTCGTAGCCTGCGTCACAGCAAGATTCGTATCGTTAAGGTTCGGTGGAACTCGGACCGGGGACCGGAATATACATGGGAACGGGAGGATCAGATGAAGTCTAAGTATCCTCATCTTTTTCCTAAGGAAGCGTTCGAGTCGAGACATGTCTCTTCGGCAGCTGAATGAATCTCGGGTCGAAATTCCTTTTAACGTGGGGATGATGTGACAACTCAGGTAAATCTCTCTTTTGGTTTCTATCTTTTGTTTGTTCCTTCGTTATTTCTTTTGTTCTTTTGGTACTTGAGCAATTTTCGGGACGAAAATTCTTTTAACGTGGGGATGATGTGACACCCGGCAAATTCTGGTTAACAACGTTGTCTAGATGAAAGTCTACCTTAGCGAGTCACGCGTATATTGTACTTAACTGGGTTAGTTAAGTCGGGTTATAGTTCGGGAACTATTGGTTTAGTCTAGAGGATCATTGGATGTTGGTCTAGAGGTTCATTAGATGTCGGTCCTTAACCAAGTGTACAAACGGCGACGATCGGTAGGATCGTCAGGGCATACGGAACGTACGAGTCTCGAGTCCCGGGAATTGGTGAACGAGTGTAAATATGTGTATTTACTTGTGTTATGTGTTTACAATCATTATATGACTTGTCGGTACGTGAATAGGTATTAACATATGTTAAAACGGGGTTTAACGCGCAAAACGCACGAAACCAACCCCTATAGGCGAGTAGGAGGTCTACTCCCCTATAGGGGAGGCGAGTAGGGAACCCTAAGGGCGAGTAGGCCCCTACTCGTGTGTATCTAAGGGCGAGTAGGCCCCAATCACATGAACATTCAGGCGATTACAAGCCCTAATCGCCTGAAACTGCTGCATACTCGCCTATAACGTGCTGGACGACTAGAAACGCCTATAAATACAATGCTTAACCTCCTAAACTTCCTAATATCAACCCTAGTCGTCCCATAACCGCCCCAAACACATAAACAACCTCTGGAAGGCGATTTTGATCAAAAACACAAGGTTTCAAGGTCTAACCATCATTCTTTCATAATCCTAAGGTTTGATTCTCATCCATAACACTTTGTAAACGTTTTTAATCAATCCCTAATGGTCCAGACCTGTTCATAAACGAAAAAGCTTTCTGAAAATCGTCAATAAGGGTTGTTAATCGGATTATAACTAATATACGTGCGTTATGGGTGTGTATGATTAGAAAGATAGGATTTTTATGATTCTTGATGATGATTTGATGGGTTATCATGCTAGGTCAGGATTGATATTGATAGTATGATGATAGAAATCTCAGTAATTGGATAATAGTGTTATGATTACATGTGTTAGTATGATGTAGCATGCTATGTGAATGGTGTTTGGATTACTTTGGTTGCATGCAGGACTGATTATACGAGGTTGAACGAAGGGTTTTGGGTTAAACATGTTTAGGATAGTGTTTGGGATGATATTGGGTAGTTACACACGTTCTGGATCTGATTTGGAGCGTTAAACGAGCGAAAAACCGGAACAGCAAGGTTACAGGCGAGTAGCATTCCTAATCGCCTATGTTATAGGCGAGTAGGGTGCTAATCGCCCATATTATAGGCGAGTAGAGGTCTACTCTTGTGTAAGATCAGGTGATTAGCCCTAATCACTAGTAAGTTCAGGTGATTAGCCCTAATCACTAGTAAGTTCAGGTGATTAGCCCTAATCACTAGTAAGTTCAGGGGAGTAGCCCCTAATCGCCTATAATAGAGGGGAGTAGCCCCTAATCGCTTATACTAGGGGCGAATAGGACTCCTAATTGCTAGTTGACCAACCTAAATGCTAGTTGACTTTTCCTAATCGCGTGTACTGCTGCTGTAAGTGTAAATTAGCATTCCGAGACCCGATTTAACATGTAGTAACATGCTAGGAACCCCGTAACATGTCTAATAACTTGGTAACATATATTTGGATGTATTTCGGTGATACGTGAACTATGTGCTTTAACTTGGTGTGCGTTAACGTATGT
Source organism: Ambrosia trifida (assembly GCA_028751855.1). NCBI lineage: Eukaryota > Viridiplantae > Streptophyta > Magnoliopsida > Asterales > Asteraceae > Ambrosia > Ambrosia trifida. Next base: position 55,145,020 of record CM054132.1, on the reverse strand, counting down.
TAAGTGTACTTGCGTTATTGTACGTTTTGGAGCGTAAACATAACACGGGGAGTCTCGGGTCACCAATGGGATGTCGAGTCTTGTACTTTGGGTCGGTTAAACAGTCACGGTGTTTTCAAACGAACTTGGTTATGGTCTGGACATCTAGGGACTAATTAACCTGCGGGTTATTAGTCTAAGTACTTGTAACTGTCGTATGTTAGGTCGCCGCTTACGGGACTAGCATAGCAGCTGGGTTTACTCGGGTTAAGGAGTAACGCAACTTAAGGTGAGTTTACGGCCCCTCTTTTAAACTGGTTTTATACTTTCGGGGGAGAAAACATGTGTTAAAACGATTATTTGGTAACTACTGTCATACTATGGGTTTCTATTGTGTACTACACGATCTTTGGAAGTCCCGGGGGGAACCATGAATGTGCGGGTTTGCACAACGGGGAAATGTGAATAGCGCTATTGGGAGTGACCAACCCCGCTCGTCGACTTGGAGGGTCGGTGGGTGCATATTGTCTCAAACAGGAACAACAGGAACAACAGGAACTACATCGGGCATACTTTTGGTATTCGCGTTAGTAATGGTTTTCCAATCGTGGTAGTAACAAAACGTACGCCTAGCTAGCGTATACTGGTTTTCTATTTGTTATAGTATGGACAGGTGGACTTGGTACTTGGATACAAAACCTGTAAACTCACCAGCATTTTTGTGCTGACGTAAACTTTTACATGTTTTCTCAGGTCGCTAAGGTAGCACGAATGGAACTAGGGCGCACGCGTCTGCACGGCGTCTAGCTAGAGTTGCATGATTTACAAACATTGAACATTGGTTTATTATTGAATAATTGTTTTGAATAAGCTTCCGCTGTAAACGGGGATCTTAAACTATGTTTTGAAATTGCATTTATGTTCATTTAGACTTGTTTATGGTGATCGTTGGTTTGGATCCTGGTTTGTCATGCGCCTCGCGGTAAAACTCCGCAAGTGGATTTTGAGGGTGTGACATAAATATTGACATCTGAACCCGAATCCAAAATTTCAGATATTCGAAACTTCGGATTTGGATTCAGATAATCCAACGGATATTTTAATTCCAAAAAAAAAATCAACAAGTGTGAATCGTGCCAAATTAATTAACATAACAAAAAAGTAATAGAAACAATGGGAGAACGAATGGTCGTTGGAGCCTCCTTACGAGTAGAAATTGATGCAACGATGGGAATTTTAAAAGATTTAGTGGTGGGGACAGTAACGGAAATAAAATAACCCATCATGGAGGAACAAAGTAACAGAAAAAAAACTTACGAGTGGAGCCTGTCAATGGAGGGCAGAGTGGCTGGTGGTCGTTGTGGGAGACGACGTGATGGTTGGTGGTCGTGGTGGAATGAGAAGGTGGAGTGGATTGGAAACGGAGGACGGTTGATGAAGTGTCTTGGAGAAGGAGAAGGAGGTGTATTTTTATGTTTCGGGTTACGGTTGTGTAATATAATGTGTGTGTGTGTATATATATATATATTATTTATTTATTTAAGATTCAGATCCGGATAATTCGGATATTCGAAAATTCTCAAAATTTACATCCGAATCTGAATTTCGGATTATCTGCTTTTCGGATGTGACAACCTGACCTTTCACTTTTCATAAATGTACACTTTTAGTCCCTCGACTATATTTAATTTCCACTTTCAGTCCTTATTATCATTATTTCATTTTATTTTAAAATATCATTCAAAATGAACCTATATATGTTTACAAATGCAATCTATTTTCAAGATATATAAAATTTGGTTTATAAAAAAAAATGATCATATGTTTTATATAGATTATTAGTTAAAATAATAAATAATATGATATTGAAACAAAATGTCAAGGCATGAGTACTTGTGATGGTCAAATTTTGACAACCTAAAATATATGTTTCATTGTTATTATTAAATGAGAATTTATTAAGCAATAAATATTGACAACCTATTCTTAATTACTACCGGAAGTTTCACGTCGGTTTCATGGCTTACTTTATGGTCATAATGACCATTAAGGTATATTATGATCATTTCATAAACAAAACACAAACCTTTAGTCTCTCAAATGCCTTTTAGGTTTTTTTTTCTAACACCAAGTCATAAGCAATAATTGACCATCAATACGTCAATAAATTTGTTTTACTATTAAATTGTATGTTACAATTGTGAATTCATACTCTTATTAGTCTTTATATTCTCAATACCTCATACCACTTTATATTTCTCATTAGTCTCTTGGATTCCTCTTAGTTATAATCTTTGGATTCGTTATATAATATGTCGTAGCCGCACCATCGATCACCCTGTCTAGCTAGTCACCACCAAACACACACCACCGAACCCGTCTCTCTCACCATTTCCAGTTCAAGTTTTATGTTCACAAGTTCAAGCTCAAAGCCCTTAAGTATCAATTCTTAAACCCTTGTTTCCTACTAGTTTTTGGTATGGTTTTCATCTTTACTTTTTGTTTACATTTTATGTACATTTTTTTAGAACGAATCTTTGTCACCCAACCCATTTATATAGTAAATGTTTTGTTATAATAATACATAAAGGCTAATCTTTCATCCATGATTTTTTTTCAAACATATATGTACACACAATAATAATTACTTTTGATATCAAAATATATATACATACACACGATGTTAATTTTTCACAGGGACTAAATATTGGTTCCTTACACTTATCCATTTTTTGGTATATATATATATATATATATATATATATATATATATATATATAAACATTATACATGATTTTAGACAAACTACAAAAGTCTTGGCATATGGATTAATTGTTTTATTTATTCATGCAAGGTCAAATTTATAAAAACAAGTTCTTCGTTTTCTATAAACTTCTATATGTAAATCATGATTTTAAAAGTTAAAGAAAATGAAGAAACCTTGATCTCTTTTATGCGAGTTATGACTCGGGTTAAAATAAATATTATTAGTTGTTAAATAAATAAAAAAACCCCAAACATAATTCATACACAAGAGTACAAGTTTGTGTTATGACATTTTACCATATAATCGTGTGTATATATATATATATTCCATATAAATATATATTTTCAAGAAGTTTTACACTATATTTCAACAGTCGTTGAGTTAAAACATTTGGAAACATAACTAGTAAATCATGATCAGTTTAGTTGGGTGAATAGGATACGTAACCAACATGCACGCTAGAAACACTCATATGAATCTTAAAGTGATAATGTATACTTTAGGGCATGGGTAGCGTGATGCACATATACATCTTCAGACTTTGCTACATGGTTGCTATATGCTTGCGTTTGCTTTTCGCTTACATGTGAGTATATCTTTTCCCCTTTTTACCGTTTTACTATTTTGGGGTGACTCATGTACTTACTATCAAGTTTCTATTTCCTTTTACTAAAATAGCAATTCTTATGTGTGTTTGCTTGTGTCATTTCGTGTATCTATGACTTGTCAAATCATTAACCGTTGCGGCCTGGCATTTCAATGAATAGTACTATGGTATATACCCTTGTGACTCTGTTGAGAGTCCTCGTCATTGCTATGTATTACATTACTACTAACGCATACTATATATATCTGCTTTCCTTTCATAGGGTTGATTTGACCCGGATACCACTTATTACATTTTGCAAAATAACACATGAATTGCTAAATTTTCCTTACTATATGTATCAAACGGGTATGCTCACCAATACATGTTTGTATTGACAAAATTATTTTCGTACATGTTTCAGGTTATTTGAGATGCATTCGTTAAGCTTCCGGTTTCATATTTAGATTTTGATTCATTGTATTTCAGTTTAGGTGACATTTAGAATCGTTGTATTTCATTTCAATGTAATAAACTATTTAATCAATGTATCAATATTTACACTTTTAGTCCATGAGCTATTGAACAATCGTCACTACGTGACACCTCGATATTTCCGCCATCGGTTGGGGTGTTACATCGGATATCCAAAAATTTCGGATATTTCAAATACGGGTTACTGGATATTTGGGATTCGAATTCATATTCAGATTTTTTGAACACCGCTAAAAGTTAGTGTGAGGGACTCGATTGACAAAGTAAATGAACGAAGGGACTCATGATGAAACTTCGACTCGATTTGGCAGACACTTAAATGGTACTTTTTTTGGCTGACAAACAACATATCTCATTCCACCAATACATATATACAAAAAAAAAAAAAAAACTAGCAAGAAGCTAGCAAACCACCCAACACAACATACCCAAAACTAAAACACTACATATAAATTTCCGATAAATTAAATCTGACCCAATTCTCCCAAGTAATGTTACTATGTTTTAACCGCTGCTTTACCCATAAAAATGTTACCGCCTGAAGATCACCAAATATGGCACCAATGGTTACTCGTTTCCCCAGTGAAAATTAGATCATTAAGAGCCTTCCACACCAACCAACACGCAGTAAAAATCACCACTCAAATAACCTTTCTTTTCTTTGCGGACAAATCCACCATATTATAACTAGAAAGCAAATCTGTAACATTGAATGCACAAATATTCGAGACATTACACCACCCACTAACCTTTTGCCACACCCTAGAGCTCACCGAGGAAGAGGTGAAGAGATGATTAGCGTCCTCCTCCCCGTCGTCGCAAAGCCTGCATATAACTAGAGGTTTATAAATCGGTTTTTTTGGTCAAACCAGTTTCGGTTCCAAACCGATTCGCTACAGTACTGGGTCCTTCTTGAACCGGTTTGGTCGGCTATAAAATCAGTCTTTTACCCGGTTTTGGTTCGGTTTCGGTTCTAGTCTGGTTCACTTTCGCACTTTTTAAAATCGTATAAATTACATTAAATTTAACTTTTAATAACTTTTTGGGTTTTTAAAGAAGGAAATTGAATTTTAATTAAAAAAACAAAGTTTTATTTGTGCTTATGGCTAAAAATGTATTTTTCTTAAACCGGTTTCGGTTTGGTTTCGGTTTTTTACTGGTTTCAACCGGTTTTTAGCGGTATCGGTTTCGGTTCTGTTCCGGTTTGTGTACCGGTTTTAGTTTGGTTCGGTTTCTTTTGACCAAATTTATTGTCGGTTTTATCCCGGTTTTCGGTTTGGTTTGGTTTATGATTTTTTAGTATCGGTTTCATGTGGAACCAATTTTGGTTCGGGTCGATTATACCGGTTTCGGTTCCCGAACCGGTTTTTTTGTTCACTTCTACATATAACCGACCCCCTAAGCACGTTTCAATTGTGTAATCCCTTCAAAGTCGCCAATCTATCCTGCAGAAAAGATAATTTACCTTTTTCGCACTTTTTTTACCGCAATCTGGATTGTTTGGTTGATTAAGTGCTGAATCATTAAGATAGTATTAATGGTTAAGAGGCTCTGAATGGTTAAGAGCAACATCATTCAGCATCCCTTATTAGCTTAACTAGTTTTTATCCCGGGAGCGTCCCGGGTTGAAATATTTAATATGACATAATAAAATATCTAATATGACAACATAATTAATGACTTGTCAATATATGATTAATGATTATTATTATTATTATTATTATTATTATTATTATTTATTTTAAACAAATCTCTGCCATAAGTTATCAAATTCTAATATAAAAAAAGGGTAATTGGGTCGGGTATCACCTAATCTCAGGCCCGACCCAAACCCACATTTTTTTAAAACTAATCCCAAGCCTGACACAATACCTGTCGGGTTACAAAAAATAGTCGTTTTTTTTCTCCGTTTTTATATAGCACTATGGTACTCGTTGGAAAGATAATAAAACGCTCGTTAATTTGGTGTAATTTTTTTCTTTAAAAAATCTCATATATAAAAGATATTAACATTTAAAAGTTATGGGAGGAAGCATGATAGAGAAAATAATAAAAGTATAATATTTACCTTTAGTACATTATGTATTTAATAGATTAGGTTAAACCATATTTATTCATTTTTTTTAATTGGTCTAGAGTTGCCACATCACATCCTATGTGGCATCTCTCAAAGGAGAGATTGCATAAGAATAGAACATGTAGGATTAATCCCTTTGCAATATATATATATATATATATATATATATATATATATATATATATATATATAGGGTTGGGTTATTCTACAAAGGCTACAAAAAATGAGAAAGGTGAGAAGCCACTAGAAAATGACATGTGTTCAAAGGATTAACAAGTGGGAGGGGTAATTTTGTCAAAAAAATATGCACATGCAAGTCACATGTCATTTCCACCTTCATTTTTAAATGCCCGTAACTTTTTTATACGTCATCCGTTTTTTAAAAAAAATTATACCATAAAATTGAGCGTCATTTTATCTTTAATATGAGTACCATATTGCTATACTTTAGAAAAAAAATTCAAAACCCACTTGCGTAAGACACAATGGAATGTAAAACACAATGGAATGTAAAACACAATGAACATCAATTAAATATAGGGTATAAAACACATTCAAGAGTCTAGTAAAACACAATGAACGACATACTAAAGACACAATGAATGGAAGACTAAAATACAATGAATACTTTTGAAGAAAAAAAAGTTGAAAACCCAGTTGCGTAAGACACAATGGATGACATACGAAAGACACAATGAACAGAAGACTAAAATACAATGAATACTTTTGAAAAAAAAAAGTTAAAAACCCAATTGTGTAAAACACAATGGACGACAAATAAAAGACACAATGAACAGAACACTAAAACACAATGAATAATAGACTTAAACACAATGAACATAATAAAACACAATGTACACCTAAATACAAAACTCATTTGCGTAAAACATAATTAAAAGCATACTAAAAACACAATGGACAAAGTTAAATCATGTGTAGACTAAAAAAATATAAATAACATATTTATAAAGCACACATGCATACTATAACACAATGAACGAGCAGAAAGACACAACGGAGAAGAAAACCCATTTAGCATGAATTTTTTTTTTCAATTTTAATGTAGCAATGTGGTACTCATATTAAAGATAAAAAAACGCTCGTTAATATGGTGAAATTTTTTTGAAAAAAAAAATGTCGTATGAAAAAGTTATAGACGCTTTAAAATGATGGGGGGAAATTGACATGTGCATTGCATGTGGAGAGAGAAAGTCAACAAATATGGTTTTTCTTTTATGCCCTTCCTCTAATTTATTATTTTTTTTTTCAAACAAACTAATCTCAACCATTCAAATATATGATCAATGGATCACAATCCTTCTCACCCTTCCTAAAAAAAGTGTCTTGTGTATTTGATCCTAACCCTATATATATATATATATAGATAGATGTTCAGCACTTAATCATTCCGTTCAGATGCTAAAACAAAGAGTCTGAATCTGAATGATTCATAGCTGAATAATTAAAAGGCTGTTTAAGAGGCTACCAAAAACCGTTAGTGCAACACATTAAAAATTTGATTTGGACGTTGTACCACATTGCGAATAGCTTGATAGTTACCGATGAATTAAATTCATCATCATCTTCATCATATGCATATTTATTAACTCCTTCGCCACCTTCTCAATCTATTTGTGTTGACCACTTGTCACCAACCCCACCTTTTTATTCTTATTATTTTATTATTATTTATAAACATAAACATTCGCCTGCTCATATTCCCCAATCACCAACACACCACACACACACCAGTCTTCTTGATTTTATTATTATTATTATTAATATTATTTTTATATCCCCTTTATTCACTTCACTCTAAAACCCTTTAATTTTCTTCATCTCTTATCAATATTCCGATAAAGATCGCTTCATTAAGGTATTATTGTTCTAGAGCTTCACGATTCTTCATGGGTTTGGTTTTATTTTTTATTTTCTTTCATGGGTTTCTTTAAAGATTTGATTTTGTTTTATGGGTTGTTATAAAGATTTAATTTTGTTTGATGGGTTATTATAAAGTTTTGATTTTGTTTAATGGGTTGTTATAAAGATTTGTTTTTGTTTGATGGATTATTATAAAGATTTGATTTTGTTTGATGGGTTGTTATTGTTTTAAAGATTGGATGTTTATGATGGGTTTATGTTGGAGAGTTAAGGGAATCTATCTATATTATGTTTGATGTGTGTGTTACATGTGTTGTGTGTGGCATTTAGGGGGTTTGTGTCAAGAAAATTATGTCTTTGATTGTTTGTGTTATGTTTTAGGGATTTAGTTTTGTAGGTTTGACTTGTGTTTTTGTTTGGTACATTTGTTTGATGAATTCTTGAATTAGGGTTTATGGTGATGATGGTTACAAGGGTTTTTGAGTGATGGTAGTAGGTTTTTGGATGTTGTTTATGATTTGGATACACAAGAATTAAGGATTATAAAGCTATATGTGTTAGGATTAAGCACACACGAACACGGAAGAAAGCAATAAACAACACTTTTATTGTGGTTTGGTTGGTGTGAGTGTGACCTACGTCTATAGGCTGCAACTAGGGTTAAGAATGTGGTGTGTTTGTATGTGCTCTTGGAAGTTGATGTTTTGTTTTTTTTTTAGTTTTTTAGGTTTTTTATAATCAACTTTATACTAGCTGCAACAAATTTGATTATGAACCTGGAGAGTCGATTTGCTTACATACCCTTATTTTTATTTAATTTTGCGTAGATGATCAACATGCTTCACTAATCGAATTCTGCTTTTCGGTTTGTATAGATGTTTTTTAACGTTGGAAGTTGATCGAGTTATTAGCCTACATATATTTTTTTTGATTCATTTAATCTTCAAGTTAAAGGATTTTTATGCAAATATATAATAATAATAACAATGTTATATTTTTGCTTGCAGATTTATACAATTCTTTTGGATATAAATTGGTTATGCATAATTTTAAACGTAAATAGTTAAGTTGTGGCTTATGGGCAACAAAGACATGCCTAAACGATCTCATCTAAAGAAGCCTACTTGGATTATTATATTGGTTTCATTAGTTTGTGTGTTTTTAGTCGTCGGGTATGTCTATCCACCACGAGACTCTACTGCGTGCTATGTATTTTCATCTTCTAGTTGTAAGAAGATTTCCAGGTGGCTTCCGCCTCCTGAAAGAGAACTTAGTGACAAAGAGATTGCTTCTCGTGTTGTAACTAAAAATTTATTGCACACTCAACCGATCAAAACAAAAAATCCTAAGATTGCGTTCATGTTCTTGAGCCCGGGATCATTGGCGTTCGAGAGATTGTGGGACAAATTTTTTCAGGTATGCACACATTATTATCATTTGTGGCAACAAGATTCACTAGAGGTGGGAATAACATTATTATTATATGGATCGACTGTCAAACATTTGTTGACTAAACATTTTATAAATAATAGCTTTGATAACGGGTGCTTTGTTTGTATATCATAGGGCCATGAAGGAAGATTTACAATCCATATTCATGCATCTAGAGTCAAACCAGTCCATTCTAGCCGTTACTTCCAAAATCGTGAAATTCGTAGTGATAAGGTTTGTATGTATATTTGCTTACCACTTTTATGGGTGTGTGTATATAATTATATATTGTAGTTTGCAATAAACAAAAAGATTAATTACAAAATAAGAACATTTCTTTGATGTCAAAAAATGAAATTTGTTTATCTTTTCTGCAGGTAGATTGGGGGAAAATTTCAATGGTTGATGCTGAGAAACGGCTTTTGGCAAATGCACTGCAGGACCCCGACAATCAGCATTTTGTGTTACTTTCTGACAGGTTAGTCTGTGTGTGTGCGCGCGCGCGTGTGTATTAAGGTGGCAAAAGTAGTGGTTAAATTCTTTTTGTAGTGATCAGCTTGACTGAACACATTTTAGGAGGTAATATGCATTAAAAGTAATTTCATTTGACCCGTTTTCTTTTCAACGATACCTTTTATAATACCCCTTTGACCCGTTAAGCATAACCTGAACCGTCCCGTTAATATGTCTCAAAATTGCCACTTATAATGTTGTTGTCTATCATTCCCGAGCTAATTAGTATATGTTTTTTTTTTTTTTTTAAATTCTGTTTTCCAGCTGTGTACCGTTGCAGAACTTTGACTATGTTTACAACTATCTTATGTACACAAATGTCAGCTTCATTGACAGGTTCGTGCAGTGATCTTGCATGATTTTGACTACGCATACAACTATGTTTTTTTTTGGCTAAATAATGTTCTTTTTGTTAATATTTTTTTATAGCTTTGAGGATCCTGGTCCACATGGAAGTGGTCGGTACTCGGATCATATGTTACCTGAAGTCGAAAAAAAATTCTTTAGGAAGGGTGCTCAGGTTCCAACTTTGCTTTATCTTTTTGCAGCAAAATTCATGCATAATACGGAGGTGTTTAGATGTGGATTTTACAATTGAATATATGATATTGTATGAACAGAATTAGATAATTATTTATGCTAAATCTAGCTTTGTAATGAAAATTTGGACGTGTTTCTGCCATCTGAAGTTGACGTATTCAGATAATCACATGTTTGCTTGAATTTCGTTTGAATTTTTTGAGGTATTTTTTTTAGGTATTTTAAGATGATAATATGACCTAAATGTAGATGGATTGCGAAAGTGTAGACTATAGAGAATATTTTTGTGATTTTGTCATTAAAATTAGTTTAATGTTGTAATGTTGAATTTGTGCAGTGGTTCACGATGAAGCGCCAACATGCAATCATAGTTATGGCAGATAGTCTCTACTATACAAAGTTTAGAGATTATTGTAGGGTGAGGATTTCTTTATTCTTTGGTTCATACATGTTTACTGAATTTGTACAAGTGACCTCTTTTTTGGTGGTACAGCCTGGTATGGATGGGCGCAATTGCTATGCGGATGAACATTACTTGCCAACCTTTTTCCATGTAAGAAAACGCAGCGTTATGTTTGTAAATTTTTAGTGATTAGAACCTAGAACTTTCTAAACTCAGGTTTCAAAAAAAGTCAAATGTTGACTATGATATTATTATTCAGATGTTTGATCCTACCGGGATTGCAAACTGGTCGGTGACACACGTTGATTGGTCAGAACGAAAATGGCACCCGAAATCATATGGGCTCAAGGACGTCTCCTACCAGCTTATCAAAAACCTTTCGGTATTACTCCCCTAATCCCAAATTTGTTCATTTTACCATATTCTAGCACTTTATAAAACGGGCTATAGGTCCTATAAGCAGAGAGCAGATAATAATAAACAGACTATGTTTATCCAATGATAAAATATGATTATTGAGGCTTCAAATCACAATAATCAGATAATCAATAACAAAACACAAACTGAAACACACATCTTAAATTTCTAGTATTATAATGCGTTTTGGCTATGTGAATCTTGCAGTCCATCACTGAAAGCGTTCATGAAACAAGCGATAGAAAGGTATGTTCCTGCTACATTCGTTGCCTTTTCCTTTATTCTCATATTTTTAGTTTTATTTGAAAGAGTTTTATTATTTAATCTTCAATGTTTTACTATTTATTTATTTATTTATTTATTTATTTTTTTGCAGAGGGTAACCACAGTTACGCCTTGCATGTGGAACGGTATGAACCGGCCATGTTATCTATTTGCTAGAAAATTCTTGCCCGAGACGTTAAACACCTTGATTGACCTTTTCCCTCGTTACACGACAATATGATATTTTTACTCAAGATTCTTTGGTCGGGTCATAGTCGAAACACATTTAGTCTTAACGGTTTTCGCCTCACTCTTTTCAAACTTGGGTCTGTGTTGGAGTTGAAGAACAAGTAAAGGTGAAGAATTGGACAAGTTTGACATGATAGTGAGGAAGAAAGACTTTTAGAGATCTATTTTATGTTCATTATTGGATAATTATTAATGTAGAAGCTATGCTTAAAATTTTGTAGATTGAAACAACTAATGAATATAACCCAATATTGGAATAGTGTTTTCATGGTTGCATTTATTTTCCTTAATGGGATTCCCCTCGCTTTGCGGCAGGATTTTGGTTTTGTTTGGTATCGGTTTGGTTTGGTTTGGTTTGTGATGACACCGTTGTTGCAATACCATATACTTCATGATACCAAATTTGATTACAACTTTGTTTAACAAAATTTATAATGGAATGCAGCAAAAAAACTGATGTTACTACTACCATCTGTTACCAAGATAAAACCATTAAACTTTAAAGGTTTATCAACTTGGCCTTTGTCGAGGATCCTCATGAGTACAAGCTTTTGCGAGTTGAGCCATCTGCAACGGTAGGGACCGTAAGAGTAATTTCTAATAGTTAAGAACAAAAGGTGAAATTTTGGGTGGGTCAACTGAAAACAAAATCATTTTATTTATTTATTATTCTTTAATACAGATATGCTTTATGCACTGAATCCAAAGGGTAGTTATGCCCGAGCCTAGGGTCAATCAACTTGACCAGGTTAACTTTTGGATCCGCCTGACTAAGAACTTCATTAAACTGTAAACTATCAAAGATTGAACTTATTGGTTGCTATGTAGTTAACCAACCATCAGGAAAAAAAACACAATAAGCTAAAACAACATGTATAATTTTAAACGCACTAAGGCAACAAAGCCCTTCGATTTAGCATCAGGCTCATTTGCTCTGATTATGGCTTATTTAGTTCAGATAAGTTCATAAAGTACAACTCCAAATGCATACACATCACATCCCCATACTGTATATACATGCATACGCTCATTAGAGAACTTGATCAACGACTCTAATCTCCCCATGGGGCAAAAAGGAGGATACATACCTCTAATAATGACAGGTAATGAGGTGAGTTTTAAAAAATGGTAATGGATAGGAATGGGTAAATTTTAGCGTGGATTGAAACGGGCTGGGTTGACTTGTAACCCATCTTTTAGACTTTTTATAAACAAATAATATTCAACCCGGTTCAACCCATTATCTCTTTAGTTATAAATTTTTTTTTTCTGACCAGATTGATATAGAACGTCACACTAATTGACCCATTCATAAGCAAATGAGTGGAATTCGCCAACACTATTAGACCCATTCATAAGATGTAAGATTTATGAACCCACATAGAACTATTAGCATGAGGGCCGTTTTTGTTTAAAAAAAAAAGACATTCTAGTTGACTAAATGTACTAAAAGAAGATTTACTCCGGTGGCATATATCTGAATGTACCCCCAAGACGTGATTTACTTCCAACTACATTCAACCATGTTATACCGAAATCTACAACCTAACAATATACACATGGTACCGATAACTTAGACTGAACCATAACTTCTTTTATATGCAAACATGATGACGTGCAATAAAGTAGCTTCCACGGTTCGGCATAAAAGTTAGCTCGTGGATTGAAATCCCGCCGATTTATGCGTTCAATGCGAAGGATCTACTCGAATTGCACAACAATGTTAACACGACAAAGGAGAAGAGGAAATTGGTGAGAATCATAATATTGGCTGCGTGTTGAACAATATGGAGAGCATGAAACGAACTTACTTTTAGTGGGAAAAGAGTCGATGCGGCAGAAGTGTTTGGTGAAGTTCAAGCTACGACGTTTACATAGGTGAAGCACAAATACAAACAAATGGGTTGGACGTGTGAGCATTGGGTAGCGTTTAATATTCCTATAACTTAAGTATTCTTCGTTTATTGTAAGTGTGTTGTATTTGGTGATGATTGTAGGTTGTTGCTAGTGTCTTGCTTGGCACAACCATGTAAATATTTTGATGTGGAATAAAATCAAGTTTGACAAAAAAAATGATAAGTTGACAGTTTAAGAAAGTTTGTTATTAAAAAGAAAAAGTTATGATTTAAAATGATGTGTAATGATGACGTGATAATTTAGAATATTCTGTTTGTGAACTAGGTGCCCATAAACACGTAGATAATCTCAAAATCAGATTATTGTTGTTATTATTATTATTAACTAGACTAGTAGGAAACCCGCGCGATGCGGCGAGAGTGACTCTTTTTATTTCGGTACTTATTTCAAATCCGTATAGTATTTGTTGTAGCATCATTGTGGTGGATATACGTCATAAGCGTTACACATGTCTAGTAACTAAAAAGATTTAACATTTAAATTGTAAAGTACTTTTAAGAAACATTTGATAAAATAAAGTAACATACGAAAGGAAAATAAGTATTAATAAACATAACAGTTGAGAAAAATAAAAGCTACTGAACTACTTGAATCATGAGATCAATTTAGTCATACAGGTTCCAAGTCTGCATGACCTCATCTATATTGTCTGGCCACCATTCGTCATCAAGAACGATCACTGAAATTTCTTGTATATCTCCATGTTTGATTATTACATCTTTTGGTGAGGATGAGTTTCCTCCATTTTCTCCTATCTAAAGTGTCATCAAATATGTCTTCTTTGTCATTTTCATCAGAATTGTCTAGATCAATAACTTGACTCCATTTCCATTAAGAGAGCCTCTTGGATCTCTTCCTATTAATTTCATGCATTTGATCCTTAAAATAAATTAAAAATATTTTATACACAAGTTAATAGAAGATGAAATAAATGTTGATATTACCTATTCACTAAATTCATGTTGAAGATCAGATTTGTAGGGACTAAACATTGCACCATAACAAATAATCTCAACACTATTATCACCATTATCCTGCAATAAAACACATACAATATACCACATAAAATAACAGCCATGTTAATATTAAAAAAATAAACATTAATAAATACAACCTTAGACGCTACTTTAGACGCTTGTATGGCTATTGGTTTGTTCATCTCCGTATGTTTTTCATCTAAATGAATCTGCAAAACCAAGAAGTTAACACTTAAATGATTAAGGTATGTATAAAAAGATATAATTAGTAAAATGGGACGAATGAAAACCATAAACTAACAAATAACCAACGTTAGAAGCTTCAACTTTTGAATTCAGTATCCATGCCTACGTATTTTAGCAAGTGAAATAGGTGTGCATTAGTATATATTTATAGAATAAACTTTAGTAGGTTAGCACATGGTTTAGTTTTCAAATTCATGATTTTCCCACCCCTATAAATTATGAAATTTTGTTAAACTTTAGTAGGTTAGCACATGGTTTAAATTTTGAAATTGATGATTTTCCCACCTCTTTAAATTAGGAAATTTTTGTTTATTTTTGACTAAAGTGTAAAATATTATTGTGTTTTCTGTGAATACCGAATTCAGTGCATTTATCTTCTTTTTTTAAAAAAAAAAACTTTGTTAAAAAGAACTCCTTCAAATTAGGGATATATAATATGCATCATGTGTTTTCTACCAAATTGATGCAGCTCGAGTTTTTAAAAGAAATTTACCTACAATTAATATCTACAATGCATTTTTATATTTTTTCTAAACTTAATTATTTTAAAGTTTTATATATTTAGCTAATTATGTATATTTAAAAGTTTAATGAGATTTCTTTTAGTTAATTATATTTATGTGTATACCTATTACTATATGCATGCATACCCATATACATATGCACATATTGCTAATGTTGATTATTTAAATAGGGTACTACAATTGAAGCTATCAGTAACAAACGTGATAAAGCATTCTTAGAGCCCATTCTTGTGTTGCAGTTTTGTTACCGTGTGACAAATTATTTGTTTGTCAAAGCAAGGATGAACCATAATGTTTAACAACATTATCATATTTTAAGAATCACCAAAGCTGATATGTAGATTTCGAGTGCCCTGTTTGGTTTTTTAAATCGTTGCATTTGATTTATGTGAATTTTTCATTATCTGGCAGAACAGTATTTAAAACCAAATTCAATTTTACAATTTTGAGTTTTACTTGATCATGAAATGATGTTATGATTCAACATCCATATTAACAATAAATCCATATTATATTTCATCTAGTTAGTATTTAAAACATAAAATGCAATAATCACTTGTACATAAGGCATTCTTTCTTGTACATTTCAATCCACACATCGGTATTGACTACGACAAACACCGACACGTTGACAAAAATGAGTCGGTCATCATGGTATATTCGAATGTTTTTAAAATATAATTGTTTTAAAGTTATGATAGAATTAAATAAAAGAAATTATAATTTTGTAGGAGAGGGGAGAAAAATGTAATTATTAACTAAAAATTGGGGAATTGAAGTGTAAATAATATAGGGTATTAAAGTGTAAATAATGTATGAATGACTATTTTACCCTCATTTTAGGGTTGTTAATGAAAAATTAGTTCTTAACTTTTGGGTATCTTAAAATACCCCTCCCTTATGCATTATAATATAGTATAGATTATACCTCGGGAACGTCCCGGGTTGAGAAATTTAATATGATACATCAATTTTACATATGAAATAGACTGATGTATAACTTTAATATTAATATCTAACCTAAAACAAATTACCAATGTACAACTCCAATGCTAACACCTAACCTAAAAAATGTAGAACTTTAATGTAACTCTAATATTAACACATATCCTAAAGACTAAATAAATGTACAACTCTAACATACTAATATTGATACCTAACTTAAAACAACGTATAACTTTATTAACCTATTCGGCTCTGGTTGGAATTAGTGACTTGCCTATACATGATTAATGATTTACCTAAACACTTTGTGTTTTTTTTCTTGTATGAACAAAACCCCACAAAAAAATTTCTCCGTTTTTTATATAGCACTATGGTACTCGTTGGAAAGATAATAAAACGCTCGTTAATTTGGGGTAATTTTTTTCTTTAAAAAATCTCGTATATTAAAGATATTAACGTTTAAAAATTATCCTCTTTGAGTGTCATGTCATTAAAATGGCTTTGGTTTATTATTATATATATATATAGATATATATTATTATTAGACTGAATTACAAGTTTTGTCCTTTAACTTTATACCAAATTTCAACGGATGTCCTTTAACTTTAAAATTGATTGGTTTTGTACTTTATGTTTTAAAATCTTGCACGTTTTGTCCTTTGACACTAACCTAGTTAATTTTTCTCGTTAAAATAGGACATGTGAGTTGCACATGAGGGTATATTTATCTTTTTACCCTATTGTTTTAAACAAAAAAAATACTTTTTAGAATAAAAAAAAAATTTACTTATAAAATACCAAACACACACCCTCTCTCTATAAACAACCACCATCTGCATCACTAGCCACCACCACCGCCAACCTCCGATGACCAAGAACCACCATGTGAACCTCTACCACCACCAACTTTGCCACTAATCATACTGGAACTCACTTGTGCCACCCCAAACAGTCACAAATCCACCGAACTGACATTAACCGCTGAAGAATAACCCTAAAGTCCGTCACCAGAGTTCACCTGAGATGTCGGAACCTTGCTAGAGAGCTAGAACGACCCACACACAGTCTCAATCATCAAAACATGGACAGATCTTACATAAAATGGAACACACAAGTGAAATGGCGACCATCTTAGGCAAAAATCTCCGGCTGCATACCCTTTCTCTCTCTACCCCTATGGTGGTTTGTCAGAGACGAAGACCAACTGTGGTGAGTTTGAAACGAAGACCACCTGCCCTGAAAACGAAAACCCAATATTAAACGATTGGGTTTTGCTCCCAATCACCTGCCCTGAAAACGAAAAGCCAATATTAAACGAAAACCTAATATCAACGGCTTATGTGATTTGAATCAACGGACTTTCGTTGTATACAATGTCAATTTGGTAATTAAATCGATGGACTAGGGTTTATAGCGCACTTGTTAGGCTTTTAATGAAATCTGGTAATGAATGACGGGAAGGGTTGAGGGAAGCGGTGGTGACTGGTGGTTGGTGGTGGCTGATGGTCAGGTATGGAGAGAGAGGTGGTTGGTGGTGCCTGAGATCAGGTATAGAGAGGGGCAAAGAGAGAAAAGGGGTAAGACGAAAGACTTTTTTTATTAAGTTATTAAAAATAAAGGGGTAAAAAGACTCAAATACCCTTGAATGACCAGATTTAACGAGAAAAATTAACTGGGTTAGTGTCAAAGGACAAAACGTGCAAGATTTTAAAACATAAAGTACAAAACCAATCAATTTTAAAGTTAAAGGATATCCGTTGAAATTTGGTATAAAGTTAAAGGACAAAATTTGTAATTCAGTCTTATTATAATAAAAATTATTATCTATACATATAATAAACCAAAGCCATTTTAATGACATGGCATTCAAAGAGACATTCTCTTCTTTGAGTGTGCCATGTGTCATCTCATGTGGCATTGAGATATTTTAGAAAAAAAAAATTAAAAACAAAATTTGATTTTTCTCTCTTATCTCTTATGTTTCCTCCCATAATTTTTAAACGTTAATATCTTTTATATACGAAATTTTTTAAAGAAAAAAATTACGCCAAATTAACGAGCGTTTTATTATCTTTCCAACGAGTACCATAGCGTTATATAAAAAACGGAGAAAAAAACGACTATTTTTTTGTAGGGTTCTGTTCATACAAGAAAAAAAACACAAAGTGTTCAGGTAAATCATTAATCATGTATAGGCAAGTCACTAATTATGTTTCGGTAAATATGAATTTTATTTTCAACATGCATTAGCATTGGAGTTATACATTGTTTTAGGTTAGATATTAATATTAGAGTTATACATTGTTTAAGGTTAGGCGTTAACATTGGAGATACATTTTTAATTGTTTTAGGTTAGGTGCTACCCGAAGCTTTCCTGCATGTAACTGTAAAGCGCATCATTCTATTTTATATGTAAGATTAATATGTCATATTAGATTTCTCAACCCCGAGAAGTTCCCGGGGTATAATCTAGTAAAAATATAAACCCTGATTTTTCCCCTGTATTGTATCGTATTTGTTCTTTCTTGTAGACCACCAGACGACCTTCTCTCTCAATCGCCATGATCGACTAACTCTGCCCGCCTTTTCACTCCACAAAGGCCCGTATTCTTATTTTCTAAAGACTCGTAATCGGTACGTAATTTAGATTTTTACGGCAGATGTATTGTATGTTTCTAATCTGCATTGTTGTTTGATTGATCCTTTGGTACATAATTTAGGTTAAATTAGGATCTGCGTCTTGTCTTATTTGGTGTAAAGTTAGGTTAGGTTAGGTTAGAATACTGCTTTCAGGCCTAAATTGTTTATTTGGTACATAAAGATGATAAATTTTGTAAATTTAGGCTTTCATGATGCTTTCTAGGTGTTTAAGGTGGAATTAATATATAGACTTGTTTTGGCATGCTTTTTTTTAATGTAATAATCAAAGATGTATGGGACCATAGTTATCAAAGGCGCTAGGCGCACTCAAGGCGCATAGGCCTCACCTGGGGCTTAGGCGCGAGGCGTAAAAAAGCAAGGGCTTGAAATAAAAAAAAGTGAACAAAGAAAATAAAGTAAAAATATACTAGAATAATATTACTTTTCATCTAGTTAGTATCAAAAGTTTTAAAATATTGATGTATTAGTGTATAGAAGTAGTTTTTCTTAAATAAAAGTAGAAATCTGGATGGAATCTAGCCATAATCAAGGTTTAAAAGTACGGAATTGTGCCTCGAGGCGTTTTCCCTTTGCTTTACGAGGCGTACGCCTCGAGGCGAACCGAGGCAGAATTAAAAAATAAATATAAATATTATATATTTTATAAAAAAATGAAATACTAACTCATTTCGTCATTAGATTTATCAAAAACATCAAAAACAAACATTAAAAAGACATGGAATGCTTGAAATCTACATAAAAGGTTCAAAACATCAAAAACCCATGAGACTCACCTGAGGCGCAGTTTTAGTTACCGCCTCAGCTCTATGAGGCGCACGTACAAAATAACACCCTGAGGCACCGCCTCTAATTCGTTTTCTTATAGAATTGTCACGAGGCGCGCCTCACTCGTTTTTTTTAAACCATGGCCATAATTGAACGAATATGGCCGAAAACTCTCCGGAATTTGGGAATCTAGCTCAAATATGCGCCTAAACCATATCCTGGGGAATTAAAGCGCAAATGCACCGTCCCATGGGTATTAAAGGGGGTGCCATCATTGGTTTGTTGTTTGATTGGACATATTGTGATTGATTTGCTTTCTATTGCAGGGTTCCTATATCACATCATCAAGGTAGGGTAAAGTGTTCTTTGTCATTTACCGTTACTGGAGTTACTTATAATTGTTGTTTTTAATCTAAAGGGTTCATTTCTTAACTTTGGAGGCACGATCATGGCATTGCGTGAAAAGGGTGAGTGACTAAAACCTTTCATTTGTAACTCTTCTACTTGCATGTCCGACAACAATAATTGGCAGACACGGGATGATAGGTATCTGGAAAATGACATTATAGTAGATAATTTACGTAAAGGAGACATGCTTGGTAGAAGAACTGCTTTTGCCTAATTGCCAAATACATTTTAACTTCTGAATTACAATCTTTTTCTGAGTTTTTAGATGAATGAGGAGAATGTCAAGAATGCACTCAGTTTGTATTTTGTTTTGTAAGTAGTGGGTTAAATGGTTAATCTCTGCTTTGCACACAACATATAGATGTCTAATAACTAATTGTCTATACATACGTGTATTTATGTATAACTCGTTAGGGATATAGCTGATCTAGTCAGATGGTGGTGCTCTGTTGTTTTCTTCTTTTCCTTTGCATTCGTTTTTCTTGTCATTTGAACCCTAAAAGGATATCTTTTTCTCTATTTTGGTAATTCACTTTAACGGACTAACCTATAACAACATGTGGAATACAAAAGCTTGGGGTCTTTACTTTTATGGGATATATGTGTTGTAATTACTAATTAGAATTTTTAGACAACAAACTTGACATGGTTGAGGATAGGACCTCGTGGAGACGTAGGATTAAAGTTAAGGACTTTTAGCAACATCTCACCCTCCCCAGACCCTACCTATAGCTTAACTATGGGTGGGATTCCACTAGGTACGATTGATTGATTGATTGAATAATTCGTAAAATGTTCTAGGCAAGACAATGCAAAAGTAGGATACATCGTTCTTGGTTTTGTGTTGATTTTTTTGTAGTTGCAGAAGATTTATTTGGTTAACAAACTCCGTTGCAAAGTTTGAGTTACATCAAGGCTATTTATAGCATTTGGACTGAGTTTTAGTTTTTCCTT
This sequence comes from Ambrosia trifida, assembly GCA_028751855.1. Classification (NCBI taxonomy): domain Eukaryota; kingdom Viridiplantae; phylum Streptophyta; class Magnoliopsida; order Asterales; family Asteraceae; genus Ambrosia; species Ambrosia trifida. The sequence goes on along the minus strand of CM054132.1, from coordinate 55,124,021 downwards.
TTGGCAAGTGTCCCTTGTATAGTTTTTCACTGTTTATAATGTATATAAAATCCGTATTTTACTGGTATTCTTAATTTATGGAAGGTAGTCAAGGCAGTTCTATGTTTTTTTATATGCACTGTGATGTGGATTAACCGATGATGAACAACGATAAATTAAACAAATCTTAACGCTAGGATCTTGGAAGATTTAGCAATATGATATTTTAATTTCTATGTTTGAAACTTTGTGAGATGTAAGTTTTTATATGTTCAATATATATTATAATGTGAATCAATTATTCTTTTCTCCGACTCAAGCCATCTTTTTTTACTGATTACCTTTTTTATGCTCCAGTCCTCATAACAAAAGCAGAGAAGTTTGAAGTAAAGCAATTGCAGAAGGTTATACTAAATCGGCAACAGTTACTGATACTCGATAAACTACTTAATGATGCTTATGTAATTCGTAGGCCAAACCCAAGTGAATATGAACACCGCCGAGACCTGATCCGAGTGTTTAATGAGATAGCAAAAGAGATATATGGTAAAACAATTACAGTTCGTTGTCTTTTATATTCATTTTGGTAAAGAATGTTTTTAATTTTAAGATATATTATTTGGTTTAAATAGTTTCTATTTGATTTCACTAATTTTATGCTCTATGAATGGCTCTATATGTTTGTGATCCAGGTAATTCTGCCAGCTGTCCTGTAGTTGAGGAATTTGGTTCTTTTTCAATGGATCTCTTTACAACAGAAAGTGATCTAGATCTCTCTGTCAATTTCAGAAATAGTTCATCAGTGTTTCCTCGAGATCAGAAAATAAAAACACTTCGGAAGTTTGCAAGAAAGTTCTATGCACTTCAAAGTAAACCTTTACCTATGCTGTTTTTTGTTTTTTATATTATTAGATGTCATAAAGCTGCTTTCTGTTCCCGAGTCTGTTACTTATTACGGGCTAGGTTACATGAAGTTTTACATTCTTACAAGCAACTTCGATGAATAATTTCTTTATTTGCTATCCAAGTAATGTTCTTAATTCACATTACATTGATTAAAAAAGCTACGTTATTCCATTTTGAAGACATATCTAACCATATTACACAGGTCTCTATTCTTTGATTACTATTGCCATTTACATAGGTCTCTATTCTTTGATTACTAATTTACTATTGCCATTAGAGTTAAATAATATATAACCCTGCGTATTCATTGTTAGGTTAGAGTGTTAAGACATCTGTCTCTATAAAATCTAGGGAGCCCGGGATATCTTTAAAAAGGAAACGAGATAATATAGGGGACCTAATTTAACCAATTCGTAAACAATTTTTTTCCTTGTATGGTTTATTTTGAATTCTGACCAAGCTAGGTTCCTTGGTGCCTATTGTTGTTGAAACATGTAATAGTAATTAGTAAGGTAGAACGTCAATGAGGATACTATTTAGAAGTAGTTTTGAGATATCTTGCATGACGAACAGCCTTGTGTATTAAGTCAATTGTAGTACATCTTCTATAGCACTATTTGTGTAACAAATCTCGGCTTTTCAAACCTGCCTTTTTTTGTATTTGAAAGCAACAGTGTTGGCCCAATGGCATCACAGTGACCTTTAGGAATAGAGGTGGCAAGATGTGTGAGTTGGGTTACGAGTCAAGATTGGTTTGGGTTGAAACATGTTGTTTAGCATGAGTCGAAGCAGGCTGGTTTGACCCACTGTCTCTTACTTTTATCAAACCTTTTTAAGTCTTTATAAATAATAATTGTATCAATTACGATCACAAAAACGGTATATTTATGGTGGTAGTCTTAATCTTTAAATAAAATGGTTAGGTCATATGTGTTTAAATATACTTTGGGTGACTTTTAACGTACCTCATGCCACATTGTAATCACAACAATAGTGTGCTTTATACCAAGAGGGGTGACATTAAATGCATTTGGTATATATAAATGCCTGATAGTTATTTGTCTTTGATTTTGTGGTTTAGATGGAGGTCACGTAAAAGGAGTCCAACCCATCATGACTGCTAAGGTACCCATTGTCAAGGTTATTGATGCCGGAACTGGTGTTGAATGTGACCTTTCAGTAGAAAATAGGGATGGAATTTCAAAATCCTTGATTATTCGCTACATTACTTCCATAGATCAAAGGTTTCAAAAGCTAAGTTTCTTGGTAAGTTTATGTTTGTTGCTTCAATCAAAATTGTAGAATTTCCCACCTTAAATAAAATTTGGCCTTTATATCTTTACTAGGAGTGTATCTGGTTAGATTTCTACTTATACAAACCTGATCAATAATTGTTCCGATATAAAAATTTAAAGATAATGTATACTGAGCTAAAACTCTTAAATTATAACAAGATTGGACATTTGGACCGAACCGGAACAGAATATACAAAATAACTGTAACATAATTGAGTCAAAACCATGTCGGTTTGCTGTGTATTTGGTTCCAATTTAGAATCGGTCCCAAACGAAACCTTGAAGCGGATAGAAACTTATGTTATGCTGTTATGGTTCTGTAATTTGATAAGTATTATTACGAAACTATGGCGTTTAAATCTAAAAAATAACGTTTAAACAAAACCACAATGTACACAGATTCAGGCTCATACAAATGCAACACTTACTAAACTGTAGGAAATATAATTGTTCACTTAAAAAGGATTTTATGTTGCTACATGAGCTACACATACTGTCTGTGTATCCAATTTTGATCTTCGAATTATATCTATCTATGCAGATGAAAGCGTGGGCAAAAGTTCATGATATCAACAGCTCAAAAGATCGAACTCTCAACTCTTTATCCATAATATTATTGGTTGCTTTTCATCTACAGGTACTCTATATATTTCATCCCTTAACTCTTTTGTTCTCTATCATTATTGGTTGCTTCTACTGCTCTACAAAACTCTCGATATAACTTGTATAGTTATTAGTTTATTGTGGCTCTTATTTTTCTGTCTCAAACAAACTTTTATTACGACAGAGAAACATCTAAGTAGTTTATTTCTTTTTCTAACTATGCAATTTGGTCTTATTATCAATCTTTGGTTGCAGACTAGAGACCCCCCTATATTACCTCCGTTTTCTGCTATACTAAAAGGTAATGTTGACCATTAGTTAACGATGTAAAAATAAATAAATAATATGCGTACCCATCTTGTACAAAGCTACATATATGTGTGATATTTAGTGGTCAACTGATCATACATCTGTTGACCTTAGTTGCTGACTCTCTTTCATGAAATTTGTGCACATTGATCTCTATACACTCGATAACAAATCAAATGATCAAATGGGCTTAGAATGCTACTAAACAAAGCATTTGATATTGGGGATGGATGATGATACAAGATTGTCATTTTTAGCAGTGAGCCAATGACATTGGACATAAATGTATAGAATTACATATAAGTTTCCAATCTCTTATTAGAGGTGACAAATTGGGCAATGATGATGCAGAAATAGGCTGAAATGTACAAAGTACTACAAACTGGAAAAAAAATTAGTTAGAGTGTTGATCCAATCTATTAACCAAAAGCTGAATTACTTTTGTTTTATCTGTCCCTGGGAATTGTGGGGAAAAACGTCCAGCCACCTATTCTATCCGCGCCTTGCCCTGGGTTTTTTCTCGACCCTGGAACTTTGTCTTGCTCTCTCTTTGCTGGCAAAGAAAGATGTCTTGCATCTGCAGTTTGGTTCTGCTGCAGAGAAAATATTCCTTGCTGTGCGAATTCTGATATGGTCTTTTTCCACATTGATATGTTGTTAAAAAAAGTCACTCATATCTGCTTGAGTTTTGGTCTTTTTCCTTAAGTAATTCCCCAAATAAATAGCTTACTGAGAGTCTGAGACTACTGCAGAGTTATTCCCACAATCAATTCCCTTAGCAACCTTACCACTCATTTGATTCCAACAATTCATCAGCTTTAAGGATGTTAACACAATCTTCTTTCCTTCTATAAACAACGAGTTGGTGTTCAAATGCACATATAAACCTATCAAATAACTATGGCCTGCCCAACGGTATCATTCATCCATAGGACCCACTTCAATAAGACTATAAGGAGTGGTGGGGGTGGGGGGGGGGGGGGGGGGGGGGGAGAGGGGGATGAAGCGGCATGTGGCACTTGTGGGGCCTATGTGTGAAGGGTGAAAATTGTGGGGAGTGGAGGGGGGGGGGGGGGGGGGGTGAAAGGAATATTATTATTATTATTATTATTATTATTATTATTATTAGTTGTGTTAGATTTTAAAAAAAAAACAAGCCAATCAGAAAATGCCACGTAGCCCAAACATCCCCCCCTCTTCCCGCCCCACTCCGTACAGTCTATAGAAAAAGGAATGGTTACTTAACAAGTAACCGTGACTCGATATTCTTGGTCAACCATTGAAGCTTGTAAGGATTCAGATGCTTCATGGTAGACAACTCTAATTTTTCGACAAGGTAGGTTAATGCCACATTAGCACAGTTCTGTCCTATAAGAGCAGGTCTTCAGAAGCTGACCAGGAAGTTCTGGTCAGTCACAGTAATTGGTCAACAGCAGCAGTCGCTGTTAGGTTTAACCTAACAATAATTGGTGAACATCAACAACCGTGATACCTAACATTTGTTCACCCTTACTTATAATATTCAGATATTTTCCATTTTGCTTTTACATGGTATCATAGCTAAGGCTCTTGGTACGGCACAAACCCTAGCCAGCCGCCACCTTTGTCCTTGTCCTGTCCACCAGTCTGGTTGAGTCTTGGGTCAAAACCAGCGAAACTGAGTTATGGGTCTAGTTGGGTTGACCCAAAACCCTTTCTTGACTTATGATTACAAAAAAGTTTATTTTTGCTTTGGTAGGTTGTATGCATTATATATACATTCTGGGCTACTTTTTAGTTTTGACCCATTTGAATTGTTTCCTTTATAGTCAAAACTTTTTTTTACCTAGTGGATCCATCAGAGATAAAAACATAACTAAACCGATCTTCTCATTGTCTCTTGCCTTTATTCTGGTCCTCTTATGGGCACCTATACCTTTTACTAGATGTTAGAACTTAGAATTACTTAAGCTTTTTATGTGTTGAAGAACTCATGGTTTTTTGCATTTATCTTGGCTTGAGATTTTTCTAGATGGAGAGGATCCTGCGTCTGTGAGGAGAGCAGTAAGAAACTTCAAGAACTATGGTATACGAAACACAGAAACATTAGGTGAATTGTTCGTGTCATTTTTAATCAAGGTAACGTAATTAAATGTCGTTGTTGTCAACCAATCCTCATTTCCTTCATTTTACATTCTTGAGATTTTTTAGTTTTTCTATTATCAATGGTTGTTGCAGTTAGCATCTGTTGAAAAGCTTTGGCCCAAAGGTTTGTGCGCGAGTCCTTATCTAGGACACTGGACGTCTAAAACTTGGGACACTAAAATAGCCAGCATGAGTGTAAGTATTTAACCTCGTTAATTTTATATATTTCATTTGAAGTAGGGGCTTAAATGAGCCGAGCCCGAGCTCACTTAACTTAAGAGATATTGCGCCGAGCTCGGTTTGTTTAGAGCTCTATGAGCAATTTTACAAGCTTGAACGGCTCGTTTTTTACTTTTTTATTTATTATTTTTTTAGTTATTCTACTTGTATACATTTATAATTGCTTATCATATATACACACATTATTTACTAGGCTCGTTTAGGCTTGTGAGGTTAGTCAAGCTTGATATGTGAAGCTCGGGTTCAAGCTCGTCTACTATATGAGCCCTAATATTAGCTCGAGCCTGGGCTCATTTCATGAGCACTCAACCCATTTACATCGCTATCTCTAAGCATGGCAATGGGTCAATTTGGGGTATGCGTCATCTCTAATGGTCACACGGGTAAATTAAAACATAGCTAAACTACGAAACATGTCAAATGTTCTAGTATGCCCAACCAGTTGAACGTCAACCAGAGTATAATTTTAAAGAACACAGCTTATTCAAGTTTCTCTTTTCTGTTGTAAGAGTAATAGTCTTTTGCTATCATATTTAACACAAATTATTTATAAAAAGTTAGGAAAAGTAGTTAAGTTTTTTGGTTTGGTCATCTGCCTTACCAAAATTATTTGTTTGACCATTAACGCGTTGGACCGGTCCATTTTGCCACCTCTAGAACATGTCATTTTGAATCATGTTTCTTGTACTAAATTCTATAGGTTGAGGATTTTACGAACCGGACCCAAAATGTGGCTAGGGCAGTTGGGAAATCTGAAGTGGAAAAAATCTATGAATGCATCCATCTTACTAATCGCAGTCTCGGTCGTTTCATGAATGTTAAAATTAAAGAACTAGAGTTAAAGGAGTCCTTGTTTGGCATTGATAGAATGCTTCATCCTAGTGTTGAGCCGATATCGAATGTATGGAAAGAAAATTATGAAAATAATCGGCATGTTGCGACAACACACCCTGTATTGACCGTGAATAACACTGCGATGGATCTGAGAGCTGCTCCTAGTTGGTCAACAAGGCAACCACCAACGGGCCACTGGGATGTACCAGTACCACCGCATCATCGAGCTTTGACTACAGGCCCAGCGAATCTGTGGGCAGAGCAGTCGTTTGACCATCAGCATACTAAAAGAATGAGGGTTGTAGAGGATGTGCCGCCAACCCATAGTAGGGGACCGGTACTACCGCACCATCGAGCTGTGACTACAGGCCAATCAAATCTGTGGGCCGAGCAGTTAATTGATCACAAGCAGACAAAAAGAATGAGGGTTGCAGAAGATGTACCAGCAACCCAAATTAGGGGACCCGCTTGGGGAGAGTCCGGGAGGACACAAGACTGGGGTGGTGCACCCACTGGCGGTTGGGGTGCGGCCCATGGAGCTGCTTCCATGGATGATCACCTTCGAAGGTCACAGGAGCTGCAGCCTGCAAGGGACGCTTGGGGAAGAAGGGTTCAACAACCTTCTTATGGTAATTATTATGCAACTGAATAAATAATAGCACCAACTGGAGAAATCCTAGTTTGGGTCAAATAGGCTTCGAGTTGGATTGACCCGTAAACATCTTTTACTAATTGTGGTAATATGTGTTTTTTTTCTACAGGGAGTTCCTCCAATGCATATGGTCCACCATTTCGTTGAGGATCAGTTCTCTAATGAGCACATGTGCAAAACGATCGACCAGATTGCACTCATTACTGGCTTGTGTCGGGTTTTTGTTTGAGCTCGTGTTAGTGATAGCTGTTTATAAGTAGTGTTTAAGTTCATAGCGGGCCGAAATGTCTCTTTTTGATTAAACATTAACTCAAGCCCATCATTTGGATTCAAAGTGATAGCAGAGGGCATCATGTGGACCTAACCACAGTATCATATTCATGCCCAATTTACTTTACCTGGTTTAATTTAATTTAGTTTGCATTATGTGCAATTGGGTTTGTTTAAGTTCTAGCATATTGTTTAATTTGGTATATATTATATAAATCCTATTATATATTGATATAGATAAATAGACTTGTTTTAAGTTCACAAGCCGACTAATCAGTTTAAATGTATGAACTCGGGCTTTGGCTTGTTTATTAAAGACAAACTTAGGGGCTGTCTGGTTGATTAAGTGCTAAATCATTAAGATGGTCTGAATGGTTAAGAGCTGAATCATTCAGCATCCCTTATTAGCTTAATGGTTCAACACTTAATCATTCCATTCGGATGCTAAAACAAACAGTCTGAATGCTGAATGATTCAGACCTGAATGATTAAGAGGCTACCAAACAGCCCCTTAGTCCCAAACTTGAGCTTGATTAAGCTTGGTTTGATTCAAGCCGACCGTCGGTTGAGTTTGAGTACCCAGATCTGGCCTCTCGTGTTCGAGTTGCCACTTTGATGGTCTTTTAGCTCATTAAGAATAAATGAGCTGGCAGAGCTTACTTGTTATTAAACCTGAGCTTGCTCAGCTAGGCTCGCTTGTTAAGTAGTCCTACTCACTATGGTCCAAAGATATTGTAAAACTTAAATCGTGTTAAGGTGAACTTTCGGCACAAATCAATCATATTGCGACACTATGTTTTAAGTTTTTTTTATATCCAAAGAACCAACTTTGGATGTAAAAACTCTTGCTTTGTCGATTTTGAAACTGGTGAAAAAGGTACATAAAATCAAGCAAAATAAACATCTTTAGAACAATAATTGTAACACATACTCGAAAGGCATTTTACCTAAGAACGATTGCTCCTCCATCTATATTTGTAGGACTAAGAAGGAAATGCTTTCGAACGGCTTTTAAATTTTAATAATCTGAAACACCAAAAAAAAAAAAAAAAAAAAAAAAAAAATTGTAGCTTACTAAAACTGTTGAAAGGAGATTCAAACATTGAGTTACTGATATTAAGAACACATGTTTAATTTATTTGCACTCTGAACAGTAATGATCTGTTCACTGTAGAGGCGTTGTATGGTACATTTTACGCCTATATATGGAAGCCGACTTGAAGGTATACGCGTGTTGCACACATATATGGCCATTTACAAATGTTACCGGCATGACTTGATGGTTAAGAGGGTGTGCATATATCATTGTGTGAGAGGGGGATGAGTGTTCCTATAGACGTGCAATGGAATCAAGCTATCTTGTATGTATGTCGGACTTTGAGGACCTGCTAAGAAAGTAACACCCGTATTTAAACCTAGGCCTCTCTTACGCAAATTCTTTACCCAGACCATGTCCAGGCTCAAAGTTCGGTCCTACGTCATTTTCGGGTGTTAACCCTTTGCTCCGCGTAAACATTATGAAACACGAGGGAATATCCATTCTTTTTACTCATGTATCATTAAAAACAGGGGCGAAACTTGGTTCTCGAATCGCGGGGGGCCGTACTCAATTTTTTTCGGTCGGTAGTGGCAAATCGGCGGGGCCGAACTTAACTCGGAGTCAATTTACCTACGGAAATCACAAATTTCCACTACTGTAAACAGGGGGGGGGGGGGCATCCCTGGCCCTATAAAACCTTTCGCCTATGATTAAAAACGTCATTTGTTACACAAACTATATGAATCAGATTCGAGTATCCGCTTTTTATACTCACGCGTCCCTAAAAATATCTCACCACCTGTCATATTCAGGTATCTACTTTTTACACCCACGGTTTACATAACTTATAACCCATCTAGAAATAATATGTTACTTGCTCATCAACTCATCAAGTAATCCTTAATATCAAACATTTCCATAAAAGCACAAATGATATTAGGATGATAGATTATATAAACTCTACTACATGAAATACAAATCATTACAACATTACTTCTATCATTCTAATAGTTATACCTCTAAATAAACATACATCAAAACAACACTACACCGAGCCGAGCTCACCGGGAAAACTTGCTGGCTTGACTCGAGTCTTCAAACTCGGTACACCAACCCGTTCGCATCCAAACATTCTTTTTTACGATTTTACCCCGGACGTTGTACAATGGAAGAAGCATACAGTACAATCAAAACTTAATACTCTTTACAACTACCATTTTCTAAGTCTTATTATCCAACACTTTTACAAACAATCAACCAAACACGGATTTACCGGTCATAGCCCATGGCGACAACCGGGATTCGAACCTTGTGTCCGCGGTTTCCTTTTAATAAAACTTCCCCAAAGCTGTATGTCCCGGTGACTGACCGTACGGTTAGAGCCACGGAGAACTTACGAGATTCGCCTGGTTTAAGTGTCATGGTTTGTGGGCTCGTTGCAATGGCTACGGCTGGTGACATTCGAGCGGTGATCTTGTATGTTTCTTCTTCGTCGACGTTTGTGACGGTTCGGGTCACGGTTTGGGTTCGTACGAGATGGGAAACCGCGATGGATGGTGAGTTCAGATTGTAAGGATGGCCGAGGGTGTAGTTGCATGGTAGGTGTGTGTAGTTTCGTATTTCGTGTGAGTCTAGCCCGGGTGTGGTGCACAAGAACCCGATATAATCTTCATAACCTTCAAAATATAGAACACGACGGGTTATGTTTATATTTAACAGATCAAGTAAAAAGAATTGCTAAAAAGGAAACGGGTCATATGGTTCAAACGGGTCATATGGTTCAAACTAGCGCTAACTGTATTAATATTGCATAAAACGACCAAAAAGGAAACGGGCCATATGGTTTATTTGACCCGTTTGAGATGAAACACAACACAAATAGGCTTTGTTCATAAGTAAACGGGTCAAACTGGACCTCTATGAATCATAACATTTAAGCTGTTAAAAAAGGACCAACCTGCATCGAAAACAAGGCCTGGATCCAAAGCGGCTCGGGGATTAACATGACCACTGCCATAATCAAACGGCGTGGCTTGGACAAACGTCATGGTTTCAGATCCTGAATATTGTTGGGCGAGGATTGGTCTCGCACCTCTGTCAAGTGTATTTGTTGTTGTCATCAAGGCTGATTTGATGGCTGCCGGACTCCACCGAGGGTGCTTCTGCTTCACGAGAGCCGCAATCCCGGCTATGTGCGGTGCAGCCATGCTAGTTCCAGAGATCATAGCAAAGTGCTCTCCTACTCAAACAAAATAAATAAATAAATTACATTATTTTTTTAGTTTAAAAAGAAAACGCGTAAAATGGATAGAACGTGTCAAAAGTCGTCCAAAGTGTATATTTAACCTATGTAGTTAGCCTCATCGGTTCCATTGGGTGACCACGAAGCCCAAATCAAAGAACCGGGCGCTAGAATATCAGGTTTCAGAAGATCGGCATCACGAAAGCTGTAATCTTTTATATTCGGGCCTCGGGCTGAGAACAATGCCACCATTGGTGCTGACTTGTGGAGGACGGGCTCCAACCCATTTCCAATGGACCCGACTGCTTTAAAACTCTTGACCCGCCCAGTCCAGTCCCGTGTAGTCGAGACATTATAGTAATCGATAAGCTCCTGAAACAATACAAGAACGGTTAAAAAGTTGGTAATTAACATAAAAGTTAATAAACTTGGACCGACGTGTAACTTACCTCTGACTTGCTGACATCGGTGATGAGAATTCCGGGCACGCCAACGGGTACAGGATCAAATTTTGTGCCTGGTGAAGCGTTTTCCACAGCAAGAACGAACCCAACTGCACCAAGAGCCTTGGCGGTTTCAGCCACCTTAGCCATTGATGCTGTCCCGATAACAAAGTTGAATGAATACCCGCAAAGAAGTATGTTCCCTTTCACCATATTTTTGTTTAAAACTTCGGGTCTTTGACAATCTGCGGTCGTTGACTTTCCGGAAGAATCCAACAAAACATCATTTGCTGCCACAAGGGTATACTCTTGATTCATACGCGTAGCAGCTGCATTGATTAATATCGGGTTAGATTCATTTTATGATACGGACAAAAGCAGAATCTAATCGAAGTATCAAACATACGTGACATGCCGATGCCGGCTAGGATCTTCCTGTTTCCGAGTGTTAAATGGTTTTTATATCTCCGGTCATCAACCGCAGCAGCTACAGATGCAATCCATGGACTGTAAGACACCATCGTTTTGGCAAACGGGCCACCGTTGCCGGCTGCTTGTGCAACAAAAACTCCAGCTTTTACAGCTGATAGGAGTGCAGCATCAAACGGGTTCAAAAAAGTAGTCCTTGTGGTTGCCGGAGGGCTGTTGGGCCCAACCGAGAGGTTCAGAATGTCAACACCGTCATGAACCGCCATTTCAATGGCTGCAACTACGTCGGCAACAAAGCCTCCAAAGAGCCTGTAGAGTGCCTTGTACACCGCAATCCTATTCAAATTGATCATTATTCAAGTGTTATTTTGGGTCTTTTCAGCGTCGAGTGGGTTCAGTAACGGGTCAAAAAGGTTGGAGAAAATGTTAAAATCATGGGCGGTTCTTCACTAGGGCCAGACCGGGCCTCAGCCCACCCAGTTTTTTCGTTTCGTAGTGTAAATTTTACCAAAAATTTCCAAAATATGTATCGAGTCCGGCCCTACCAGGTTTTTCGTTCAAGATCCACCACTGATTAAAATATAGTAGCAAAATACCTATCGTAATATCTTACGGGCCAGGTTGGATTGACCCGGAATACTTGTTGTCCAAACCTTTTTACGAACTTTAAGTTCGTGAAATACATCACAAAAACTACATATTTCCAACCGACAAACCCGTTTGACATGGTTCCATTTTAGCTAATTAATAAACGACACATAACTTAATTAACCCGTTCACAAGAAAACGGGTCAACTACCATTAGCTCACTAAGCTTGAGGTGTTAATTTCCATGTTAAAACAACAGGAAAATAGCGATCAAACCTTGCACGAGGCGCCATTCCACTCGCTCTTCCATATTCATACCCATGCACTCGTACTGGAACCCCATTGTTTCCCGCAGCAATCGCTGCAGTATGGCTGTAAACAGTAATCATACCGTCTTTAATAAAAAGCCGATAACAAAATATAAAAAAAAAAGAAAAAAAAACATCAACCTTCCATGGCCATCACCATCCAAAGGAGAAGCGAAATCAACCTCGGGATTAAAAGCACCCGAAACCGTAGCAGCTTTAGCAAAATGTTGAGCCCCGATGATCTTTCCGTTGCAAAAACTTCTCTTCGTGTCGGGATCATTTTCACATTTCCCTCTGTATCTTGGAAGCGGTTCATAAGGCTCGGTTATGGTATTTTGAAAGCTCGGGTGATGTGGGAAAATACCAGAATCAACAAACCCGATCACAATATCCTCTCCCGCTCGATCAAATCCGCCACCGGTGGGCCAAACGCCAGTCGGAAGTCCTAGAAACTGTGGCGTGTGTGTCGTAAGTTTCCTCACCTTCCAATCTCTATCAACTGACTTCACACCGGGGGCTCGCCTAAGCGTTTCTGCCTACTAATATACGAATAAACATATAAGAAAACACATCTACAAGACTACATCAGATTGACCCGAGACCAACCTGACCTGTTTACCCAAAAATGACCGAAACCCGTTTAGCTCAAACTCAAACCCGTGAATATCTAGTTAGGTTAGCGGCCGTTTTACATGTTATCCGTGTATTTCAGTTGGTTCGAGACTTATAAATAAACCGGTCACCCCGTGAACCTGCCAGATTGACCCGAGACCGACCCAGCCCGTTTAGCCGAAACCGAAGGCCAAAAATTTCGAGTTAGGTTAGTGGTAAAGCGTTCGGAATGTGACCTGTTCAGGAGAGATGTGGACCGCAAACCCATTGATAAGATGCTTATAGCTGTATACTTTCGTGTACGTTTCATCTTCGAATAGCGATTCAAGAAGCGTATCGTGCTTGGTTTCAAGGTGTTGAGCGTATGACGCAACCGAATCACTGCGCATAAACCAAAATGTTAACAATAATCATGAAACAAAAGCATGATTTATTTCAAGAACACTAACCTAGTGACATCAAGTTTCTGATCAGATTCAACAGCAGTGGCTGCAAAACCATCAATGCCACCTCTATAACTTATCACTGGCTCTCCTTCAATAGTCACAATATAAACCTCCGATTTTGCGAAAATCAAGAAACCAAACAAAACCAAAAGCATAATCATTCGTTCAAAATTCATCGTTGTCGTCACCATTGTCTCCAGATTGATCCACTGATCACCAAATCTGTTTCCAATCAACCACATTCAACATAAAGCTATATCTCACAACACATTAACATGACAAAATCTTTTAGTGATTTTAGTGTCATCAAGCCATTTTTGGTGATAATAATAAATATTGACACTAGTTATAAGATGTGAAGTACACGCTCGTTCATAACAATTCTTATTTCATAAACCAACGAACTCGGGTCAAATTTGGTCTTTTACAAATGATCATAAGTAGCATCTGACCATCAGTAGTAACCGGTCGTCAGCAGTATCTATCTTACTGACCGGTTACCACTGTTGGTCAGTAAAATAGTTACTGTAACCGGTCGTCAGCAGTATCTATTTTACTGACTGGTTACCACTATTGGTCAGTAAAATAGTTACTGCTGCTGACGACCGGTACAGGTTTTCATATCACAACTTATCTTTTTACAGTGCCATCAAAATATTTCAATTAATCTTTACACGATTCACAAGAGGTATCTCCAAAATCTTTAATCTTTATTAACATAAACACACAAAATACCAAATCAATAAACATCACATTACAATAAAAATAAATTAAAACATTAAAATATAAATCAAGAACTTAAACTAGTTTCAAGAATAATACCAGTTTGAATGGATCTGCAACACAACCTTCAGTTTACATCCAAACCCTGAGTTTTTATACACAACAACAACAATATTAATAATAATAATAATAATAATCAATAACCAATCTTTGCAAGAAAAGAATAACAAAAAAAAAATGTGATTTTGTGAACTTCACTTAATGAAACAAGAATAAAACTTAATACCGAGAAAAAAGAATAAAAAAAGATTGAAACTTTAGTCCAAGAAAAGAATAAAATGAGACCTCTTTAACTGATCTAGAGTAAGTGGGTAAGTTGTGAAACAGCTTGCATTATTAGTATGGAATGATGAGTTTGAGGGAAAATAATATATGAAAAAGGTGGGAATTTGAGTGTGGAAAGAGCAAAGGACAGTGTGTGTTTGTGTTTGTGTGTGTTTTGTAAGTGTTCTTCTAGTGAACAAAAGTGGAAGTCTTCTTGTGTCAATTAATTGAACTTAAGATTCAGACCAAGTGGGTGTTTTTTGTTTTTTTATTTTTTGTTTTTTAGTTTTATTCTTTTTTTGTAGATATAAGTATGGGGAAATATATTTTTTGTTTTTTAGTTTTATTCTTTTTTATAAGTATGGGGAAATATAAAAATAAATACTTTTTTTATAGATAAATCATATTTTTATAGGTATGAGATAGGCAATCTGTCAATGATGGATAAACTCAGTTCGCAGTTAGCAGAACTTCCCATGATTTAGATATGAGGTTGGAGAGATATTTCGTCTGTGTTCCATTGACCCATATGGCAATATTAAGGCTTGATTACTTTCTTAGACGGTAGATTAATGCCCCGATGTTAATAACCTCTTTGGGGCTAGGCATTAGGTTCGAATCCTGGGTTGCCTCCGTGTAGGTTATCCTACGACGTTTGGCACGTACAAATGTAATCACTGCGCTACATGTTAGTAAAAAACATGATTTATACAATCATTTGTGTATTATTATTATTATTAGGTTTTTTTTTGAAAGGCTATTATTATTATGTATTTGTGAGTTTTTGAGTTAATTTTTTGTTAAAAAATAAAGTAAAATACGTAAGGAATATAATATGGAATACAAAGGAGAAAAAGTATGTGTGTAAGTAAGAACTTAGGTTAAATTGTCCATAAAATTCAGACCAAGTGGGATTTTTTTATCTTTTGATAAATAGAAGTATGGGAAGATATAAAAATATATACTTTTTTATAGATTAAATTATAATTTATAGGTATGAGATATGCAATCATTTGTGTATCATTCGAAATATTTTGTATTTTATAAATTTTAGTCTCTTAAAAAAGGTAATGTACGAAAAGAAAATACATGGAAAATAAACACGAAAAAGTATGTGTGTGAATAAAAAGAAGTGAAAAAAATTGGTTAATTTGTAACGTATTACGTGATAGTTTTGTTATTTTGTAGACATGGATGTAAAAGATAGTTCTTATGCCAATCCCCTTGTGGTGGAGTGGCATCCTCCTTACTTTCTTTATGAGAGGTAAGGAGTTTGAGTCCTGCCGACACCAAAATGCTGCCGGTGAGTCGGGTTTTATCGTAGTGAGCCTTTGGATGGGGGGTTTTCCCCATAAACTGATGTGAAATTACTAGTGGACCTGGGTTACTCCCGAAGTACTCGTTGGCCGTTCAAAAAAAAAAATAAAAAATAGTTCTTATAATAATAAACACGTATAAATATAAAACTATTTACGTAAGTTTCTCTAAAAAATACTATAATAGAAATATACTTTTTTAATTACAAATCTAACTATTTTTTTAAGAAAATAATTAATATGCCAATTACAGATGCATGAAAAAAAAACATACGTTGGAAAAACTTGGTAAAAAAAGAGAGTAAAAAACTTGGTAATTTGTACATCACAATGGGCACGTGATATTTATTATGTATTTCATATATGTTATTATATGAATTATTTAAGTGAAACATCATCTTCCTTTATATAGTAAATTGAAAAAAACATATCTATTAATATCACGTATTCTTTGCATATTGCAATGCAACTTTAATTATATATAGTTTAATGATATCTTTTTCCTCAAAAATCATCTTTGTTAATTTACACGCCAGTTCGGATGATTTAACTCATGTTTTTCTTTGAAATTAAAACTTATAAATTCAGAAATATTTTTACGATTTAATCATCATTTATTCACGATTAAATGGAATATAAGACAAGCTAGAAATTAAACTATTTAATGTGAGGGTAAATAAGGGTAGATGGCATTATATTATTATTTTAATATATTAAAGGAACAAATAAAGTTACAAAATTGACACATTCAAGTTGTCGGATTCCATTTTCTAGGTAAAATCGTCACAAGAAAACTGCCACGTGTAATATATATGTATTCGTATATAATAATAAATCATATCTATTATTTATACTATTGAAACATGATACAAACATATTGAATCGTACTTAAGTAGTGAATATTTAATTATTTTTTATATTTAATTAAATATTTTGGGGGTCGTGCCTGATCACAACCCACGTGAGAATGGAAAATGACCCTCATGGTTTTGTTGTTCAATAAATCAACATCATTTAAGATTTGATTGAAATGGTTTAGTTAATCATAGTTTCTATTTTCATGAACCTCGTGTGTATAAGAGGTTAGTATCTATCACAATGGCTAATTACAATAATACAATTTTGTTTTATTAATTTTTCAAAATTTAATTTGTTTTTGAAAAATAAAGTAGTCAAACTTTCTTTACAAATTTAAAGGAACTTTTTATATTGATGTTAAAAACTTTTATGATCTAGAATTGAAATTTTAATTCGTTTTTGAAAAATAAAGTAGTCAACTTTCATTATTAACTTTTAAAGGAACTTTTTTATTTTGATGTTAAAACTTTAAAAACTAGAA
Source organism: Ambrosia trifida (assembly GCA_028751855.1). NCBI lineage: Eukaryota > Viridiplantae > Streptophyta > Magnoliopsida > Asterales > Asteraceae > Ambrosia > Ambrosia trifida. The sequence goes on along the minus strand of CM054132.1, from coordinate 55,107,000 downwards.
ATTGATATGTTCATTTCTTTATACTTTTGCTTAGTTGTTTTTTAATAAGAGCCGAAAAGAAATAAACATAAATCCACATATATTATGGGAGAGAGTAACCGAGACTAGAATTAGAGAAGAAAATTAAGTTACAGTAAACTAATTTGGTTTCATGCTAGGATGGTCAACTACAAAATCAATACATATTCTAAGGAGATTATGAAATATATATATATATATATATATATATATATATATATATATATATATATATATAAGGGGAAGAAGCATGATTTACATACGGTGTTCACTAACTTGGAAAAAAACATATGAAAGTGTGACACGCATACTGATTTGAGATAGTTTGAAGGGTAAGGTGGTTCTTAGGAAATATATAGATAAAACTAGGGATATTTATGGTATGACTGAAGTCTGAAACTAATGTGCATGCACCTTATAAGTCTATTTCTTTTTGCCATTATCGTGGATGCGTTGTCAAAGTCGATTCAAAAGACACTTTCTTGATGCATGCTTTTTGCAAATGAAATTCTGTTAGTTATTGAAGGTCCAGTGGTTCCAAAGGTAAGTAAGCTCAAATACTTTGACTATGTGTAGTGTGAGTGAAATTTGGAGCCCCTCACTTAGGGCATTTTTTGACATGTGGCATGTGGGGCTCCTAAGGGCTTAAAAGGAACTTGAAATTTATAAGGGGTGTAGTGGTGTGGTGTGGTATGGTGTGTATATAATTATATTAAATTTGAATTAAAAAAAGAAAAAAATAAAATAAAAATGAAGCGGCAGTAGCTGATTGGAGGAAGAAATGAGAGACCAGCGCGAAATATTTCGCGTGGCCCTCCTTAGCGCCCAATTCACAAGGGTGGGGGCGGTGTTTGCATGTTAAAGGGGTGCCAAAATTGGGCATTAACGCCCATTTCACAGGCCACTACGTATGGTCTTAGGAGCATTTGTACAAAGGGATGGGGATATAGATAGCGATATATCCACCACATACTGGTTTGATGGTATAGGTAGAGAGCAACCATTGGGGTATTGTGCGACACTACTAGAAAAGTGGCATTTTGCAACAAAATTTTCTTACATTAAAAAACGCGTCACAAATTTTAACAAAGTTGCTACTCATTTGTGACGATAAAAAACTATAATTTTTTTAGCAAATTTGCGACACAGTATATCTACAAATACTTTGGAAATTGCGTAGGAAATGCGTTAAAAATTGCGTAACAAATGTGTAGGAAGTGGTTTCCGACGAGGTTTTTTCTAACATTAAGGTTCCATGAAGAACTACAGGTGTGTATGGTGGTTGTGGTTGACTTTGAATTTGTTGTAGAATTTGATATTGTTGTCGCATTTGCATTTGCTGTTGGTACTCTTGTTGTATTTGAATTTGTTGAAGTTGAACGAACCTGCTTGGAGCTTGACCGAAATCAGAAAATAAATATTGTGTGGACCACAACGAATCAACGGTGGGCGAATAGCCAGGTGACATAAACAGGCCGGGTTGGTAGTGGATTGTTCGAGTTGATCCTTTGTTTCTATGGTTGATTTTTTTGTGGTGGTAGAAAATAATATAAATGGAGAAGATGAGAGTGTGAATATCAGAATATGTTTGTGGTGTAAAAAACAATATGTTTTAGTTTGTTTAAATAGTGATAATTAGAAAATTATTTTTTTTAAAGATATATAACCATTGACTTTCAAAGACCTTTTGACTTTCAAAGACCTACAAGCTAGAAGTACAGATGTGTTTCGTATGTGGGAGAACGAACCACACCGCTGTAGCATGTTTGATACAACGCACTAAACTAACAAAACTAATATTATCCAAAGAAAAATATTATAGCTAGGTAGTGGTAACAAGAACCAAGGTTACTAGTGGTAGGCTAGTTATCTATACATCATACTCCTCCATTACACATTTTACATAGGCTAGTTACCTATGCACCTGTATATATTGTTAGTTGAATAAATCTACCAAATCTGAGTACATCCATGTGATATATTTGATATTGCCATATTTGTTATCATATTCGTTGTTAGCTTTTGTTATGTTAGCCTTTCTTATCCTTAATATTCCAAGTAGATCTTTTACCATTTTATTTCGTTATATTGCTTCACTATTACTGAAGAAACAACGAGTCTAGTGACTGTTAATGCGAGAGTGGCTACTCGTGTTCGCTACAAAATATAATCCTTTGCTCACACCAAGTTAGATCCGTGCCTGTGATAGAGAAAAGATGAATATAACCGAACACAAAACACAAAGATGTAAGTGGTTCGGTCTCGTTGACCTACATCCACTGTGAAATATGTGATCTTGTTTATTACTCGAAATAGTTACAAGTACAAAGAGAATCAATACAAGCAAGTGTGCTAAGTGTGTGTGTTCTGATCCGTGAGTGATTAACCCTTTAAAAGGAGGAGAAGCCTCCTTTTTATAGGGTGTGCATAGGCCTGATGGGGCGGTCCATGATTGGCGTAGCGGGCTTGGGCCTGTCTTCCTTTGGCCCATCAAGTTGGATCCAGACGAGGGGTTTGTATAAAGCAAATTGGATAAGGAGCGTCGTCCTCTGATTGGTCTACATGTCGTGTTGTGATTGGCTGTAAGCGGATATTTCTCTTGTGTCAGGCGGCGTCAGGCGACGTCAGGTTGTGTCAGTCTGCTCCTCGCAGACTAACTAAAGTGACTCTGACACAATGGGGAATAGCGCTGCAAGTGAGGCTCAGGGGGGCTGCACCTCCCCTATTGGCGCGCCGTAGTGGCGGACCATCGCCTGGCGAGGCGCAAGGTCCTGCGTGGGTGGATTGCACTCCACGTGTGATCTTCTGCGATCTGGACACTGCCGGGGCTAAGGTTCCTTGGAGATAGGGTCGCGGGGGAGTGTTGTGTTCTTGAACTTAATCATTTAGAATGGTTTCTCCTCCGCGAATGTATTATGCTGATAATGTTATGAGGTAGGGTGAACATCCGCGCTAGGATTTGGTACCCTACCCCTTCAATCACAAATCACAGTCTTCCGCTATTAGAAAGTTAATTCGCCTAATAAAAAAGGTTTACATGTGTTGTTCTTAAAATATAATAGTAAAAGGTTTACCTAGAGAACTCTTATTTAACAATAATTGTTTTAAGCTCAGTTATCTTTCATATTGTAGCTAATTTGCATAAGTTAAGACTTATATAGTTATATATCTCTTAGGTAAGACACCAAGGAGGTGGCGACTACCAAAGGCGACAATCAAGCATACATAGTTTACAAGTGTACATATTTAAGATCTCATCTTGTTAAAAACATATGTTATAATTCAATCCTTTCCTAATTGGGTCTTGATACATTTGGGCCTGCGTTGTATTATTGGGCTTATTTTTATCCTTGCTATTGTTATTGGGCTATGCTTTATAAAGGTTTCAGGTGGTGGCCCATGGTCCATAGTCAAAGTCTTTATGACTGATATTTGTTCGAAGAGGAATCCTGGCCGTTCAATGTGTTTGATCTTGATCGTTGATCTGAGTTTGTTGGGAAGCTTCGAGACCCAACTATAAAAGCTTTTCTCTATCAGATTATTATTCAGTCTTGTATTTTTTTTTCTTATTGTTTTTCTCTCTGTATTGGTATAGGTCTGTGTATTAGTCTTCGTCTTCATCATCAGTGATTAGGTTTTAATCACTGTAAGTTGTATTGTATTTCTTCTTCATGTTGTGTCAATTGATCTAAACAATCAGTTGTCACAGCTAGACATTGTATTGTTTCTTTAGGGTTCATCTATTGTTGAACCTTTGGGTATTGGGGGGGGGTAATCATTTTGGGTTGGATAAATAAGATTTTGTCACCGTTTTCTGTCTCTATTCTCCTGTGTTTGTATTTGTATATTTGTTGTAGTAGTTTAGAATATATTTATACTTATTTACATGGTATCAGAGCTTTAGGGCTCTGTTATATGTCGATCTTCGTGTATTTCCACTATACTTTCCATGTTGAGTTGTATTTTGTTTACTTGGATCTTATCTTTCTAGATCTGGTCCTTGTTATTTTTTTCTGGTAGATTTGATCTCTCTAGATTTTTTCTACCTCTATTCTTGTTTGTCTAAAACCGTTGGTGATATTATTTGGCTAAGATCTAGGGTTTTGACCTAGATCTGGTGTCAACGTCTGTTGGCTTGGATCGAGGAGTTCAAGTAAGCTTTGGAGTATTCTAGAAGCTGTGCAACCAGTAAGTTTTCTGTTTAAATTTTCTTGTCTAGTGTTATTATTGCTGCTGCTGGAGTACTCTGTAAGTCTTCTTGTCTTTTGTTCATTGTTTCGTGTCTAGGCATCTTTGGTCGGGTTAGGGGGCCGGCGTTAATCTGTATTGTGTGTTGTCTTGTTGTATTTGATTATCTGTCTTGTTGCCTTTCCTGTTATTGGTTGATTGTCTTAGTCTGTTATCTCTGTGTATATTATTCTTGGTTATTATATACGTATAAGTATATTTCTAGTTAATAAAAGGCTCATGTGTAAGGATCTGTGTGGGCACCCTTGAGTGATGAACCCATGATCTAAACACCTACACAACTTCGCATTCTAGAGTTTACTTCTTGTGTGAGAGTTAGTCCTTGGATAACTTTGTATTTGTTGGTTGTTTCTCTACTTGTTTTGTATATTGTCTGTGTTTTTCTTTTGGTATGGGTGACACTGGTGGAGGTGTTGTTGGTGGAGGGGCTGTTGCTAGTGGTAGTCTTGCAGCAGGAGATGATCCTAATGCAGGAGCTCTACTATAGGAACCCTAATCAACAAACTGGACATTAGTGACCCTTTGTATTTGCATCCTAGTGATACTAGCAGTCTGTCTATTATAACAATCAAACTTAAAGGAATTGAAAACTATTCTGTGTGGTCTAACTCTATGAAATTCGCATTACAAGCTAAAAACAAAATAGGTTTTATAGATGGAACCACTGTTAGACCAGTAGAGGATGAAGTTCTTATGAGACAATGGGATAGTGTAACACCCCAACCGATGGCGGAAACATCGAGGTGTCATGTAGTGACGATTGTTCAATAGCTCATGGACTAAAAGTGTAAATTTTGATATATTGATTAAGTAGTTTATTACATTGAAAGGAAAATATAAGATACAAATATTCTAAAGTGACAACTAAAACTGAAATACAATGAATCCAAAATCTAAGTAAAAATTCCAAAAGCTTAAAAGTCATCTCATAAATAACCTGAAACATGTACGAAAATAGTATATGTCAATACAAAAATGTATTGGTGAGCATACCCTGTTTGAATACATATAGTAGAAAAAAGTTTCGCAATTCACGTGTTATACTGTCTACAATTTAGTGTTCAAGCTATGTACAAATGCTACCCAAAATCAAACCTTTGTTTAATGAATCAAGAGTCACATATATATAGTATTCGCTCATAGTAGGCGATGAATAATCGTTCACACATAACAATAATTAAGTACTATTTATTGCTATGCTAGGCCGCCCAGCGGTTAATGATTCAGGTCATAAGTACACACTATCAGCGAATCAACAAGTAAAACACATACAAGAATTGCGATTGTGAATATAGAATAAACCATGATTAAGTGAATGAAGTAATAAGCGTACATGAGTCACCCCAAAAGTGTAAAACATGAAAAGGGGAAAGATATACTCACTTGTTGCGATGAATAAAAAGTACGACTAGCACAAGTTGTAGCGGTTTGGGTAACTCCAAAAATTACCCTAACAGAATGAATATTATATGTATAAATAAATAATAGAATAAAATCTAGAATGACTTGGAGATCTCTAGGTTCATATATGTTTAGGGATTTAGTTTAGGACTCTAAAATGTCTAGATACTATAACGTAAGAAAATATATATTCCAATTTGTATTTATATAAAATGGTAAGAGTAAATAATGATTCGATCAAATAAAATTTGATATGTTTACATCATATTTATCATGGAATAAATATATATAAGCATATATGTATAGGTTATAGATTGGATTAAAATATAATCAAATGATGATTATTATTATTATAATAATAAATGAAGTTGTCTAGAATTGGAATATAACAAAATAAAATGTAGTATATAGTTTATGTGTATGTAAAATATATCTAAAGCATTAAACATCAACCAATAGTATGAGTATGAAAGTGTCAAATTATATATTTGAATAAATAAATATCATAACTCATACAATGCGATGCAAATAAATATTTATATATAATTAGAATAGTGAATATGAGAAAATGAATAAAAAAATGCATGTAAGACTATTATTGTTTTGTAAATTAAATAACTATCAAAAGTCTAGATGCACGTGTATATATATGTATATATATATATAAATTACATGAGGTGTATAAAATTTATACATACATAAGTATAATATAGATTATGTATAAAGTACTAAAATAACAATGTTAACCAAAATTTATAGAATTTTGAATATATAACAATATTTTAGTTATAGAATTACCACTTGAATTTTATAGAATAAAAATAGCTTAAATTAGTATAAAACATGAATAAATTCCAAAAATCTTTTCACAAGCATGGCTAAGACCAAATCAACAATAGAGTCACTAAATAATATGAGTTACAATGTCTAAAGGCTAGTTCTAGAATAGGTTTAAAAGCCCTAAAATCCCAAAATTATTGTATGAACCATAGAACTTGATTTGTCACATTGAAAATCAATTTCCCTTTATCAAAAAATTGATATAGGGCTTTTGTAGTAGATAAGAAATAAATAAAATTAGACTCAGAATTACCCAAATCAGATTAGAATTGAGGTTGAATTCGTAGATGGAAGTTCCAAGCTCTACAAACGCACACTCAAGCGTCAACGTCATTGATAATTGATAATTGATAATTGATAATTGATAGCCTTTGATTTTTGTTTGGAGTATCAGGAAGTGAGAATTGAAGAGGATATTACGATACATCTTGATTTAATCGAAGGGATGCTTCTTAGACACATACTCTCAAAAATATGACAAAGTCAAGATGAATAAAAATTTATGAACTTTTAGAATGAGGATAACCTATTGTTTCAACTAATGTTTCCTACAATTTATAACAAATGAAATAAGTAAGGTATAATGAAACTTATGAAGGTGCACTAATGGCTCATGAATTGGAGTAATTACACTCTTTAGTTTTATATTCATAACTTAATTAGCTTTAAGACATAATAAATTTCTAATTAAAAAGGTAATTTATTATTGAAACATAATTAAAAGAAAAATTTAATGATTATCATAAATTAAATTAAAACTTCTACTAAATTAAAAAAATGATAGAAAGTACAAGGACTAGAATTGACAACTTAAAGAAAAACGCAGGTGGTGGTTGTCACAGATAGGTGTAATTATGTTGTTTTATCTTGGTTGCTTAACTCAATTAGTGAGGAACTCTTTCTTGGAAAAGTTTTTTCAAAACTAGCCACTGAGGTGTGGGTGGATTTGAAAGAAACTTATGACAAAGTGGATGGATCTGTTGTATACAATTTATATCAAAAGATTAATTCACTTAGTCAAAATGGGAGTTTTATGTCTAAATATTATCATAGGTTGAATACTATGTGGAAACAATTTGACTCTATTGTACAATTACCTTCTTGTAGTTGTCAAGCTGCAAAAGAGTTCAATTCTTTTAGCAACCTGATTAAATTGTTTTAGTTTCTTATGGGATTGGATTAGATATACCAACCAGTCAGAACAACCTTGCTGACTAGAGGCCCTTTACCTGACATTAAAACTATTTATTCTAAGAGAAGAGTCACATAGGGGTAGTAATAATGTTAAAAGTAATAATGCATCTTTTGTGTCTAAAGCTACTCAAAGTTTTGATAATAAAAGAAAGGTTGTTAACAGAGGACCTAATCCAAACTATAATGTTCTCATTGTAACATGTTAGGTCACACTGTTGACAGGTGTTATGAACTGGTTGGTTATCCACCTGGTTTTAAAAAGAAGGGTGTTGGTCAAATTGTTAGAGCCAACATGTCTTCTAATGTAGGGCTGTTCAAAACGCTCGGCGCTCGCCGATCGCTCGCCGCTCGTTCGGAATTTGCTCAGAAATTGCTCGCTCGATTTTCCGCTCTGCTGTAAACGAGCCGATCGGCTCGGTTCGGCTCGATATAATTTTATTTATTTATTATATATATAATTATATATATACACATGAATTACATTTATATTTATAGTTTTATACATGCCACGCTATTGGGTTTGGCTCAATATATGCATATATACAATTATATTTATAGTTATTGGCTCAGTCAACCCAATGATAACTTAACACTAAATTTAATGGTAACACCTTAAGTTGTGAAAAAACATTTTTGACTTCATATTCCCATTAGTTGTCCACCAATAATCATCTCCAACTATCAGCCTATGTCACAACGCGACAATTGTTATCTGTAGTATGTTCATCACCTCACTAGCCTCAATTAGAGCCTCATTCTCGAACGATCGAACCTCAGTCATCACTAGGCAACGAGAATAATAAACGAAACATCCCAAATTTATGGTTGTCCGAAAACACTCGCCGCTTGCTCGAAAAAATGTGCGCTCGAACAATGCTCGCTCGGTTTCTAGATTGATTGTAAACGAGACGATCGGCTCGGTTTGTAAATGAGCCAAGCATGGGCAAAGGTCCGCTCGGTTCGGATCGGCTCGTGAAAGCCCTATTCTAATGTCTCTAATCCTAAACAATTTGTGTCTAGTTCTTCTGGTTTGCCTTTTTCACCTGAACAGATATCAAAGCTTATGAATCTGATCAGTGACAAAGGAGGAAATGAGTCTGAAAACCCTAATACAGGAGGTAAAAGTGTTTTCATTAATGGTTTTTCTTGTTTGTCTAGGATTTCAAACTTAGAAAAAAAATTCAAAAATGTTTCAAGTTGTTCTAATTTTGTGAAGGCTGCTATTAGTTATGGTTGGATCACTGACTCAGGTGCAAACCTACACATGACTAATAGTGACAAAGAAACGTATAATAGTATTAATGTTTCTGATTATGATATCCAATTTAGACACCCCAATGGCACTAGTGCCAAAGTTTCCAAAATAGGTGATATTAAACTTGCTGATGACGTTGTATTGTATGATGTCTTTCTTGTTCCTGCTTATTGTGTGAACTTAATGTCTGTTCATAAGTTAGCTAGGGATAATAAGTTGAGTGTATTATTTGATGAACAAAACTGTTTTGTCCAGGATTCCAAGTCCAAGAGAATCATGGTGACTGGTAGACAAAGTGATGGGTTATACTTTGTAGGAAAACATGTGAGTGTCAACATTAGTTGTTTGAATAGTCTTAATGATGCCAATTTGTGGCATAGTAGGCTTGGGCATCCTTCTGATCAAGTCCTAGCTGTGTTAAGAAATGATTTGAGTTTGGGTCATAGGAATTCACAGCCTTGTGAGGTTTGTCACAAGGCTAAACAAGTTAGAGTCCCATTCCCTATTAGTGACCATAAAACCAAACAAATAGGTGATATTATTCACCTAGATGTATGGGGTCCATACAAGGTCACTACTAGATATGGTTACAGGTATTTCTTAACTGTTGTTGATGATTTTTCTAGAATAGTTTGGTGTTACATGCTAAAATCTAAAACTGAAGTTTCTGAAAACATATTGGTTTTTTATGAGTTAATAAAACTCAGTTTAAAACTCAAATCAAAATTTTCATGAGTGATAATGGTACTTAGTTTGTAAATAAACAAATGGAGTTTTTTTTTTGTAACTCAAATGGTATCATACATCAAACATCTTGTGCCTATACACCTCAACAAAATGGAATTGCTGATAGAAAGCTTAGGCACCTATTAAACACAGCTAGAGCTTTGTTGTTTCAGAGTGGATTGCCACTTAGATTTTGGGCTGATTGTATTCTAACGTCTACCTACTTGATTAACAGGATTCCCTCATCTATCCTTTCAGGTAAGAGTCCATATGAAGTTGTGTATGGGTTCCCCCTACTCTCAGTCACATTAAAACTTTTGGGTGTCTCTGTTTTAATACAATTTTAAACAATAATGATTAATTGTCTGTTAGAGCTGAAAAGTGTTTTCTTATAGGATACTCAAATTTTAAATAAGGATATAAACTGTGGTATTTAAAGTAAAAAAAGGTTGAGTATTCTAGAGATGTTAGGTTTTATGAAGAAATTTTTTCATTTAAACAAGGTCTTGAAAACACTGTTGGAACCCATGATGGTGATAACAGTGTAACAAACTTAAATTTTTTTAACTTGTTTTGAGACAAATGAAGTTCAAAATGTGACTGATAAAAATCAATTTCTCAATGATGAAGGGGGAATCACTAGTTCTCAGAATGAGTCAACTAGTTTGCAACCAGGATATCCTCCCAGGACTGCAGGGGGGTTGACCATGGTCAACAGCCTGGCAATCCAGGTTGCAGGACTACTGGTATGGCAAACAATGATGTTGATTCTCCAAATGATGAGACAGACCCACCTGAGGGAACTATTAGAAGATCTAGTAGAGTGTCTAATGTTCCTAGGAAATTTGATGATTATATTGTTGAAGGGAAGGTTAAGTATGGTCTTGAAAGAGTGGTTAACTATTCTTTTCCATATCCTGATAATTTTTGCTTTGTTTCAAGTCTGAACAAAACTATTAAGCCCACTTCTTATTCAGAAGCTTCAAAAGACCCAAAATGGGTTGAAGCTATGAATCAAGAAATGGAAGCTCTATATAGGAATAACACTTAGGAATTAACTGAATTACCCAAGGGTAGAAAACCTAAAGGTTGCAAATGGGTTTATAAGATAAAGTACAAAGCAAATGGTGAAATAGAGAGATACAAGGCAAGACTTGTTGCCAAAGGTCATAATCAAATGGAAGGATTGGATTTTGGTGAAACTTTTTCACCAATTGTAAAAATGGTTACTGTTAGGTGTGTGTTAAGTCTTGCTGTGCAAAATAATTGGTCATTATTTCAGTTAGACATTAACAATGCCTTCTTGTATGGTTCTATAATAGAAGATGTCTATATGATTCCTCCTAAAGGTTATAGTTCTAAAAAATAATAATAAAGTGTGCAAACTTGTTAAATCCTTATATGGGCTAAAACAAGCCCCTAGGAAATGAAATGAAAAACTCACTAATGTTTTGTTAAAGTTTGGTTTTGTTCAAAGTGTTTGTGATCATTCTTTGTTCATAAAATCTGAAAAAAAAAACTTGTTCATTGTACTCTTGTATATGTTGATGATATTGTCATTACTGGAAATAATATAAGTGAAATTGAAAAAAAAAATAAAAAGCTTTCTAAGTTCAAATTTTCGGATTAAGGACTTAGGAAAACTTAGATACTTCTTAGGAATAGTAGTATTGTATATTGATTCTGGGATATGTTTATCTTAGAGGAAGTATTGTTTAGAGTTATTAAGTGAGTTTGGGTATCTTGGATGTAAACTTGTTTCTACACCCATTGAATTGAGCTATATTTTGTCAAATAAAAATAGCAAAAATGAACAAGCACTTGAAAATACTTTAGGGTTTCAAAAATTGATAGGCAAACTAATATACTTGTCTATTACCAGACCAGATATTAGTTATGCTGTTCAATTCTTGAGTCAGTTCATGCATAGACCAACACATGGTCATTTGCAAACTGCTCTTAGATTACTTAGGTACTTAAAATTGTCACCAGGGAAAGGCTTAATGTTTAAAAAGTCAAACAAGTTTGAGCTAACATCATTCGTTGACTTAGACTGGGCTAAATGCTTGGTGACTAGGAAATCAGTTACTGGGTATTGTATCTTCCTTGGTGATTCTTTGGTTTATTGGAAAAGCAAGAAACAAAGCACTGTTTCTCGATCTACTGCCGAGGAAGAATATCGAGCTATGTGCTCAGCAACTTGTGAAGTTATGTGGATCTTAAATATCTTAAAAGAATTGCAAGTTGTTTGTAGTCTTCAAGTTTGTCTAAATTGTGATAGCAAAGCAGCTATCTCGATTGCTGCTAATCCAGTTTTTTCATGAAAGGACTAAACATTTTGAAATAGACCTTCATTTCATTTAAGAAAAGATTTCTAGTGAAATAATACAAACTGTCAAAATTGATTCAGAAGATCAAATTGCAGATTTGTTAACAAAAGGTCTTAATAGGTCAAAACATGAGGTGTTGTGTGAAAAACTTGGTTTAAAAGATGTGTTTAAGAAAGGATTGAATTAAGGGGGGATGTTGAAAACATATGTTATAATTCAATCCTTTCCTAATCGGGTCTTGATACATTTGGGCCTGAGTTGTATTATTGGGCTTATTTTTATCCTTGCTATTGTTATTGGGCTATGCTTTATAAAGGTTTCAGGTGGTGGCCCATGGTCCATAGTCAAAGTCTTTAAGACTGATATTTGTTCGAAGAGGAATCCTGGCCGTTCGACGTGTTTGATCTTGATCGTTGATCTGAGTTTGTTGGGAAGCTTCGAGACCTAGCTATAAAAGCTTTTCTCTTTCAGATTATTATTCAGTCTTGTATTTTTTTTCTTATTGTTTTTTTTGTCTGTATTCGTATAGGTGTGTGTATTAGTCTTCCTCTTCATCATTAGTGATTAGGGTTTAATAACTGTTAGTTGTATTGTATTTCTTTTTCATGTTGTGTCAACTGATCTAAACAATCAGTTGTCACAGCTAGACATTGTATTGTTTCTTTAGGGTTCATCTATTGTTGAACCTTTAGGTATTTGGGGTAATCAGTTTGGGTTGAGTAAATAAGATTTTGTCACCGTTTTCTGTCGCTATTTTCCAGTGTTCGTATTTGTATGTTTGTTGTTAGTAGTTTAGAATAGATCTATACTTCTTTACACATCTTCACAATATGGTCAAACCTATAACACTACCCAACATGCTATTACCATTTAATGTTTAGTATCTTAACTCATATTGTAGTGTAGCTTTTCAAGCCACATGTCCTATGTGTGCATAATATATTGATAAACACAATTTAGTTTGAGTGAAAAGTTTCAAGAAAGATCGGATGGGATCCGATCAATGGTTTGATTCCTTCATGTGTGTATGTGAAATGAGTTTAGTTCTCTTTAACTATATTTTGAAGATATGAGCTCAAGGTGGTGTCAAACATTTCTAAGCTAAAAGTTTGCATCATGAAACATCGTCAGACTATGTAATCGCAACTAGAGATTTAACGTTATGCAATCAAACTCAACGTAAATATAAAGTATTTCATACTCCTCAACCAATGATTCTAACTTAATATGATTACCGTTCAAGTATCAATCAAACTACCAAACAAACAATCATTAGTATTAAGATGATTACCGTTCTTTATTGAATTGATCTTTTTGTTTCAAATATATCATTTATTGTTATCACACCTCACTAAAACTTAAAAAATTAATAATAATAATAATAATAATAATAATAATAATAATAATAATAATAATTATCACATCTCGTTAAAACTTAAAGATAGAACTTTTTTTTAAAAAGGTACATAAAAGAATTATTAATATTAATGATTACGTGGGGTTGAGGTAGGGGGGAAAGGGGCCACGACAATTATGTTTTTGGTATAAACACAACCATGTGATCATAGTTATATAGCCATGCCCCTCATATGATATGATATGATAGCAATTCAAAACAACAGTACAAATAAAGTCATATATAGATGTATTATTCAATGCATTTAAAATCTCAACATAATTCGTAAATAATTAAAGTATATTATTATGTGTATTATTTGTCAATTTTATAGTACAATAAAATAATATGTTGTAAACAATATGTGTATTTATTTTAATTTTATTGTACGTTTTTCCCGAATAAATTAAATTATATATTCATTTTTTTTAAACCGAATCACTTTCTTCATACAAATTATCACCCACATTGATTTAAATAGTCTATATTTGAAACAATGGTGTTACTTATAGCTAATTAATACATGGGTAATTTAACAGTTTCAAAAACTTTTCAATAACATATTTTGTCAATTTAATAAAAAAGGGCCTTTAGCGGTTTAGCCTAGTGGTATCAAGGTGTTGGATAAGGCTTGCCTTTTCAAATGGTGAGGGATCAAATCCCGTTGGTGACAAAATAATTAGCCGTTCAAAAAAAAAAAAAAAATTGTCAATTTAATAATTGTAAAATAATTAACTAATCTTTTTTTTTTTTTTTTTTTTTGAAAGTTAAACTTCATTCAAAAAACCCCACAAGAGCCCTCAAAGCAAGGACTCAAGGGGAAAAAACAACACAATCAATCCAATGGATATTTACACCACTTCTTCCAATCTAAACACGTTTGCTTATTTCTATTACGATACCAGAAATACGACATAATCTTTATGTGTTCAAATAACTCCGTCGCTCTTCGCTCCTTGTTGTTGAAAATGCGCTCATTCCTTTCGTTCCATAGATCCCACATAGCCGTATAAATGACACCTTGAATAACCTTCTGATCTTTTTTGGACTTCGAAATAAGCATGTTGCCATTTATCAAATCCTCAACATCAAATAATAACGTAGGAGCCAACCGACACCATCTTTCCATAAGACTCCACACCTCAGCCGAGTAAATGCACCCTGTGAACAAGTGCGTTGACGATTCTGAACTCGAATTACAAAACGGACAAGCCAAGTCTTCCAGGTACACACCCCTTCTGCGTAAGTTGGTCTTCGTAGGAATTCTGTCCCGGATGGTTCTCCAAACAAAGATCTTGCATTTAGTTGGTACCCAGCTCTTCCAGTCAATGATAAGACAATCCACAGGCTCGGAAGTATTGTTGATCAGTTTTTTTGCATTGCTCACTGAGAACATGTGATTAGCATCACCGCCCCACTGCCAAACGTCATTACCCACCTCCCAGGCATGATCATAAATCGCTTCAAGAAGCTGAAATAATTCCACTATTTCCTCCTGTGTGTTCGGAGCAACTCGCCAGTCCCAATATAGAACTTTCACCCCATCTTGAATTCGAACCCGGTCCGCAACAGTGGCCCATTTATGCTTCTCTATACGAAATAAATTCGGGAACCGAAGACGTAAAGGGTCGTTTCCCAGCCAAACATCACCCCAAAAGGATATAGAAATACCATCTCCCACTATGCCAACAAATAATCTATTAATGGGTCTACCGTTTACCAGGCATTTTTCGCCAACTTTGACTATCTCTTTCCAACAAACTTTTGTAGCATTATTACAAGGCAGCAGATTCCATAACCGATTAGAGCCGTGACACTCGACTATCACCCTTTTCCACAAAGCGTTACCATCTCTTTTAAACCTCCAAGCCCACTTGAGAAGAAGAGCTTCATTAACCCCTTGCAATTTATTCAATCCAAGACCCCCTTCCTTCTTAGTTTTCGTGACAATATCCCAAGCCACCCACGCTATTTTATGTTCATCCGAAGCCCCCGCCCATAGAAATAATTAACTAATCTAGTAAACTCTAACTATCATTTACTCTCATAAATATTTTTTTTCAACATAATAATAATAATAATAATAATAATAATAATAATAATAATAATAATAATAATAATAATAATAATAATAATAATAATAATAATAATGGGCCAATGGAGTTCAAGAAATTCAGATATCTAATGGGCTGATGTGGTTATCATTAAAGGCTCGGGCTCTAAAAGGCGCATTATTTTGGGTGGGGGCCCTTAAAGATATTTGGGCTTTAAGAAAGCAATATGCGCATATTTCATAATTCATAGTGCCAAAAATCGGTTTTGACCGGTTTATAAACCGATTTGGCACTGGTTTTGCCTTGTACAGCAGGGGGCGGATTTATATAGGGAGCGACGGGTTCAGCCGAACCCATTCGGTTTTCAATTTTTAGTAGAAATGTATACGAAAAATAAGCTATGAACCCATAAGAAAAATTGAGATGAACCCATAGACATATATTATAAGTGGCTCAATGGTTAAGACTTCCACCATTTAAACTCTAGGTCCTGAGTTTGAACCTTTCTTTTAGTGCCTTTTTGTTACATTTTTTCCACCAGAAACGGTCCAGCGCCCAACCCATTAGGTTTTAAACTAACCCAAAACTCCAACAGAAACATCTTCCCCAAGCCCCCTTTCCTTCCTTCATCTAATTCCCACCAACCAATCTTCCTTTCCTAGTTTCCTTCATGGCTTCATGTGATGTAACCAGAAACATCCGTCCAGCCCGTTTGTTAAAAACCTATATGGCTATATTGTTTGACCTAAGCTTGTTGTCGTTGATCTCTGTTGTATGATAATTTTTTATTTGAAATGCCTATATGGTACTTTTGTCAAGCAATATGGCTATATGATAACTTTTGTTTTGTGGGTATAATTTTTTTTACTAAGTTATCAACTTACTAATTCTATTGTTAATTTGTTGAACACGTTTTATTAGTTTGTTAATTTGTTTAAATGTTTATTAGTTTGTTCAACTTGTATGATTATATGAAAAAGTGAATTCGAATTAGACAGTTAATGATGTTAATTTGTAAATTGTTGAACCTTGAATGTTACATATAGTTAGACTATGTGTAGTGGGGGGCTTTATTTATAAAGCCCCCCTTCCTGATTGGTCCACGTGGCTGCTGAGTCAGCGTGGAGAGAGAAACTGAAAAAGGGGTGTAGTGGTGGGGCTTTATTTATAAAGCCCCTGATTGTGATTGGTTGATTTTTTTATTTTTTTTTAATCTTTTAATTCAAAATAATTAAAATAAAATGCAAATAAATATAAAAAAATTACAAATAATAATAAAAACACACAACTAATATTAATTAAATTAAAAAAAAACAAACAAGTTAAATAAACTACAATACCAAATTAAAAAAAACAAACAACTTAAATAAACTACTGCAGGTTATATTTCGCAAGGATTTGTTGTCTGTGATGCATTGCGAGGAGTAGGGCTTCTCCCTCGAGGTGGTCGATCGGTTTGGACAAAAACTCGATGTCCTTTTCCCTTTGCCTCGCCTCTTGAATGTCGACGAACCTCTTATTCTGGGCCACTCTCTGGTCCATAGTTTGTAGACGTCTTTGGCCGAGGTCTTGAAGATCCTGTAGTCGTCGATTCATTTCATCAAAACCACCTCCTGTCGAAGACGACGACTCCGCCTTGCCACCCTTTTTTGATCGTCTACCGGGTGGTCTTGGAATATCAAACTCCTCCTCCTCCTCCTCATCCTCCAAGTCAACAGGATCATCTAAACTCACAAAGCGAGCATCGGATGTCGGTGTATCCGGATCTCGCGACGTGGAGGTGGTTTTGCTTCTTTTTGACGGTCCACCTCCTCCTGATCCTCTTCCTCTCCTAATCTTGCGCCCACTGCCCGACCCCATAGGCGGGACATCAGCCCACTTAGGACTATGTCTCAACATCTCCCATATCCTCAAATACGGGAACGGCCCGCGGGTCTCTCTCATCTCGTCCAACGCCCTGGCCAACACACCGTCATCACCTTCCCCGCTGGCCCTGTTGTCCTTGCAGCGTTGGTAGACCTCGGCAAACCCGTGACATTTGTTATTAATGTCCGACCACTTTCCAGATATCGAGTCGTTGTCTCGATGCTCCCCCTACCCACCGCCTCAAAAAATAGTTCTCGAATCCGTTGCCAGAAAACCGGGGTATTTTGATAGTTTGCTGCAAAAAAAAAAAAAAAATAACACACGATTTAAAAAGTATATATATAAATGTAAACACAAAAAAAAAAAAAAAATACTAAACCAACATTTTAAAAAATATATATATAAATGTAAACACAAAAAAAAAATACTAACCAACTTCCGGGTCCTCGGATATGTCGAGCCAGGCTCGCGCTAACTTGTACTCCTCATCTCTTTCCCAACGCTCCTGTTGCTTTTTTTGACGAGGAGCGTTCGGGTCTTTCTTTTTATGCGAGCGTCTCCCGCGCCCGCGCCCAGAACCCTCGGGTTCGTCTTGAGTTTCTGGTACCGATTCGGGCTCCTCTTGAGAAGGTTGGATATAGTTTGGTGGAGGAAAAAATTGAGCGAGCATGTTTGGGCCCGGATAAAATTGACCGGGCATGCCAAGAAGTTGCGCGTATTGCATTGTACTCGCGTCAAACTCGCCCCAATTGGGTGGGAGCGGAGTAGTAGTGTTTGGCCTCGTAGTGTTTGGCCTAGCACCCGGTCGACCCGGTACCCCGAACGGTGAACCATATGGATACATCTTTGGCGTTTTAGTTTGTGTATGGTTTTTAGTTGAAAGTATTGTATGTTTGTATGTGTGTTTGTATAAAATGGTTGGTATATATAACAAATTTTAAAAAAAAATTACCGTTCAAAAAATTAAATCTTCAAACGGCTAATTTTTTTTGACCGTTCAAAAAGCCTGCTCCATTTGCCACGTGGCGCGATTTGGTTGGACCTCCATTTTGTGCTTCGGCGCTATCAAAATAAAGCCCCGAGCAAAATTAGCAATATAGCGCCTATATGTGGCGGTGTTCCGGGCGCTATATTTCAAAAATTTGCACAAGTGGCGCCCCACTACGGGTGGTCTTATGAAGAGAATTGACACATTTTTTTCCCCAAAGATAACCATCAAACTCGTAGGTAACAACTATAGTTAATTTCTTTCTAATTTGCAACGACCATTGCATTTTTATCATGTGTTTTTGAATCTCTAATAAAGATGTTTTTCCATTATTGTATCATATTTTTATTACGTGATGAACCATAGGTCCATACCCGACCCGAACCGTCAAACCGAACCGAATTTTTTATGTCCGGTCATATGAAATTGAATCCTAAAACAGTGAACCCAGTGGAAAAAAAATCCTGGATCCGCCACTGTAATGTACAGTTGTACCGATTTTTGACAAAAACCAGCTTGGGCACTGGTTTGAGCGTCGGTTTCTCGATCCTGTTTCGATGCGTTTTTAGTTTCGGTTTCAAATAAGTTCATGTTTTTTTCCGCACATTTTGTGGTTGACAACAAAAATTACATAATGTTCTTGTTTATTAATTTCAGTTTTTCAAAGCAAAAAAAAAAAAGAAAGGGAATCAATAGGAAAAAAAAATACAACAGCAACAGCCAGCAGCAACACCAACACCACCAACAATAACAACAATAATAATTAGAAAAACCTTCAAATCGCTCAAACTGAAATTAAATATTCCCATTTAAGCCTTCTTGAATCACGAACTTTGAGGAATGATCTTGAACCTTGTTCAAATTGAATTTAAATATTCCACCTTTAGTATCCAACACAGTTTGCCCCCTTTTTTATGCTTCGCTTTTGGCCTTGCAGTATTTCGTCATATGATATCTTAAAGTCGAGTTTCATTGTGTTCGGAACAAGTATTCACAAGAACGACAACCTTTTTAGACCCGTTTTTGAGTATTTCATAAGTTTTTATTTCTTGCATTTTCATAAGTGTTTTTGAGTTTTTGCAAGTTATGATTAACCAATTAAACACATTAGGTATTTATAATGAAGTGGGATGACAAAACAGTGATTTGGGGGGAAAACGGCTAGAAACAAGGCCCAAACAGTCAAATGACTGTTTCATTCAGGTTGGTTTTCGGGTAAAAATCCATCCCTTAAGGGTCACTGCAACAATTGATAAAAGACAAAAGTCTACAGTTGTTGGGTAAAGATATCAAGGATGACTACAAAAGTGTAAAGACGAACAAAAGACCGAGAATAACTTCAAACTTATAAACAAAAAAACTCGAAGTAGTAATTATCAAGTCATATAAACAAACCAATTTATACCCTAACTACAAAGCTAGCTACTCAAGAACTATGAAACAACTTTTGATATAAGATTATAAGGGGCTGTTTGGTAGCCTCTTAATTCACCTCTTAACCATTCAGGTCTGAATCATTCAGCATTCAGACTGTTTGTTTTAGCATCTGAATGTAATGATTAAGTGCTGAACCATTAAGCTAATAAGGGATGCTGAATGATTCAGCTCTTAACCATTCAGACCATCTTAATGATTCAACACTTAATCAACCAAACAGCCCCAAGTCAGTTAGAAAACAAATCAAATAATGCATTTGATCTAAATCCTATTATTTAGCTTTGTTATTAAAATAATATCTTTAGGTCACGTTTTATTCATCAATATCTATTTCACTAATAACAATTTGATATAGAAGCTTTTAACGTTTTTCAGTTTGTTCACCAAGTTTCATCTCTTTTTTTCATAAACATCCAACATTTTATGACCCGAAACTAGCAACATTGTATGTACAACCAATTTTTTCATTGTTAGAAAAATGTATCCGGAACCCTCAATCTCATCAAGAATAACACATTTTCTCTATACTTTAATACCACTGGGCTACAAGCCTTTTGGTCAATACGAAACATTGTTATTTCTTAAAACTCATTATTGTTCTACCAATCCGTATTCTATTATCTTTAGTCACTTTCCAGGAAATACATGTTTTCGCGTACTTAATTTCTCCTCATAGATTACACTACTCAGGGGCGGATTTAAGAAGGAGGTGACGGGTTTATGCAAACCCACTCGGTTTTCAATTTTTAGTAGAAATATATATGAAAAATGAGCTATGAACCCATAAGAATAATTAGCATGAACCTATAGACATATCTTATGAGTGGTTCTATGGTTAAGACTTCCACCTTTTAAACCAAAGATATGGGTTTTAATGGTATTTAATTCTAACCTAAACAAAAGTTGCGCCCACCCAAGTCCCAACCCCTCATTCGTTTCCTAATATTCTTGCCCACCTACTGCAAGTAATTAATTAGGTTAGTTTTATTTTATTTTTATGTTACCATTATTGTTTTTTCATCATTAAAAGTTTAGATGAATGTCATGGCTTTCAATTAGTGGTTTTTTTACTTATGACTGAATTACAAATTTTGTCCTTTAGCTTTATATCGAATTTCACTCCACGTCCTTTGACTTTAAAATTGACGAGTTTTGTACTTTGTGTTTTAAAATCTTACACGTTACATCCTTTGACCCTAACTCAGTTAAATTCTAACATTAAAGTTTGGTCCCACAAGGGTAGTTTAGTCTTTTTCCCTATAAATGATCGTATTTTTAATTTAATCATATATAACACTATCTCTCTGTAAAAACACACCACCCAACCATCTCTTTCAACATCCACCATCAGCCACCAACCACTGCCACTACCTGTGTTTGAAATAATTTTTTCCTACCGTGATTTGTTTTGTCTGATTCACATTCCTCTTTGTTATCTTTATTTTAGGCTAATTATTGTATTTCCTTTTGCTCATATTTCTCTTCTTGTTTACCTCGCTGATTCTAATGAATATGTTTGAAGCCTGTGATAACAATTTCTCCAACCTGCTATTCACCCCAGACAACCTTCCCACTCATCTAAAATTTGGACAACAATTATCTATCTACACCCTCTTTATCTTTATCAAGATTCAACAACCCTAGAAAAAGGATTAAAGTTAAAAATTACCCCCCAATTGAATATTCAACGCCAACCTATAATAGCTAGAAACCTGAAGAATTCACTAAAATCAAACACAACTTTTGCTTTGCAAAATTAAGAATACACAGATCTACACCAAGATCTCTTCATCGACACTCATCAATCTCAAGATCCATACACAGTCACGTATGTTCAATCATCTGAAGAAGTAATAATCCAAATCCCTAACTCAATCATCCACTTAATGGACAATCATCTGATGGTTGTAGGTGGTGACGACAGTGGAGGAGATGACGGTTGTGGTATGGTGGTGAACAATAATGGTTTCGTGGTGGGTTTGCTGTGGGATTAAGGGTTTTCAGTGTAGGAAGATGATGGTGTTGGTTTGGTGGTAGACGGTGATGGTTTAGAGGTTGGTTTGTGGTGGTGTAAGGGTTTCAAGGGGAAGAAAATCAGAAATATCGTTGATGGTATAGGGACTCAGGGTTGGATGGTGACAGGTGGAGAATTGTTTTAGATTATGAATTTACTGATTTACCCTCATGTGCAGGTCACATGATATAAATTAACGTAAAAAATAAACTGAGTTAAGCCTAAAGGACAAAACGTGCATGATTCTAAAACATAAAGGATACAATCAGTCAATTTTAAACATAAAGGACATTCTTTGTAATATGGTACAAACATAAAGGACAAAACTTGAAATTTAGTCTTTAATTATTTAAGGCTTATAAGTTTAAAGGTTTTCAATTAGTTTTTTGTTTTCAATTTTTTTATGTTACAATTAGGTTAAAAGTTTAAATTCATTTTGTTGATCTTGATTAAATATGTGAAATTGTTAATTTGTTCTACTTGAATGATTATACGAAAAGTGAATTAGAATTAGACAATTAGTGATGTTAATTTTTAATTT
Source organism: Ambrosia trifida (assembly GCA_028751855.1). NCBI lineage: Eukaryota > Viridiplantae > Streptophyta > Magnoliopsida > Asterales > Asteraceae > Ambrosia > Ambrosia trifida. The sequence continues at coordinate 55,084,692 of CM054132.1, read as the reverse complement.
GTTGAAAGTTGAATGTGATATATAGGTATGAAGAGAATTGACACTTTTTTTCCAAAGAGAACCACCAAATCTTGAATCATCATCTTCAACGACTAAAGCTTCGAAAATAGATTTGAGTGATCTTTCATGGGATCCTTCCGAAAGATAACCAATTTCAAAATATCACCCAAATCAAAGAAATGAAATTAGACGGGCATATTTGCTTAGAGGTTCTTGTCAACCAACATGGCATAATTTTCCAAACACTGATTTTGGTGGTATATTAAGATGTTTTAAGCTGGAATGGTACAATGGAAAACAAAAGAATTGGTTAGAATATAGTGTCAAAACGGATAAAGTGTATTGCTTATATTGTTACTTGTTTAAGGAACGTGGACAAAACGAGGCATTTGTGAGTCAAGGGGTACGGTGTTGGTATAGGATCGATAGATTTACTACTCATGCTGGTAAATACAATAGTTTTCATGACAAAGCACGTAAAAAGGGGGAAGACTTACTTAACCAAGCTCAATCTATACATGTGGGCCTTGAGAAACGTATTGATAAATAGAAAAAAAGAATATAGAACCCTATTAAGTTGTTCTGTTATACTTGCTAAAGGATTGCTGAATGGTGGGTTACCTTTTCGAGGTCATGATGAGTCTGAAGGGTCATTATATAGAGGACATTTTATAGAGTTTTTAAAATTATTCGGACAAATAAATGAAGAAATTGGTAAAGTCATATTAAGTAATGCTCCAGGGAATAGCCAAATGATAGCTTCATCAATACAAAAAGATATTTGTAATTGTTTTGCAGAAGAAGTATTAAAGAAGATATTTGAAGAACTTGGTGGTGATGTGTTTTCTATATTAGTTGATGAATATTTCCAAAAAGAAACAAATGCTGTGATTTTGAGATATGTTGATAAATTAGGAGTTGTGAATGAACGATTCATTGGTCTTGTTCATTTTATGGAAACAATCGCTTTATCTCTTAAATATGCAATTCATGAATTATTTGCTCGCTACAGTTTGAGTTTGGATAAAGTTAGAGGCCAAGGATATGACGGTTCAAGTAACATGTCTGGTGAATTTAATGGTTTAAAAGCTTTGATTTTGAAAGAAAATTCTTCGGCATATTATGTTCATTGTTTTGCTCACCAACTTCAACTTGTTGTTATGGCCCTTGCAAACAAACATATTGAAATTTGTAAATTTTTCAAAGAAGTATCAAATTTAATAAATGTTGTTGGTGCATCTTGCAAACGAATAGATTTGATAAGAGAAAGTCAAAGACAGAGTTTGGGATTGAATTCGGAAGTTAAAACCGGAAGTGGAAAGAATCAAGAATTATCACTTGTAAGAGCCGGAGATACACGTTGGAGTTCTCACGAAAAAACACTCCTTCGTTTGATTGCTTTATATTCTAATATTATTAATGTGCTTGAATATATAGAAGCCGAAGCGTCTGATGATTCACATAAAAGTGAAGCAAATTGACTTCATTTATACATGAAAAGTTTTAAATTTGTATTTTATTTACATTTGATGAAGCACATCTTGGGAGTTACTAACATATTGTGTGAAGCTCTTCAAAGAAAGGACCAAGATATTATGAATGCAGTTGGACTAATTAGATCAACCAAAGAAGAGTTACAAGGTTATCGACTTGAAGGTTTTGACTTTCTTTTGAAAGATGTTACATCCTTTTGTGGAAAATATGATATTGAGATGATAGAGATGGAAGATGAGTTTTTTGACCGGAAATGTCGAAGAAGGAAGACCAACATCACCAATCGTCACCACTACATGGTTAATAATTTCAACACAGTTCTCGATATGCAAATTCAAGAGCTTGAAAATCGTTTTAGTGAGGTAACCACTGAATTGCTTACGTGTATGAGTTCTTTGAACCCGTGTCGTAATTTTAGTGCCTTTAATAAACTAAACTTGTTAAAGTTGGCCGATGTGTATCCGTATGATTTTTAGTTTGGATGAAAAAGACAAGCTTATATATGAACTCGGCCACTACATTTCTAATGTGAAACAAGATACGCGGTTTGACAACTTGAATGGGGTAATTGATCTTGCCAAAGAGATGGTGAAAACAAGAAAACACTTTGACTATCCGTTGGTCTATCGTTTAAGAAAGTTATCACTAGTTTTACCGGTTGCAACGACAAGTGTTGAAATAAGTTTTTCTTCAATGAAGCATGTGAAGACAGAATTGCGTAATAGGATGGGTAATGGATACATGAATGATTCTTGCATTTGTTACATCGAAAAGGAGTTCCTTCAAGAAGTTTCGGTCGAACATGTAATGCAACGTTTTCAAAAAATGAAATATCGTAGGGAACAACTATAAGTTGTTTTTTTTTTTAATTTGCAAAGACCATCGTAATCCATTATGTGTTTTTTTTTTTTTAATTTCTAATGAAGATGTTTTTATTATTGTATCATATTTTTATTATTGTATCATAAGTTTATACCCGACCCGAACCGTCGTACCGGCCTGAAATCTTTTATGTCCAATCCTATGAAATTGGATCATCTAAAATAGTGAACCCACTGGAAAAAAATCCTGGATCCGCCAGTGCTTCTACTCTTGAATCAAAAGGAAAAGATATGCCAAATAAGCTCACCTCGAGAAAGACATAGGACATAGGCAATGACTGCGAAAAGAAAAGTCGTGCAAGGGCTTCTTATGCAACCAAGAAACCATGATATATAGCTTACTGAGGGCCGTACAGTTAAATAGAAATAGTTGATTTTAATCAAGGGAGCTAACGAACAAACAAACTCAACTCGTAAACTTTACAAGCCAACTCAAGCTACTTTTAAACCAACTTCAAATCAAGAGCCATTTAATATCACTATACAATGGTGCCACTATAATGTTGTATGGCCCTTCATCAAGTTGTTTACATTAAAAATTTATCACTTACAAACACAAATATACATGTGAGAGAAACCATAGTCAATAAAACCAAATATTACAATTAGGGCAAACCCGATGCACGAGGCTCTAAGCGCTAGGGTTTGAGGCGTGTTGGATCAAACTTGGGCCTTTGGTATAGTACCAGAATTATATTAACTTTCGAACTTTCAAAGCATTTGAGTAATACCACTGGCCGATTGGCTATGCCTAGTATCGTCGGAGTAAAGCCCGTGCTTTGTTCCATCATACTTCTCCCCATCTCCCCATAAGGCATACGCTTCCTCACCGTGAACCGCATCATCTCCAATCAACAACTGTTCATCCGACATCCGCAATGGAATCACCAAGCCAATCACCACACAAATGATCGACGTTGCCACTATGTTCCATCCAATAATAAACCCACCACCAACCAACTGCTTCAGTACCTGCATATAGGGGAGTGTATAAAACCAAAATAACGTACTTGTAACCAATATAACTGACAAAAAATTCATTATTTTGGGCATTGCTTTTAGGCCTAAAATATTCAAGCAAAATAACAAAAGAGAAAAAACCAAACTTGCGAATCCAGAAATAATTTTCGAGGGGTTTCTTTCGTAGATTTTCACTGATTTTCATTTATTTTTGAACTAACTTTTTTTAATTTTTTTTTCAAATCGAGGGGGTTCCTAGGAACCCCGAAACTACCTCTGGATCCGCCACTGAACCGAACCCATCATGAAAACCTAAAATTTGTTTAACCAAACCCAATTTTTTGGTTTTAAGCCCAAACCCGGCCCATACCTGTATGCCACCCGAGCCACCATAAACACCACCACGTGAGTTTGTCACAGGCAAAAACAACGAACATAACACGGGCTCAGCAAACACGCCCGTAAGAACGCCACCAAGGTACCCCGCGACCGCATGAGTGTGGACAACACCAAGAGTATCATCAACCTTTTGCAACAAACTCCACTTCTTATGAACCACCATCATAGTAAACCAAGGTATACTACCCGAAAGAACCCCCATTATAATAGCGGCCCACCCTTGAACCAAACCGGCCCCAGGGGTAATGCACACGAGCCCGGTGATCATGCCTTGGACCGCACCAATGACGGATGGTTTACCAAAGAAAATGACGTCGAGCCAGGTCCAGACCAAGAGGCTAGTGGCAGCACAAATGTTGGTGTTGAGCACGGCCATTGAGGAGTCTATGTTTGCTGAGTATGGGTCGCCACCATTGAACCCGGCCCAGCCCATCCATAATAAGCCTGCTCCAGCTAATGTCATTAGGACATTGTTTGGTGGAAATCTTTCTCTGTCGACCGTTAATCTTGGGCCCACCTGCAAATGGTTTTTTATTTTATTTTTTAGTGTGTGTTTGTCAAAAATAGTGACGAAGTTTGAACAAAATTCTCAGAAGGCTGAAAGTTACGAGAACCTTGAATTAGAGGGGCCCGAACTTAATACGTATAAATTTTGAGACAAAATACTAGTAAATTTACACTACTGAGCAAAAAAAAAAAAACAGGCAGACCGAGACACCCTCTGACCTCTTCATGAGTCCTTTCCCCTTTTAAAAAATGAGGTATATAATTGATTATATACCCCTTAATTTCATCAAAATAAGATTATATATTGCAAAAAGCTGAATGTTGCTTTATTATTTAACAAAAGGGTAACAAGTCACTATTTTTAATGTATTTTCATAAGTACATATATAGGTGATAGGTGCTATACAAGTAAGGGCACTAGAAAAATTAAGTTCAGAGACTTTTTTCGTAACTTTTGACATCTGCATGGACAATAGCAAAAAATATGTACGAGTGAGTATTTTTGAAAAGAAAAAAAAATGATGAAAGTATGTTAGTCTTTTATGATATTAATCCAATTATGTATTAAAATCACAAAGTATAAACAAAAATAAAGTTGATTTAAATATATAATGTACGCCATATGTTTTGCTTAGCCATGGTTGTGTGAATATTGTATGTGTACAAAATGTTATTTATAATACAAATTACCTCCTAAAAAATATTCACAAAAAAAAAAATCATGACCGAAACGGCAATTGCAATGTCACAATCATGACAATAAGCATAGGTTAATACAAGAAAATGACAATTATCTTTATATAATGTTTAGTTAAGTTATTGATGTTTTAAATTACCATCGAATTGGTTTGGAAAATTGTCATAATCAAATGGAAATTATTACTTTATTTAATGTTTAATTAAGTTATTGAAGTTTTAAAGCATCCTGAAAACGGTTTGAAATAAGATTGAAAGAATTACAACTAACTTTGACTATACTAAAGGGTTAATTTTGTTTAAAAATTTACATATTTGGCTGTTTAGTTCTTAGATGTTTTTAATCTAAACTTTTTAACAAATTTTTTTCTCATATTCAATAACATTTATTTTTTGGATGTCATAACGTATATAAAAAATAGCCCACATAGTGCATGCCTTTAGGATAAAGGACTTTCCTTAGTGTAAAAGTGAAAAAAAAAACAATTTGTCTATAATAAATTATATTTACTTATCAATAATTTTCTTATTAAATCAAAAGAAAATCTATAAATTTTAAAGATGCAGGTAAATTTGTTAAAGTAAAGTTTTTATTATGTATAAATTACCTCTTATATTATATGAAATTACATTTTATAAAAATATAAAAATATCCGATCCAATATAAACTTACTAATAACTCTATACGCATAGCCAATGGACTTAGAGAGTTAGACCAACAAAAGATCCCTATAGGAACTTCTATGATACTCCAACTTTTAAGTCAAGGTCAACGAGACATATATTATTATTTTTATATATATAGTTCTGAGCCAGTGTATATCTACCACTTGTATAGAAATGAGATATGTGAATATACTTATAGATATCTACTTTACATTTACTAGTGGTCAAAAAATATATCCAATTTGGAAAAATCACCATAATAGCTATTGACTACTCTAAAAAGCGAAAACAACCACGTGAAACGTATCTGCGGAGACGCCTCACGGAAACCAAGAACTCCTAGGCGACTTTGAAGACCCTTCAACCACTAGCGAATCAAAACACGACACGTGATAAGGATTTCCGTCAAACGTCTCTAAAGACCCTTCAGATGTCTCCGAAGCCCTTCAGGCGTCTGTGAAGACCCCTCAGACGTCATTTTCCGTGAGGCCTCTCACCTAATACGTCTGAGGTAGTTGTTTTGGCTTTTCAACTAAGTCAAAGTCTATTATGGCGATTTTCCCTATTCAATTTTGCAAATCTGACACGCTTTATACTTTTATGAGAACATATTTTCTAATACGAAAATATAATAAGCGAAAATACAGTGATTACTAGGAAATAATCAAGTATATACACGAAAATAAAGCATATTCAAGATAAGTATGTAAAAAAAGTTGAAAAAAAAAGTGGATATGGTATCATGTTTAAAAGGGACTATTTCACAAAATCAAAGTAGATGCATGAAATCTGGTTACGTATTTTATAACAAACTATAGAGGTAAAAAAAATGTTTGTAATATGATTTGTAATTACAACAATACTAACCCAATAAGCAGCAGTGAAGCCAGCAACTCCAGATGATAAATGAATAACATAACCTCCAGAATAATCCATGACACCCCAATGAAACAAGAACCCACCACCCCACAAGCTGAATGCACCAACGGTGTAAGAGAATGTCAACCATAATGGCACAAATGCCATCCATGCCTTGATGTTCATCCTTCCAAGCAACGATCCCGCCAACAAAATCACCGCGATTGCTGCGAATACGCATTGAAACCACACCATCGATGCCATCGGATAGAAAGGCTCGATCATCGCGGTCTCAAGCTACATTTTTAAATTAAAAAGTCAATTTATTTTGTTTTTCACATATAGTAGTGATTTATACACCATAAAATATCATTTAGATGTCATAAACAGTCAACAAGAATATATCTCTTATATGCTTGCGTGATTTGTACGGTTGAAAAAAAAAATAACTCATTAAAGAAGATGTAACTAAACGCTTTCAAAAGATGAAAACACGTACAAGTCAAGTCAACTGTAATATTTAACGAACTTTAATTCTTTTTACCTACCCATATTTTGCCCTCTTACGAAAGTTATTGTATTTGCCACTTGTCATAAAGTATATATATTTATTTTGGTAATTTTAATCAAAACTATAATAACTTTTTTTTTTTCCGTTAGAAAAATGACATTTTTTGGTCATGTTACCTTGTTGTGAGATTAGAATTATCAATAATAAATCTTATAATACCGTTAATTTATTGGTATACATAGGGGGTGTTTGGGATTGATTATTCAAAACAGATTATGCGTTTTGGAAAAGTAGGGGCGGAGCTGCTTATAGATTATTGCGTTTTGGAAGCCTAAAATACTGATTATCTGCGTTTTCAAAACGCAATAATCTAAAAATCATATTCAAAACGCAATCCCAAACACCCTCATAATAATCATCTAATAAGATTTTTATAACTCATTCATTTAAATGACTATGATTAGCTAAATATCAAATGTCAAAAAATAAGAAGGTTAAAAATGTTTGTGTTAACGAGTTGTGTTCATGTTAAACCCAATATAAATTTGGACACGATGCAAACATGCAAACCTTATCGTTTTTCATGCCATATCAGAAATATGAACAAAAAAAAAAAAAAAAAAAAATCTAAACTCTTAAATGAATATGATCGATTAACTAATTTTGAAAGTGACATGATTATTATAACTTAGACAGTTAGGGGCTGTTTGGTAGCCTCTTAATCAGCCTCTTAATTATTCAGGTCTGAATCATTCAGCATTCAGACTGTTTGTTTCAGCATCTGAATGGAATGATTAAGTGCTGAACCATTAAGCTAATAAGTGATGCTGAATGATTCAGCTCTTAACCATTCAGAGCCTCTTAATCATTCAGACCATCTTAATGATTCAGCACTTAATCAACCAAACAGCCCCTTAGACTTAATAAATAAAAATAGATTAAATTTCCTTAGGGTCAAACAAAAGAGTCATAAATGGTTATTTTAAAACAAGTGATCAGCAAAAAACAATACATACCGTGCCGTTGTGGTAGTAGTGACCGGAGGCCGGCAAAGCAGCCTGCTTGATCAGAAACTTCTGTCCGAGGGCCGGTCCGGCTTTGCCCCAAAAGGGAAGGAGCTTTTCGCCGAAAGACATCTTGTAAGCCCACGTAACCCAGCAGATAACGACGGCTGAGAAGGCGTAGAGCGCCATGAAAGCCGAATTCACGGCCCATTTCTTCTTCACTATGCTTCCATATAGGATCACAAGTCCTGGGACGCTTTGAAGCCCGACAAGCGTGGCAGAGATCATCTGCCACGCGTTGTCGCCTTTGTTTAGCCAGTCGGGTGATGCTGCTGATGGCTGGTAGGCAGAGGGTAAGATGTTGGCAGCCATGGTTGGAGCGGGTGGTGAAGGTTAAGAGTAGACTTCTCGTGTGTATGGAGGAGATATTCTCATAGGAAGAATTCACATTATATATATATTGTTATATCATGTGACTTCGTTTACTTTTTTTGTATATTTATTTGGATATTTTTATTTTATATATAACCTTACTATTCAAAATGTTTATCTAACGTTCGGATAGTAATGAATTAAGCCAAACATAATTTTATCTAGAGGTAATCCAAAAATCATGATTTTAACTTTTTGTCAAAGTATTTTAGCATGAAAATAAGACATACTCAAAGAGGATCAAGGTTAACCAAGAAAGAAAAAAGACAAAACCTTGATAAGTTAACATCTTTGCTTATAAATTTATTTGGCAAAAAAGTTCTATCAAATAATCTTTGTAAAGTTGTAGTATCTTTTTATAAATTGTTTTATGAATTTATTTTAGTTCATAAAGTGTATTCACAAGTGACTATATTTTAGAAAGTGGTTTCAACTTGGTGATTGCTTGGATATATACGATTTGACTTCCTTAGGTCTTAGGTTAATTCTTGAAACTTGTCCAAAATCCATACACTCGTTCTACAGGATATGTTTGGCAAGGAGCTTTTAAGAGCTTTTAGAAGCTTTTAAGAGCTTTTAGGAGCTTCAAGCTTCAAGCTTTTAAGAAAAAACTCATACTTAATAAAAAGTCTTGTTTGGTTGACGGAGCTGAAAGCTTTTAGTTAGGAGAAAAAACTCAATAGTGAAAAGCTACTAGTACTAGCTTTTAAGAAAAAGCTCTACTAGCTACAAACTTTTAATTAGTAAATGACACAAACAGGGCCGTCTCCGAAAATGTTAAAAAAAAATTAGGCCCTTGGCGAGATAAAATTTAGGTCCTACCCGCTTTATGCGGTACATGTACAGTATAAACATTTTTACGGTATAAAAACTTTTACGTGTAAAATTTAGACCCTACCCTTCTTCCCCCTTCCATTTTTTTAAGTGTAAAAAAAGGGAAAAAAAAAAAAAAGGAAAGAAAGAAAAACCAAAAAACTTGCGTGATATCTTCCACACCCACCCACTAACTCATGCCCATCTTCTCCAAAGGACAAAAATACTCAAGTATGTTGTATTAATCTTGGATAAAGTTAAGACTAAAATGAGATGAATTAAAATAAAAAAAAGTTACTTAATGAAGGCAGTAAATTTCTTGCTATTAAAAAAACCATTGCATATCGTGTAGCATCATGTCAATTTAGTCAACAAATGAAAAAGTGGTATAAAAAACTATGTGCTAACTGCTCACTCTGCACCTCTCTCCAACACAAAACCAACACCACTACTAAACTGTTTCAAGAACCCTTCAAAGCTACCTCTTCATCACCCAAACACCCAACCGTCCACCACCGTTCTACCTTATATTCTTGTCTTCTCTGCAATGTCAGTCAAGTTTCTACTAATTTTCTCAGTCGGACGGAAAAAGCTACGACAAGGCAATTTTACTTTTCATTTTCTTCTCCGTCCCTTCCACCGGGCCTCGTAAACGTGTTCGCAAACGCCATCGCCGGAAGAAACTTACAGTCACATCGCCGAAAGCAAATCTGGCGGGCCCTTCGGAGGCTCTAGGCCCGGCGCGATCGCCCACCCTGCCCTTGCCCCGGGCCGGCCCTGGACACAAATACCCATTCTATTTTAAAAATAAAATAAAAACCTTCTTTACAAGCTTTTAATTATGTCCAATTTGGTCATTTTATACACTTTTATTAAAAACTCCAGCTACTCTGCCAAACACCAAAATATATTTAAAAAGCTTCCAGCTACCAGCTTCCAGCTTTCAGCTAACAGCCACCAGCTAGTTTTGCCAAACATACCCTATGACAAATTTATCACATCGACCGTGAAGAACATGTTGCTTTTAGATATTGTGCCCTGTTTTGGGTAGAATGTTAGATGCACGGGAGTGAGTCACCCATATCGTGTCAATATTGTTAGCATCCCTTATTAGAAATACTACCCCTTGCATCTCTTACACATCCCAGTGTATTGTTACTAGCGGGGCCAAGAGTATATCAAGATTTAAGATACGTTAGCATTTGTTTGGAGAGACCGAGAATTGATTTGAACCCGAGACCGGTGTGTTTACACACTTTCTTAGGTACAATGTTGCGACATGTTGGAGAATGATTCGACATCCAGTGTTGGCCTATGTTAGTGTACTTTAAGATCCCGGTAGCCAACACCAATTATCCAATCCTGATAGCGATAGTTGTGAGTTATTTGGTATGATTCTTGCCTAGGTAGTTGTCTTCTCATCATCTGAATTCGTTTCATCTTTCGGTTGTTTGTTTGTTACTTTTAGTTAATTGCAATTTTGATTAGTTTATAATTTTTGCTTTAGTAGTTTTAACGAATTACTCATTCACCCAATTTTAATAGATTGAGACTCAGGGGGTGTTTGTTTTTTGTCAGAAGAGCTTCCTGGCCTCTTCTGTCTGCGCCATGCAGACCACGTGCATACGTTTGTTTCACACCCCGCCAAGGCAGAATCACGGGGTGCAACACAAAAGGTTTTCAAACACATGATTTAAGCAAACATCTAATTAAAACGCAAGTTTAGATACCAAATTGTTAAGAGATTACAACAACCAAAATATATTGTTGTAAAAATCCGAGATTTCATACTTAAATCCCACAAAATGAGAATTAAACATAAAATCCTACAAAAGACGGTATCCATGATGCAAGATTAATTTTTCTCAAGTTCCATTCCAGGAGAACTAATTACCTGAAAACATGCATAAAAACTTTGTCGACATAAAGTCGGTGAGTTCACAAGTTTATATCATAAGAAAATGCAAAGTTAATGAAATTCGTGATTGACCAAATCAATGCCTAGCTAAGCCAATGACAGATGTGACCAACATGAGTCCATAACCAAACCTTGACGAGTTTTCCCTCCCACATCGTACAATAAAGACAATGTATCATTATATGTGATATACTAGCACTCTTTTGTCGTTTGTATATGGGTTAGAGTGACTAACAAAGAGTGGGGGTGTTGTGACACCCGCCGATTTACCAGGTCAAAATCCGTACACTTTCTAGTTGACATTACCTTTGGTGCATATATATATTAAATATCATTTTATATGCATAAGTTCCCCAAGAAAGTCTAGCAAGACCTGAACGAGTACAATTTCATCAATTTCGATGAGCATTGGTGCCGCGAGTTTAAACAATTATTATATTTTTTTTCTAAAAAAACATGTGTATGTATTTATTTATTTAATACATATGGATATATGAATGGATTTATATATATGGGAATTCAAATGCATTTTCTTTTCAAATTGGAACACTAGGATAATAGAGATTAAGATACATATATATATATATACACACACACACACACATATGCATGCATTCGATGCATGTATATATGTATGCATGCATGAGTGAAGTAATATTATTAACACAAGGACAACACATTTATTTACATACATTTTGTCTCATCTTTAATGAACCATCTTATCTCATTTTTGTGATTAACTATAAATGGGGAAACAATTAATCAACACAAGGATCTAAGGAAGATGCTTGCTAAAAAAAACCACCATCACCTCACCACCTCATCGCCGCCACCCACCTTCCTTTTCCTTTCTTTTTTCGGCCAAGCACCCATCCCACCATGTTTTTTTTCTTCTTGTCCCTCATTCACACAACACTAGATCACCTTAATGTGTTATCAAATCACCAACACACACATCAACTTTAAACACATGATTATTCATACACTAACAACTCATTAGACATCCTAAACTAGATGTTATGTATGGCTAAATTGGAAAGATTTCTTTAATCCATAGACCCATGTAAAATTTCTTTCCCAAAGTGAATAAGTTGACCCTCCTTGGATCCCTTGTAGCCGTCGACCTCCACCCATAGACCATAACACTTTCTTTTGCTTCCAAATCCCACCATAATCTTGTGTTTAGTCACTCAAGTTGACAAGGATTAGTGTGATAAGACAAATGGATTAGAATGACATCAAATCTAAGACTAATTACAATTTTGGTAAGATTCCTAAACTCACAAAGACCCATGGAAGTTGACTTGCCAAAACTTGTGTCTCCTCCTCTAATTTTCGGCCCTACCCCCATATTTTATTAAATCACCATCAAATCCAAGTAAACATCATGATTATGTGAACTAATATGGTATGATTCACTAAATCACCAAGAACCATGGAGGATCCCTCTTCCTAATCAACACCCTCCTTCCTTGTCCCTTGAACCCAAACCGTCACCCCCTTGTCCTATACAAATCTTTTTTTAATCCAAAGATTAATCTAATCACTACCCATTAGTCACATTATGGAAAGAAGTGTGTGTATGACTTATCACTAACAAGGAAATATTCCTTAAACTCTTGGATTTATATAAGTTGACTTACTACTAATAGAAGCCACAAATTTCCTTCTTCCTTCCCACCTCATTCCAACCCCTCTCCCTCTCCATACATCTCTCTCATTTTTCCCCTATAAATTGGGTGCTCATTTTGCTTGTTGATTCATCTCACTACCTCACACTTAAACACACACTCTTAACACACATCTTCTAGTCTCAAGCCATGCTTCCAAGATCTAGAGGTGTGACACTCAACCTCACTTGTTATTTTTTACATGATTTAAACTAGATGGTTCACCCATGTTAATAAACATAAGTTTTCTTTTAAAAACCAAAGATCTAATGTTTTGATACTACAAAAAGTCTTTAATAATGGTTCATGTGAATGAAATGTTTGAAATACATGAGTACTATGCATGTATGTATGCGTATACATAGATGTCGCGTGTGTGTATAAATATGAGATATGTATGTATGTATGTATGTTCGCGTGAGTATATGTGAAGTATGTATGTGTGCGTGAGATATGTGTGTACATAGAGAAAGATTGTAGCATAAATATCTATGTGTAGATGTGTAAATGTCACAAACATAAATGTTGATGAGTATGTAGTGAAACATATACTTATATGGGTATGTATGTGTGATATTTAATAAACATGAACATTTGTGTACGTGTTAAATACATGAAACATATACCTATATGGAGTGACATACGATTTATAAATAAGAATAACACATTTTGTCTTGAGTAATAACATGTGTTTTATAACTAAAAACATATGTCAGAAATCAAGTTTTTTGAAAAGAGTTTCTATATAATAAAACAACTATTTTTGAACAATATTTGGAAAACATAAGGGTCACCAATAAGACTAAACCAATTTACCACAAAAGATTGGGTGAACCATGAATACCATGGATCCTTTTGATAGACCTAGGATGTCAATTTATATATAGGACGTGTAGGTTGGACTTTCTAGTTCATCAGGCATTTATTCTTGCTAGACTTCGCACGGACTTGAGGTGAGTTTCACGGCCCCTTTTTACTGTTTTATATTTTGGGGAAAGACATGCATCGTTTACTAGTTTTAGAATGAATTCCTAGCAGACCGGTATACATGAGACAATATGTTTAGAGCACTCACTAAGCCCTCATGTAAATAGTTTATCGTAACCATCAGCTATGGATTTAGCCATGAAATACTTGAATAGATCTATTGGGGTTGACACCCCCACTCTAGGTTAGTCGCTCTAACCTGGATACATACGAGAAAAGAGTGCTTATATTTCTTATATGATGATACATTGCCTTTATTGTGCGATGTGAGAGGCACAACACGTCAATGTTTGGTTATGGACTCATGATCATTCATTATCGTCATTGTCTTAGCTAGACATTGATGGGTCATTCATGGATTTCATTAAACTTTACATTTTCAACTATTTTAAACCTGTGAACTCACTGACTTTATGTTGACAAAGTTTTTATGCATGTTTTTCTGGTAATTAAAGCTGTGGATGGAACTTGGGGCATATTTGAGCATGCATTCCCTACTGTCACTCTTTTGTGTTTACCAAAACTTGAAAATATGTGGTTTTATTACCAATACTTTACTTTAGTGATGGCTGTTGCTTTTGAACAATGTTTACTATTTTAACATTATGACATTATGAATGTTTGCTCGAATCTTGTGCTTGAAAACCTTTCGTGTTGCATCTCGTGTTTCCGCCTTGGCGGGGTGTGACAGATTGGTATAAGAGCTCAAGGTTATAGCGAACTAGTTTTCTCTAAAAATTAAACTATAACTACAACGATTTTCCAAACGAAAAGTTTTCATTGCATGAAAAATATTTTCATCACAAAGCACTGCCCAAGTTCCATGCTCTTTTCCTACGTTGAATTCACGCGAGTATAGTATATGAGTTCTTGACGCTTATATATGTGTATGCGTACATTTGGATTTTGACAGGATCATGACTTCCCCTGTTCACCCAAATTTCATTTCGGAATCGGAGGACGATTCCTTTATGGTCCCTGAGACGTCTAGTGACGATGACGTCGACGCTTACTTCACTGATTCGGAGCCCGAGGGGGATGAGGATGTGGACATTGAGGGAGACGACATGCAGCTGGACCCCATCGTCTTAGATGATGAGCCCGACATCCCTATTGGTGAGGCCCAAGGAGTCGCTGCGGACGCCGCTGACCCAAACGCTATGGTTATGGAGCCGCCCGTTGAGGCCCCTCGTGTGGAGGAGGCACCACCTGCCAATGTGCTGGAGTCTTCTTCCAGCCCACGCTGTCCGGTTCTTGGTGGCATGCGCGTGTGTGCACTACCAGGAAGCGTGTGCGCCGGCCCTAGCCCACGGAGCTTGTAGCGCCAGCCCAGCTGAGTTATGCTGCTAAGTCTTCCAAGCCCCCTTGGAAGAAGTTGCTTAGGAGGTCCCATGCCCATAAGCGGACCTTCCTACCTACAGTATCAGGAAACTTAGCATACAACGATGAGGAATCTGACGACGAAATCTTCATTGCCGCTGATGGTGGCGAGACCTCACAGCTCCCTGCCAACCCTCCTGCACCCGGTCCTCTTGGTACCTTACCTATGCGTCGCAGTCTCCATTTGTGCGCAACATGGTCCTTACGCACAATGGCATGATTCACGAGCTTTGTGATCGAGTGTACGAGCTTGAGGCTGATGCGCATGCTGAGGGTTATACGAGAGCTTCCATCATCGAGCACTTTACCAGCATGCGAGCACGATTGGAAGAGGCTGAGTATGGACGTTGTTGGGTCTGCTGACCTGGAGAAGAATAGATGATCTGAAAAGCCAAAACATACTATATATATGATCCATAATAAATCAGTGTTTACAAGTTGTTCCCCCCAAAAGACTGCTGACTTCTAACAACTGTTGTTCCTCCTAACAACTGCTGGTGTACAAGTGTTGATCACAAAGAACTGTTGTAGAAACAACTGTTGAGCTAAAGACTGTTGAAGATAAGGACTGTTGGAGCCAACAACACTTAGGTGCTGTTTGTTTTTTGCTCAGAAGCACTTCTGGCCTCTTTTGTCTGCACCACGCAGACGCGCGCAGACGTTTAGGGTCTGCAGATTGTTTGTTTTTTGGAAGACCTCTCACTCAAAAAGGTCTTCCTGACCTCTTCTTGGTGCAGACTTGTTCCATAGTCTTCTAAGGTCTTCAAATGTCTTCTCCACTTCTCTTCTCCTCACCCACCACCACCACCACCAAGCACGGTCCACCACCACCACCGTCCACCACCACCCACCACCACCACCACCACCCACCACCACGGTCCACCACCCACCACCACCATGGTCCACCACCACCTACCGCCTTCCACCACCACCACGGTCCACCACCACCCACAGCCACTGCCACCCACCACCATCACCATCGTCCACCACCACCACCGTCCACCACCACTCACCACCGCCACCACCACCGCCACCCACCACCACCACCCACCACCACGGTCCACCACCACCCACCACCACAACCGTCCACCACCACCATGGTCCACCACCACCGTCCACCACCGTCCACCACCCCACCACCCCACCACCTTCCACCACCACCATGGTCCACCACCACTCACCACCACCACCACCCACCACCCACCACCACCACCACCACCCACCACCACGGTCCACCACCACCCGCCACCACCACCACCGTCCACCACCACCTACCGCCTTCCACTACCACCACGGTCCACCACCACCCACCATCACCACCCACCACCACCACCACCGTCCACCACCACCATGGTCCACCACCACCGTCCACCATCACCACCGTCTACCACCAGATTACTGTAAAAAATCAGTTTATTTAAATTTCAGTTTATTTCAGCAGCCTGCAGACATTAACAAACAAACAGTCTTCTTCTTACAGACTGCAGACCTTTGGTCCACCTCTTCTCCTGCAGAAAAAACAAACAGCACCTTAGGCTCCAACAGTGGATACAAGCCATCAGAGTTTTACCCATCAGCTGTTTAGTCATTTAAGTTTATCTATGTAACAGTGTCTGTATTCATCGGTTGTTTTATGTTGTTATATATCTGTTAGATGTCGCTGTCTTAGGTGATGTCAGCCATAGGTCATCAGAGGTTTAGTTTGTCTATTAATAGAACAGTGCATGTACTATTCTTTTTATCACTCCAAACATTCTCTCAGACAAACAACTGTGAGTGATCAGGCTGAGGGGGAGTAATTGTGTAATCATTCTAATGAGTTGACTAATGAGAAGTTTGATTCTAAAACAATTATCCTGTTTGTTTTGATTAATAGTTTACTATTTCCGCTGCACATTTCATATTTGTTTATCTTCATTCATATTTCATTTATAAACTATCAAAACAAATCAAACTCAGATTCTAACAAACGTATGGAGGCCGAGCATGGGCGAGTCGAGGCATGGAGGTGTGTGGACATTCCTGAGCATAGGTTGGATGAGCTGAATCTTAGGATGAGAGCTGCTGTCGCCGTTCTATTTGCTGCATTTCCCCCACCTCCCCAGTAGTTTAGTGGGTGTTGTTGTAGTTTGTGGTTCTTATTATCTATCATAGCTAGTAGTAGTATCTTTTGGGTCGTTTCATTTGTATGACTTGTATTGGGCCGTTAGTGCCCTACTTAATTTGTATTTCCATTACAAAGCTATGTATCCGAAAATAAGTTAATGAAATGACGATATTATGGTTTACTGGCTGTTCTTTATTATCTATTTATGTTCTGGTTTATTGGTTGTTCTTGTTGTATGATTGTGTGGATTGTGTATAGTTATCATTGCATATGATGGTTGTATGGTTGTGTATGTTATAATTATTGTGGATATCATGGTTGTTTATTCGAGCGCACATGATTAATAATATTATCAATAAATATGTGTCTCACTCGGGTGACAAGAGAAAATGGTCAGATATCAGGAAAGGTAAGAATGGAGTAAATCGGCCTGGGAAGAAACAAGAGACCGCCAAAGCATTTGTTGCAACCACTAATGCTACTGCTGAGCCTCGAAGGAAGTACAATGGACCGCACCCTCTTTGCAACAAGTGTAACTATCATCATGTGGGATCTTGTGATAGCATTCATTGTGACCACTGCAAGAAGATCGGACATCAGGCCTCAAGTTGTTGTGCTAGAGCTACAGGTGACCCTATCGGGAAACCAGGATGTTATGAATGTGGTGCTGTTGATCATTTCAAGAAGGATTTTCCCAAGTTGAGGAACCAGGCTCGTGGTAGAGCTTTTGTGATTAGAGCCAATGATGCTCATGAGGATCCCAATGTCGTTACTAGTACGTTCCTTGTTAACAATACTTATGCTTTCGTACTTTTCGATACTGGTGCCAATTTAAGTTTTGTGTCAATCGAATTTAAGCAAACCCTTGGGGTAGAAACTAGTAGGTTGGGCACACGCTATTCTATAGAATTGGCCAACGGTAAGATTATTGAGTCGGAATAAGTTATTGAAGGATGTACCATGAATTTGGGAGACCACGAGTTTAGTATAGATTTGTTGGCGATAGAGTTGGGTAGTTTCGACATGGTCTTCGGCATGGATTGATTGTCTAAGAACCTTGTGGAGATCGCGTGCCATGAAAAGATAGTTCGTATTCCCTTGCTGAGTGGTGAAGTTCTTTCGGTCAAAGGAGAGAATAATCGAGCCACGTTACGAATTATATCTTGCATGAAAGCCCAGGAGTGCCTTCGAAAGGCCTATTGTGCATTTCTAGCACACGTGATCGAGAAGAAGTCCAAGGAGTTGAAGATCGAAGACATCCCTGTCGTGAGGGATTTCCCGGAAGTCTTTCTGGAAGATTTTCCTGGACTGCTGTCCCCGAGGCAAGTTGAGTTTCGTATTGATTTGGTTCCTGGTGCTGCACCTATTGCCCATTATCTATATCGTATAGCGCCATCAGAGATGCAAGAGCTATTGAGTCAGTTGCAAAAATTGTTGGATAAGGGTTTTATTCGACCATGTTTCTCTCCATGGGGCGCGTCTATGCTGTTTGTGAAGAAGAAAGATGGATTTTTCCGTATGTGCATAGACTACCGTGATTTGAATACACTCACCATCAAGAATCGGTACCCTCTCCCCAGAATTAATGATTTATTTGACCAGTTGCAAGGCTCCAGCTTCTATTCAAAGATTGATCTTAGACCGGGATACCATCAGTTGCATGTGCAAGAGGAAAGCATACCTAAGACAACCTTCAGGACGAGTTACGGTCATTATGAGTTCTTAGTCATGCCTTTCGGATTGACCAACGCACCAGCTGTATTTCTGGATTTAATGAATAGAGTATGCAAGTCGTATTTGGACAAGTTTGTGATTGTCTTTATTGATGACATATTGATATATTCACGAACTCAAGAGGAGCATGAGAAACATTTGAAGTTGATTCTTGAGCTGCTTAAGAGCGACAAGTTGTAAGCTAAGTTCTCAAAGTGCGAATTCTGGATTCGCGAAGTTCAGTTTCTTGGTCATGTGGTGAATGAAAAAGGTATTCATGTCGACCCAGCAAAGATTGAGGCAATCAAGAATTGGGAAGCGCCCAAGTCGCCAACGGAAGTGCAACAATTTTTAGGACTAGCTGGTTATTATCGATGATTCATTGAGAACTTCTCTTAGATAGCCCAATCCCTAACCGTTTTGACTTAAAAGGATAAGAAGTTTGAATGGGGAGATAAGCAAGAATCCGCCTTTCAGTTGTTGAAGCAAAGGTTGTGCAGCGCTCCGATTTATCTCTGCCAGAAGGTACGGAAGATTTTGTGGTTTATTGTGATGCTTCACACCAAGGTCTCGGGTGTGTTTTGATGCAATAGGATTTGTGTCCCATTGTTTGGTGGTTTGAGGGATTTGGTACTCTACGAGGCCCATAAGGTGTTCGGTTCATCCAGGTGCCGATAAGATGTATAAGGACTTGAAGGAATTATATTGGTGGCCTAACATAAAGGGTAGTATTGCTATACACCTGGGAAAGTGCCTCACGTGCTCTAAAGTCAAAGCTGAGTATTAGAAGCCCTCCGGTATGTTGTAGCAACCTGAAATACCCGTGAGGAAATGAGAGCAGATCTCGATGGATTTCATCACTAAGCTCCCAAAGACGTAAAATGGTCATGACGCAATTTGGGTAATTGTGGATCGATTGACTAAGTCTGCTCACTTCTTGCCAATTAAGGAAACAGATAAATTGGATAGATTGGCAAAACTCTACAATAAGGAGATTTTAGCAAGGCATGGTATTTCATTCTCTATCATCTCCGATCGGATAGTCGATTAACTTCAAGATTTTGGCAGACTCTGAACGATGCACTTGGTACTCGATTGGATATGAGTACAACCTACCATCCCCAGACAGATGGCCAGAGTGAAAGGATGATTCAGACTCTTGAGGATATGCTTCGTGCATGTGTGATTGACTTTGGAGGTAATTGGGATGCCCATCTACCTCTAGTTGAGTTCTCGTATAACAACAGTTATCACACTAGCATCAAAGCTGCTCCATTTGAAGCTTTGTATGGACTTAAGTGTCGATCGCTGTTGTGTTGGGCAGAAGTTGGGGATAAGCAGTTAACCGGTCCAGAGATAATCCAAGAGACTGCAAATAAAATCTTTCAAATCAAGGATCGTTTGAAAGCTGCCTCGGATAGGCAGAAAAGTTACGCTGATGTGAGAAGGAAACCTCTGGAATTTCAAGTGGGCGACAAGGTCCTACTGAAAGTTTCTCCTTGGAAAGTAGTGCCCCGTTTTGGAAAGCATGGCAAGTTGAATCTAAGATATATTGGCCCGTTTGAGGTTTTGGCAAGAGTTGGACCAGTCGCGTATAAGCTTAAGTTGCCCCAGGAGTTGAGTGGAGTTCATGACACATTCCATGTGTCGAATCTCAAGAAGTGCCTATCGGACGAATCATTGATCATTCCACCGGAAGAGATTCAGATCGATGACCAACTCCATTTTATTGAGGAACCGGTTGAAGTCACGGACTGGAAAGTCCAAAAATTGAGGCGTAGTCGAGTTAAACTCGTCAAAGTTTGGTGGAATTCCCTTTCATCAAGTAGCCCCTTTCATCAAGAAAGCTTCAGTACCGGATAAGCCATGTCGAATTTTGCGGACGAAATTGCCTCAACAGGGGGGAGAATGTGACACTCGCAGATTTACCAGGTCAAAATCCGTATACTTTCTAGTTGACATTACCTTTGGTGCACATATTAGATATCATTTTATATGCATAAGTCCCCCGAGAAAGTCTAGCAAGCCCCAAACAAGTACAATTTCACCCATTTCGACGAGCATTGGTGACACGAGTTTAAACAATTATTATATATATTTTTTTTTCTAAAAAAACCATGTATATGTGTTTATTTATTTAATACATATAGATATATGAATGGATTTATATATATGGGAATTCAAATGCGTTTTCTTTTCAAATTGGAATACTAGGATAATAGAGATTAAGAAACATAAATATATAAACACACACACACATGCATGCATTCGATGCATGTATATATGCATGCATTCATGAGTGAAGTAATATTAATAACATGAGGAAAACACATTTATATTTACATACATTTTTGTCACACCCCGCCTAGGCGAAAACACGGGATGCAACCACGAAATGTTTTCAGACACAAGATTTGGGCAAACATTCATTTTTATTTAATAGTAAAAGTACCAAACATGTTCAACAACAACAACAACCATCACAAGATACAGTTTAAAACCCATCACGAGGTCAAAAGTTTTGAAAACACCAAAGGTGATAGTCGTGAATGAATGCCCAAACATATCCCAAGTTCCATCCATAGTTTAGTTATCTGAAAAACATGCATAAAAACTTTGTCAACAGAAATGTTGGTGACTTCACGGGTTTTTGATGTAAACGAAAATGTAAAGTTTAATGAAATCCTCGAATGACCCATCATTGTCTAACTAAGAGCAATGATGATAAGCCATCATGACTCCATAACCAAACCTTGATGAGTGGTGCCTCGCACATCGCACAATAAAGGCAATGTATCATCATAAAAGAAATGCAAGAACTCTCGTATCGTATATATCTGGTTAGAGCGACTAACCAAGAGTGAGGGTGTCAACCCAATAGATCTATTCAAGCGTTTCTAGGCTAAACCCATATCTAATGGTTACGGTAAACTAAATATACGAGGGCTTTAGTGAGTACTCTAAACATATCATCTCATGTACACCTATCTCATGTACACCGGTCCGCTAGGAATTCATTCTAAAACTAGTAAACAATGCCGGCTTTTCCCTAAAATATAAAACAGTAAAAAGGGGCCGTGAAAAACTCACCTCAAGTCCGTGTGTAGTCTAGCAAGAGTGTATGTCCGATAACTAGGTATCCTAACTTATACTTCCTATATACATACATGGATACCTTAAATTTATCGACAAGGTCCATGGTACTCGTGATTCACCCAAACTCGTGTGATTCTTTAGTTTAGTTACCCTTGGTGACATTTATGTTGCTTGAAAATAGTAGTTTGGATAGGAAAAATAGATCTTGGTTCCTAACACATGTTATTAGTTATAAAACATATGTCTTTTTCTTTAAAATGTGTTGTATCATTTACAACTATACTTGATCTATATCATGTGTACACAGAAGCATCATATATATGTGTGTATTCATACATACATACGTGTACATACATATATATAACTATACATGTGTATTCCATTGCATAACCATTGGTATTTCATGTCCATGAGACTACTCGTGTGCATACATACCCATATATATATGCACCTCGGTAATCCATACACATTAACACCTATGTTTATATTTTTGTCATAAACATACCTATCACACACACACACACACACACACACACACACATATATATATATATATACACACGCACATATACTCCTAAGCACACAGATACATGTTCTACTTTCATACGTATGTACACCTATAGGTTAAACAATTCATTATACTAGTATTAGTGACAAAACATACATATCCATACATACCTACATCTCGCATACATATATATCTATTCAAGTTTCAATGTGTTTTTATGAAACTAGTTTTTATAAGTTGAGCTTTAAAGTAGTGTATGCCTAAACATGGCATCTATATCATAAGTATGGGTGAACACTAGCATGTACATGAACTAAAACTAATATATAGGATTTGGATTATTTGATAACACTTGGCCTAATTGAGAACTGAGAAAATCATTCTGGACCACATATTTCTTCAGCAAAAACTTTCTCTAGGGCAAATAAAAGGTATATATGCATAATATATATTGCAAAATCGCCCCTTTTCCTACAAGCAATTTTTTTTACATTTATACCTATATGTATATATGTGTTTAAACTACAAACATTAGTATTGTATATATGTGTACATACATGTTTTGTAATGTACATATATGTGAAAATGTGTAGAAATTATTGCATACACTTGTAAAGAAAGGAATATTGTGGGTAAGAACATGTTTTTCTACTGTACATACGTGTCTATACATGTTATAATTTGAAAAATAAGTATCATACATATATATTTGACAATATACACATATGTATAATCAAAAATTGATAAAATACACGTATGTATAAATGCAAAATAAAAATAAAAATATTCTTGCATTAAAAGTTGCGATTTAGAAATAAATAATAATAATAATAATAATAATAATAATAATAATAATAATAATAATAATAATAATCTATACTTCATTATAAAGAGGAGGCATTGGCAAATATGTCTAAATTCTTCAAAGTTAAAATGGTATACCAAGGGTGTATTTACAATTTTCTAAATTTTACCACTTTTTTTCCTTAAATGCCCCTAGAAGATAATCACTTATATTAAAAATTAACTACTTATCTTTATAAGGTTTTTATTCCAACAATTGACATGTACGACTATTTTTTTTCTTGTGATGGTCAGAAGAACACGCAGAAAGATAAACGAAGCAACTTTGCAGAGGGTTAATGGTGGTACGAAGTGACGCACACACAACGTCAAGTAGTACGGTACTTGCAGAGTGTTAATGGTTGTACGGAGTGACGCACACACAACGCCAAATAGTACGGTACGTTTTGATTTTCTGTTGATAAGGTTTTTTTATTTTAATTATTTAATAAGAACGAAAAGGTGCGACCGAGGATGCTGAAAAGAGTAATCATGTTGTAATGAATCTGGCAAAACGTCGACACAATCTAAAAGTGGACTGTATCTGCAAGTTTATCTTCCAGGTTAAACTTGATTTGTTTATTAAAATAAATGTCTTGTTGATACTTCTTTACTTCTTTGTTTACTAGTTTATACTGATATCAAATGGTTGTGTTTTGGTTTATCTGCTTTATTTTGGTTTCTATGCTCATATTTGGTTTTGAGTTCATGCTTGAAAATACGTATCCATATGGTGGTTTGGTTTAAATTTGTGGAAAATTATATAGAAAAATTTGGAAATAAAAATTATCTATGCTCATATTTGGTTTTGAGAACAGTGCTCATGACTGAATTTTGATGGTCAAAGAAGTTCATTTTCATATATAGTGAAATCTTTTTTATACTTGAGTACTGTATACAGATCATCCCTTAGATGTTGGATGTTAATGACATATGGTTGGACAATTTAGATAGTATGGCATGAAAAGTTATAAGAACGTATATGTTGGATCCAAAAAAAAAATATAGGTTTTTTTCCAAAGTTTAAACAATGAAGACAAATGGATTAATTTCATATACATCGTTTTGCATTCAAAGACAATTTCATATACATCGTTTTGCATTTAAAGACAATGGAAAGAAGACAATACACTTTTTCTACAACTTGGTGGGCTAACACGGTTACACTTGTGCATTGTTCAAAAAAATATATTTATCTTAACCATCCCGCAGCAACGCGCGGGTTTCCCACTACTAATAATAGTACTATTTTTTGTTTTTTTAAAGAAATATGTGGTTCAGAATGGTTTTCTTAGTTAGCTAAGAGTTCTTTTAGTATCTGTACCCTATATATTATTAGAAAGTTGAATAGTAATATATTAATAATACATGTTATATATGATATTTTTTTTAGTTTGGGTTGTCAATCGCCAATTTCAAATAGGGTTGTGCAAAGGGTCATGAACCGACCCGGATCCACTAGAACCGTATACCCTTTTACTGTTGAAATTAGAAACCATGAACCGAACCTTATAAGACTATGTGGTTCCGGGTCCTAGAGGTTCTTATGGGTCGGGTAAAGGGTCTGACCCTCTAGAACCTTTTAATGTAATATGCTTTTAGAGGGTTACATATTCATACTATTTTACCATGCTCGTAAAAGAATTCCTCCATATGGTTCTAACAATAGCTCACGAGTTGTCTTTTTTAGTCATTTTTCATTTCTTGACGTATGTTTTGGTAACAATTTAGTTGTCTTTTTTAGTCATTTTTCATTTCTTAACGTATGTTTTGGTAACAATTTTGTCATTCTCATCACTCAAAACATTACGTGAATATGTTATGTATACATCACAAATAAACACACATAGAGATCAGAGCAACATACATAAATATTTACTTCAATTTTGTTCAAGCAGAATTATATTTCAAGAAAAATACATTGTTATTTTTTATAATATTGTATTAACATTACGTGAAATTGATTACAATAACACGTAAAAAAAGAATAATGAAAACACTAAAAAAGAGTATTGTTTTATTTTCCGTTAACAATACATATCTATTGGATCATTTTTATAAATTATTGTTTTTTTTTCATAAATTAACAATCTATTAATAACTCATGTTCTAAATAAAATACAAACGGTTCTTGTGGTTCTTATATTAGAACCGTGGGTTTGGAACCGACCTGATCCGGAACCGATAATTCATATAAATCAAGAACCATGAACCGACTCATATATTTAAAAAGATTCGGGTCCAAGGTTCTTGCGGGTCGAATCTAAGGTTCTCATAGGTCCGAACCACGAAATGTGCTCAACCCTAATTTCAAATATATAATCTAGCTTATTAAAATCTCAATTCCCTTTGTATTATATTATGCTGTTTGTCGATATATAAAAGAGATTACGGTTATAGTATTTTATATTGTGAAAATCAATTAATCATTAATTGTTATTTGATGCCTAACAAAGACATTTTTTGTTCATTAGCGTGGGTAGAATTTATAAACAAAGAGTCACCTCATATTGAATGGGCATTCATCTTGATTTTGGATGGTTGTATTTAACTTTATCATTTTCTTTAATAATGTGACATATTTATACAAGGAAAACAAAAATTCGGCTGAATAGAGAATAATGACCAAATATAATTCGATGGTCAATTAGAGGTAGGGGTGCAAATGATGTGCAATGGCTCGAAAGTTATTTGGGATCGGATTGGTAAAAAACTCGAACAAATCGAGCCTTAACGAGCCCGAGCTTGAGCAGTCGATATTGAAAAATAACTCGTTTAGTTATCGAGCCCGAGCTCGAGCATTTTATACAAAGACTGTTTAAGCTTGCGAGCCTAAACGAGCCCAAACAAATTTTCTGTTATTATTATTTTATTTATAGTATACCCACTATTTAACATTGGCCAGGCGAGCTCTAGCTGAGCTTTGGCTCGTTTAAGCTATCGATGTGAGCTCGAGCCGAGCTTCTAGCTCCTTTAAAATTGTTTTAAAATTATTTCGAGCCGAGCCGAGCCGAGCTCGAGTTCTTGGGTTTTATTTTCGAGCCGAGCTCGAGTTTCACAAAAGCACGACAAGCTGAGCTCGAATCCAATCATGCTCGGGCTAGACTCGTTTACACCCCTAATTACATGCTTGTTTCTTTTATAATCATGCCTATTTTTAACGGCTAAACTAGTCATGTGGATGTGGAAGATACTAGCAAAATTCCCTCATCAGGATTTGAACCCGTAATCGTTCACAGAGGAAAATCTTATGGTAAAATTCTCTGACCATGTTTGATTAATTACATAATCTTTATATAATTTTCATTGTTTATTAAGTAATTAATCATGTTAGAAGATGAAATTATATAGTCTAGTGATGTAAATAATAATTAAACAAAAGTAAATTATAAGAAATTGAAACAAGTCACAAGAATTTAAGATGCCTCATGTGTACCCTAATTAACCACGACTTCAAGTAATAATATTGAGATAATCTAATTTTATTTAAAATTGTGTGAGAATTTAAATTTAAAGTTAAATAATATAGTTTTGGATGAATAGTTTTATAATTAGTTTTCCTTTTATTTCCCTCTTTTTTTTACTTTAACTTTCACTCACCACCGAGTTAGTTCTCAAAGCGAGGACTACTCCCGTAGTGACAACATAAAGAGTGTATTTACACCAATCCTTTCATACTAAGTTTTTATAATTAGACCTATATCTCAACCAAAAAAATGATGAAGAATTGATCTCCACTAACAACTCTTGCACCTTGAAGCTTCTTTTATTAAAAATCTTTTCATTTCTCGCTTTTCAAATGAGCTAACATGTAACCATCACAATACCGTGCACGATTTCCTTCACTGCCTTTCCCTCGTTAGCTTTCTTAAATAACTCCAACAAGTGTCTAAACCCAAAAGCAAAATTAGGACCCGTCGCAAAATAGCATGCCATGAAGATGTGGTCCGAGGTTTCCACACCATAATCACAAAGCACACAAACTTCACTACGTATCATCACATTTCCTCTAGAGAGCGCAACCAACGTGAGAATCCTACTCATTTCCGCTCGCCAAACCAAGATATTACATTTTAGAGGAACCCAAGATAACCATTTCATGCTATAACACCCACCTAACTTCGTTTCTTGTTTTAACATTTTCTTTAATGAGCTCACAGTGAACGTGCCCAAATTGTCCCCAAGCCATTTCCACTTATCTTGAAGCTCTCCCAAATGTACAGAAACTATCAATTTGGTATATTCTAACCATTGGTTTACTTCCTCTGCTGACTGTGCAACATGAGTGTAACCATCGACCCGATCCGCCACCCGACAATTTTTATCCTTCCCCAACTCAAACAGATGCGGCCACTTGTTCTTGAGAGGCACCTGTCCGTCCCGGTAATCTAACCATAACCGAATGGCTCGTCCGTTGCCTATTTGGCCTTGAATATAATTATGTACCTTTTGTCACCAATCTTCATTTTTTCGCCCAATTTCACAATATTCTTCGATGTTCCGCAAATATAATCGTTTAGAGGCAATGATGTCCATCCCCTTCTACTTGCGTGACACGAACCACTACCTTCCTCCATAGACTCCCTTCGTCGAAATAGGTGTGGAGACACCTATTTCGCTAAGAGAGCTTCGTTTGAGCCTTTAAGTTCTCATATACCCAACCCACCCATTTTTTTAGACATTGTCACCCTATTCCATGCCACCCAATGAATCTTTTTACCGGTACTAGACCCCAACCTCAAAAAAAAACGTTTCATTATTCCTTCCACCGCGCGTATGAATCACTTTAATCGGTGCTTTATATTACGAGAAGTAATATACCGGTAACTTTCAAAAACTGCTTTTATCGAAAAGCAAAAGTTTGTTAGAAACTCACAAAGTTATTAAAACTAGTTATTATAATTACTTCATTAAGCATGTTTAATTTGTCGTTCCAAAATTATTTTTTAAAAACTATATTTAGTGAAATGATCAAATATATTTTCAAATGCACATTCAAACAGCCAAACATTTATTTGAGTAAAAATGGAATCTGTTTGACTTTTTCAAGATCCAATCGAGGATGAATCTATTATGATTCATGCCAGTAAGATTCTTTTGCAAAGGAATCTAATATTCATGGACCAACGAATATCCATTAGAATTTTTTATGTTTATTTAATTTATTTCCTTTTATTTTCGATCATGTCACCTCATTATTATCTGTCATTGACTTATTAAGGTATTTTTTAATAAGTTCTATAATAATTACGTTTGCTTATGGCTGTATTTTCTTTTATGAATTGTCGTCTACTAGAGTTATTTATTGATTATATAGTAATACCCGTGTAATACACGGATTGAACAATTTAAATTATATATATTATATATAAAATTAAAATATAATTAAGAAAAATTAGATTACATGTTATATTTAAAATAAATAAAATTGCCTTTACAATCGAAAAATATTAAATATTCATCAGCCCCTAAATAATTTCTTGTAAAGACATTCATATTCACATAAAACTGTTTCCAAACTTTTCAACATATATCTTCTATACCGTGGTTGTTACCTTATAGACTGCGGGTACAACAAAAAAATCAAAAGTAATAAGATAAATTTGTTTAGCCTAAGATGTAAAAAATGAAATTAATTTAAAAATATCTCCTCATCTGTTAAACCATCCTAATTAAGTATCGTTAATTTGGATTTGACATCAAGTTTCTTGCAAAGCCAAAATATTTCTAACCTTGAGTATATAATCATTTTTTTCTAACATCAAGGTCCTTAAACATAATGTCATTTATTGGTTCAATATGACTGTAATTATATATAAAAAAAAAAGATTTCGTGATTTAATAGCGTGAAAATGAAGCTAAAACGAATTACTAATGAAAAGACTGTTGCCACTTAGATATTGTATTTCTCTGTTGAAGTAACTTGAAACAACATAGTCAATGAAAATTTCAAACAATGATTTTTCATATATAAAATGTATTTTATATATCAAGCTATTATAATACGAAAATAGCTAAGCATATTTAGTTTTAATTAATTAAATATTTAATTAATATGGATTGATTTGTTTTATTTTGTTTGTTCAGAACACTATAAGAAATATAGTTTTAAACTTAGAGTGAAAGACCACATATTAAAAAATAGGTTAATTAACGTTCATGATTTAAATTTAAATTTAATAACATATAAATACATTATCTTAAAATAATGAATAACTTTTTAATAATATTTACTTCTATTAGCTAATAAACCTTTTCAAATCATGTCTAGTAATTTATTTCTAATTTTGTATTAAAATATAATCATATTAATTAATTTACAAAGACATAGTATATATATATATATATATATATTGAACTAAATTTTGATAATTAAATTAATAGTTATAGTTGTAACTAATAAAAATTAAAAAATAATTATTTTTAAGAGTTAATAGCCATTTTCGTCCCTGAGGTTTGGGCCAGTTTGCCACTCCAGTACAAAAGTTTTTTTTTTTTTGCAATTCCTTCCCTGAGGTTTGGATTTTTTTGCCAAATTCGTCCTTTTCACTAACCCAGTTAAAAAAGTTCGTTAGTGTCAGGGGTATTTTTGTCTTTTTACCTCAGGGACGAATTTGGCATTTAAAATTCAAGGATTTTTTTTTTTTGCCAAATTCCCCCCCCCCCCCCTCTCCCTCCCTCCCTCCCTCCCTCTCTCTCTCTCTCTCTCAATACACTTCAACAGTTCAACAACATAACTGGCCCAAACAATAATATATATCAGACTTTGGAATCATGCATTTATTGAGTGGAGTAAACGAAAATAAACAAAACAGAAAACCGTGTTGTAGACGACTTTTTTAGCCCATTACAGCATCTTCTCTTCCCCTCCCTTGTGCACACAGCACACCCATCACTATTTCATCTCTCTCTCTACTCCATTAATCACACCACCAACAACAAAACCTATTCACGTAACCAACTTATTCCATCAATCAAATGGCTGAGAAAATACACCCTTCAGCTAAACAACAACCACCCACAGGACACACCCCAACCGTCACAACAAACCCTAACAACCCTAACCCTACCTTTCCAACCACCAAACCCCGTCCACTCTACCGTCCTCAACCACGGCGCAACCGTCGCAGCTGCTGCTGCCGCCTCTGTCTCTGGACCACCTTCACTCTCATCCTTTTAATACTCCTCGCCGCCGCCGTCGCCGCCGTCTTCTACGTCATGTACCGTCCTCACCGGCCTTCGTTCACCGTCTCGTCCCTCCACGTGTCCCAGTTTAACGTTACGTCATCCGATCAGTTAAACACTAGATTCAACTTCACTGTAACGGCTCGTAACCCTAACAAGAAGATCGAGTTTTATTTCAATCCTGTTTCCGTTGCAATTGAATCGAAAACAGTTGATGTCGGTGATGGATCTATACCGGCGTTTGTTATGAAGACTAAGAACACGATGGTACTTAAAGCGGTTGTGTCTAGTAATGGAAAGAGTTTGGATAATAATAATAATGATAATAATAATAATAATAATAATAATGAATTGAAAAAGGATGTGAAGAATAAGAAGAGTTTAGCGTTAATTATTAAAATTGATATGAAGGTAAAGGTGAAGGTAGGGAGTTTAAAGACAAAGAAGGTAAAGGTGAAGGTAGGGGTAGGGGTAGGGGTGGGGGTGGGGGTGGGGTAAGATTTTTTATTAAAATTATAATTATAGGTAAAAAGACAAAAATACCCTTGACACTAACGACCTTTTTTAACTGGGTTAGTGAAAAGGACGAATTTGGCAATAAAATCCAAACCTCAGGGAAGGAATTGCAAAAAAATAAACTTTTGTACTGGAGTGGCAAACTGGCTAAAACCTCAGGGACGAAAATGGCTATTAACTCTATTTTTAAATAAAGAAACTAATTAAAATAAATGTATTATTTTAAATAAGAAAATGAGAGGCTTTATGAGGGAGTTCTTAGTATTCCATGTGTTGTCTTTTATTAGTATAGATAGCACTAGATTACTGTTGATTGGTTTACTTTATTTATTTGTTTAGAACAATATGAAAGTCTAACAAAAAAGCTTAGCCAATTACATTGTGTATTAATTTGCTTATTTGACTTTTGAACTCTTTTAAACATCTAGAATTAGTATGTACTTGCTGAGCATATTTAACATATAAAACAATGACCAAAATAATAAAAAAAAAATTAATAATCTTTTGTCAAACATCATAACAAACATAATTTTAAATGTAGAATAAAAGATCAAAATTTTATAAATTGGTTTATTTAAGGTACATGATTTAAATTTAAAGTCAATAACATATAAATATGTTATATTAAAAAGAATCACTAATGTTTAAATAATTTTTAATTCGGTTAGTTAATAGATATTTTTAAAGTATGTCTAATAATTTATTTCAAATTTTGTGTTAAAACATAATTATATCTGGTTCATCTGTTTGTACTCAATCAGTTGTTGTAAACCACTTATAGGAGTAGGCTCTTGAACTTCTTCAAACAAACCACTGAGGTTAATGATATCTGGTTCATCTGTTTGTACATCTTCAGTAGTTGTAGGAGCTGAATCAGAAGTTTGAGTTTGTTCATCAGTAGGAGCTGAATCAGAAGTTTGAGTTTGTTCATCTGCTTGAAAGTTGATTTAATGACTGTATTAGGAGTCCATGATGGAGGACCATCATCATTAAACCCTTGATCACCATAATAAGTGGGTTTAGATGAAGTAACAGTCTTTTCAGGTCCAAAATTAAAACTGTCAAGGTTAAAGAGTTCAGCAGGATGTGCTGGAATGATGCATGTTTTGACTCATTGAACTTGACATTAAGTGTCTCTTCAACAATCTTGGTTCTGGAATTGAATACCTTGTAGGCTTTTCTAGTGGAAGAATAACCAAGAAAGTAACCTGAATCAACTTTAGAAGCAAACTTTGAAATAGAGTCTTTGATGTTAAGGATAAAGCATTGACATCCAAAAGCCCTGAAAAAGGAGATAAGAGGCTTAATGCCATGAAGAATTTCATATGTAGTTTTGGAATGTCTCTTGGTGATTAGGACTCTATTTTGAACATAACAAGCTGTGTTGACTGCTTCAGCCCAGAAATAAAGAGGTAGGTCTGAATCAGCTAACATAGTTCTTACTGTTTCAATCAATGTTCTGTTCTTCCTTTCTACCACACCATTTTGTTCAGGAGTTCTGGGAATGCTGAATTGTCTAACAATCCCTTTAGACAAACAAAATTCATCAAGGGTTTTGTTCCTGAACTCTGTCCTATTGTCACTTCTTATGACTTTGACAGAGAGAGAGAGAGAGAGAGAGAGGGGGGGAGAGTACTGTTTCTCTATTTGTAGAATGAAGAACTTGACAATTTCAGCTGCCTCATCCTTGGAAAATAAGAAGAAGACCTATGTAAATCTTGAGTAGTCATCAATGATGACCAAGCAGTACTTCTTCTTACCAAGGCTCATGATTTTAACTGGCCCATATAAGTCTATATGGAGTAGTTGAAGACATGCAGTTGTTTTTTATTCTTCAATAGACTTATAGGAGGACTTATGTTATTTTCCCTTAGGACATGATACACAGTGTTCTTCACACTGATATACCTTCAAGGGTAGACCTCTGACCAAGCCCATTTTTGTGACTTTATTTATGGTTTTAAAGTTCACATGGCCAAGTCTCCTATGCCAATGGTCTGTCTCTGAAGTTGATGCCTTTGAGAAGAAACAGGTAGTGTTGTTCAGTATTTTGTCTTTTTCAATGTCCACTGCATAGACATTGCCACATCTTTTGGCAATCAGCAAAGTATGATTTTCAATGATCTTCTCTATCAACTTTTGGCCTTCTGGTGATAAGATCTTGCATGCTGTTTTGGTGAAAAGAGAAGAATATCCTTTATCACACATTTGTGATACACTTAGCAAGTTGTACTCAAGGTTTTCAACCAGATTGACCTTGTCAAACTGCATTTTACCAGAGGATACATTGCCATATCCTAGCACATATCCCTTGGCATTATTGCCAAAGAACACATATCCTTCTCTTTGTCTTATGAAATTGTTGATCAGGTACCTACATCCTATCATGTGCATTGAGCCTCCATTATCAACATACCAAATGCTATTTAGACCTATGGAGACCCTCTGCACAAAGAGTAGATTAGTTAGTTTTAGGAACCCAAGCCATTTTGGCTTTGGGTTTACTCTTGAGAGCAGGAATAGTAGCAGTTTGTTGTGGACCAATTTTAGAAATCCATGTCTTTTTGGCAATGGATTTATTTTTAAGAACAATGGTGGGACCTTTTTTAGGTTTACTATCAACTTTGGTCATCAGAAGTTTAACCATATTTATCAAATCTTTTACCTTAGCAGTTTGTGAAACTGCTGAAGGTTTTGGTCTAACTTCTGAAAAAGAATTTTGAGAGGAAGACTATGGTTGAGATTTAGTCTTTCTCTGAGAAAAGGTGTTACTTGGTTGTTGTTTGATGGGATAAAAAGTGTTTTCATAATCTTGTTTGATTTGTTTTCCCACAACCAGTTGTAAAATCTTCTTGTTGTACTGATTTCCTTTTCTAGATCTACAAAATTCTGTTTTGTGGTTAAATAGACCACAAATTTCACAGGATTTTGCCTTTCCTTTCAGATTTTCAGGAGTTTTGGAAGGCAAATTACTGACAGTTGTTAAATTTTGAATTTGGTCATCAGAAGTTTTCAGGGTCTCAACTCCAGATGTAGATGAAACTACTGATGATTCAATGTCAGTTATTTCTACTTCTGTATGACTTTCTTTTTCATTTTTAAGAAAGTTCTGATGAAAAGATGTGCAATCTTTCATATCAGAAGTTTGAACTATTCTACTCCCATCATCAGCAGTTTTGGGAGTAAAATCAGTTGGAGATTCTGTGTGATTGTAACCTATGCCAAACTTAACATTTGATGCAGTCTGTTTATTAAGCAGCATTTGGTAACCTCTACATGACTCCACCCAATTTTCACACTCAACCTTGGAGTCAGCAAGCTCTTTTTTGACATTTCCTAGGTTTTCTATTATGCTTTTTATCTGTGCTTGGGTTTCAATAGCATTATTAGTCAATTTAGAAATTTCTTTTGTTTTAGAATCAAGTTTTCTTTCTAAATCACATTTCATCTGAGTGTATTTTCTTTTAGAGTCATTGGCCTTGCATTGTAGATTCACATTGGTCTCTCTTATTAAAGCAAATGATTCTTTGCATGATTTTGAGCAAAGTTTTAAAAGAGACTCTTTTGATACCTGTGATAAGGTAGCATTAGAGGAGCATCCCTCAAAAGCCATTAAGGCAAAAGTTCTTTCTGCCATTATCAGGTTCACCCCAGTTGATGCCAAACATTTTGTTGTCTGCATCAGGACTGCATTCTGTTGTGTCAAAAGGAAGACTGCTCCAGTCAACATACCCATTTGTGAAAAGACTTTGTTGAGTGGGTTGTTGAGCTTGTGGAGGTTGTTGAGCAGCAGGAATGGAAGGCATCTGTTGTTGGCTCTGCTGTTGATGAGCAGGCATCTGTACATATTGTATTTGGGGCACATATTCGATTTGTGGATCTTGTGCCTGTACAAAATGTGCACTTCCATGTGTTCCAAAATTCCTATTGTAACTAGGGTTTGATTGGTTTCCAAAATATCATTGGTTAAAGCTAGAGCTTTTACACTCTCTAGCAAAGTGTCCCAACTTCTGACACTTATGACATCGCAATTTTGATTTGTCAAAACCAACTTTTGTTGAGCTGTTTAGTTCTGGAAATTTCCTTCCCGACCTTTTATAAAATTTGTTAGTTTTAATGCTTAACATGGCCAGTTGGTGTAGTATGTCTATTTCCTCTAAGTCATCACTACTGAAATTTTTTAAGTCATCCATGATAAAACACATGTTATCAGCAGTTTGACTATTTTCTTCATTGTCATAAGCTGAATATGACCTTTCTGATGAGATCCCAGCAGTTATGTTAATGTTATCAAAAGATCCAAAATCAGCAGTTTTACCAAAATTTTGTAACTTTTTCTTTTGGTTGATTTCTCTTTCAAAAGTAAGTAATCTCCCTTGTAATTTTGTGAGTAAGAGAGAATCAAAATCTGGTCCTGACCTGAGAACTATAGAATAAGTTTCCCATTTTTCTGGTAAAGACCGTAAAAATCTATGAAGCATAGATGAGTTTGTGTAGGTCTGACCATTTAACTTTAACTCAGATATTAATGAAGGGAAGCTTTCAAACTGTTGTGTCAAAGTCTCTCCATTTACATGAGTAAAGGTTTCATATTGTTGAGCAAGAATTTCTCTGGTGTTGGCTATTACCTCATCAGTTCCTCCAAACTGTTCTTTTAAGTTCTCGTTTTCATGTTAAACTGTTTTATACAGTATATACAGTACATTTCATCTTGCATTTTTATATTTAGTTTATCTACATGTTCCAGTATTCATGATCATCGAATATATATATTTTCTTATTCCAAGTGTTGTTTATAAACCTATGATTCTTTTGTGTTGGATTCTTAAACTCATCTGATTAACCAAAACTTATACATGCTTACTATTATATTCAGTATTTTGCACCACACTACAACCATCTTTTACACAAGCAACCCTTCCCACTTCACTTATCTAGCTCAAGGGCACAACATTTCATTATCCAAGATTGGAAGGATTTCTTGTTCATCCAGTGCACATTTTATGCAATCATACTATAGTTTACCTAATACTTTGTGGGGGCACAATATGATCTGAAAAAGGATGACTTGACAATTTCCATATTAGCCCTATCAAACACTTTTATCAACACATGGTTTCTTTAAACTACCAATCATTAACGATTGGTGATAATAAATATTTTGAAATTACTAAAGTCCAACTTGTCATTTTGAATTCGTCAAACATTTAACATTTAAGCAAATAAATAATAATTTTTAATAAATAAAATGGGGTTTACAAAACCGAAAGAAAATTTAGAAATACAAGAATTTTCTTAAAAATTATCAAGGCATCTGAGGTCATCCTTACGTTTAACATATAGTCGTTTTACTTACCGAACCGTTTTCTCGTATGTTTGGATTTTAATTCAGCATTTGGTATGTTTGAGTTTCCACTTTAATAGTATGTGTTAATCACAAATTTTCTTATAATTAATGGAAGTTGTAGCCATGAGCTATAATGTATGAGTCTCTTATAACACAAAAATTTTCTAACGTTTCTCAAAACTTGAGATTCGATTTTCTTATTCAAAGTAATTAACATGGTCATTGTGATGTTTGAAATCAAGGAATTTTCTTAAAAACTACAAGTTTGATTTTATTTTGCGATTTATGCATTCTCATAGAAACTTGGAAAATGGAATCCACTTAAAACCTGGTATTTTTTTCATAACACTTTCCACACTCACATATTTTCTTAAACTCGAAATCATTAGACAAGATCAATTTGTACTTTATGTTCATAGAAGGAAATTCTTAACATGCTATCATTTCATCAGGATGTTACATAAGTGTTGACCTAGATTGCAAGTTGTTTTCCATCTTTGCACGGATTATGCATGCCTTAGTCTTCATGTCATGGCTAGAACTTATGTGGATCTTGATTATACATAAACAACCTATATGTCTATTTGTGTTACGATCTTCATACACATATAAATGAATGCATAATTGGTTT
The DNA here is from genome assembly GCA_028751855.1 of Ambrosia trifida. Classification (NCBI taxonomy): domain Eukaryota; kingdom Viridiplantae; phylum Streptophyta; class Magnoliopsida; order Asterales; family Asteraceae; genus Ambrosia; species Ambrosia trifida. The sequence goes on along the minus strand of CM054132.1, from coordinate 55,047,570 downwards.
GATACAATTTTGTGATACGTGATTACATATGCCTTGTTGATACCTTATTTCCAAAATACGTGATATGTGAACATTAATTATATGATTTACTTATGAGAAATCATAATACTTGTATAGTTTTGGATTCATATTTCGTTATCAAGATAGGTTATTCATATCCCTGAACTAAACATGTGTACGTTTCTCTTTGTGCAAACATTTGGACTATGGACACTTGATACACCAAATGACATAGAGAATCGACGAACTAAACTAGTGTTCATGTTAGAGTTTAAGTGTGAAAGTATTTCTTTCACTCGTGACTTAATAAACCAAGTTAGTGTTCGTGCTCGTGTTGACATGTTGAGTATTCTTTTCACATGGAAGCTTGTGAGGAAAACTAGTTGTCAGGTTGGAATGTGTTTTTGACTTGAGGGAAACTAAGCATATGCTTACTCTATCACAGTGTGTGTCTAGTTTCTTGTAGTCTAACGCAGTGAATGGGTTAGCTTAGGAGGTGAACCTGGCAAAGGGAAGGACCTCATCATACCCTAGTTGTGCGTAAAAATGACACCCCCTCTTTTTCATAATCTTCAAACTTTCAGTCATTTTAATGTGTTGAGTTAGTGTCATAGAAGGACATAGTACCCCAATGTAAGGTAAATTTGTGATTGTGGTCCGAAAGTAATCATGAATTTATAGGTACATTGAGGTGGTGTGAAATTCTATTAGGGTTTTAGGAGAGATTTCCAGTATGTTTTCGAAGTATCAAAGGTGAGGTGGGTTAGCTACGATACACCCTATATATAAGCACCGATGTTGCATCGGGAATGAGACTGAGAATCAAAACAAGAAAGAGCCCTAGTCAGTCCTTAGTCTATATTATTCGTTTTAAATCTAAACTTAAACATTGTGTTTGACTTCAACCTCTATTCTTTGAGTTTGGTGATAGTCTCTACGAAGTTCTAATTACCGTTCTTCCTAATATTGAGTAATATTAGTCAGTGACTAAGTTGCAATCATTCTCTCCATGATTCAAACTTATGCATCGCACTCCTGTTAACCATTATTAGTAGGATTTAGTGATGCCAATATCCTACGGAAGAAAAAAAATCTTAGTGTCTCTTGCACCTCGATTGTCCCAGTGGACTTTAAACAAAAAGAAACCTTCTATCACCTTTAAAATCCAACATGGAATGCATGATACTTGCGTATTTCAAGTCTTTTGTCCTTCATAAATCTAATTTCGGAATACTTAACAATATTTCCATTTTATCATAAACCATCAAATCCATAATTTAATCATTTTATGGTGGATTTATGCAAGACTAATTAAAACCTTTTCTCTTTCCCAATCTTAATGTAAAACGTTTGCCAAATTTTTTATTTAAATTCCTCAAGCTTTGCGTTTTCCTAATCAATCATAAAAATTTTAGCAATGTTTTTAACTGTTTCTTCAAACCAAATTTAATAGTTTCATGTAAATAAATTTCGAGACGAAATATTCTTAAGTAGAGGAGACTGTAACATTCGAGATTTTTACAATAACAAAAATATAACTCTAGGAACCTAAAGTGGAAATAATCTAAAATTTGAAAATGTGCAAAAGCCTTAAATTTGCGTAACGTTTGGAGTAGTAGTGTTATGCCCTCGATTTTCATAACAAAACTTTTAAAAAATAATTATTATAATAAGTTACCTTACTTTTACATTGTTAGCAATTAAATGTTACTACTAGTGATTTTAAAAATATAAGATTTGATTTTAGTAAATTAAAACTAAATGAAACCTTGTACTATGTAGATGTACACTTATAAAAGTTATATTTAGAGAAAATGACATCTTATATAATCGTTCATGACACTGAATATTATAATATGGTCATTACATGGTCAAATAAAGATAAGATAATTGAGGAGCAGTTTGGTGATACGTCCACAGCAGCAAGGACCGAAGGAACCGAGTCATTGGTAGCCGCAACAGCCAGAGGAGCAGCAGCAGGACCATCCTCGGCAGGAGGAGCTAGAGCAGGCCATCATAGCCGCCCACAGAGGAGCATCCTGCCCATTATCTTGACCAGGCTCGATACTTTTTTCGCTGAGTTTACTGCTTTCCGGGCAGACTTTGCCTGCCACATGGCTTATTGCACATGTTCCGGCCCCAACTCCCGCGCCAGGTCTCAGGCACGTCCCCGCCGCAGCCATTCAACATGATTTTCCCCAGTCTCAGGTTGATCTTTTCAGTGGTACTTTCATGATGGTTTGTGGTTGGCAGTTGACCTAAAACACTATTTTCTCTTTCTTTTTTTGTTTTTTGTTTTTTTGGATTATGATGGTTTATATGATGGTATTTTGCATGTTTGGTGCATGCCAGACACGTTTCACCCGCTATCACCGGAGCGTTGGTATCAATCGTAGGATGTAGCTCTATTTTATTTATCTTTGTTACATTAATTTCTTTTCTACTTATTTAAGACAGGTTGAGGACAGCTTGTTTTCGTGGAGCTGCCTTTTGGACGTTCTTGCTTTTGGAGTTGTGGGTTTTGACACACGCTGGTGGATTTGCCAATGTCAGGAGAGTATTAGTTCCTCTTGCCTCTTTTTCCAATTCTATACTTAAAATTTTTGAGGGTGGACCATTTTTCTGCTTATTTTCTTGCATCTAGTGGGTCATTTATTATCGTTTATGCACTATCTGGTACCCTATTAGCCGCTTGATACCCATAGCGTCATTCACAGTCACCTTTGGCAAATTAGTAAAGTCTATTAGACTCATCCGAGTGGACGCTATCAGGCATCTCGCCGAACAGTTCATACCAAAGGATAGTCAAAATGAGACAATTTTTATAAAACCAAAAAGTCCACTTAAAATAAATAAAATAAAAGCTAGAAAAATGGGTTGCATGGCAAGTAGAAAACACCCTGAAAATTCTGCTTAAAATCTATGCTTTCCCCTACCCGCTTGTCCGTGAGAGTTTCTTGAGCCTTATCGAGCACCACACTTATATATATATACATCATTTATTACTCGCTTTGTTTGCTTGAGAGATATCCGACCTTAGTCCGACATGGTTAGAACTTGTGTGTTTATGCATATTCTTGTTTTAGAATCGGTAACTAGGTAAAAATGATAGAGGCATTTAGGAACCACTCTAAAATAAAACATACCCCTAGAAACCATTTTGAGCCTTAGTCTTTCGTTTCTTCACCCAATAAAATGAGTCCCCACCATGTGTCACGAGAGCAGCTAGAAAAGGCGACACCATGGAAAAAGGAGGGAACAACACAAGACGGGCCAAGAGGGAGATCATAAAAAAAATGTATGAGAGAGCCTAAATAAATCGAGAGCCCAAAATAAAGGGATTCCAGAGCAAATAAAAGAGCTGCAAAGCTACAAATTTGGTCATTGACCGATGAGACCTAAAAGAACTCGAACTTTGCTCTCTCTCTCTCTCTCTCTCTCTCTCTCCTGCTCTCTGCTCTCTCTCTCTCTCTCTCTCTCTTTCCACATTCTCTCTATTATCTCTCATCTCTCTCTTGCTCTCCCCCTTGCTTGCATGCTTCCACTTTGCTCAGCCGCGTCTGCCTCCAGAGCTAATTCAGATTATCTTTGAGAAGGCGGCTGATGAAAGAAAGCTGTAGCGATAGATGGAGCAGAATTCACCCTTCTGTGGACAATCAAAGATTGTTGCCAATAGACGGGCCAAATGGTATGAAAGATGTATTAAGTGTGGAAATTGGTCTCATGAAGGTAGGTGCAGCAAGAACATGATTCACTCACAGTTTGAGTACACTATGCTGATCCAGTAGGGCGATATACGATACCGAGCCGAGTGTTGAGTCAGGAAAGGAAGCAACATTGACTACACTGTGAAGACTGAGATAACGATGATGAAGGACCTAGGAATAAACACCAAACTCCTCTCAGAAATCGCTGCTGAACAAGTTGCACTCCGCTACCACGCCTTGCTGCCTCTAGACTGTGACGGTCCATCGCGGTTTGGTGACTCATCCCGCTTTGTATATATCTAGTTAAAATAAAATAAAAAACTTTGTTTTATCTTTGCTTTACTTTAGTAGTTTTAGCACCCCTACATTACAACCCTTTTAAAGCCCTCTTGATTTACCATAGTTATTCGGTTTAAAGACGAGGACTTGATTTGCATACAAGCCTATGACTTGTGTCGACTTTGGTTCGGACTTGAGTGTTCACCCCCAAAACTCCCCAAAATGACAAATCCGGGTGTTGAGTGAGCATGGTGAGTGGGTATAGGTTTGAGCATAATCCAAGGGTTAAGTAGGTGTGTCATGCAGTTTTTATTTTTCTCACATAAATTAATCAAGTGGATTGAGGATTTGCAGATTACTGTTTGTCTTAGGTAGGTTTGATCCTCAAGCAATTGTCTAAGTGTGGGGTATTGTGATGTGCCATCAATTACACACATAAAATATGCATAATTAGTCTCATAACAGGGCAAAATTGAGCTTAAATTGATAATTATAGCTACTTAATTGTTCCTATGTGTGTTTATCAGGAAATTGGAGTTCCAACCCGAAAACAGATGATTTTTGGGTACAAACAGCTAAAACTGGAGATTCCCCGAGAATACGAGAGTCAAAGCATGTTCCAAGTATGTGAAAACACCTTCTTGGGGCTTAAACGGTGATAAAATTGACCTCGGGTTGACCATGCACACGCAAACTTCCTTGCACGAGGGCCTTGCGCACTAGAAGACAAAGTAGCTAACTTGGGAGACAAGAAAAGCAAGTTTGTCAACTTGCACGCCCATGCCCTTCAATGTGCATGCTCGTTCTCGACAAAATGGACAGACAAGACAGATTCTGCAGCAACAAAACGTACATGACGCAGCTGCACGGTCGTGCACCACCTTAGAGCACACCCGTGCTTGACCTGGCAGCTCTATAAATAGCAAGCTTAACTCAATCATTTGGTGTTCCTTCTTGTGCCTTCTTGGGTCGACTTCTGAGCTTCTTCTAGAGTTCTTGGGGTCTTGTGGGAGGCCTTGGGGCCATCCTAACATCTCACCAAGGTTAGGATTCATCCTACCTTGTTTATCTTGGTCGAGAATGGAACCGTAGGAGTAGTTACATGCAATAAAACATCGAGGGTCGTGAGGATAACATTTGAAACATAGGATCAAGGAGGTGGAAGGCTTGTCTATGAGATGGAAACATCCATGTTCTTTTGTTGACTATCTATTATGGTTGTATCCATCTAGTATCTTCCGTACCTATTTCGATTTGTAGACTTTTATTATTAGTAGTAGTTTATTTTTAGTTATTTGGTGCGTTTATCTTCTTAACTAATTCCTGTTTGTTTATCTTTGTGACACGTTCAATTAATGATTAACTTGATAAACCTTTAAAATCAACCCTAACTTAAATAATAAAATTAACTATCATGGGGTTCGTACAGCTTCTGGTAGTCCCGAGCTAGATCCCAGTCAAGGAAACCGGTAGTGAGACAGATCCCTCGGGTTTCTGATATCCAAACCGGGTTCTAAGCAATGGCTTCTGAAGTGGACCAGATCCAGATGACAAGTTTCTGGTTCTTACCAGATGTGTGAGTGATTTTCTTGGCACAGGGAGTATGTTTGCTATCCCTACTATTTTTTATCTTTCTCATCCCCAATTTTGAAGGGATCGTTCACCCCTGTTCTCCTCACCAATAATTAAACTTAATTCTGCCTTTATAATAAAAATGGCTACTTATAAGGAGGGTGCTTGAGATGTCCATGTTTGCTATCCCTACTATTTTTATCTTTTTATTTTAAAACCAAACCCTTTTCAAAAAACCAATTTTCTTTTAGAACCCCTCTGCTTTATTTTCTTTTTCAAACTCGATTAGTTAATGTGATGAAAAGTTGAGTAGGGGAAAGTGTGTTCTTTGGAATACGATACTCGGTATTTACTCTAGAAATCTATGCTATACACGTCAGGTTTTCTGCCTATGTGTTGGCTTTAGTTTCTAAGTAATTATCGTTTACTTATTAATTTAAAACTTGTTAAAAGGTTTAGTAAAAAATAATCTTTTTTTCCCAAAACCAAGGTTTTTAAATTAACACATCAAGTTTTTGGCATCGGGAAAAATGATATATTTTCTAATTACTAAAACCAGACGCAGCAATACCTCTTAACATTTCTCAAAGAATAGAGGAGAGGGTGTTGCCCAATTGAAGTATTCAAGGATCATTGGCAGTTTGATGTATCAAATGTCATGTACTAGGCCAGACTTAGCATATGCTATTAGCAGGATAAGTAGATATACTAGTAATCCTAGTGCTGAACATTGGAAGAGCATGACAAGATTGTTACGGTATTTGAGATACACAAGGAATTATGGACTGCATTATGGCCAAGATCCAGCTGTTGTGGAAGGATACAGTGATGTCAACTGGATATCTGATATGAAAGATTCTAAATCCACAAGTGGTTATGTGTTTACCCGAGCAGCTATAGCATGGAAATCGTCCAAGCAAACTCTTATAGCTTGGTCCACAATGGAATCTGAATTTATTGCTTTAGATAAAGCTGGAGAAGAGGCAGAGTGGATATGTCAGTTTTTGTAATATATTCCAAGATGGCCTAAGCCTGTGACGGCTATTTACATACATTGTGATTGCCAGTCAGTAATTGTTAGAGCTCAAAGTGAAATGTATAATAAAAAATCGAGGCACATACGATGAAGGGATAATACGATACGACAACTGCTCTCAACAGGGGTTATCGCTATTGACTATGTGAAGTCAAAGGATAACATTGCGAATCCTCTTACAAAAGGCTTAAGCAAAGAGGCAGTGCATAAGTTATCAAAAGGAATGGGACTAAAGCCCTTGGAGTAAGTTTGTACAATGGAAAACCTATCCTAAAAGATTGGAGATCCCATGATCTAGGCTCAATATGACCACCTAACTGTACAAACATAGATCACTGTGGGGGAGTACCCCCAAAACACAAAGGGAGTTGAGTACTTCCTAGTCCATCTTTAAAACAAAACAGTGATGTCAAAGGAGGTTAAGCATATGGCTTTTAATGATTTGGTAAAATCACCTATGTTAGAGAGAAGTGAGGTCGCTTCAAATGGAATTGCGGGGGCGCAATTCCTAGAGCTCTCGCAGAACCATGATAGTGCTTCATGACCATAAACGGACACGACAACGAGGGGTTAACCAGACCAGGAAGAGTAATATGTGATGTGTAATAACGTCTACGTAAAAAGGGGTTGGTTCATGTAAGACCCTAACCCGTAAACCTGAGATTTGTCATTTAAATTTTCAAGTTTAGGCCTTAACTAAAATCACTCCCGATTAAAACTTTGGTAACTACAAAAACATAACTCAATGAATCCCACCAATTTTTGTTTTTACATTTTATCTACTAAAAACTTGTATTGCAGTTTGTGTTTTAAACGGGACGGTCTATTGCGGAAGCCTTTTAAGTGTTCGGGTGTGCTCGGTTCTCTCGTGACTTGATCCTTGCTCCAGAACATCCAACAAATGTATACCTAGCACCATTACACAAGAAATGGTTAGTGGGATTGATAATAATGCATTTAGATTGGTGGAAGTGTCGAAACACGTCAAAACGAAACGATCAAGTTTGAATGACAAAACACAAATTTAGGAGTTTACGCGCGCCGTAAGCTACGACTCTGACCGTATCTTACGGTCTGGGGCTACGGCTCTGGAGCTTGTTTTTAGCTTTAGCCTTCATTTCCTTGCTTATTTTCCCCCAAACTTTGGGTGTTTTTAAATCATGTTCAAGCCTCTTCTTAAAGGCATTTGGGGACTTTAATAGGACTTAATGAGTTATTTGAAAGCTTCTAAGCCCTCTCGGACTTAGTTTGATTACAATCCCATGATTTAACTATGGCTTTAGAAATGCTTGGCGCCAAGGCGCGCATTAAGCTTAGTTAGAATAATACTTACCGAATTGGCCTTCACACCTCTTACGGGTTGTTTTGGAATTGAATTCACTTTGCCCAAAGGCTTTTATCTAACTACGGACTTACCGGGCGGTATTGACCCATACCTTGCATCCATTGTGATTACTTAGGCATCGAGTGCCCAATTTCCGAGTGTTCTCCTGCATACATTCTAGATTGAACATATTAGTCTCTTGAGACTCAATGGTGATACATTTACCATTGGACCCGTTAACCATGACATTCCTAAAGCTTAGAATACCGGCTTTGAATGTCGGGTTCGAATGATGCGAAAATCACCATTTGACCCATTAAGGCTAACACTATGCTATCCAAGTTTTAATCTATGGTTCAGGTGACAACAACACTTGACCCGTTTACCAAAATGTCTAACTACTTCATTCCATTGATTTCATTTATTCATTGCAATTAAGACATCATTTTCCACATATCCTTACTAATTGACCCGTTTGATGGATTTCACCATTCGGTCACATCTTATTGTTTAATTTAATACCATAAATCTTATTTTGATGTGAGTTCACATAAATCGACCCAATTAAGGGATTTCACCTCTTTGGGGTTTACCTTTATTACCCACATAAGATTAAAACCAATGTATACAACACTTAAGCCATATTTATAATCTAATAATGTAAGTAATACCTTGTATTCACCTCATTTCCTTGCACTTAAGACTTGTATTCGCTTGACCCGTTTGCTTGTGGATCCATCATTCCCAAGCTTGCACCTAGCTTGACAAGATCAACCTTCACTATACTCATAAGATTGATCAAGTTAGTCATCATTTCTAATAACTAACACATCTCATTAGTTTATTCACACCATTTCATCTAGGTTTGAGTTTGAATCAGTTTGACTCCTAAAAGTCAAACTGTCCATAAACATATTCATGTAAACTATCTTAGGCAATGATGCACATAAGTACTAAGCTTTCATTCCCTATACCCATATCATCCTAAAAAACATTTAGCGTTAAGGAAATGGGTATCTAGACAGTCACATGTGTTATGTTTATAAAACACCTTATTTTCACTGCTGCACTTTTTGCGCAGCAGTTGTTCGGGTTGATTTTACCCCTTCTAAACCCCATAATCTGATTTCGACTTTCAAATACGAAGTGTGCTACGTTCAAAGAGCTTTCTAGGCGTATAAAGAACGTCTCCTAACGATTTTTCTATGATTTTATATGAATATTTAAAGATCAGGTCAGAAACATTTTATGTGCAGCGATTTCCTTTTCAGCTGCCGTAATTGACCATTTTGACCCATTTACATTCCGAATTAGTTGAACATGTTCAAAGATGGATTGTGCTTCGTTCAAAGACCTTTCCAGGCGTATAAAGAACACCCCCTAACGATTTTTCTATGATTTTATATGAATATTTAAAGATCAGGTCAGAAACATATTTTTGACCAAACAGCTTTGTTGTCAAAATTGAAATGTTAACTTTAGATGCTGTTTTGACCCACTACAACTCAGAATCAGGTTCTTATGACTAAATATGAAATGTAATATGTGCAACAAGCTTTTCAACGATATAAGGTTCGTCTTCTAACTCCTAATAATGAATGAGATACAGCCCTTACAAGATGGTCACCTAGGGCTGTCAAGAGTAACGAATTTCATACAATTTTACACTATTTGACCCAATTCAAGTTTCATGTAGGCATTTTATCCAACACCTTATGTGCACCATTTTTGAAAATGAATTCTAAGCCTTATAGACTTCTCAAACCTTACCATTTCTTTGATTAAGCATCATTACAAGTTCAATTTGCACATCTATATGACAAGTTAACACATACTAGTACAAGGATTCTTCAAATACATGTGTAGTTTAACATTTGGGTTAAAACCCACTACCTACACCTACAAGTATCATCTTAATCCACATGAATCATACAATACATAACTTTTTATCACGTTTTATAGTTTCTTTGATGTCTACAAACATATAGAAACCCATAGCCATCATTAATTCGTGTTTTTATAAAATACCCTAAAACCCTCATCTTCCTAAATCATGAGTTTTTCATGAAATCAAAGGAAATAAGTGATACCTTAGGGTTTAGAAGGGTGTAGATGGCCAAAGTCTCACTCATGCACTTGATTAACATCATGATTTTGGCTTGAATTGCACTAGAAGGATGAACTAGGTTTGTGTGTGTGTTTTATGTGTGAAGAAGAATTCCATCTCCTGACATCTATTCTTCTTCTTCTTTTTTTTTTTTTTAACTATAATACAACTTTGGCCAATTGACACATTTAGTCCCTCAAGTTTCAATTTCCATGTTTTATTAACTCAAATGACTAACTAGGATAGTCTCTTGTATCGAGTTTTAGACCAATTTAGATAATAAAAATTAACGTGGTTACATTCTATTATAACACAAGTCCCCGTTTTATCTGTTGATAGAGCATTCGCTCTTACTATTAATTCGTTCTGGTATTTGCTAATCATGCCAAATGACTTAATTAAGCAAAACTGATTTTTGGGGTGTTACAAGTCTATCCCCCTTAAAGAGGTTTCGTCCTCGAAACCTTTCTCTTGTAGTTTCTTTGCTCAAACCTAAAACTTTAGTTCCCTCTACCGAATTGGGCACCGTTCGTTCTTTTGTCATCCTATAGCCATGATAGTAATTAGTACTAAATGCCTAGGGTGGTTATCCCCTTACTCGGCTTTCTTACTTTTCGACTACTACATAAGAGCCTCAATTTTGTAATGTTACTCAGAGTCACACTACTCTTTTGTTTAACTAGATGTAATATCTACAAAGATACCCTTACCGAGTATTAGCTACTTATTTACCTATGCACATGTCTATGCATCTTTTATTAACAAGTAATTTGTCTTGGTCTCCAAGACTAACCCGATTTTTAACATGGCCGTTTTCTAGTCCCTTGGATTCATCCCATTCTAAGAATTTGCTATCTGTTGGGTTCCTCCTACCCTTCGTGATGGTTCTGGAAATCGTTACCGATTCCCACACTTTACCCAGCCGGTTTGCTAGGCTCCTATGTTACAAGTATCGTATTCTAAGGTATAACCCTAAGGCTTACCCCTTTTACTACCTCACACGACATAAGTTATATATCCTGTTTCATTATGCTTGGGCTTTTCCCAAGTTCCCGTTCTGTTGATTCGATTGATGGTAATTACCCCAACCGACCCAATTAAAGACTCTGAGATTTAGAGTTCAGATCATTTAAAAAATGTTAGAGAAATAACAGTCTTTAATCTTTATTTTATGCAGGCTGCAGAAATCGCTAAGTGCCCCCTAGGTCGGTCGAATAGGGAGTTATGAGTACTCAGTCTTGGTGGTGAGTACCCAGGGTGTACTCGGACATGGTAAATTATAAAAAAAAAAAAAAAAAAATCGAGAAATGATATATATGTCAAATATCATAATTTTACTAAAATATATAAAAAAAAATACATGAATATCAATATAAAAAATTGTGTTTTATTTATTTAAGTCAAACACGTTCCGAATTGACCGGCTAAATGCGATTCCGAATAATTAGGCGGAGTTGAAGAAAGTCGTCTCGGCACCGTGACTTACAGTGAATACTCGAGGAGTATACAGCCTTCTATACCTAGTTTTAAAAAAGATTAATTTTACGAGATCACTTGTGAGATATTTGACAAATCTAATTAGTATTTTTGAATACGTTGCACCTGATTTAAATCTCACACTGAGCCGCCAACATCCTTTGAGTAATGGTGGGCTTGAATAGCTTCATACACCATCCTTTTATGTGTTCAGTGTTATGTAAGACTAGATTATACCCCGGGAGTGTCCCGAGTTGAGAAATTTAATATGATACATCAATTATACATATGAAATAGACTGATGTATAACTCTAATATTAATATCTAACCTAAAACAAATTAACAATGTACAACTCCAATACTAACACCTAACCTAAAAGAATGTAGAACTTTAATGTAACTCTAATATTAACACATATTCTAAAGACTAAACAAATGTACAACTCTAACATACTAATATTGATACCTAACTTAAAATAACGTATAACTCTATTAACCTATTCGGCTCTGGTTGAAAAAAAAATCATATTTACTGATTTAAACATAATTAGTGACTTGTCTATACATGATTAATGATTTACCTGAAAACTTTGTGGTTTTTTCCTGCATGAACAAAACCCCACAAAAAAATTTCTCTGTTTTTTATATAGCACTATGCTACTCGTTGGAAAGATAATAAAACGCTCGTTAATTTCGTGTAATTTTTTTCTTTAAAAAATCTCATATATTAAAGATATTAATGTTTAAAAATTATGGGAGGAAACATAAGGGTAAAAAATCCAATTTTGTTTTTAAATTATTTTTTTCCTAAAATATCTCAATGCCACATGGGATGACACATGACACACTCAAGGAAGAGAATGCCTCTTTGAGTGCCATGTCATTAAAATGGCTTTGGTTTATTACATGTATAGATATAGATAATAAAATACTTGATTGATTTCCATTCAATGGGGTTACAATATATAGACATATGCCGAGCCCGTGGTAGATAATTATGGGATATATTTTTCCATAATCTTCAATATCTTAAATTCTTTTGGTAGATAATTATGGGATATATTTTTCCAACATCTTGATCATAGATTCAAAACTTTGAATATCAATTCAAAAATATTCCACCGGCTTAATTGCAGCAACCAACTTTAGAATTCTTTGCATATTCGTTCGACCCATATTGATCCACCATCATTGACGACAAATAGCCGATCCGAAAATTTTTTTGATGAAAGTCAAGAAGAGAGAACTAAATAACAAAGACAAACAAACCTACACCCGGCGACTTGGTCGTGCGACGGTGTGTCAAAGTTTAGCGAAGGGGATGATCGTAGGCGGCCTTCAAAAGTGAGGTGAGATCCGTAGATCGTAGAAAGAGATCGGTTCAAACGGTGACCGGTTTAGATTGGATAGATTGATAATATATTTAGAGAGAGATAGATAGATAGATAGATAGATAGATAGATAGATATATATATAGAGAGAGAGAGAGAGATTTTATGAACTGGTCGAACGAGAACTATTTGGCGGCTACTGTTTTGACACTAGAAAAGGTTGAATGTGGATATGAACTTAAATCATAATATGTCAGAAACAATATGATGAGCCGGTGGACTAAAATCAAAATCAACATTGAAGTTAGAAAAAAAAATCAATGAAGGGTGTTATAAAACTGTATATGAGCCATTGTATATGAGCCAATCACGTGAAGCACCTATAAGATGGCGGCGATTAGGGAAGTGGCTGAACTTTATAACCAGAAGCTATGACTTTATTAAGAACGAGATATAACAAAAAGAGGGACGGAAAACTGAAAATAACGAACGGTGGCCTGACAGGGCGGCGGCGGCAATGGCAGTACGCCGCCCTGTCTAGGGTTTTTCTCAAGTGGTGACGACTAAGTTTGGTTATTGTGTGTAACACGGTGGAGAAGATAGAGAGCCTTAGCTCTGATACCATGTAAGATAATAAAATACTTGATTGATTTCCATTCAATAGGGTTACAATATATAGACATATGCCGAGCCCGTGGGCTATACTAAAACCCTAATACTACATTATTGGAATGTAGTATTAGGGTTTTAGTATAGCCCACGGGCTCGGCATATGTCTATATATTATAACCCTATTGAATGGAAATCAATCAAGTATTTTATTATCTTACAGTGTACAAACACTTAATCAAATTCAATAATTCTTCTCTTAGGATGACTATAGTCTATATATGCTTTATTGTGTAAAACACTAGGTTGGTTAACACATAACCAACTATTGATGTCCGCATGAAGTAACACATTAGAAATTTGTGCTCCACTAACCTCGTAATGGGTTAGTGTATAATGATTCTTGTTTGGTCGGTATGCAAAACACTTATCATGTATCTAATTAAGTTTTTACACTAATCATTGGAGGTGTCTTGTATACATAACTCTAAGTTCAAAGAGTGTTTACGTTGATCATAATGCTGACTAAGTTAAAACTATCAAAATTGACCAATCCATGATCATTTCTTTCACCGAATGTACACGCTAAGATGTGATAAACATAATATACATAAATACTACCCTAGTATACAATGCAAATAGCATCTTCAATTCAAGATACAACACAAATGAAATCTACAATATCTTGTATCATATATCATATCAACCTTGTAATAGAAAGAGTGGATTTTTTTGTATTAATAGGCGAATTTGAATTTGAGAGAGTGTTTGTAGGGGTTGCATGGGATTTTTTGTGAAAATAGGTAGATCATCATATGGATCAGCGACCTTCAAAAAAGAACTTTGATGGTCTCACATCCATTCAGCGACCTTGAATCATTCAGAGACCTTCCTTGAATTCAATGTTGACTCTTGTATATTCATAGCAATTGTGAGACCTTGAATGCAGGACGCTGAATGGATCAACGACTTTGAATGAAGGTCGCTGAATGGACGTGAGACCCTTAAAATTCTTTTTTGAAGGTCGCTGATCCATATGGTGATCTACCTATTTTCACAAAAAATTCCATGCAACCCTTCAAACACTCTCACAAATTCAAATTCGCCTACTATTTTTCTATATATCAAAACTCCTCCTTCCTTCCCTTGACTTATACCCCATTTGGGGTTTCCAAAGTCATGCATCACATTTTGTAGCTATTTTCTTATATTGTTTGTTCCTGTTTTGCTTCAATCAATATCAGTTATCTTAACATCACACATTGAAAATTAATATACTATCACATTAAGTCATAGACTAAATGGTGAATATCAATGTTCCACAACTCTTGATATTTTTTTTATTTGTCTTCCATATATATATTAAAAGACCAAAATTTATAACTGAATGGTAACAAAATTGTTGAATTCTCTCTCCTTCCTATCCATCTCTTCTTAACTACTCTCACCTCTCTTCAACAACACTACATAATTGTGGAAGAAAAACAAATAAATATAAGGTGTAAAATGGAAAAAAGAACAAAGAAAAAGGACCCAATTAAAGATCAACAAAAGATGAGGGGATGTTAATATGTTATGTATCCTCATTCCTCACTAGTGGGGGAACTTGGCCTTCTAACAAACCGGCCCTGCCACAAAACCAATGCAAAATATATTTCAACATCTTGCTAAAAAAACCAATATTTATATTTACTTTGAATGTTCTATTTTGTTTTTTGTTTCACATAAAAAGGATTTCCTTGAATAATATTAAATATCGTATTTTAAATCATGTACTAAATATATTATAACTCAATCATGATTGATGTACCAATCATGATTTACATTTAAGAGAAATCTTGTTAAATTGTTTAATAAACTCATCTACAAAATAAAACTAATGTCAGATGTTTATTAGCAATCATCTACATCTATATAATAAAAGAAAACACATAAGGGACACATGACACTCCCTCATGAATTCTCTCATTTTATTATTTAATACAATAAATTCAAATTTAAATATAATAATTCATTTGTAAAAGCATATTATAAATTTATTAAATTGAATTTTATTAATTATATTAATAATCATAGTTATAACTGAAGTCATTAATAAAAGAAAACACATCATTCTTTTTACAATATTTGATCTGTTATTCTAAGTTTAAAATTAAGTTTGTTACAATATTTGACAAATGATTATTAATTTTTTTTTTATTTTGGTCATTGTTTTATATGTTAAACTATGCTCAACAAATACATATTAATTTTAATACTTAAAATTCAAAAGTCAAATAAACAAATTAAGAATAACACAATGCAATTAGTCAAGTTTTTTTGTGAGACTTTCATGTTGTTCAAAACAAATAAATAAAATATATTCTATGTTTTTTGTAAATCAATTAATATAATTATATTATAATTCAAAATTAGAAATAAATTATTAGACATAATTTGAAAATGTTTATGAATTAACAAAAGTAATCTTTATTAAAAATTAATTATTTTTTTAAGATAGCGTATTTATGTGTTATTAAATTTAAATCGTGTACCTTAAAAACGTGTTTTTAATATGTGGTCTTTCACTCTAAGTTTAAAACTATATTTCTTACAATATTCTAAACAAACAAAATAAAAAAAAAATCAATTCACATTAGTTAAATATTTTATTTAATACAAAACTAAATATGTTTGGCTATTTTCGTATTATAATACCTTCATATATAAAATACATTTTATATATGAAAAATCATTATTTGAAATCTTCTTTGACTTTGTTTTTTCAAGTTACTTCAATAGAGAAATGCAATATCTAAATAGTCTTTTCATTACTAATTCGTTTCAATCTTTATTTTCATGCTATTAATTCACACATTTTTTATAATACAGTAAAATTGAACCAATAAATGTCATTATGTTTAAGGACCTTGATGTTAAAAAAATGATTATACACTCAAGGCTAGAAATACTTTGACTTTGGAATAAACTTGATGTCAAATTCCAAAATGAACAATACTCGATTGGGATGGTTTAACGGATGAGGAGATACTTTTAAATTAATTTCATTTTTTTATATCCTAGCCTAAACAGATTTATCTTTATTACTTTTTGATTTTTTTTGTTTTGTTGTACCTGCAGTCTTATAAGGTAATAGCCAAGGTATGTGAGATATATTTTGGAATGTTTGAAAAAAGTTTTATGTGAATAAAAATGTTTTTTACAATAAATCATTTAGGGGCTGATGAATATTTAATATTTTTTTGGTTGTAAAGGCAACTTTTTTTTTTAAATAAAATATGTAATCTAATTTTTCTTAATTATATTTTAAATTTATTTATAATATATATAATTTAAATTGTTCAACCTGTGTATCACACGGGTACATAACCTAGTAATCTATAAAATAATTGTGTATTCTTTAAAGTAACACAACTGAAGGTATTGTAGCTTTTATTGTATTTATAAAAGTAGGGGTAGGTTCATGTAAAAACAACTTTTTTGGTACGAACCGAAGGAAAAAACACGTGGGACATGTATAACTAGAGTAATTATATAATTACTCTAATTATACTCTAGTTATACATGCCCCGCGTGTTTTTTCTTTCAGTTCGTACGGAAAAGTTGTTTGTATTTGATTTTTTTCTTATAAAATTAAAAGTATATATGTACCTTAGATCGGGGCCGTCTATCAGCATTTATCTTTCTAACTTGGTATTTTATCTTTTTAGAAAAAAGACGTGTGCATTTTTTCTCCTTATAACAGACCACGCCAGCTTCTCTTAATCCATCATTTTCCAAGAACAAGTCTATTTGAGCCAATTTGCTCTGTCGATATAAACAACACAATTATATAAATTTAATATGGATACTAAAAATAATAAAGTGAAAAAAAGGGATAATGCATAATATTAAAATAGCAAGAAATTTTAAAATAATATATTTAGAAAACGTTAAAGGGTTTCCCATTGTTTTCTTGGTTAAAACCAACTTAATTCCTAAACCAATAATATGTATAGTTTAGTTTGATTAGTTCAATCATGTTTCATGATTCCAAACATGTTTTCATTATAATTCATCTAACTTTATAGTATAAACTAGAATATTAAAATTCTAAATAATAGTATAAAACAGATTTAAGATTCTATAGCCTAAAATTATAAAGATGTAAGTTAGTTAAGAGAGACAAAGTATATAAATATTTTATTTGTAACTACTCAAATATTAATTTATTTTTTCAAGCACATTTCTTAAATTTGACAAATAACAACTTTTCATTCTCAACTGTGGAAAAATTACATTAAGATAGCGGGCAGACGGGTAATAAGTTACGTAGTCAACCCTTTAGTAAATTGATTTAAAATAAAGACTTACATGGATATCACCTCCGGGAGACTCCGACCCGGAAATTTCCTCTGGCAACGGCAACCCTTTATCCGACCAAGCCTTCAAAACGTCGTCGTAATTCAATTTCAATAACAATTTACACCCTTCACCGGAATTCATTTCCAATTCCAATTCCGACTTCTTCTTCAACTCCTCCACTCTCTTCTTCTTCTTTTCCACCCGAATTTTTTTCGCGGTTACCGGTGGTAATATGTTCACCACATTAACAGTTGGAAAACTCCAATTCCCACCTTCACCATTCTTCAATGCCCTGATTCCATTCCTCATTCCCATTCCCATTCCAAAGTTAAACTCCGAATTCCCTCCAAATCCTAATCCCATTGGATACCCATAACAAGTTTTTGAATTCGAATTCGAATAATAATCAGTTTTTGTTTCGTAATTTTTGGTTGTCGAATGCGAAATCCCCATGATACTATCTATCCCCTCACCAATTTCCTCATCAAGCATTGACTCGGTGTCGAATTCCGACTCCGAATCGTAATTCTTGTATTCGCATTCCGGTTGACTCCGAATCGGGTATGACCCGAAACCCAACCCAGGTTTCTCCGTCAACGGGCGATGAAGGAGAAACCCGGAGTTTTCGGGTAAAAGCATCTCGGGCGGGTCGTAAAACGAATTGTCGTTTTGTCTAGACCCTGCAGATATGAGTGGGATTTTATTGGGTACGTTTTTATTTTTGTTTGTGACAATATTTTTTGTTGAGAAAACTTTGGGGCAAGCTATGGAGAGAAGAACAGCTGCCTCATTGTAGGTTTGATTGGGTCTTTTTCGCGGTGTGCGCGGTTTTCGATTAGAGATTGCTAAAGGTGAGTTGATTGATTCAGAAAGAGTTGAAGATGGAGAAGATGAATGAGATGTTCTACTAGAAGTTGTTGTTGTAGGTGGGCATATCATGATGTTTTCAAGAAACTAGTTTGAAAGAATCTAAAAAGATTGTAATTTTAGTTCAAGATTATGTTTCTTGAATTTAATTTAAAAAAAAAAAAAGATGGAAAACTACTTATTAACATAGATGATATTTTAGAGACTTCAAGAAACTTAATTCACCACAAATTCTTGAAATTTGATTGAAAGAATTAAAGAAGATAAGAACTTTTGTTATAGATTGTGTATCTTGAATTCAATCTAAAGAAATGTGATAAATAAATGACATTGTTGGAGACTTCAAGAAACTCAATAGTATAACTCAAAAATCATGAAAAAGTTGGATGATTGAAAGAACCCAACAATATTGGAACTTTTGTTCAAGATTAAGTTTTTTGAATTCATGTTAAACAAATATGGAAAACCCAACTCACAAAATGAAAGAAAATGCTAAAAATGAGTGAAAAGTTGTATTAGATGGAAAATGAAGAAATGTCCAGAATAAGAAAAGCCCTAGCTAAACCCTAAAAGGTGTGTATATACTTTTGTATGAACAAACGTTTGATTGTTATTAAAATAAAAAAAGGGTTAAAATAAGTAAAGAAATAGGATAAGAAGATACAATAATAAACCGTTTTTATTTTAGACCAACAAAATTCATCAAATATCAACCTTGAATTTATCAAAGGCAGAAAGAGAGTTAGAACAATTTAATAAGTGGAAATATGTGTGTGTGTGTATATGTGTGGGTGTCATATATATAGTGAGAGAGAGATTGTCACTATGTTGTATGTTGAAGGGCTGAAAGCACAAATCCCAAGATTTCAGCTTATCATGAGTTGGGTTTACAAGAAAAGATCCAATTGAGATGAAAAAAGAACAAAAACAGCACATACAAACAGATAGCTATAGAGAGAGAGTATGGAGTCACGAGGGGTGAAGAAGAGATAAAAAGGGAAGAAGACAATATGTTGTTTAGATGACAAGAGACCCACCTCTCTTTTTCTGTCTGTAAGTTGCATAAAAATCTATGTAACTCTTCTACAATAGACTAGAGTTTTAAAGTTCAGTTACCACTACCACTAGTAGTTTATTACCTGTTGCAGAGATAGGATATTTAACCATAATTCAACCGGATGTTGATTTGTTGTTTGGCTATAATATTGGTTGAATATGTATAAAAGAGTAACTTTAAAAATAGAAGGTTGCAAATGAATTTATAATTTGAGAGAAAACTAGTATTAAGTTTCGTGCGGTGGGGGCGTAAAACCGTGTTGCATAGCATCATTGTCACATTGTCGACAACGACCACCAATACTTCAAAAACTCGTAAAACAAAAAAAATAAGAAACAAAAAAAATAAAACTGCATGAAATGTAGGCGTAACAATATTGAACCATGCAAGGCCGTTATGGCGTGTTAATGCGCAATAATTACACCTGAGACGTAAAGCACAACGTAGCCGTTAGACGGGAAAAAAGTAGAGGTAAAAACGTTGAATCACATGGCATGTTGAGGAGTGTTAACTCGAAAAATTTAGAGCGAAACGTAAAACTAAAAATTTGTGAAAGATAAAAAGTGTATTGGACAAAATCAAAAGTGAGAAAACAAATTGAGGTAAAATGTAAAAGATGAAAACTATTATGGTTACAAAGCATGATTTACAGCTCTCTCATCCACAACATATATTGTTAAGCATAAGCAAAAACAACTTATATATATATATATATATATATATATATATATATATATATAAAGTGTCATGTTGCCCGCGCGATGCGGTGGGAAACATAACACTTATGCCGCTGATTTTAGGTGTGTGTACAAGACAATATGGTTCAGTTTAATTTTATAACGAAAACTACGTTAATTATAATACATTGGACTCTAACCTCGTTAGTTATAAAAGATATAACTTTAATAAGTTCATGCATAAAGAGAGAGCTAACAAAAATTACATATCTAAATGTGTTTATCCCTAATAACAAAGTCTTAAAAATTATTATTATTAGCTGAATTGCTCTATTTAAAATAAAGCTACAACAAGCACATCAAGCTACAATGCTTGATAGATATGATTACTCAACTATCTTGTAATAAAAATAAAAGCGCATAATACTAAATCAATCATCTTAGTTGAAACTTGAATTGTAGGTCGTGTCCTAGTGGGTACCTCCTTAAATAGCGATCCACAAGTTCTTTATCATAAAAATGTTTTCAAATTTACTCGATACATTTACTAATTTTACTGTTAGTTTGTTACCAAATCATTTTTTTTATAGAAAGTAAAGCTTTGTGTTTTTTTATTGACCAATCATTTGTATATTTACTTTATTCATGAGTTCTAACCCTATATTATATAAAAAACATTATCAACAATGATTTCATTTCAACACCCCACTATGATATAATTATCTATACATGATTACATGATACAGTTAATCTAAATCTTTTATTAATTTCACGAGGTTACTATGGCTAAGGCAAAAAAAATAGGTGTTTGTCAAACTGAAGGGAACTGAAAGTGATGTCAAAAATATATACCACAATACATACATACATATGTTTTTAAAAGTTGAAGATCCTATAAGATCATCAAATCAGAACAAGAGTAAACACGGATGTCTTGTATGAACAAAAAAGGTCATCTGTTAAAACCACAATCCAAAAATACATACAAATATAACCAAAGTAGAGACAAAATATACAATACTTAAGTAACCTTGCTTGTCGGAACACGTTCACGTCTTTCGATGTATTCAAATGGAAAGCATCATGCTTGGTTGCTCTCGTTTTACATTCACATTCTATCTAACCATTATTGATATGAAAAACGAAATTTCATTTATAAGAGTTTGCTGTTTCTTTAGTTTTCCTCAAGTAATTAACAAATCATTTAATTATATAAGAAGTTGCATCCTTTTAGTTTCTTCTTTTTAATTGTTATCATGTTACAAGAATATTAAGATTAAAAATTTTACTATTATATAATTCAAAGCAATTTAATTGTATTTATCAATTTATCCAACAATTCATTTATCAATTTAAAACTTATGTAGAAATACCATATTGCCCCTTACCAATTTCATTAACTTGTTGTATCATAAGAGAAAAATGCTATAATTACTTAAATTTGGTTGGAATCCTTGTCTCATGCTTTAAAATATAGTGTGTGTGTGTGTGTGTGTGTGTGTAAGGGCGGACCTAGCTTTGTGTTAGGGGACGCGCTCGTTGCTCCTCGGTTTTTCACGCGTAGTGGGAAAAAAATTTACGATTTTTGTAAAACGTTACCCCTAAAACAAATTTTACGTTACCCCAAAATAAATTTTACGTCACCTTTAAAAATAAATTTTGTGTTACACCATTACGTCACTCGGAAAATATTTATCAAACTTGAATTAACTAATACTAAATCAAACTAAACTAACAAAATACCTAGGGGTGTAAATGATGCGCAACAGCTCGAGAGCTACACGAGATCGGCTCGGTAGAAAGCTCGAACGAGCCGAGCTTTAACAAGCCCGAGCTCGAACCAAGTTTTGGCTCATTTAAGCTTTGAAGTGAGCTTAAGCCGAGCTTTTAGCTCCTTTAAAATTGTTCTAAAATGATTTCGAGCTCGAGCTCTTGGGCTAAGCAGTTAATATCGGCGATATATCGGTTATATCGGTCCGATATCTCGGTTATCGGCCCTAAGAAGTAATCTCGGTCATAAATATCGGTCATTATCTCGGTGGCGATAATATCGGCCGATATCGGCGATATATCGGCCGATATTGACTTCCAAAATATCGGTTATATTACCGATTTTCTCGTTTTAGGTTTTTTTCTAGCCATTTTGATATCTAAGCCAGGAGGGAAGCACACAACTTACAGATTAGAAGAGTGTCTCACCATTTCCTCCATCTCCGGCGACCTTCCAACTCCGATTTTGGTTCTCCTTCTCTTTCTGTAGTATGTACTCATTGGAGTACTTGCTGTGATTCTGGTTCTTCAACTTGCTTTACTTGCTTTAGTTTTATTATTATCAATTAGTTTTTATGGAGAAGTGTGTATAAAAGTTTGCCTTTAAAAAGAAATAGTTTTTATGGGAAATAGTTATGGTACCAACCTTATTTATTATGGGAAGATGGGAATATGGATATTAAATTGGATATTGGAAACTGGAATATGGATATTTTTTTAATATATTAGAGGGAATGTGTGTAATATTTGTAATACTTATTATTATTAATAATATATTTGAAATTAGATGTGTGTATATATATACCGATATCTCACCGTGATAACCGATATCTCAAATATCGGTCCTGGACCGATAACCGATATTTTACCGCATTAACTGCTTAGCTCTTGGGTTTTACTTTCGAGCCAAGCTTGAGCTCAAAGTATTAGGCTCAAACCGAGCTGAGCTCGAGCTTCGTAAAAGCATGATGAGCCGAGCTCGAGCCCAATCAGGCTCGGCTCGTTTACACCCCAAAAATACCCAACAAAATTAGGGGTCCAAAAGAGCCGAGCTCGAAAAACTTATGAGGGCTCGAGTTTGGCTTATTAAAAATGTTCTTAAGCTCAAGCTCAGCTCATTTACTATTTATTAGTTAATAAATTAAATAAAAATAATATAAATAATAGGCTCGGAGCTCGATAAATGAAGCTCGGCTCGGGCTCATTTAGTAAACAAGCTTAAATGAGGGGGTAAATATTATTAAATATTAATAAAACTAATATTACATGAAGGCTCGAGTGTTAACAATTGTGATATCAATAACCAAGATAATTGCTTTATTCAATAGCAAAAGGCTGCTTTATATAGCACCTGATTAACAACGGAAATAAAGAACCATTCAAAGTAAATTTACATAACAAACTCCCAGAACCTACAGTCTCGATTTAACCCAACAACCTGGCATGGTGTCTCTAGATGGTGTCGTATTCCGGATATTTATGCTTTCCACGTCAAAGATTTGATGGGGTTGCATGATGGGTGTGGGTCGATAGGTACCAAGAAGGAGGTGGTTCATGGGGTGATAATTATGGCTTGTTGGGTGTTGTGGAAAGCTAGGAACGAGAAGATTTTCTCAAACAAGGACTCGAAGGTGGTGGATCTAGTGACAGACATTAAGACTATGGGTTTTCTTTGGTACATAGGTTCAAAGGTGGGGTAGTGGATTGGGATAGGTGGCGTATTTTTTATTTGATGTAATTGTATTGGTTTTGTTTGGTTTTCGGTTGCTCTCTCCATCTTGGTGAGAGCATTCCGTTTTGGGGGTAATGAAAGTTAATCTTCAAAAAAAAAAAAAAAAAAAAAAACACCCCGGTCAACCTTTTATTTAACAACCTAACGGCTACTTTTTGAATTATTCTTAACACCCCCTACGTAATTCAAAGAGTAGTCAAGCCCATCCTTGATCGAAGATAATAAAATTGTTCGGCACCAAGTGGTTTGGTTAGAATGTCAGCCACTTGTTCTTCGGAATAACAAGACTTCAACTCATTGATACAAAGATTCAATCACAGGGTTATTTTGCATTACTTACATATGTGTTTAGAGTCATAGAAGGACACAAACCCCTAATGTAAGGTAAATTGGTGATTGCGGTCCGGAACGTAATCATGAATTTACAGGTACGTTAAGGTAGTGTGGAATTCTATCAAGGTTTTCGGTAGATAATCAATTATAAACTCTAGTTACCTGGTAGTTCATTTAGTCTTTCTATAGTCAATCAACTCATGCATTTCTTCCCTAACACTTAAGTTTAGTGTTTTGCTAGATTCTTATTCTCCTTGCTATTTCAGACGAACCTAATCCAACCCTTAAAACTTACACATATCAAACCTTTTATCCAAATTATTCGAAACAGATTATTCTATTACCTATAAATTCATGTCGTGCCTTAACCCAAATTTTCCAAACCCCGGTTGACTTAATTTCTACCTAATCATCCTCAACCCTGTGTTTTTAATAAACTTCGAGACGAAGTTCCTAAAAGTAGGGGAGACTGTAACATCACACAGTTTATATATATATATATATATATATATATATAACTCCCTCATTTATTCATCCGATTCATGTTTACATTATCTTTCCCATCCATTTTATTATTTTTTTTTGTTTAAATAATGACTTATAATCAATATTAAATTGGATTGTATTAAAAATTCTGATTTAAAAACGTTAAAAAAATGTTTGCCTGTGCCAGGATTCGAACCCGAGTCCCTGGCGGGCTAAACCTTAACCACACCACACAAACCACTACACCATTTGGTGTTTTGTGATGTCAATTAAAACCAATTAAACTTAAACCCTTTCAAGGTCCCTTAGTCAAACCTGAAAAGTCAAACGTAGTCTCCTAGTCAAGTCAAGTCAAAGTGTTAGTAAATATGGTCTCCTAGTCAAGTCAAAGTGTTAGTAAATATGGTCTTCTAGTCAAGTCAAAGTTGTTCCTAAATTCTAGCCTAGTCAAAGTAGTCCCTAATTACAACTCTAAATTATACACTATAAATACTATAGCCTACCATTCAATAAAAAAAAAACATTATTATCCCATCTCCTATATACTAAAGTTTTCATCCATCATTATCTCCTCTAGCTAGTTCCGAGTTTTCCAAGGTATTATTACTAAGTGTTTGCACGCTCAATAAAACGCACGAACTCATTATGCACCTAAGGTGAGTTTTACATAGCCCTTTTTCCATTCACTATTTTGGGGTGAAACATGTTACAACATTCAATTTACAATTCAATCATAAGTGTCTATGTGTTATTCTATGTTGCATTATGTCTTAAACATTACTAGGGTAAGCACATTATTCTAGCATAATCATTAACATTGATCAGCCGACGGTATACAATGATAGATCTACTGGACTGACAATCCCACCCGGATACGTGTACCTCCTACATAGGTAGCGTGGGTGATTGTTATCGAATTTATAACATAATCGAGTGAACCATGAGCGTATGGGATGGACCACAATATTCTAGTCACAAGGTTTGATTATGCACTCGATTTACCCGATTGTTTTGTTTTCACATATGGACTAGACTTGCCATGACACTCGAATTGTACAAGTTTTTATTCAATTATCAAAACCTATGTAATTCTCACCAACTTTTGTTGACCCAAAATATTTTCAAACTTAACATGTTTCAGGTTATAGCTTGCTTAGAGTTTAGAGTTAATGCTTGAAGATGCATATTTAGTATTTCTCATTTAATGTACAAATTCTTGTAAAACAATTGTATGTAATGTATTTAAATCAATTATTGAAATTTATTATTTACCATAAGCTACTGAACAATCATCAATACATGACATCCCGATGTTTCCGCCATCGGTTGGGGTGTTACACTGGGAATCATCGAGAGTCGTTACGATGATCCGCGGGATCATCGGGAGTCGGTCCATAACCATGTGTACAAGGATTGGTGATTCGTGGAATCGCCGGGTTTAACGCACACACGCAAGTCTCGAGTCCCGGGAATTGGTGAACGGGTGTAAACGTGTTAGTTATCGTGCATTATGTGTTTGTAATCATTATGTGACTTGTCGGTATGTGAATACGTGTTATATGTGTTAAAATAGTGTTTAACGCGCCAAAAACTCATTCTGGAACCATACTGGCGATTAGGAACCAGGAGGGCTCCTAATCGCCACTTATATAGGCGAATAGGGGGACTTACTGGCGATTAGAGCTTCTAATCGCCTGTATATAGGCGATTAGAAGCTCTACTCGCCTGAACTGCTTCCCTACTCGCCTGATCTGATGTGCACGAGTCAAAACACCTATAAATACAACCCTTGACTCCCCAAACACCATTTGTGCAACCCTAACTGATCCTAAGCCTCCCACACACCTTGAAACACCTCTGGAACTTGTTTTGCTTCAAAACTCACCATTTCCAAACTTACACACCTTTCTTTGATAAAATCCAAGGTGTGTTCTTCATCCCAAAACTTTGTAATGTTATTGTTTTGGTTCCCCAAAAGTCCAGACCTTGTTTTGATAAGAATGTGTCTTTAAAAACCTTGGAAATGAGTTCTAAAACAAGTCTACACCATAATACTTGCTATATGTGAAGTATTGATGCATATGATGATTTTTGGTGATTATAACATGAATGTTTCCATGAATTTGATGTACTTCTGATGTGTAGGAGTTGTTAAGATGATTATCTATGAGTTTAAGCTATTGTTATAGTGTTTAGATGAAAGTATGCATTTTGACCCATTTTGGTGATTCTTGAAGAATTAGGATGTTATGATATGATTCATTGCTTGTTTATGGTTAGGAATCATGCTAGGATGATGTTATAACATAGGGATGATGAATTGCAAGTTGTAGGAGGTGTAATCTGATCTTTACTACTTAAGGAAAGATTTCATAGTTAATGAAACCTAGTACTTTGCCATTTTAGGAAATAATCGCGCCGATGCCGTTAGAGCAGGGATAAATTGGGGGTTTTTGCTTGGAATGGGTTGGTAAATGGTTTAGGTTTGATGTTGGGTGTTTTTACATGTTTCGTATCTGATTTAGAGGGTTTAACGCGCGAAAACGCGCAACAGCTTTGCTACTGGCGAATAGCACTCTATGTAACATCGCAAAATTTTCACGAAATTTCTATACGAAAAAGCCCTTATTTTATCCTTAATTCTACACTAATGTGCCCAAGTCTATATTTATTTTTCCAAACTCGCAACCTATATATATATTGCATTTTTTATATAATAATAATAATTATAATTCAGTTTTAAAAAAAAAATAAAATAAAATAAAATAAAATATATATATAGTTAAAACAGATTTTTTTACTGCAGCCCACATATCTGTTCCTTTTTGTTTTGAAGCCCACTGTGCCAGCCCAGTTAAGCCGGCCCAGAACCTGAGCCCACTAACCATCAAGCCCACCACATTTTTTAAAAAAGAAAAGAAAAACAAGGTCCTAGCCGGGAATCGAACCCGGACCAACCTCATACACACACACGCACACAACCACCCGAGCCACGTCCATCTGTTGGTTTAAATCCAACTCAAATTATATAAAACACCTGCTTTCCCCTGTCCTTCTTCTTCGTCGAGCAGCAACAGCCAAAGGAATCAAGTTGACCAAATTTAATTAACACCATAACGCGTGATTTATCCTGATATGGAATGTTTACATAAATACCGGCCTTGTTTGACCATGATGCACAAATAACATCAATCAATTATTACCCAATTAAAACAATACGCGTATAAACTTCAATCTTTGGTCAAACCTTCCAATTCGAATGTCCAGAGCTATACCCTATAAATTGATGCCTTCTGAACCATCACAACTCGCTCACATATCTCTCTTAACCTCCAATTATTCTGAAACACCTCTGATAATTATCAATCTATACGCTGTTTGACTTTTGGCTTTGACCGAGCAATCGAACATAAAACATCACTGTAAGTTCAATTGTTTTTGTGGGTTTTGTTAGTCGGCAAACATACAACAAAAGCCCTAACAACAATCGGGTTCATAATGTATAGTTTGTTTGATTGAAAAATCTAGGGTTCGTGATTTGTAATTTGGGGATAAATTTGATTTCATATCGCGTTTATAAATAATCTGAATCAGGGATTATCACAACCACTGGCCTAGGCCAAGTGGTTGTGACCAAGGCTTGCAACCCTGAGCACCCGGGTTCGAGTCCGGCAACTGCCATTCTTTTCTGTTTCTTTTTATTTTTATAAACAACAAACCAACATGTATATATTTTACATTTTAAACTTATAAATTCATTTATAAATATTAAAACTATTTTATAAATTCTAAAAAAAATTATATTTATTAAATCTGAGTCAAAAGTTTTATTCACAATTTTTATTTTTCAAAAATTCATTTATTTAATATTTATAATAATTAAATCAATTTTATACTAGTATATTTATAAAAATCTATTAAAATATCAAAACGATCTTATAAATTTCCACAAAAATTATCCTAAGTTTTTATAACTTTAAACTTTTCAGAAATGATTTTTATTTCAGAAAAATCATTTATTTTATATTTTTAATCAATTTTTGTTAGATTTAATCATAATTAAATCATAATAAATTCAATTTTCATTGTTTTTGCACCAAAATTTTATACAATTTATTTTTAAATATTTAGAACAGAAATATGATTTTTAAAATAGAAATTCTTTAATTTTAATATTTTTAAATTATTAAAGTTAAAGTTTGACAAATTGTAATAAATAGATTTAATAATCTATTTTAAAGAAAATAATTTTATAAAAATTATTTTTATATACTTTAAACACATTCTTGTGACCATCCTAGGTTTAACATTTATAAAAGATTTTTAGTTATTTATTTACTAAATTTCTCTCAATTGTCGAATATTTTTAATAATAAACAAACGAGCAATTATCCCCAAATTCGAAGCCCTAGAAACTTATACATTTATAGACTTGGTAGACTTAGACATATATATATTACCTCCTTATAGGGTGATACTTGATACATTGGGCAATACACTATTTTTCAAGAGATAACGTTTTGCTAAGGTGAGTTTACATAGCCCCTTTACTCTATTTTCACTATTTTCGGGGTGAAACATGTTTAAACATTTTATACTATCATTTACTCATATTTACTTGTGATTCAATTACAACATCATTCTATCATTTGACTGTAACAAAAAGACATAGTACAATCATTAACAATGATCAAGCCGCCTGTTTAGATTATAGCGCTATAGGTCTGACAAACCCATCCCCCGCATAGACTCAGGGATGATCGATAACAGTAATAACATTTAACTAACTTGCGAGTTAGTCATCAGTCGACACAAGGTTTGGTTGTACAAAGACGCATTGCTACATGTCGGTATCATACTCTATCATCATACAACTTTGAATGTTGTACAAACTATTGTTATCAATTATTTTCAAAAAACCTATGTATCCTCACCAACTTTTGTTGACCCAAAATATTTCCAACTTAACATGTTTGAGGTTCTACTTGCTTGAAGATTTGCTTGAAGATATGTGCATAGTCTTATTCAATTTGATGTACGAATTCTTGTAGAATCATTGTATGTAAATTATTTAAATCATTTAATGAAATCATTATTCACCATGAGCTACTGAACAATCATCACTACGTGACATCCCGATGTTTCCGCCATCGGTTGGGGTGCCGTTCGGGATGGTGGGTGCGCACCTCATCAGGGACGATGAGACTCTAACAGGGGGTGAATGTGACACCCCAGGAACACACCTCATCAGGGACGATGAGACTCTAACAGGGGGTGAATGTGAGACCCCAGGAAAATCCCACATCGGCCGTGGCCAGGAGAGATCCTTGGTTCATAAGTAATGTCTTGCCTCTTAAATCACCAACGCGTTTTGGGGCTTAATGTTAGTGGATGAGAGGAGAACTCCACAGTTAAGCGTGCTCAGGTGGGAGAAATTTCAGGATGGGTGACCTCCTGGGAAGTCTCCACTTGGGCAACCAAAAACAAATCCGTGAGCTCTGGATGGGCAAAGCGGACAATATTGGTGATGAGAGGGGCGGGGTGTTACACTCTAATCGCCTGATGTATCAGGCGATTAGGCGATTACAGTCTAATCGCCTGATACATCAGGCGATTAGAAGCCTACTCGCTAGTTGACCACCCCTATTCACCAGTTGACTTTTCCTAATTGCATGTAAGTTTCCTAATCGCGTGTACTGCTGTCGTAAGCGTATTTTGACATCCCGGAACATGATTTGACACCTAGGAACATGATAGGAACCCCGGGATACACCCAATGGCTTAGTAACACGTGTTCGGACCTGTTTATGCGTTAATTGGACATTATGCTAGACTAGGTGAACTCTTGCGCGTATTAAGTGTTTAACTGCATATGTTGCATGATGTCTTGTATTTGTCTAACACGTGGGATGTCGGGTCACCAATGGGATGTCGGGTCTTGTCTGGCACGGTCGGTTTAACAGTCAAAGGTGTTTTCAAACGTTTATGGTTATGGTCTGGACATTCGGGGACTAGTTAACCTGCGGGTTATTAGTCCGGATACTTATACACATCTTATGATAGGTCGCCGCTATTTGGGGCTATCATAGCATAATTACTTAACTGTTTTCAAGTAACGCAATTCGAGGTGAGTGTCACAGCCCCACTTTTACCGTTTTGCTTTCGGGGGAGAAACATGCTACTTACTTATTTACTCATTAAAGATCATGTTATACTATGGTTACTTCATGTACTATGCGGCTTTTATGGAAAGTCTCAGGGGGAAACCATGAATGTGCGGGGATGCACAACGGGGGAAATGTGGATAGATCTATTGGGCTTTACAAACCCCACCCGACGGCTGGGAGCCGGGCAGGTGCATATTGTCTCTAATACTTTGGGGGTTACCGAGGCATCGGTAATCCCGTCCGTCTGGGCTGGCTTCAACACTTATACCGGTTTAGTAATGGGTTCCCAACCGCAGCAGTAGCAACACTTAACGTCTAGCTAACGTTCTCATAACATAGTAGTAACAGATATGATCTTTCCGAACTTATAACAATGCTTTTATAAAAGAAAACTTGTGAACTCACCAGCATTATATGTTGACATTTTTGGCATGTTTTCTTAGGTCGCTAAGGTAGCAGTCAATGGGCTAGGCGCATGAAGTCATGCACAGCGTCTAACATTTTGAAGCATATTAAACAATGTTTTGTAAACAATGATATGTCTTTTGGTTGTAAACAAGAAATGCTTCCGCTGCTGGTTTACGGCTCAAAGCATGATATTTTGGTTTTAAAAATATATATGAATGCATGTTTGTTGTATGTTTATTGTGATCGTTGACTGAGATCCTGGTGTGTCACGCGCCTCGCGGTAAAACCTCGCATGTGGAATTTGAGGGTGTGACACTGTCAATTTTCATTAAATTTGTGGCATTTTGAAAATGTAAAGAGTAAATTCCTTTTTGAGTCCCTGAGTTTTGTTGATTTTAACTACTTGAGTCCAACATTTTCATTTTTAACATTCTGAGTGCCTGGTTGATAATTTTATAACCATTTGAGTCCAAATTACCAACTCTGTTAGATTTTTTCTGTTAATATTTGTGAAATGACTAAAGTACCCCTACAATTAAAAATAAATATTATTAAATATTATAATTTATTATATTATAATATTAATATTATATATATACATACACAACATACATCTACATACACACACACACAACACCTTCACCTTTGCAGACAACATCCAAGACCACCATACCCCTTCAGAAACCACCATACACCTTTAGTAACCACCACCACCACCTCTCTTTCTTCATCCCCCCTCCTCCTTTGCAGACAAGATCCACAATTAAACACCTCGGATAAACATTACTGGCCCTACCAATATAACAATCAGTGTGAACAACACATCTCGTTCTCGAATCAAGGCAATTTCATGACATAAGACAAAAAAACACCTTCCCCCTCAATATCTTCTGATCACTCATCTTAATCATTAAGTTTACATGACATATGTATATAACCAGAATCATCACTAAAGAAAAAATAAAGCCATCAAAGTTCATTAAAACACTCAGAAGCATTAAGATCAACCCCCTGCTTCCAGTTTGAAGTACCAGACCAGGGTGAAACAGAAATAGAGGTGGTGGTGGGTGAAATTAATTTGGGGGTTAGGGTTTGACGGTGATGGGGTTAGGGACGTGGTGCGTGTGTCGGTTATCAGGAAAAAAAGGGATTGGCTGGGTGTGTATAGGCAGGGGATGACGAAGAAGGTTGCGCCGCCAGGAGCTCCGCCACAGTGATGGTGGTCGAGGCTGTAGTGGTGGTGGGAGGTGGGCAGTTGGGGGTAGTGGTGGTGGGAGGTGCAGCGGTGATGGATTTGGGGGTTGGATAGGTGGTGGTTAATGGTGGTGAGGCAGATGTGTGTGTGTGTGTGTGAGAGAGAGATTAAGGTAGGTGGTGGTGAGGTGGTGGTGGAGGTGCAGTGGGGTTGCCGGCGGTGGTGATGCAGATTGGGGTAGGGGAAGGTGGCGGTGGTCATGGGTATGCAGGTGTGTGAGAGAGAAATAGAGGGGGAGAGAGAGAGGTGTGGAGTTGTGTGTGTTTGTGATATATAATATTATTTTTATTTATTTATGCATTAAAGACTTGTACATTATACCTTATGCATTACAGAGTTGTACCTATGTGTAAAATGACTGAGATACCCTTATAGTTAACTGACTTGGTTAACGACGTTAGAAAATTGGACTCAAACCATAACAAACTTAAAACACTAGGATTCAGAATGTTAAAAATGAAAATGTTGGACTTAAGTAGTTAAAATCAACAAAACTCAGGGACTCAAAAAGGAATTTACTCAAATGTAAATTATGTATATGACAAAAAATGATGTCTTATGAATAATGCACACAAATCTATTTTTTTTATTTTACTTTATCATATTTACAACAATATCATCAACCATTTACCCATCATTTTCTTTTGTATTTTTGTGTATTTAAACTATTTTACGTTATAGTTCCTCATCTTTCTAAAAACTTTTTAAAATGTTATTTTGAACCCCTCATGTTTTACATGCTTATTTTTATGTACGTTGTCAAATATAATACATTTTCGTGCTTATTTTTATGTACATTTTTTTTTTGTTGTTTATGTTTTGACATAAATTCTGTCCGAAAAATTATATTTTTATTTTATAATAAAAGAGGATGTCTTATGTGCGCATAAGACACACATCTAATTTTTTTTATTTTTTTTACTTTATCATATTTACAATAATGTCATCAATCATTTATCCACAATTTTCTTTTGTCTTTTTGTGTATTCAACCCTTCAATTAACAAGGTCAAATATTATATGTTTTCGTGCCTATTTTCATTCGCTTCTTTGGTTGTTCTACATTTTGGCATAAATTTTGTTCGAAAACGACTTGTGTCAAATATTGGACAGTATGAATTCAAGTTACTTAGGGGGTGTTTGGGATTGATTATTCAAAACAGATTATGCGTTTTGGAAAAGCAGGGGTGGAGCTGCTTATAGATTATTGCGTTTTGGTAGCCTAAAAAACTGATTATCTGCGTTTTCAAAACGCAATAATCTAAAAATCAGATTCAAAACGCAATCCCAAACACCCTCTTAATATTTTGACGCTTACTAGTTAAAAATAAAAGAAGAGAGAATATACCAAGACTAGTATTAAATATTGTAAACATTTTTTTGGTGATGAATAAAGTACTTTGAAACTAATAATAATTTACCGATGTAACCAAAGCATATATTTACGCTTATATTTAACCTCCTGTTAATTATACCGACAGATTTTGTAACTAGATGGCAATAGGGCAGGCTTGGGACGGATTTTAGTAATCCTAACCCAATACCCGATTGTCAAGTGTTGTCTCATATCCAACTCAATACACGTCATTTATTTATCAGGTAATTGCTCGTCAAGTATCGGACATACCCGCAAATATCGGGTTTACATGTTGGGTCTTTTATAAAAAAAAAATTCTAACCATTATATATCCATTAGACCATTAATCACGTTCATACTGTATACATCAAATTCTCAAAAAAAAAAAAAAAAAAAAAAAAAAAAAAAAAAAAAAAAACTAATGAAAACATCAAAAAACATAGGTTCATTTCCACACCATATTTTTGGATTAACGGATTAGTATCAGATAAAAATAAAAGGAAATTTCCTGGTGTATTCATAAGGTAAACTGATTAATTTCAGGTAACTGGGCAGAGCAAATGGGGAATAGGGATATCATTTAATCTCATATCCATCCCGGGTTATAACTAATCTCATTCTCATACCCAAATCCCTGTCGCAATATTTCGGGTTCGATTGTCAGCTACTAGAAAAACTAGTTTTCAGATCCATTAAGAACGGTCTACAATCATGATTTGTTTTTAATGCATACAAGATAAACTAAAAAAAAAACTGAAACTGACTATTGTCTTGGAATAAAAATACTGGCAAAGAGCACAACATATAATAGCAGGCAGGCATGCGATGGATGGATGTCTCATTGTGCAACAAAATGCTCAAATAGATAGTATTCTTACAATCAGATCCCAACAGATTTAAACATAAAGAAAGATAAATTCGGACCACGTCAATTTACCGAAATTTCAACATGTTAAGACACTACCATGATCCCTCGGCACCAACTGTTGGATTCTGAAACGCAGCAAAGTTCCAAAACGTCTTGAGAGAGTAAGGCTGGGAGACGGTCAAACCTTCCTCTGTAATCTTTGCTATCTGTAGTTTCAAATATATGTGTGCACATTCAAGTACATAAGCAATGTTAAGAAGAGATTCGCGTAGTTGCGTTAACACTTGTACATAGTGGTTGCCAAATATAGTGGTTCTTGCAGTAACATAATTGGTTATGCGGTAACATAAGTAACATAAGAATTAGAGTGAAAGCTACATGTAGTTATGTGGTTCTTGCAGTTCTCCATTTCAAATTATCATTTTAACAAAGTAACAACCGTTTTATATATATAGTTTTATATATATAGTTATATATATATATATATATATATATAGAGAGAGAGAGAGAGAGAGAAAGAGAAAGAGAGAGAATACAAGTGGCTATTTCAGCGCATTGACTTATGAATCGTTTAACTTATGGTAAAACACTCAAACAGGTGATATAAAACAAGCTAAAAAAAGGTCAAAGTAACCTGGTGTAATTTTAATGGGCACAAACACCTAAATCACGTTTTTATATAGTTATTGAAATAGTATGACTTTTTTGTGGTAAGAAATATTGATAATTTTACCCAACCCAGCATGACCCGTTTGACCCATACTAAAAAAGTATATGTTTTCGCCCATTACCCACCCTACCTATTTGCCACTTATATATGTTCTACAGCTATCTGAAGTTCAAGACCCATAACTTACTATTATAACAATAGGACTTTTAAACAAATTTATTTTTTAAGATGTGAAGCTAAAAAAAAAATACCTGAAGCTTATTGACAGCAGACCTATCACGGTACAGGAGGTTACGCATGCATTTCTCCAGTAATTTGACACCCTCCTCAAAACTCAAGTCCTCCCTCCATTCCTCACGAAGTAAAGGGCGGGCAAGGTGATTTCCAAATCCAGTCGCGATATGATCATCCTCGAAATGTACACCGATCATGCTAACCTGTACATAAATAAATTTTCCAAATTAAAATAAACAGTTGCGATGTTCCATTAAGACAAGAATAAGTTATTCTAATGCTAAAACTAAAGAGGAAAAAAGGCCCCCTACCGATCCGAGATACTTTTGCCCGTTTTTGACTCCACCGATTACAAGTGAATTCCATAATGGGTCGAATTTGTTGCGGCGATTGTACATCACGCGAGTTAAATAGTTGTGCACCTCTTTAGGTCCAAGTGAGTTCCCATCATCCCACATATTGTCATGCAAGCTGAATAAAGTAGCAATCGCTGCTTACAACTCACAACTAAATACTTACATGTAAAATAAGAGGTAGTGATTTAGCCGTATTTACATTTTTATCTCCGACAGATGAAACGGATAATTTAAACAGTAGCTTAAAAATAGGTAAAACAAGCCACCAAAAGTATGTTATTTCTGATAGAAACCTCCTATGCCCTAACTCGTTTTATTCCCTAAAGTAAATTAATGCTTAAACAGAAAATAATGTTTGTAATCATATCCGACATACTAACTATCAATAAAATATTTAATAACTACTAACAACGTGTTTCAGATCAACCAAACCAGACCGACTTAAGAGTCTTTGACCATTACCAAAAAATTAGGCATTTAAGACCCAAAACAGTGTTGCCACATTACCAAACCCAGACCCCTCCATCCATTTTCCCACCTCTTTTCAAAAATATCCCTATTGGAAACAACCAAAAATGTTTTAAAAAATATGTATCAAAGATGCTTTACATTAGTTCATCAAGGTATTTCTGAATTTCTTGGAAATCACTGATTTCTCCACTTGCACCAATAAGCGAATGTTTGCCCACTTGCTTTAATCGCTCCACACTCTTGTAGCGAATGGTGGATCCGTATGACCCTGTGAACACAAAACTCAGCAAACAGTATGACTAGAAGTAATGGTATGTTCAACCATCATGCAGTTAATGATAAATATGTGCATGGTGTGGTTTATATTATATTAAAAAATCGTAGGTAGTTTTACTAGGTGAGCATTGAGCACAGATAGATTCATATAAATAGATATTCTTAATATCACGTAGCATGTGTTTCATAAAAAGCATATACACACATATACATGCAAACACCCACATATATATAGCATATTTAACAATAGTCTGAGACTGTCAAGGATTATCTAACCTCCCATGTCAGCTGCCATGAGAATTCCATCCTTGTATTTGATCCCAATGATGGATGTACCCGTCACGTATGGATACCTATATCAAAAGTGAATCATCAACTTGTAGTATAAAGAATAATAAAAATTACAGTAATAATCATCACAAAATTAAACAAAAGACTGTTGTCAATATTCAGTATCAGATTGAATCCAGAAAGTCCAAGACTCAACTTCAAAGCCAGAAGTTAACATTTATATCTCAAAACCCCAGAACAGTAAAACTCAAGGGAAAAGAAAAAACAATAAATAAAATACATATGGCTGATGTCAGAAACTCCGTAGTGCAAAGCGCACATGTGTTAAAGACAATTTTGGGCCTCTAAACCCCTGCAAATGGTATAAAAAACTACCATATGGAGTTAAAGAAAGTGCGTGTTTGTGTCTTCATGCAGAATGTGCATGTTTGATTAAGTAACTAGTTTCTGCTTCATATTTTTTTTAGCTAACAGATCTAGAATCCTACATGTTACACCATGAATATAGATGACAGAGCAAAAGAGCACATACTGAGTTCTCTGAGAATCTCCTTCGGATGATAATAAAGTATCCATCTACTGCATAAATACAAACCAGGGAAAAACAATCAAATGAAGTAATTCTAAACAAGTTAATAACCTATGATTCAGTTCAAGGTGAACTTAAATTAACAGTCAACCCTCCTGATTTATTTCAGGGTTTTCATATTAGTATTTACCAGTGTTTGGTTTACATATTGCTATGTGAGTACCATGTACATGTATGCGTAAAAGTAGAATATGATTTCTCGATGACACGTCATTAGTAGTCTGGACTGCTTTGCGTCATTTCGTGCAGTTTGCTTATGTCCAAAATCCAAATACTTATTTTCATTTCATGCATCTCAGATGCAGAAATAAATTAAAATGTAAACATGTATATACTTGATGCAACAACAACAACAACCTTACCCAGTAAATCCCACAATTAGCAAACAACTAGATAGTAGGGTCTGGGGAGGGTGAGATGTAGGCAAACCTTACCCCTATCTTTGCGGATAGAGAGGCTGCTTCCAGAGAGACACCCGGCTCGGCAACACACAAAAGACAAGCAAACAACACTAAAAAAACTAATAAATTTGCCTATTTCCTTTTTCCTATTCAATCCTCATCAGCACTACACTACATATAACAGCCCAAGTAAACCGTGTCAGGATATTGTCCACTTTGCCTTGTTTTCACACAATAAATTGCTCGACCGGACAATATGCATCTTGGTAGATAAGGTTTCTTTCTACAATTTCGTTCTTCTCCATAATTGTAGAAGAGGGTTCAAAAGGAATAAAGACATAAGAATTTTTTTAAACGAGATATATGATGTTTTATATTTATTTTAAATTATTGTAAAAAAAATGCAATTTAGTTTATTATTAACGGAATTATGTTTGTGATCTGATTACTGTTATAGTGACACGTCAGCCCTAGAATGGGTGCATTGTTGTTACACTACCAGTGCCAATAAACTATTCTATTGATTAGGATTCACAAGATTCATGGTTTGTCTTTGTTGAAAGGTTTTTTAGATATTTGACAACTACTTAAACATATCAAGCCAAATGTTGATTCTTGATCAAATGTTGTAAAAATCGAGCGGTGAGGTAACGCCTAGAGATTGATCAGGATTAATTGGAATTAATGGGATCCGACTTTATATGTGTAAGTTATTTTTTATATAATAAGTTTACAAGTTTGGCAACCATATGTAAACTTGTGAAAGATGGAGGGGGGGGGGGGGGGGGGGGGGGGTTAAACGTTAAAAATACCTGAACTTAACAAAACCTAATCCCTACCACGTCTACCATACGCCTATTCTTTCTCCTCTCTCCATTGTTCATCGGATACAGCAAGAAAACAAAAACCCTAGACCTAGATTCGATTCATCTAATCGATTGGTTCTTCAATGGGGTTCGATTTAACACAATGGAGACAAATGCACGTCCGATTTTTGTTCAAATTGAGGTAAGAACTCGTTCCACTTACAGATTTGGTCCGATTTTGACCCATTATGATCCAATTTTGACCTATTTTTGACCGACTAGGTCCGAATTTAGGTGATTTTTGACTGATGGCCTTTACCGCCTAGATTGACTAATTTGGCAAAATCAGTCAACCTGTGGAACTCCGCTTACCGCCTACACAACGATTAATCAACGGACTAGGACGATTTCTACAACTTTGTTCTTATTTCCCTCTTTCCTTTATGTAATAACTCAATGGACATGGACACTGACCACTCTCTCCCCAAAATCATGATTCAAACATTCATACCATAATACTATTTTCATAACAAAAAGTCAAAAATTACATACTCTTTCCTGATTCTTTCTAATACATCCTATCAAGATTTTGCAAGTATCATCAAAATACTTGCACCAAATCTACAATATCCAAACTCATAACCATAGTTTTAAAAAACGGTTGAGGCGCCCGGAAAACGAGTATAAGGCAGCGCCTTGGGTAGTTCTTTTGTATGTGCATCTCATAGAGCTGAGGCGCACTGCGCCTCACGGAATTTTGATGTTTAAATTTTATGTTTTGGTCCTTTTGACTTTTTGTATCAGTTTTAAACATTCCATGTCTTTTTAGTAAGTGTTTTTTATGATGAAATTAGTTAGTATTTATTTTCTAGTTACGCCTCGGTTCACCTCGAGGATCGATTCCGTACTTTTAAACCTCGCTGTGACAAGTTTCATACATACACTATTCTAAACATACCTAAAACCCTAAACATTGATAACAGTAAATCAACGGAAATCAAATCGAAACATAACACAACTACATTCACCTAATTACAACAACAAATTATTAGATCATACCTGTTGTTTGAACACGTTAGTCTGATCGTTATCGTCAACCTGTACGGACAAAAACAGAAATAAAGGAATTGATGGAACGCATAAGAGTGAAAAGAAGATGAAGGATTAATGAAAAAATGAAGAGCAATTGATACCTGATTGAAACTGATTATTATTATTATTAAGATGAAAAGGACGCTGCAGATGTTTTTAGGTTTTGATTGGGAAGAAGAAGGTTTGATGTGTCTTTCTCTCCAAGAAAGGGGAAATTGCTTAAATAACCCCCCAAGTTTGATATTTCATACTCGGAACACATAAAAACAAATTTTCTTGGTGAACAAACGCGATATGTGTGGTTAACTCTAACAAGGGAAGACATTGAGTATGTTTAGCAAGGAGCTTTTAAGAAAAAAACTCTCACTCAATAAAAAAACTTTGTTTGGTTGAAGGAGCTTGAAGTTTTTATGTTAGGAGAAAAAACTCTATATTGAAAAGCTACTAGCATTTAAGAAAAAAAAAAAAAAAACTCTTTACTAGCTCATCATCATCATCATGATCATCATCATACTCAGTTAATCCCACCAATAGCAAAGCTAAGTTAGGGTCTGAGAAGGGTAAGATGTAGACAGTCTTACCTCTGCCCCGTGAGAATAGAGAGGTTGCTTCCAGTGAGACCCTCGGCTCAAACATGCATACAAGATTTTAGTTAATGCCCATTTTGGTCATTTTATGCATTTTATTAAAAGCTCCAACTACTCTGCAAAATACTAAAATATATTGAAAAAACTACATCCCACCAGCTAATTTTGCCAAAACATACTCATTATGTTTTGAAGGATGATTGGGTTTTCGTTTAGGGTGTACAGTTAGAATGACTAAAGTAGGTTCAAGACCTACGAATTTAGTGAGGAGATTGTGACGAAATTGATGTGTTTAGTTGGTGATTCATTAAGTTTTAATCCTTCTCTAATGATTTTTATATATCTATATCTATATTATATTATAAATCATTTCATAAGCACTTCTTAAAAAATAATAGGTACAAGCCTAATTGCATAGGGTACAGCGTACAACACTTTTTTTTTTTGAAAGACAAACTTCATTAAAACACCAAAACACCGGGAATTTCCAAGACGGAAATTCCCACAAAGGACCAACACTTACATTACATCAAAAAGAAAAAACTTCCAACCCTTCCAATCCACGACACTATTTTTATACCTACTACGAAACCAAAGATAACTTAACGCCTTAATATCCGCAACAAGCTCGACCACGTTCCTATTCGTTTGTTCGAAGACCTTCTCGTTCCTAGCTTTCCATAACCGTCAACAAGCCACCATAAGAATACCGTACATCGTACAACGCATAATACATATATTAATTACTTTTTATGGGTGAATGTGTCTTTTAGGCAACCTCATTTAATATATTTTTTTCTAATTAATATATTATTTAATTAACTGCATTAACAATTTAAATTAAGTATTAAAGGGTATGGATATACGAGAACTAACTTTAGAGGGAGAACTCAAGAACCAATGTAAACAAGGGGTATTATTGTAAATAAGCATCTTCTTCTTTTTTGTTTTTGTAAATAATTCATCTTCTTCTAACAGAAACTTCAATTTTCTTCTACAACCTCATCCAATCATCCCTGTTCACCAACTAAATCAATCATCATGAATAATAACAATAATAATAATCTTCATTGTTACTCCATCTATCACTCTCTTCAAACTCACAGCCATAAACCCCTAATTTTCACACACAATTTTAGTGGGCAACTGCTTCTCCAGCGCCGGCATCCACAGCAACTTCGCCGTCGACGGCGCCTCTTCTAATCCCGATCCTTACGACCGTAACGAAGCCGTCGATAATTTCTTTAAAAACTGAGGCCTCAATGGCCTTTTCTATCAGATCGAGGTTCTCTCTCTCTCTCTCTCCCTCCCTCTCTCTCTCTCTCTCTCTCTCTCAACGACTATAGTTTTTATATTTAGAATAGTTTAGCTGCAAATTGGGAATGAACTTATGGGACTGGACTTTGGGCTTGATTTAATGGAGCCTGAACCATTGGTTCGGATCCAATTAAAATCATCCTCTTCCGATTTATATACGTAAGGAAGATGAAACAACTATAAAAAAACATTGGTACTAAACCTTATATGAATGATAAAAGTTTGTGACTAAAAGAAGTTAATATCCAATGAAAATTAACAAATAAACATTTCGGGAACCTAACCCTCATTAACAGAAGCGAGTCCAAGTTGGTATATAAATGTTTTAAAAACCTTAGAAAAAGCATAAACTCGGTTTTCCTTCCCGCCATGGGACCCCTCTTACCAATAAACCTATCCTCTTCTTTCTTTACTCGTAAGTAATAACTAAAAATTTGTTGTTTATTAACTACTAAAGATACCAAAAGATCTAGTGTCATTAATGGTGAACTCGCATGTTTGCATTTATTGAGAATCTTTCTGCAAAAAGTCCCATGCTTTGAGTATGATTATAATCAGGGTTTAAGTAATGTAGGGTAACATTGTGTTCTTCAAGAGAGTCTCGGTTAGTGCATCATGCTTACCAACCCACCATATAATATAGTATAGACTATAAATTGTTATTCATATTTATGTATTTATGCATAAATGAAGGACAAAAAAATCATTTTACAGAAACTTAAGACTTTAAGTAATTGAAAGTGTTAAAAAACAAAATACAATCCTTTAAAACCTTCAAAACCTTAAAT
Organism: Ambrosia trifida; assembly: GCA_028751855.1. NCBI lineage: Eukaryota > Viridiplantae > Streptophyta > Magnoliopsida > Asterales > Asteraceae > Ambrosia > Ambrosia trifida. Next base: position 55,004,931 of record CM054132.1, on the reverse strand, counting down.
CTTTTGCAGTTTTGCTCATCCCACATTGGATAAGAAAGAAACATTGGATGAAATAATTTGGTATAAAGGGACCTCTTGTTTCCTCAAAGAATCCATTCATTCTTGTGTAACTTATATACTAAACCATTTGGCTAATAAGCTGTTTGGCAACTTCTAAAGGGGTAAGTGTTGAACCAGTAAGAGGTCCGGATCATTCAGACTCAGTATAATGCTTACCCATTTAGAGGTAAATGTCTGACTGATTCAGAGATTTGTCATTAAGAGCTAAAATAAACAGCCCCTAAGTAAAGTTATAGTTTTAGTCCTTTTGTTAAAAATAAGTTAAAGGCTTGACCCTTATAGTAGTTTATGTTGATCGACATTCGAACCTAGATTGAAAAAATCATGGCTTTATATTGGCTCGGTTTTAGTTATGGTTATGCATCAAAACCGAAATAAACCGCCGTGTGCACACCTCTGAAATCACCACCCTAAGTTCGGTGTATCGGAGTTGTAATCTTACTATTAATGATTGTAACAGCTTTCACCCAACAAGATCATCCGGGGTGAACAAGAATTGGGGATCGGATGCGGGCGAAATTCCCGCCAATGGCTTGATGATTCCCACCAAGAATTTTGTGTTCCCCGCCGCAACACACGGGAACTCAACTATGGAGAATATATTACACCCAAGGGGGAACTTTGTTTTAGATAAGAGAGGGTAACTAGAGAATGATATCGGATGTAACTTGTAACATCGCGAAATTTTTCCCCAAATTTTAACATAAACGCCCTTATTTTTTTTGTTACATTTTAAACAAATGTGCCCAAGTCTCCATTATCCTAACTCACAATATATATATATATATAAATGTATTTGATAGTAATAAAAATAATTCAGTTTTTATATAATTATTTCAAAAAAAAATAGACGCTCCAGCCTGGTTTCGAACCGGAGCCGAGCATCACCCAACACAACCACCAAACCAACTGAGCCACACCAATCCTTTGTTTCTTTACTAACCTGTTAATTATTTAAAACATCACGAGTTTGTGCCTGCTTCTTCTTGGCAGCTCTGTGCAGGAGCCGAACCAAGTCAAGATCATTTCTTGACTTTAGATTGAACGTAAATCTGGAAATAACTGAATAATTGGTGCGTGTTATGGTAATGACAAGGTAATACACGCAATTTACCCTTAAAAAAAACATTCCAAATCATTGATAATCACGCTTCATTATCTTTAAAGCGGGTCAAACATACCAAAACGATTACACGGATGTTACCCTATAAATAGGACCCTCATTCACAAGCTTCAATCGCCGAACAATCCTTCCCAACCCCCAATTCTTCATAATAAACCTCTGTTCTTGGAATTTTGGTTCGTGTTTGACTTCAAAGTTTGACTAGCCGTTCGTAAACAATTCAACTTTGTAAGTTTAATTTCTGTTGTGGGTTTCATTGATCGGCCTACACACAATGTTTACCCCACGATTAATTGGGTTAACATTGTGTGATTTAGTCAATTGCAATATTAGGGCTCGAATGTGAATATTTGGGGAAGATAAGGTTCAGACAAGATTGGTTTATATTTTAAACAAAAGGAAACAAAACACTAACTGGTCAGCAGACCAGTTGGTGAATCTGTTTGGACTTAAACCTCGGGCCGGCCAGGACCATGGGTTCGAGCCTTGGCACCTTCAAACATTTTTTTTTTTTTTGAGTTCTTTTATAACCATATAATCTCTATTATTTTTAAAAATAGATTTTAAATGCTAAAACAACTTTATAAATTCTACAAAAATTATATTATGTTAATCTAGTAAAAAAGCTTAACTTACAATTTTTAGTTTTCAAAAATTTATTTATTTAATATATATAATAAATAAATCAAGTTTATTCCATTTTATTTATAAAATTCTATAAAAATATCAAAACGATCTTATAAATTTCCACAAAAATTATTCTAAGTTTATATAACAATAAACTTTTATGAAATGATTTTTATTTCAGAAAAATCATTTATTTGATATTTTTAATCAATTTTTGTTAATTTTAATCATAATTAAATCATAATAAATTCAATTTTTATTATTTTTGCACCAAAATTTTATACAAATTATTTCTGATTATTTAGAACAGAAATATAAATTTTAAACTAATAATTCTCTAATTTTAGTATTTTTAAATATTAAAGTTAGAGTTTGACAATTTGTTATAAATAGATTTAATAATCTATTTTAAAGAAAATAATTTTATAAAAATTATTTTTATACTTTAAACTCATTATTGTGACCATTTAAAATTTAAATTTCATAAAAAGAATTTTTGTTTATTTATTTATAAAAATTCTCTCAATTATCAAACAATTTTAATATTAATCAAACGAGCAGTTATCCCCAAATCCAAAGCCCTAGAACGTATACATTTGTAGACTAGATATACTTATTTATTACCTTATTATAGGGTGATATTTGGCATTGTTTGGGCAACACCATTATTCAATCTTTTCAAGAAGTATAACATTTTGCTAAGGTGAGTTTTACATAGCCCCTTTTTCTATTTATCACCGTTTTTGGGGTGAAACATGTTACAACATTCTATATGTAATTCAATCATCAAAGTGTCTATGTGTTTTTCTATGTTGCATTATGTCTTGAACATGACTAGGGTAAGCACAATTCTAGCATAATCATTAACATTGATCAGCCGACGGTATACATTGATAGATCTATTGGACTGACAATCCCACCCGGATACGTGCCTCCTACAAAGGTAGCGTGGGTGTTTGTTACTGCAATATAAACGAGTGAACCATGAGCGTATGGGATGTACCACAATACAACTGTCACAAGGGTTGATTATGCACTCGATTTACTTCTAGTATGTTTTCACATATGGACTAGATTGCCATGACACATGAATTGCGCAACAATTTTACTCGATTATCAAAACCTATGTAATTCTCACCAACTTTTGTTGACCCAAAATATTTTCAACTTAACATGTTTCAGGTTCTACTTGCTTGAAGATTTGATTTGATGCTTGAAGATGTTTGCATAGTTTTATTCAATTATATGTACATATTCTTAGAACAATTGCATGTAACTTATTTAAATTATTTAATGAAATTTATTATTCACCATGAGCTATTGAACAATCATCAATACGTGACACCCCGATGTTTCCGCCATCGGTTGGGGTGTTACATAACTCGCTTTAAAATGATCTCCATGGATCTTTGTCATGAGATATTTGATATTGATATGATTCAGGTGTCCTTCGACCCAAGAGACATATTAGAACAACCTCAAGCCAAAGTCTATTCTTTAACCTTATCAAACGCCGTGTCGTAACAGGACAACTATAAAGATGCTTGGTTGGGAACAGATATGAAGCTAAGTGGGAGTTGTATATCGTCAAAGGAAATTATGTTCTTCTTGAGTAACCTAAAGAAGCTGCGCATTCTGGTACCCTCGTTGATGCAAACTGGTGTAAACGTGTGGCCACGCTCAAACTTAGTGAAGTGTTGACCACTTTGTATCATAGAAAGAGAAAAGAGAATGACTGGACAATAAGAGATTGAAACTGATCCATGTCTCATGTTCAGCTGAATGGCAATTACAAAAAGGGATAGTAGATGTTGTTATCAATGACTATAGTATTGTGTTAAGCAAAGGGTCGCTTGAGCACAAGAATTAGCCGATGAAAATAAATTGTCATATCGAGATACGGTAGCATGGCATAGCTAGGTGTCCCCTGTTGTCTACGTTAATCATTGTTGATTGAGAATCGTCTAAGTGGGAGTCTGTTGGAAATGTATGTCCGATACTCATCGTTTAACGTTGCTATCTCGGTACGATCCAAAGAGTTACACTTTGGAGGACAAACAAGTAATAAATATATATTTATAACACAATATGTGTATTTATTATTAGAGAATAATAAATTGAGAAAGATTTTATTATTATTATTATTATTATTATTATTATTATTATTATTATTAGAGAATAATAATATGTGTGTTTTATTAAAGAGTTAATAAAACAAATATGTGAGAATTATTATTATGTGATAATAATAACAAAGGGATAGTTATAATAAGAGATTATAATTATAATAAAGATTAAGAGTGGTCTTTGTAAATAGTGTGACTATTTAAAGACCTTAGCATAAAACCCTGATCATTATTAGTAGCCACCACAGTCTCACCCACCTCCCCTCTCTCTCCTCTCTTTCTCTCTCTCCCCCTCTTTCAAGGGTCGCCCCTTGTGTGGCCGTCACACATCACCACCACATTACACCACATCCCCTTGTCTTGTAATACATGCAAGTGTTGATTCAAGGATTCAAGAGGCTTTGTGTTTTGTTTTCTAGCGGAACCGTTCGTCAATCCATCGTGCTACAAATTGGTGTTTCGTTGAGGTATATTACTAAACATCCTATGGTGTGCTTTAATTATTTACATATGTTATGCAATTGGATTCATGGTGGAAATCATTCGATTTTGTGTTTTTTCTTTCGCTCTAATAATATAAGATATTATTACTAATATTTATGAAATATGATTTTATAAATAAAACTAAAACCGGTATGAGGATTTCCAACAGATGGTTCGGTTCAATTCGGTTAATAGTCAACTGAAACCAAAGTCATCGGTTAATTGATCATATTTAAAATTAGTTAATTGGTTCACTTATTTTTAAGATTGTCGATTTTTAGTTAAGTTAAGTTAATTATTGTTAATAACCAAAACCAAACTTTGGCTAAATTTTTGCTTAGAAGTACATAAATATAGGGTATAAATAAATGACTATATGATTGCTCGATTTCAGTTTGGTTAATTCCAGTTAACGGTAAAATACTGATAACAAGTTCTAAGTTAATTCATTCAATTTTAATTGATTTGGTCTCGTCTTTTTGTTGTTTCGCCTTTTTTTCAGTTATTACTCAGTCCTAGACATTATATATCACGTAACATATCAATTGTTTAAAACTAAAAAATAATTACAATATTATACTTAAATTAAAGAAATTAAAATAATCTTTTTATGATATGATTTTTTAATAGTATTAACCTATAAAAAGGTTACGGTCATTTAAAAACTATAGGATAGTTGACTTAAAATAATGAAAAAATATAACTATTATTTAAATACGCAAAAGTTTAGTAATGTTGAGGGAATTAGAATGTAATTAAGATGACGATATTAAAGTGTAAAAGTGTTTATAAGACTATTTACCCTTATTTTAGGGTTGTACGATACCTTATCTATACTACATTATAAAGGAGGATGCATGGGCAAATATGTCCAAATTGTCCAAAGTTAAGATGACATACTAAGGGTTTCTTTACAATTTTCTAAATTTTGCCACTTTTCTTCCCTAAATGCCCCTAGAAGATAATTAACTTTTATATGAAAATGGAACTCACCCAAATTAAATAAACACACGAGATAGCAATATTTTTGAACAAATTTCATATAGTGGCGATGAAATATAATAAGTTATGTTAACACAATGAATAATCTTATCTCAGCTAAACTTGTATGAATTTTAAAACTTTGCCATAATAATACTTATAGTATAAACCCTTTTCATATATATGCGTCTACCCAGTGGCAAAGTGGACGGGATGGTTCGACTCACTGGCTACATTGGGCAATTTTTTAGCTGCTGGGTCAAGTTGGGTAAGTTTATTACAAACTTACAAATCACAACTTTTAATTTCTAAATGGACAATGATCTTCATATGATGGTTTATACAATATTATATTATTACTACATGCTTTTGTCATGTAAATAAACTTTATCATTTAGCAAGGTGTCTTCAATGGCACAGTTATGTAGATATGCAATAACTGGACAACTTACACAAGAGTGATGTTTATGTTCATATTGTTCATTTACAGTAACATACTTTTGGTTTATTAAGATTTCTTAAATAATGAGTACATGGTTTTTGTGGTGAACTGCAATCAGTTGTAAATGGCGGTGCACATTTATATTCTTTTTGCATAACTTGCGGCAAAAAACATAAGTATCATAATGTTGTATTGCAACCCATTTGTGGATCCCGCTGCAACGCGCGGGTAAACCCACTAGTGCATATTAAAAGAAAAAAGTTTTAAACTTTTGGTATCCTAAAATACCATTATGAAATGCATTATTTATAGGGTATGTTTGGTAATGAGCTTTTGAGAGCTTTTATGAGTTTCAAGCTTCAAGATTTTAAGAAAAAGCTCCTACTTAATAAAAAGCCTTGTTTGGTTGAAGGAGCTTAAAGCTTTTATGTTAGGAGAAAAAACTCTATATTAAAACGCTACTAGTACTAGCGTTTAAGAAAAAGCTCCTACTAGCTACAAGTTTTTAATGAGTAAATGACACAAATATCCATTCTATCATAAAAAATAAATAAAAAAAACATGCATACAAGCTTTTAGTCAATGCCCATTTTGGTCATTTTATACATTTTATTAAAACCTTCAGCTACTCTGCCAAACACTAAAACATATTTAAAAAGCTACAACTTTCAGCCACCAGTTACCAGCTTACAACTACTAGCTAGTTTTGCTAAACATACCCATAATCTAGATATAAAATGATAACATAGGTTTGCTACATAACCTTCAGTCTTTATCTTGTGTTTTTTGTTGTCTTTAGTGTTTTTTTAAGTTTCAATTACACCCTTATACTTTTCATGAGATATGTCTTTAAGCTTTTTAACTTTATTTTTGAATGTGCTTTTTTATTATTTACCGTGACAGAGTCAAATCGATACCATACTAACATCAGTATTGGTATTCATTTTTATGTTTTTATCGATGTTTCTATCCATGTTGTGATGACGCGAACTATTCCCACCAAACAACATTAGTACCAGTATCTATGAAACCGTTGCCGATTGCTACTATTCATAACTAATATAAATTTAGTCGGAAACGAAGTTGTATTGACATTTGTATTTATTTTTACTTATGTCGGCTATATTAATAAGCAAATACGTTTATAGTTGGCACATTGACATACCTAGCTGCCTAGTAAACAAATATACCATATTTGACAAATTTTCTTTCATGGTGATTATCATCCCTATATATATGTTTCGATAGCATTGCTACTCGTTAGTTACCATATACACACACATTGACTAATGTGTATGCATAAACTATATAGTCAAAGACAAATGACTACATGACATAAAACATAGTAAAGATCAAATCCATGGTGATCAAAGCCATAAATTCTATACTATTTTCTTCCATCTCGTTTTGGGATGACTTCATTTATCATATTATCATTTAAATCATTAAGTACTTAATATACTGATCCCGATATGTTATAATAGACCTAACAACTAAACATTATTGATTTTGATATTGAGAGTTAACCTTAATAACCATTCCATAATTCAAACGAGTCACATGATTGTCAAGCACCCAATATGGCAATATGGTACACTACTAAACGATACAAAAACTTACACAACTTCCAAAAGTACAATAGCCACATCATATCATATCATTCATTATGCTTGTCAAAACACTAGTACCAACTTCTTAAAATTGACATGAAGTTGTAACCAGACTCACATCATTTTATAGGTTACCATAAACACCAAGTCCCAAATATTACAAGACGCATAAAATGTAAAATTTTACGAATTGCTTTTATTTTTACGAGTTATCTAACATTCAAATGAATGCTTAACCATTATAATCGAAATAAATAGAAACTTAAGCAAATAAACTAGTGTGTAAAACTATCTAAATGTAACATTTTTCAAGGGGAAAGATCATGAGAAAACTCATATTTATAATCTATCAAATCATTACTAAAACCCTAAAAGCTAAAAAAACTAAACACCAAAATTAAACCCTAAACTCTAAAAATTAAACCGTAAAACATAAATATAAACCCTAAAACCTAAACCTTAAAAATAAACACGTGAAAAAATATACAGAAAAATCAATAACCATTAGATGAAGTTGTCGTTAGTTTTCTTGCTTTCTAACTTTCATCTCCCTATTTGTCAATCTTACAAGATGAAGGTAGTAAAATGTAACATAAGACATTAACTAAGGTCGTCTTTAGCAAATAAATACATTTTGCAAACAAATAAACCCCTCTCTCTCTCTCTCTCTCTCTCTCTCACACACACACACACACACACACACTCTTTCTCTCTAAATATATATACATCTCTATCTCATAATGAACAACCATGTTTACACGCAGTCACACGAGGTATGCAACACACACACACACACACACACTATTTTCTCACTCCATACGTGCCCTTAACTCAGAAACGAAGTTATATTGACATCTGTATTTGTTTTTATTTATGTCAGCTATATTAATAAGCAAGTACGTTTATAGTTGGCACATTGACATACCTAGCTGCCTAATAAACAAATATACCATATTTGACAAAATATTTTTCATGGTGATTATCATCCCTACATATGTGTTTCGATAGCATTGCTACTCGTTAGTTACCATATACACACACATTGACTAATGTGTATGCAGTAAACTATATAGTCAAAGACAAATGACTACATGACATAAAACATAGTAAAGATCAAATCCATGGTGATCAAAGCCATAAATTCTATACTATTTTCTTCCATCTCGTTTTGAGATCACTTCATTTATCATATTATCATTTAAATCATTAAGTACTTAATATACTAATCCCGATATGTTATAATAGACTTAACAACTAAACATTATTGATTTTGATATCGAGAGTTAACCTTAATAACCATTCCATAATTCAAACGAGTCACATGGTTGTCAAGCACCCAATATGGCAATATGGTACACTACTAAACGATACAAAAACGTACACAACTTCCAAAAGTACAATAGCCACATCATATCATATCGTTCATTATGCTTGTCAAAACACTAGTACCAACTTCTTAAAATTGACATGAAGTTGTAACCAGACTCACATCATTTTATAGGTTACCATAAGCACCAAGTCTCAGATATTACAGGACACGTAAAATGTAAAACTTTACGAATTGCTTCTCTTTTTACGAGTTATATAACATTCAAATGAATGCTTAACTATTATAATCGAAATAAATAGAAACTTAAGCAAATAAACTAGTTTGTAAAACTATCTAAAGGTAACATTTTTCAAGAGGAAAGATCATGAGAAAACTTTTATTCATAATCTATCTAATCGTTACTAAAACCCTAAAAGCTAAAAAAACTAAACCCCAAAACTAAACCCTAAACTCTAAAAATTAAACCGTAAAACATAAATATAAACCCTAAAACCTAAACCTTAAAAATAAACACGTGAAAAAATATACAGAAAAATCAATAACCATTAGACGAAGTTTTCGCGAGTTTTCTCGTTTTCTAACTTTCATCTCCCTATTTGTCAATCTTACAAGATGAAGGTAGTAAAATGTAACAAAAGACATTAACCAAGGTCATTTATAGCAAATAAATACCCTTTGCAAACAAACAAACCTCTCTCTCACACACACTCTCTCTCTCTCTCTAAATATATATCTCTATCTCATATGAACAACCATGTTTACACACAGTCACTCCAGGTATGCAACACACACTATCTTCTCACTCCGTACGTGCCCTTAACTCTCTCTCTCTCTCTCTCTCTATATATATATATATATATATATATATATATATATATTAATTCGTTACAGTTATTTAGGGCTTTTTAGTTCCATTTCTCTAATTATTAACCTACATTCATCTTTTTACTTACGCAAATCGACTGTAATTCGTTATCCATACTTCAATTTTCATTGCATAATAACACACACACAATTGCCAACTATAATTGATCTCACTACTAGGTTTTCTGCACATTTTGATCTCTACAATGAGTAGTACTCTTACAATTTATTGTATCTGATTTGTATGTGAATTTGTAGGTTTATAATGTGATTTAGGTACTAATTGTTTTTTTTTTTTGTTTTTTTTTTTATTTTGGTGAAATTGGATTCTGATTTGTATTGATTTGCCTAATAAGACAGAATTTGACCTTTTTAGCCCTAAAAATTAGGTGTCTGATCCACATGGTTTTTTTTAGAAGTTTATATTATTAAGATTTATGATTTATCTAGTGATGTGACCTGTTGTTATTCTGTTAATTTTATTAATTTTCACTTCTCTTTTGTTATATATATTTATCATGAGATGATTTTGTTCCAATAACAATGTTGTAAGAATCGCTAGGCATCAGTCTGCCGGTAGGGTACCGGCTAGCGATTAATTGGGATTACTAGGGATTAGTTAGGGTTAATCGGATTGGGTTTTATATGTAATTTTCAGTTTTACATGTATACACACATTTTTATGTGTATTTTTTTTAAGTAGACATGTTTTAAGACCTTCTTTGACCCATATTTTGAAGTAGTTAGGAATTATTTTCAGAATTTACATGTTTTGGTCGGAATCGCTAGACCGCCACCGATTTTTGGCCGATTAGGACCAGATTAGACAATTGTTGATCGCCTAGCTAATAATTAGCCGATTAGATGAAAATTACTCGGTGAACCTCCGACTAGCAATTAATCGGGGACTAATCGGAGGCTAGGCGTCCAACACAATGTAATGTGGTTGTAATTAAATTGGTTAGTGCAATTTCAAGTTCAAGTTGCATTTGGTAGCTTGAAGTGTTTAGGTATTAATTTGAAACAAAATTCGATCTCCACATGGGAGTACCATGATAATTTGGGCGAACATTTGATTTTTGAGTTTAGATCTATTAAATGTTTATGTTACTAATTGCATCTGGTTTTGTGGAATCTAATTATATGTATAAGTTTATAGTGATTTAGGTAGTAATTGTTGTCTTTTTGCTGAAACTAGATTTCGGTTTGTAGTGATTTGCCTAATAAGACAGTATTTGCCTTTTTTAGCCCTACATATTAGGTTTCTGATTGCACATGGTTTTTTATTTTATTAGAAAATTTATTATGTGTGTTTGTTGTTTATCCAGTGTGATAATGTTTCTTAATTTTTAGTTCTCATTTGTGATATATATATTTCATGACATGATTTTTGTCCCTTCTTTCTCCTTTGATTTCAAATCTTATAAATGTGATGTGCTTTTAATTAAATTTGGTAGTTTGAAGTGTTTTAAGTAAATTGATTATGATTCTTATTATGATTCTTGAAATGGTCTTACAATGCTTATAAGGTAATGTTGTTGTGTAGGTTTGATCATACATAGAAACCGCCAATCCAGTCACTGATCCTTTGTGTGCTTTAATTTTTACTGGGGTTAAGATCTTCACCAATGAGTTCTCGGATCACGTCTCATCAGTTGAACAATGGTTTGTATGTGTCCGGGCGTCCGGAGCCGCCAAAGGAAAAGGCTCCGACAATGTCGTCTACTGCAGTGCCTTACACAGGTGGCGATATAAAAAAGTCTGGAGAACTAGGAAAGATGTTTGAAGGGCCAAGAAAATCTGGACAGCTAACCAGTGGTCCTTTAAGAACAGGGTCCATGGGTAGTGGCAATATAGCTCAATCAAGTCAAATATCATCACATTCCATGAACCGTGTGGGTTCTTTGTCAGGGGGTGTTCCAGGATCTGCTTCATTGAAAAAGACCAATTCCGGTCCATTAAACAAACACGGGGAACCGATAAGAAAGTCATCTGGGCCTCAAGGTGGAGGGTTGAGTTCTGGTTCCCGCCATAATTCTGGACCTCTCCCTCCGGTTCTCCCTGCCACCGGGCTCATTACATCTGGACCTATCTTATCTGGACCACTTAACTCAGCAGGTGGACCCAGAAAAACATCAGGTCCATTGGACGCCTCAGCTTCGATCAAATCACGAACCACATCAATGGTTAAAAACCATGCGGTTACTCACCTGAGCCAGGATGATACACAATCGTTCTTCAGGAGCTTCCCGAAGCTAGTTTTTTGGTCTATGGTTTTGCTGTTTGTGATGGGGTTTATTGCTGCAATTTTTATACTTGCAGCCGTTGGTAATCCCATTCTTCTCATTGTTGTCGTTGTTCTTTTTGTTATTGTGACCCTGGCTTTTTCTTGGAATGTATATTGGGATGGCAAAGCTGTCAATAAGTTTATCTCTGAGTACCCGGATGCCGAGCTTAGAACAGCAAAAGATGGCCAGTTCGTCAAGGTTTCCGGGGTATGTCACACAAGCACACTCATGTTTATGCTACATTAGATACAGCCATTTTATATTTGCACATTTTATATATAAGTAGATGATATGACCCGAATGGTATTTTATTTAAATATAAAGGAAACAGTAACAAAATACAAAATTGGCCTGCTTTCGCAAGGTAGTTGTCTATACGGAATGATCTAGTTTCAAGAGGTAGGTTCTTTTTAGACTCCAATGATACTTAACCTAGCACTAGATAATAAAATCAAATCAAGCATACCTAACCATATATTATAGTTCCGTATTTATAGTGTTATCAAATTATGGAAATATTATCTTTCTAAAGAACGTGATGCGAACTTAAGCCAGAAAATTCAACACGAGTACTTACATAGTAGCCGACTTGTTTGCGACGTGCATGATATGATCCAAATGTGAAATGGAATGGTTTCATACACAATGTCGCTGAAAACCAGTTTGATCCTTGACTATTTGGGGTAGGTCAATGCGAAATGTATTGGAAATTTGACCAAGATTAAAAAAAAATATCAATGTTGCATTGTTGCTAAAGATATTACAGCTCTGTTTCGTTTTCTTATGTGTTTATCTGTTGGGTTATTGTTATGTTTTCTTTATTGGCTCACGTTGGTTGTATCTATTCCTAATATGATTGACAGGGGGAATTTCATTTCGTATGCTATTTGTGTACGTAAAATGCTTAATGCTCAAGTGTAGTATGTACATGGAATATTCTTCGTTAATCTCACTGGAATATTGAAACAGTTTTAGTCGAGGCCACCTAAGTATCATTCAGGTTTTATCCATGCCAATTCGGGAAAGAAACTTATCGAACAAGAATTATGCAACAACTAAGTTCCCCTAAATTGAAAGCTAGTTGTAAAATGACAAACTGCCCCTATTCTACTCAACTGCAACTTTAGATGGATTGTCCACACATATATTACTACATTTAGGGTCATTTTTGTCAATGTACAAGTGTACAACATTAATTATGACAAATGCTTAGAATTTGGGGCAATTTGTCATTTACAGTGTTCTAGCAAAGTTTTTTTTTTTAATTATTTTTTTTTGGGCAATTAGCATAACAAAACCAAGTTGATACTTGGGTGGCCTCTAAGGTTGTAATATTTGGATGGCCTTGGTGAAAACTTTTGAAGACTTAAGTCAATGGGTGGCCCACGTTACGTTATCTAGTTCATATTTAGTATACCTTATTATTTTTGTCTCCCTGTTCTTATAACTTTGAATTTATGAGTGATTTAAGAGTAAGGTGGTTAAAATATAAATATACGCTAATTACAATACATTAGGTTCATACAACTTGTATCTGTGCTGAAAACTACAGTATAATGATCATATTTCCAGAAAAGAAATATACAGTTTATACTCAACTAAAGTAAATATGAGGTGTAGCTATGGTAGCAAATAAGTTGATGAATCTGATTAAATTACTAATTTCTTTGGCATTTAATTACGAGTTAGCATACATTTCTTATCAACAAATTGAAATAAAGAATTAGAATATAATTTGATTTGCCATTATTTGGAAGAAAGTTTATTGTACCTTTTAAGAAGTTTTTTTAAACCAAACAATAAATGAGGGTAAAATTGTGCTGAGAAAAAATATAGGTTCAGCCGTTCAGGCATTAGGTAAATAAACATTCTAAGGAAGAAAAATGGAATTTTAATTATATTATCTTATTTTATTATGTAATCATATCTTCATATTCCTAATAGAACATTCTCCACCATCATAAAAAAGCTTCTGCTGATCAAGAAAATCTTGATTTCTGTGAAGGTTGTTACTTGTGGAAATGTACCGCTGGAGTCATCATTCCAAAGGGTTCCCAGGTGTGTTTATACATCCACAAGTTTATATGAATACCGAGGTTGGGATTCAAAGCCTGCCAACCCCACACATCGTCGTTTCACCTGGGGTCTCCGGTCCATTGAGGTGAGCCAAACATATCTGCTTGACAAAATAATCTGGTTTTGTGGTTCTTAAACAAGTAACGATTGATTGTGAACGCATATTTGTAACAAATGTTTTAAATAATCTTTTGTATATATTTGTAGAGACATGCTGTGGATTTCTATATATCTGACTTCCAATCTGGGTTGCGGGCGTTAGTTAAAACTGGTTATGGTGCCCGGGTGACTCCATATGTTGAGGAATCTGCTGTTATTGACATCAATCCGTCCAGCAAAGATATGTCCCCTCAATTCAAAACATGGTTGGCTGAGAGAAACCTATCTAGTGATGATCGTATGATGCGACTCAAAGAAGGGTATGCATTGATAACCTCTAGATTATGCCATTGAACTTGTGTGCATTTATAGACCGCCATTGAACTTGTTTGCATTTATAGACCACTTCAACTTGTTTTGACCCGTTACCCAACAACCAACAAGCTTATTTTGTCACCTAGACTTTTTCTATTTTAATGAGGGTGTAAACGAGCCCAAGCTTCATCTCTATAGCTCGAGATCGGCTCTGACTCATTTTACTATTTTATTACATTTACATATTACATTTTTAATTATTTTCTATTATATACATATTATACTTGTAAATATAATCGTTATATATCTAACAAAACACATGTTATTTTGTTATTTTTCACAATTTTATATATAATAATTTTTATTATGCAAGTATATATTTGTTATATAAAATAGAAGTTCTTATATTTATTAAATGACAAGCTCGTCTAGGCTCGCAAACCTATTCAAGCTCAATATGTTAAGCTCGGGCTTGGCTCGTTTTTGGTTTGAGCTTGTTTAAGCCCGGTTCGATTCGAGCTTTTAGCGACCGATCTCAAGTAGCTCATGAGCAGCTCGGCTTGTTTACACCCTTAATACATACGAACCTTGTGGATCTACTTTTGTCCTCTTCCTCCATTCTGATGTAAATTGAAACACAGGTACATTAAAGAGGGCAGCAGCGTGAGTGTGATGGGAGTAGTGGAAAGAAACGATAATGTTTTGAAGATTGTTCCTCCATCAGAGCCGGTTCCAACCGGATGCCAGTGGACTACATGTATGCTTCCCACAAGCGTAGATGGCATTATTTTGAGATGTGAAGACTCATCAGATCCTGATGTTATACCCGTGTAGCGTTATGCTACTTGGTAAGTTAAGTTTGACCAAAACATAATATAGGTGTATAGCTTGTTTTGTTGCATCCCATGGTCTAATGTGGGAGTGTTCTGCATCTGCTAATGGTGTTGTGTGATGAACTGATGAGTGATGATGAATCATTTGGGGGCAACTTGATATTTGAAAAGGCTTAAATTTTTTTTCTGGTTTTTTCATCTTTCCTTTAGAAATATTTGAAGGATTTGAGGTTTTTTTTTTTTTTTTTTTTTTTTTGGTGATTCGTTGTAATTTCTTCGTGGGAGTGCTTATCATAACGTGTGATTCAAAAGCATGTTTAGTCTTTGTCGAGTCAACACTTTGCGTGGATTCGGGCAAGAAGTGTTTTAGAAACCGCTAGATGGTCAGGGTCTTTTTTTTAATTACTTGGTTTCTATGCACCCTGTATCGCTGAAGTTGTAATTGTTTGTTGGGTGTGAGAATTCTAACTTGTTTATTAATTATGAATGGGTCGATTTGAAGAAGTGATTATATGTTTGTAAAAATGTTTAGTATATTGGTACAAACCAGAATAAGGAAAGAAATCGATTCGTTTGCTTAGCCTTGAACTCCTCTTTCTTGGATCGTTTGCGACGGGTCAGTTGTTTGCGACAACAAGACTATGATTGAACAACCGAACGATCCATGATACATACCAGAAACAGAAAAGACCAAGTCTATTCTCATTAACCTAACGGAAGAACTTAGATAAAATTTGTTTACTAAATGCACTGATTTGTTCTTGTCAAAGTATATAGTAAGTTACTCAAAGTTGGTAACTTTATAACGATATAAAAAAGCCAGCCCCACCTAGCATCACTATGTGTCACAACCCAAAACCACTGCGATCGCCAACCTTGCCGTGTGTCATCAACACCATTGTTGTCACCACCAACATCGTTGCCACTCTTACTTCTACAACACCATAGTCGTTGTATACCAATATACCATCCTTTTCGCATGCCTTCGTCCAATCGTCCTATAGATACAAACAAAGCGGTGTCTCTAATTCCTTCTAAAGTTACCAATTCCAACTCAACCTAATTTAATTAAAACCCGTTTTCACCAACAAAAAAAAAATTGATTACTTTTTTTGTAATACAATCCGCTTGTATCTAATTCAATATAACCCAGAACATCGGTCAGACTGGAAACCAGGACCTAAACCGGTAAAGTTCAGAGTATTGGATTGCTGGGATGAGAACCGAGATTTGGGGTGGGTGGGTCAAACCGAGATTAGGATCTCATCCAAATCTAACTAATAGTGAACCGGTAAGAAGACCGATAACATCCCTACCCCATCTCTTATAAACATTTGATCTATAAACCCAAAACCCTAACTCACAAAACACACACACACCAATATGGCAGAATCCGAAACTCCCATCAATCCCGCCACCGTCACCGGTCAACCTTCGCCGGCAACGGCAACGGCACCGTCGCCGGCAACTGTGGCGGAGAAGTGGGCAGGGTGGCCGGGAGACTGCGTGTTTAGGGTAATAGTACCAGTCCTTAAAGTAGGGAGTATTATTGGACGCAAAGGAGAACTTATTAAGAAGATGTGTGAACAAACTAAAGCTCGCATTCGCGTGCTGGATGGTCCTGTTACTTGTCCTGATCGCATTGTAAGTGTTCCTTTTTTTTAGTTTTTTTTGTTGTTGATGTTTTTGCTTAGTTTAAGAATACATGAGCCGGTCGGTTTCCTGTTGGAACGGTTTGGCGACATCCTTGAGCGCCAAACTAACAATGGACGGTTGTAATTTTCATATGCTGCCGTTAAAATAGCGGCTGATTAGTTTCTAGGGTTTGGGTTTTGGGATGCATTGGAAGTTGATGTTAATGTAATTGATTAAAGAGTAGAATTGAAGTTCACATTGTAATAGTTAGGTTAGGGAAGTTGTGATTAGGGTTCAGTTTATTTGGCGTGGAAATTTGTTCTTTTGAAACCGAAAACTGAATTTGAATTCGGTTGGGTTTTCGGTTTTTGAATGAAGAAACTGATTTCTTTTTTGTTGTTGTTGGGTTGGGCAAAGTTTAAAAGAACGGAAACGAGCCTCGAGGCATTTTCCCTTCGCCTCATGAGGCGAGCCAAGGCGTAAGCTCGAGGCGTAGTCAAAAAATAAATATAAAAAGTTACGTGTCTATAAAAAATAAAATACTTGACCTAGAAAAGTCTAAAACATAAAAAACACACATCAAAAATAAAATAATTGACCTAAAAAGTCCAAAACACCAAAAAACACCCTAAACCACCCGAGGCACACATTTTCTTAGCGCTTCAGCCCTTAGAGGCGTACGTACAATCTGAACCCCATGAGGCGTGCCTCAGACTCGTTTTCATAGAGTTTCGCCTTGAGGCGCACCTCGAGCGTACGCCTCACCCGTTTTTTTAAACCATGGGGTTGGGTCGGGCACTCGGGCTTAGAGGATTGGGTTAAAATTGTGATTGGATTGAGCTAAATAGAGGTGCACGCCCAAGCTGGTTCATGATACAAAACCGGTTTGGTCGGTTCTGATCTGATTCGGCGGTTTGAAACCAGTTTAGACTCACATACTTGGAATCAGATTTTGAAACCAGTGGATGAAACTGGTCATGAATCCAGTTTTGAAGCAATCAAGTCCGGTATGGTTTTCCTCAGTGTTGTAAAAGGCGCCCTAGGCGGCCGCCTAGGCGCTAGGCTGAGGTAAAACTTGGAATTTTGCCCTAGGCGGATTCCTGGGCGATTTGGCAGTTAGTCGGAGCCTAGGCGGTCCTAGGCGGGCCTAGGCGGTGTTTTTTTTTTATTTTTTTTATTAAATTTCTAAGTATTTCTAGGTATTTCTTAGTATTATGTGTATATATCTAAGTATTATGTGTATATATCTTAACATATTTTCAAAAAACCCCTAAATTTGTGTGTATATATATATATATATATATATATATATATATATATAATACGTATAAAATACCAAAACGCCTAATTCCGCCTAATTTTCGCCTAGTCCCGACTAGTCCCTAGGCTGGACCTCACCGCCTGCCTAGCGCCTAGCGTCTTTTACAACACTGGTTTTCCTTTAGAAACCGTTTTTTAGACCGATCTGGTTTGGGCAAAGTCGGTTTTGAGTTTGTTTGCCTCAATCCAAACCGCCCAGAATCTGGTTTTGTGGATCTCTAGAGCTAAATAAACTCTTGTTTTTTATTCGGGTTATTCGGTTCGAACCCAGTTCAGATTTCTGAAAAACCCAATGCTCAATTCAGTTTTGACCGAAAATGCGCCGAAAACCGAATATGTAATTCATTTCAGTTTTAAATGGGGTGTCCAGATTTTTTATTTAATCGGTATGAAACCGAATAGTGGACATCTGTAAGTCAGCTAAATTGTTCCTTTTTAGTGCTCCTTGTTCAGATTGGTTAAGAATATTGGAACTCATGATTTTGTAATATCTGTGATAATGATATCAAAATGTGTTCTTTATGAAACACTTTTGGAATTTTTGTTAGGTTTTAATTTCTGGCAAAGAAGAAACAGAGGCACCCTTGTCACCTGCAATGGATGCTGTGATAAGAGTATTCAAACGCATTAATGGATTCCCGGAGGATGGGGATGATGGTGTAGCATCCATTCCTGTCTGCTCATTCCGACTATTGGTACCATCAATGCAAGCCGTGAGTCTTATCGGGAAGCAAGGTTCTTCAATCAAGGCAATACAGGAGTGCGGTTGTTTTGTTCGTGTGCTACCTAGTGGTACGGATTCTATTTTAAATTGACTGATATTTCACATGTCTCACTTGTCATATAAGGGACTTACTTTCATGTTACACACAAGTTTTCCTGTTCTCTGTGAGAAACTAGCTTATCAGTTGTCATTGTATCGATTTGGTTCTAGAGGCGTGCTTAATGCCGAAGCGTGCGAGGTGATCTAGAATATGCATCAGGGGCTTGAGGGGTGCCTCATGTACTTGCAGGCCAAAATTAGAGTCTGAAGGCGGCTGATATGTAAAAACAACCAAAGGGTTGAAGAAATTATGAAAGGTTTACATGATAAAAGGTTGGTTTGTAAAACTGATGGGAGACGCAGCTTATTTGGTTGTACATAGAGCAACACCTCACATATTTGATGCCCGTGCCTCAGCTTTTGGGACCTAATTGCTTCGGAGAGCCATGTTCTTATATTAAGCCAAGCTAATATGTTTAGAAAAACTATGTAAAGAATAATCAAAATTATAGTGTTAAAATTGTTGTCAAAAGCCATATTATTACGATATAAATTTACATTTTTAAAAAAGCGACTTAGGAGGTTAAATGTTATTGTCATAATAATCTTCTGTGCTTTTTTTCTGCCAGATCAAGTAACAACAATACGCACCAACTCTGAAGATAAAGTTGTGGATTTACAAGGAGAAGCTCTAAAAGTTTTGAAAGCTTTAGAAGCCGTGGTTGGACACCTGAGGAAATTTTTGGTCGATCGTAGCGTTCTCCCCTTGTTTGAAAACGCTGTAAGCTATTCTCATTTTGGCAGTTTAAGGCAGCATCACATCATATGGATATGTGATGAATCTTGAACGGTTTTATGCAGCACAATGCCAACGCCACACAAGAACATCAGGTGGAGACATGGGCCGAAAAACCCACTGTACATATGGACTCACATAATCGAGTTGGTAGTGAATCACTGTTTCTTGAACGTGAACCGCAACAAGAGTCACGGGGGTTTTCATCTGGGCTTTTGCTTTATGGACGAGATCCTGGGTTATCCACAATTCAGTCTCCTGCACTTGGTCTTACAAGCGATCGTTTTGTAACCCAGGTGAGGGTCCTAATTATCCACTCCTTTTAGACCTTGAGAAGTTTAATATTTTCTAATTTCTTTTAGGGTCAAACTAATCAGATTTGGAGAAATAAATAGGGAGTTGCTGTAAGAAAATCGATTATCATGACAAGTATAAAAATATCTAAAAGATTGTAGCTTTTATTAAGTTATTAATGACTCTTCAAGTCGTAACACACTTGTAAAACGTATAGCCAAACACCCCTGAGATGAATATTGGTCATGTCATGGGAACACTGTAACTCAAGTGTCAACACTATTATTGTTAAAGTTCCCTATCCATGTATGATGTTTTAAATTGTGACCCATTGGGCAACACAAACATGTGTAGTTATTATAGGGCGTATACCCTAGTTAAATATAAAGTAAGAGTGAGCTGGAAAACAGTGTATAGTTTCTATTATCTTGCTGTTGTAAGTTATTTAACTCATAATCACTTTATGTGTAATCTAATTAAACAATTTTCGTCATTAAAATACACTTTGAACAACTGTAAGCCCGCTTGGCCTGTTTGTTTTTTTTTTTTTTGCTATTTTTTACCCATTCCAGATAAAACAAGGCTCATTCATAAGCAGATGTTTTGAAATTGCCACATATTCATTAAATGGAAATTTCAACGGTTAATAAGAACTGTACACACGTACATGTGTAAACTTAATCGGATTATCTACAAAACACCTTGAAAGAATATTGGGTGAATGGGTACTAACTGTTATATTTATATAGTAGAAATTTAACCCATGTATACCATTTCTCAAAACTCTGCCATTTTGTTTGCGTTCAAATAGGTTGCTCAAACAATGCAAATACCACTAGTTTATGCTGAGGATATAATTGGTGTTGGCGGAAGAAATATCGCATTTATTCGTCGTACAAGTGGTGCCCTTCTTACTGTTCAAGAAGGTAGACCAGATGAAGTTGTGATTGAAATAAAAGGGAGCTCCTCGCAAGTTCAGGCTGCTCAACAACTTATTCACGTAAGCAGTTTATTTTTAAATTAACTATGCAATCAAACAGAGACTATGTTATCTTTTTGCTATTTCCACAAGTCCTTTTTTAACATAAATCTTAAATAAAGTGTTTTCTTTCTTTTTCATTTTTGCAAATCTTTTAAAAAAGTATCAGCTTGTGAAATAAGTTATTTGGGACAAGTTTTTTGGAAAGCTGGAAATGCAGAATAAAAAGATTATAGTTGGAATTTTTATTCAAAATTACATAGTTTTGCCAAGAGATTTGCAGAAGAGAGGACTAATCATTGATCTTATGTGGAGGTAGCAATATAGGTAGTTGAGTAATGGGTCAAAAACTAGGGCTGTAAACGAGCTGGCTTGGCCCGGCTCGTTTATCTTAACAAGTTGAAACGTTGAGATCAAAACAGCTCATTTATTTTAATTTGTCTAAAATTATATAAATTATATTGATGTATATAAAAAATAAAAAAATTGAAAATTTTAATGAACACATTATTAAATGTGGGTTATAATCTATATACATTAAAATTTTAGCTTTAAGTTTAAGTGAGCCAAACAAGCGAGCCACCGAGTGAATTTAATTGGCTCTGGCTCTGCTCGTCTACAAACACGCTGATTTTGAGCGAGTTGTTTTTATCCAGCTTTTTGAACAACCATAGTCAAAATACGGTCTTCGTAAAACTGGTAAATTTTAGGTACATTTTGAATGGGCAAGGTCAGGTTGGGTTGAATTGGGTTGGGCTAGGTAATTAGATAATGCATACGATAGGATTACAGAAACTATATGTTACACCTTACAACGATAATCTAATTTATAAATAAAGCAGTATTTGAGGTTTTATGCTTTAAGACTACACTTTGGATCCGTATAATCCGTTTCCCTTTTAGATAAAATATTTGAAATCAATTCACAAGTAAATGGGTTAAAATCGTGAGTTATAATCTTGTGTTATGTTTGCTTACGCAGGATTGTGTGAACAACCATAAAGAATCCATTCCAAGTAATTACAACATGGACATAAGTGCAAGATCTTCTTCCTACTCCCAGTTCATAGATCCATCATACGGTCGAGATCCGTATGATTTTCGTGAATATAGTAATTACAGAATGTGAATTACTGACCCGATGAAAAACTTTTTTTTTCCTTGTATTGTTTTCTATACCAATGCCATTTACTTGAATTCATTTGTGAACATACTTTGGTTAGGAATGAGTGTATGACAACAGATTGTCTTTTGTCTTTGGTCAAGTATCTTCGGATATCGAAGGCTACCTATTTGTCTTCTCTCGCGTCACTGCATTGCAAGTCGATTTCTTTATGAATCATGGTAAAAGCTGATCTGCAGCCTGCAGGCTACATCATCCTTAAATGCGAGCGTCCATCTTCCATCAACAAATAATTTTGATTTTAGTTCAAAGCTGGAGGCGTTTTTGGCGGTTTCAGTTAAGGGTAAAGTTGGTGGACGGGTTCGAAGGTGTAACCAACTTAAATACCTGTTCGTCTATTAGCCATGAGACACGTGACATTCTACTTGAACACGCGTATCAGACATTCTCCATAAATAATCGCTAATGTATTAATACTTGTTTATGGCTTCCCGTATAGAATGGCATTGCTCTGGCACGACGGGTACAAAACTTACATTGCATCCGGCTAGAGGTGCAACAACACGAACAGTTCCATAACAAGGTTTCTGCGGCGCAAGGATTAAGTTGCCAAAAAGTTAACGTGGATTAAGTTGCCAAAAAGTTAACGTGACGGTCCTGCAACATCCATTTTATCAACAATTCACAATCAAAGTATCAAACTGAACATGTAAGCATAACATTCATAAACCATATTTATCGAATCCCTAGCAACTAGTATGACACTAGAACTATTATTTCTAGTTACACCCGATATTTATGATCCATTTTATCAAGAAATGGGTTGATTGGATAAAATACTTTGCACATGTGATTATATATATAACGGATCAATCCGAGCCTAAAAACTGTTAAAACTTAAAATAGAATGAAAGATCCAAATTTCGGCGTGTGAGCCATCTGTTAGATAATGTCAAGTTATAGGTTGTATATTGTTATGCTTTACATTCTTTACGTCCTTTTGTGTAATTGTAATTCCCTACGTATATATCTCATTGTAACCTCTTCATTAATTAAGAAAACTTATTAGGGTACACGGGGTGGTCCGTGATGGCCACCCCGTGATGGCGTTGTCACCGCGAAACACCGCCACCCCCCCAAAGAAACACGGCCGCGATGCTTTTCTTCGTGATATATATCACGGTTGAAAAAGAGACGTTGGCCAAATTATAGCCGTTGAAAAAGGACCGTTGGTTGGCCACCAACGGTGTGTTGACCGTTTAAATTAAAAAAAAATTCGAATCACTATATATACATATCCATACAAAATAAAAAATACACACAATCAAACAATACAATACAAAAATATGGAAGGATCAAGCAAGAAACAATCGGCTACGAAACGAAAGTTTAGACCAAAGGTTTGGCCGAACCGGCTCGATTTCGTCAAGATGCACCACCGACTCCACAACCTACACGCCAACCCTATCAAAACCAAGGTTTTCAAAACCTATGTTTCAAACCCAACAATTCTCCCTTCCAAACTGATATCCAGTGAACTACCCTCAACCCAACATGCCAACCCAAATCGCATCCGGAGTGTTCCAAATACCTCCCAATCCGATTGATCTACCTATGTTCGACCGTTATGGGGTTCGCGATCCGGAGAACTATACGGTCGAAGATTTTGAGGAAGTTGACGAATATGAGGAAGAGGAAGAGGAAAAGGAAGAGGAAGAGATACAAGTGCAAGTAGGAAGAGGAAGAGGAAAAGGAAGAAGAGGAGGAGATAACACCGGGCCAAAAGAAAGAATTCCCTGGTCGCAAGAAGAAGAAGTGGCGTTGGTGAAGTCGTTTTTAAATATTTCCGAGGACAAACGCGTCGGAAATCAACAACCATCCAACACCTTTTGGCTGCGAGTGAAGGCACACTTTGAACAACTTACCGGTATGACGAGAAGGCGGATGGATCAAATAACCGGTAAATGGAGCGATTTACAGAAAAAATGAATAAATTCAACGTCCTCTACGTCACACAGGCATATGATGTTATTTTTTTTATAAATCGTTTACTTTATATTTTTTTTTTATAAAAATTGTTAACTTTGTATTTTTTTTTTTATAAATTATAGAAACGTCTTTGGCCAAGTGGAGCGGCTGATGTGGAAATCATATGTGCGGCCCTCAATGATTATCAGCGGCTTTACGTTAGGACTAGATTTAGTTCGTTAGATTCTTGGAAAGTTGCAAGAGTTCATTCGAAGTGAGTTCCCCTTGATATCCCGGAGTTAACCGAACTTGGGCCAACCGGCCCTCGTGGAGGAAGGGGAAGGGGAAGGGGAAGGGGAAGGGGTGGTCGTTCTAAAAAACGATTTAAAACCTCTGACTCGGGAAATTGTACACCATTAACAGATGGGCTGTCTACCAACATGCCCGAACGTAATTTGAATGATGAATTTCACGATCCCGATGGCGACACTACCCCGACAAGATCCACGACTCGAAGGAAGAGTGACGAGTCGTCAAGTGGCAAAGGGAAAGAACCTTGGGTGGAAGCAATGACCGAATACAAGTCGGCAAAAATGGTGGAAATTGATGAGAATCGGGAAATGCGTAAGCACTTGGCGGACTTGAAAAAACAAAGAGAAAACACCTACATGAAACATTTGTCCGAAGTTGAAAAAAATAAAGATTTGAAGGTGTTGAAGGAGTCACATGAAGACGCCGAAGAACCATACAAGTCAATTCTCATCGATCGAAAACGTGAAATTTGCCACAAGTGGGGTTGGCCATGTAACTTTTAGTTTTTTTTTTTTTTGGTTTTTTATGTTTATTTTTTATTTTTATGTTTTTTATTTAATGTAATGTTTTTTTAGTTTAGTTTAATGTTTTTTATTTAATGTAATGTTTTTAGATATTTTTTAAAAAAAAGTTTAGTGATGAAATGTGATAAAAAGTGCACATCACATGTGTTTAGTGATGAAATGTGAGAATGTGATAAAGTGAGGTGGCAGAATCTGATTGGGTGTGATAAAATATAAACCACCCCATGTGCCCTTACCATTCATAGTATCAGCCAACCAAAGTGTGGGTTGAGTTTCCTTAGACTCCTCTTCTCCTTTTCCTAATCCTTCATCTCCCTTTTCGGTTTTCTCCTCCCATCCCTGCTTCTTCTTTTCTATTCTGTTTGTGCTTGTCCTTCTATTTCTTTGTGCTTCCTTCTACCGTGTCTATGGCTTCCTCATCAAACACTCACCCCAATGATCGCTCTCAAGTTAAAATCCTCCAACTACATCTACTGGCGTGCTCAAATGTTACCGTTACTTGCCTTCCAAAAACTACTTCCTCATATTGACGGTTCTCTAAACGCTCCCCCGCCCATGATTACTAATAACGACAAGGAAGTTAACAACCCGGATTATTCAGATTGGGTTCAAGCCGAGCAACAAACAATTATTCTTCCAAACGCCTCTCTAACTAAAGAGGTGTTATCTATGACAGTGGGTCTTTCCTCGGCTCGGGATATGTGGCTTTGATAGGTTTACGGAGAAAACCTACAAACTACCAAGAATATTAAGATCAAGAGAAGAGATACCAAGCTTAAAGCTTATTAATATTTTCATTCATGTTCTCTTTTGGTAAACTCACGAGGCCTTTTAAAGGCTTACAAAGCAAATAACTTACAAAAGGAAAATAACTGAAAGGAACATGTACAAAGGAAATAACCCACCCACTATTCTAGAAATATAAATAAAATAATAATTATCAACATTAGTGGCCAAAGTTCTTGCATGTTGTAACCCACGATGCAGAACATGGTTGTGCATGCAACATGGATGTGAACTTCCGTGATGTACGTATCATTCCCGCGTGCCTCAAAACGTTCTTGTCCTCAAGAACGGAAAACGTTTGCCATGGTGGTCGCCAGTCGAGGCGTACAACAGCGTTAGGGGCAGTCCCAACGTAGCGCCACGGGTATCGCCAAAGTGGTTTCCACTCGCGTCGTCCGGTGACTTCATATTTCTTGTTGTGCAAAGGCGTGTTAAAGATGGTATCTTGATAGGCTCTGAAGGGTGCGAGTATTTGTGGTGGTTTGGGGCCAGAAGCAAGGAGGTTATTTTGCGTCGAGGGGATGGCAGTGGAGGTTTGTTTTGGTGCCGGCTTGGACAGTTTTGGGTGTTGAGGGGTGATGTTTGAGGTTGGCTTTGGCGCTCTTTCGAGGGCTAATTTGGGTCGCTGATGGGCACATTTTTGTGACGAGGTCGGGGATGGTGTGTTGGCAAATAGTGTCGGGAACAGTGTTGAGTTTAATGTTTGTGGGAACTGAACACTTTGAGGCGACTGTTTTGATAGTGGCTTTTGGGATGTTGTGAACGATTTGGTGTGAAGAACATCAGGAGGTTGTGTTTGCGGGTTTGGTGGAGGTTGTGTTTTGGAGTTCAAGGGTGTAAGGGCTGTCAGTTCCGGAGGTGGCTTGGTGGCTGTGGTGGTATGGCACGTGAATGAGGTGAGTAAGGCTTCTAGGGCAGCGGCTTGTTCTGCTTGTTGAGCGGCAATGTTGCGGTGGAGGGTAAGTAACCGGTCGAGTCCCTTGGACAAGGCGCGGAGGTCTTCCTCGGAAAGTGAAGGATTGGTCGGCATAGATGGAGGTGAATTCGTCAATGAAAGCACCAATTGATAGGTTTACGGAGAAAACCTACAAACTCCCAAGAATATTAAGATCAAGAGAAGAGATACCAAGCTTAAAGCTTATTAATATTTTCATTCATGTTCTCTTTTGGTAAACTCACGAGGCCTTTTAAAGGCTTACAAAGCAAATAACTTACAAAAGGAAAATAACTGAAAGGAACATGTACAAAGGAAATAACCCACCCACTATTCTAGAAATATAAATAAAATAATAATTATCAACATTAGTGGCCAAAGTTCTTGCATGTTGTAACCCACGATGCAGAACATGGTTGTGCATGCAACATGGATGTGAACTTCCGTGATGTACGTATCAGGCTTGCTCTTGAAGCCACCTTTTGCAACTCATCGGTTGAGTGAGTTCAAAAATTGAGAGACAATATACATGCATTGACGAAGGGTGACAAAACTGTAGCCGAATATGGCTGTGCTTTTAAAGCGATATGTGATCAGTTATGCGCTATCGGCCATCCCATTGATGAGATGGATCAACTTCGTATTAACCGAAGATATTGCAGCATAGTTATTATCATTATTAGTTTCCTATTATTGTGATTTGTAGATTATGCAATTTACCTTGTATAGAGGAAATTAGTTAGGAGGCACCTCTTTATATATGGTGTATAATGTCAATGTATGAATAAATCAAGATCAATAACAAAACTCACGAATTATCATGGTATCAGAGCCAATTTTTCTCTGAACCCTGCCGCCACATTTTTTTCTTTTGCTTCTTCCTGTGTCTTTCGAGACACTACAATGGCCGACCAACAAACTCCTTCAACAGCCGATTCCCCCAAACAAATCCCTACACCCGGTATACTCGGTCACAAACATTCAAAATAAGGTACGTATGCTCGATGGCGAGAAGGTTACGTATTCTGATTGGGTAAAACTGTTCAAGTAACATGTCGTGGCCTATGATGTCTTATCCCACATCGACGGTTCCAACCCACTGGCCAAATCCGACCCGGCTTACGAGTCGTGGTCGAAGATTGACGCCATTGTCCTTCAATGGATATTTTGCACCTTATCGGATTCCTACTTAAAACCGTTCATTGATAATGTTTACACTGCCCAACAAGCGTGGGATCGGCTCCATACCGTTTTTCTAAACAACAAAAATGCCTGTGCCACCACCCTTGAACATGCCTTCACCACCACTACCATGGCTTCTTGCTCGTCTCTCAACGACTATTTTCAACAAATGAAGGATCTCGCTGACCAACTCAATGATGTCGATCACCCGGTAAGCGAATCTCGTTTGGTCCTTCAAATGGTCACCGGTTTACCACAAGAATATGACACTGTTGCTTCGTTTATAACCCAAGCCGAGAAGTCGTGGGATGATGCTCGTGATATGATTGAACGCGAGCAACGTCGCTAAGCCGCTAGACAGTCCATCCAAGCGGCTCTTGCTGTTACTCCTAGTGCACCGAATGCAAACCCACCAAATCCGAACCCAAATCCCACCCCTAACCCGAACCTATCTCCTCCTCAACCCTACCATAAAACACCAAACTCCAGTTACCATTTAAACAATATCCTTTATGCACCCTCAGTTGTCAAAGACCTTGTTTCAGTCCGAAAATTTACCCGGGATAACCTTGTATCTGTTGAATTTGACCCCTGTGGTTTTACTTTGAAGGATCTCAAGCCTGGACAGCCTCTTTCGCGCCATGATAGCACCGATTACCTTTACCCATTCATCCCACCTCGTCAAGTCCTTTTAGCAGCTGAATCAAATAAGTGGCATGATCGTCTTGGACATCCTGGCACACAAGTTTTAAAATTTCTTTCCAGTACTTTTAATATTCCTTGTAATGAACAAATAAGTGGCATGATCGTTTGCATTTTGTGACTCTTGCTATTTATTTAACAGTAAACGGCTTTCTTTTGATATGTCAAATTCATTTACTTGTGCTCCTTTTGATATAGTTAATTGCGATTTGTGGACCTCACCCGTCCTTAGTAATGCTGCTTACAAATATTACATGGTTTTGGTAGATAATTTTTCCAATTATGTTTGGGTGTACCCTTTAAAATTCAAATCGGAAACTTTTCCAACATTTGTTAAATTTCATAAAAATATCAAAGCCTTTCAATGTGACTTAGGGGGAGAATTTGATAACCATGCCTTCCTCAATTTTGCCTCCTCCAACGGTTTTACTTTCCGCTTTTCTTGCCCTCAAACATCCCAACAAAATGGCCGATCTGAACGTATGATTCGACGCCTCAACGATATCATACGTTTCCTCCTTACACATGCTCACATACCTCCCACTTTTTGGGTTGAGGCACTCCACACCGCATCGTATCTCCATAACATTCTTCCCCCTCACCCGCCTAAATTACAACACACTCACCTTTGCCTTATACTTATGCCACCCAACATATGATCACCTTCGGGTTTTCGGTTGTGCTTGCTACCCTAACCTTTCTGCCAGTGAATCAAATAAATTAAACCCACGATCTGTTCGGTGCATTTTTCTTGGCTACCCGTCCAACTTTCGAGGTTATCGCTGTCTAGATCCTTCAACTGGTAAAGTCCATATTTCCCGTCATGTGGATTTTGATGAGTCTGCATTTCCGTTCACCACGCCTACCTCACCTAGCACTTATACATTCTTAGATGATGACACATGACTACCCTCAACCACTTTTCGTTTCCACTCCAACAGCCCACCACAACCGATCCACCATCCCAGCCCACCTACGACTCCTGGCCCAAGACCACAGTAATCCTCACCACCCTCTACTACCGGCCCAACACATCTGTCCAGCCCACACCCTACCTCCCAGCGTGTTACCCACCAAACTGCCGGCCGATCCACTTCCTCTCACCCAACCGGCCCACACAACCCTCAACCTCACCAACCTATACCACACGCCCAACCACCCGTCGCACCACCCATACAACCGGACCCACCCTTCCAAAACACTCACCACATGACCACTAGAGGGAAAGATGGAATACTTAAACCAAACCCAAAATACACTCTCACAGCGACCATGATCACACCGATCTCACCTGTACCAACTTCCCACCTTAAAGCCTTAACCGACCCTAATTGGCAACAGGCTATGCTAACTGAATACAAAGCTTTAATTGATAATAATACTTGGGAATTGGTTCCAAGGCCCGAAAAGCAACCTATTATTCGGTGCATGTGGCTTTTTCGTCACAAATTCAAACAAGATGGAAGTCTAGAACGGTACAAAGCTCGTCTTGTTGTCAATGGAAAATCACAAACAGTTGGCATCGATTGTCAAGATACGTTTAGTCCAGTTGTTAAACCAACCACTATACGCACAGTCCTATCTGTCGCACTTACTAACAACTGGCCCATTCATCAACTTGATGTCACACCCTCAAATTTCCACGTGCAGGGTTTTACCGCGAGGCGCGTGACACACCAGGATCCAAGTCAACGGTCACAATAAACAACACTATATGATACGTAAAAATGACATAATCAAACCATTAAGTTTTCATAAATGATCCAACGCTGCGGAAGCGTAAAACTTTATTACAACGTGAAATCAAAAGTACGAAAGTCTGAAAATACTAAATGAGATGCACATGAATCCTAGACGCCGTGAGACTCCGTGCGCCTATCGACAGCTGCTACCTTAGCGACCTGAGACAAACATGCTAAATACGTCATCAAATAATGCCGGTGAGTTCACAGGTTTTTAATGAATACCGACTCCAAATGTATACCAACTCCAAGTGAAAATTGACTCCAACTGAATACCCATGGTCAATCCAGACCACATGCATGCAAAACATATGAATACCTTACTACTGCGATTGGAAAACCATTACTGAACTCGAATACTGTGAATACTGAATACGTGCCCGAATGAGTACTGAATACTGCATACTGAATACTGAATACCTAAGAGACAATATGCACCCGCCCGGCCCTCCAAGCCGTCGAGTGGGGCGGGTCAAGCCCAAATAGCGCTATCCACATTTCCCCCGTTGTGCATCCCCGCACATTCATGGTTTCCCCCGGGACTTCCAAAGATCGCATAGTAATATAATGAATACTCCAAACATAATGAATACGTGAAAACATAATGAATACTCCAAACCCAATGAATTCATGAATACCAAAACATAGTTGAGACACCTTTTTATGAAAACATAGTTGACACACGTTTAAAGGACACATCATGTTTTCTCCCCCGAAAATGTAAAACTAGTAAAAGAGTGGGGCCGTGAAACTCACCTTAGAGTGCGTCTTCCGATAACTAGAATTCCAACACGTGTATGATAATCCCAACTAATGACAACCTATCAATGAGTTTACATAAGTGTGATGACTATTAACCCGAAGGCTAACTAGTCCCCGATTGTCCAGATCTTGACTACGTATGTTAAAAAGTGTGTTTAAACGTTAACCGGACATCCCGGACCGACCCGACATCCCGTTGGTGACCCTATTACATCAATTAGTCATGCACATAAGTTTAACACATAAGTTTCAAGCATAAAACACTTAGTTTGCATCAAAAATCTCATTTTAGAAATCGTAGGGTCGAATGTAGCTTCGAGTGGTCGAATGAGGCTTTAAATGGTCGAATGTGGCTACCTTCGCCCCTTTTCTCCCTCCTTCGCCCATTTGTAATACGTTCGACCATTTAGTAACCAGGTTCGACCCTGGAGTCCCTCCTTCGCACCATCGACCGGTCGAAGGAGGCCAGGTTCGCCCCTGTTGTGCAATTTTCCTTAAAAACGCTTCAAACACATTCAAAACGACTCGAAGCATCATCAAACACAGCAGTCAAGCATGGATAACTTATCCCTACAAAACCCTACCGATTTTACACCAAAATCTAGTCGTTTTACAAGTTTCCCAAAATAGTAAATTATGGAGATGTCACATCATCATGCATGCAATCTTTACCCAATTAGGAAACTTTATGAAATCAATCAATAATCAACTTAATATACTCAGATTACCATGAACAATAAACCCCCCAATCATATCCTTATCACTATCATCATGAACAAGCCCTAGATCTAACTCAAAACCCCCAAAATGGATAAAACCTCATCAATAATCAATTGTAACCTATCTCAATCATAAAACATCATCAATAACAGTCCTAGATCATTGTTATAACATCTATACAGCAATCAATCGTCAAACAATGCATAACATCACATAAAACACCATTAACACATGTTATTTTGTATGAAAACTCATTGTTTATGAATAGGTTTTGTTTAGAAAGATATTAGGAAGGTTTTTATTCATGAAAACATGTTTGAATCAGATCTGGACTCTTGGGGTTTAATGAAAACGAATTGAAATGCTTTAAAAATGATTTAGAATGAAGAACACACCTTAGATCTTTGTGTAGAAGATGTTTGTAGGTTAGATTATAGAAAACAAGGGCAAAAACTCCTTCCCCAATGTTTAAGGTTGCTAGAGAGTGTTTTGAGACGGTTAGGGTTTGTGAAATGGTGAAAAATGACAAAGTGTGGTATTTATACTATGTCCACATTCGCCCCTTCTCAATGGGCGAATGAGCCCTCCTTCGACCCTTCTCAGGGTCGAATGTGTCCTTCTGTGGTCGAAGGAAATCCTTTCCATCCCAGTTCCCAGGTTCGCCCCTTTACAAGGGTCGAACCAAAGCAATTTATCTCCTTCGACCATTCGAAGTGGTCGAACCAGAGTCCCTTTTTAACTAGTTTTCCAGTTTGTCGTGTTTAACGCATTCTAACACATCTTAACACATAAGCATGCAACCTTAGTCTATGTTTATCATATTTAAGCATGGATAATTATCTACACATCATTTAAACACACCTATGTATATAATCCACCACACGACCCATAATCTTCATACATACTCAATCGGTTTATGTAATTCACCAACAACGGGACTCGTATCGTGTGTGTGTGTGACTAACCCCATGATCTCCCGAATCATTGTACCTTGGACAATACGAACTGTGTTCCGACTCTACTGACCCTGTCAAGTATGTTTAATAAACGTTTTTCGCTAAGGTAGACTTATGTGTTCATAAAGTGTTGACCCAAACGTGCCGGGTGTCACATCATCCCCCTGTTGAAAGAATTTTCGTCCCGAAAATTTCCCGAAGTCAAAGAGAACGAAGCGACAAAAGAAAAATTTTCCCGGTCGTCACATCATCCCCCTGTTGAAAGGAATCTCGCCCCGAGATTCACTCTTCGACAGTAATGAGTGTCGACCTAACCCAAGTAACTCCTCCCAGAACGCAAACAAAATGAGAACCATGAACGAAAGATGATATCAACAGATACCCTATGCCGGGGAACCGCCCTCCCCAAAGTGAATAGAAAACAATGAATCCCCCTGATCGAAGGCCTACTAGAGACTACTATGATCGGTATAATTGATACACCGGTACCGTCCAAGTAACATCTCCAAAGGACCCACATCAGACTCATGAATGCAAAATGATGACCAAATACCAAACTGAATGCACACAATGAATACGAATTGCCAAACAATGTGAACGAGAATGAATACGAGCATAACGAGGATCAAGAAAAGAATACTCACCAGTAACAGTGTCAGGATCCTCCTGGTTCTCCCTAGCGCCAATGACGTAGACATGACCACGAGTAGTTCGACCGCCGCCTTCATTCCCAGCACCACCTGCAGTCCCTTGGTTCAGCTTAGGACAATCCCGCTTGAAGTGTCCATTATCCCCACAGTGATAACATCCCTGCCTCCCCTGAGGAGCAGTAGCAGTGGTAGTAGTAGTAGTGGCCTGTGCCGGTTATAGCTGAAGAGTAGTCCTACAGTCCTTAGCATGATGACCAAAACGCTGACACCGTCGACAGCGAAACCTCTCACAATCACCCGTATGATGAAACCCACACTCACCACACTTCGGGAGTTTCCCAGTATATCCCCCAGATCTCTGCTCGGATGGTGCTCCCACAACTTCTTGCTTCTTCGTCTGCGGCTGGGACGACCCAGCGCTCTTTCCAGCACTCTCCCACTTTCTCTTGTTGTCCGCAGGGTCTTTCACAGCAGCACCCCTCGGAGGTAGAACGCCCTCCGCAACCTTCATGTTGGTCAGCTTGTGGGCTGCCCGAACAGTGGCCAACATAGTAGTGTGATCAGCAGCAGCAACAAGTCCAGCAATCTCTGGCACTAACCCAGCAACGTAGTGCTCAATCCTCCGGTACTCCGGTGTAGCCAACCCGGGGCACATCACAGCCAACTCGTTGTGCCTAGCAGTAAACTCCTCGATCTCCGACCCAACCATCTTCAGATTCCAGAACTCATGCTCCAACTTCATAATATCGTCTCTTGGGCAATACTCCGCCCTCAACATCTGAACAAACTCGGACCACGGCATAGCATTGGCCTCACCCAGACCAAGGTTCGCAGTGGTGGAGTTCTACCAGGTCAACGCATGTCCCTCCAGTGTAGCAGAAGCATACTTGACGCGATCAGCGTCGGGACAGTTACACATAGCAAACACTGACTCAATCTTCTCCAACCACCTAAGTAGTCCCACCGCTCCTTCAGTCCCCTTGAAGAAATGGGGCTTACAGTCCATGAACTTCTTGTACGTGCACCCAGTCTGCATCTGATTAGTATTTCCCATGGTCTGCTGATGTAACAACCCTGGCTGATGTGGCCGGGTCGTCGGGTCGGGTTATCGGTGTTACACAGCGGAATCCAGGGTAATAACAGTCTTGTAGTCTTCCAGGATCCACGTCATCATATCTGTTGGGTTACCTGAACACATGTCAAAAATAGTTTCTGTCAACATAAAGTTGGTGAGGTCGCGTATTTTATAAAGTGAATGGCCAGTTCGTTTATTGATAATTCTTTTATAACAATCTTTTATAAATATGCTTTACAATTCTATTTCTGGAGGGGAACATATATTCTATTAATTCGATTATATGTCTATTATTCCGATTATATTCTATAAGTTGCCATTCCTTTCTATGGTATCACTCTGCTTGTGATAATATATGATTATTTCTACCCTCTACTCGGGTAAAACTGGTTCTTGTCCTCTAGTTGGACAAGAAAGGAAATGGCGATACCGTCCAGTACTGTCCTCGTTGTTTCTATTGCCCCTTTATATAACTTCTATTAATAGTTATTCTTTTATGTAAAGCATTATGTTTTCTTATAAATGACATGTATTTCCCCGAAAACACTTAATAAAACAGTAAAAGTGGGGAGTTCACGATACTCACTTGTTTGCGTTATATCTTCAGCTAATCTTCTTATTACAATTATATTTCATATATATATTGATACGTTTTACGCGTGGGACTTGTTAGATTGTAATACTTAGGATATATATCAT
The DNA here is from genome assembly GCA_028751855.1 of Ambrosia trifida. Lineage (NCBI taxonomy): Eukaryota > Viridiplantae > Streptophyta > Magnoliopsida > Asterales > Asteraceae > Ambrosia > Ambrosia trifida. The sequence continues at coordinate 54,969,752 of CM054132.1, read as the reverse complement.
ATATATAATTTATATATATAGAATTCAGTATATATTAGATAGTCCTAAACTCGGGGTTTGGTCAATCTAGGCAAAAAGAAACAAAGCTGGCCTTTACAGCTTGGCACGCGAACCTAAAAGAACTCTAGACATAACTTACCCGAGTCTAGTATATCGTTTTATATATCGAATCTTATATATAAACATATATATTTTATATATGTTTATTATTCTCTTATTATTATTATCAAGTCCGTACGATATTCGTATTATATATATATATATATATATTCGTATAATTCTAATAATATTCCTCGTCTAGCTTATTGGACCGGGTTCTATTCCGGTTGTTGACCGAGTCACTGAGTCGACTTGGTAACGACTTGTATCCTCCAACTTGATTATCGGTACCTCGCAAATACCATAACCAGTGAGTTAATATTATATCACCAATTAACTAATAGAATACAATCAAGTATTGGATCGGAATATAATCACAACAAAACATAACCGGACTATAGCCGGTCTTGTATCGGAGACTGTTGACAGTCACCCGAACTCGGTGACTGTCCGAGTTGGAGCTCGAACAGGAGCATGACAATTGAAACAGCGGGTTTATAATCGGAACAAGGCTCGGGATTCAGAATAAGATCAAGGTTATGGTTCGATAATTTAATCGGTGGGTTTAGTACCGGGTAGTTCAAACAGAAGGAGGGTTTGGTAACAGGAGCTTCACCGGGGTTCTCCCGGAACCCTAACAGGTACTGACCGGACCCTAGACCTGGCTGGTTATAGGGCTTAATCGACAGTCACCATGACCGGTGACTGTCTCCACACAGGGTAGTAAACAGAGGGACGAGTAGAGTAGGTATGGTTCACCGGTTGTTACGTCGTTAAGTGCTGAGATACAGAGAGATACCTGATGACAGTCACCGGCTCCGGTGACTGTCCGGTTTATTAACTGTAACAGAGGGGCGAAGGGAAAGGTTGTCAGGTTGGAGTTCATCGGACAGGAAGGGTTACCCAATTGTTTAGTGGTGTTTATCGGAAAAGATGAGTTAATCCAGATCGGAAACAGGGAAGAAAGAGGCGGTGTGCTCACCTGATAAGAAGACGACGTACGGCGGCGGTTGTCGGAGAGGACCGGAGGTTGGTGGCCGGAAGCAGCGGAGGCGGCAATAGCCGGCCATGGCTGTCCGGTTGCTTCTTGGTCAGAGCATTCACACTTTATGTGTGTGTATATATCGAGCAGAGAGAGAGTAGCCAGAGGTGAGAGACAAGAGAGGGGTTTTTATAGATGAAGATAAATAAGAGGGTGTTTGGTCACGGGGATAATTACTAGAACTCGCGATGTTTGGTAATAATTATGACGACCGAACAAAAGACGTTTGACAACGGGTTAATAACAGATAAGGAGCGTTTAACCGCGATAATAATAATTCAATAATTATTATTTATATGTTCGGTTGAAACGGTTGACCGCGAGATTCGAACTTGAATATTTAATTTAGTAATCGGGTGGTCAGGTCCGACCCGACCCGTTTAAGAGACACGTAAGGTGACGTAACACTTCGAGACTTCGAGGTGTTACAATCTCCCCCCCTTAGGAAATTTCGTCTCCGAAATTTGAATGATCTTGTCCTTTATATTCTTATAAGGACGTTACAATTAGAACGAAATACTTGTCATCGAGACATGATCGGTTCTTATAGTTTGCGAGGAAATCGATCTTGTATCAATCCAATATTAGAAATGTCAATCTGTATGACTACATCTTGATCATATTTCTAATTACGTTTTAACCTTTCTTGCTATAGTCATATTATTTCAGATACATGGATTATCTGTATTATTTCGATATGACTATTAAAGGTTCTCGTATTGATACTATATTTTTATCGTTTGGTATTCGGATTCATTTACAATGACGGATTCTAGATAGTTCTTAGGAGATAGATACGGAAGTCCCTTCGTTATTACGATTTGAACGGGATCCGAGCTACTACCTCTTTGATTTGAACTTTAGAATTAACCATCATTGTAATTCCGTTTCTTACGAATTCTATCCTTCGAATTCCATCTATATGGTTGATCTCTAGGTTACCTCTATTCGTGAATATACTTAGGAGGTTTCTCATATCATTAGACGTATCTTATCTGAATTCTTAAAGGTACCGGAAAAGACTAATTCATGGATAATTGAGATTTCTCTTAAATCATCTATAATAATCTTTCTGACTATTTCATTGATGATTAACTGCATTGTGTCTAATACATATTATTTGACTTTTCTCAGTGTATCATCGTGAATGAGGTCTTTCACAATTCTACAGTCAATATATGTAAGTTTCTCTTTATAGTCTCGGAATCTACTGGTAATAGTCATTGTTACGATTCTTTGACTTAAGATTCTTATGGCAATGCATCAATTATTCTATCTCAAAACCATGATTATTATCCGGATTACTATACTTATCGTATTAACTATTTCTGTAAAATTCTTTCTTATTTCTAATTCGGGATTCGATACACTCTCGGTAGAATATTTCTTATAAAATTTCTAGTCGTTTTCGTACGACTTATATTCTTATTCTGATAATTTCTTTTAATGTTTATATTCTTATTCTGATAATTATATTTCTTGGCATATCGGATGCCTTTCTATTTTTCAGACATATCGGATGTCTTTTCAATTTATAGTTTTTCTTATTTTTCGATTCATATTCTTTTATTTATCTTATTTATATTCTTTTATATCCAAGCAAATACTGATAATATCTATAGCACACACTATAAATTCAGTATTTCTATAATATATGTTTGCTTGGAATAATTCTTTCTTATATATATATTCGATCAAAGTCTATACTATTGGTGTCTGAAAACACCTTCCGATAAACTTATATATAGGCAATCTATCATAGATTCTTAATCCAACTTATTATAAGCGAGGCTTATTTCGTTGAGATATTCGTATAGATAGTTTTGCCAGAACAATGATTTCTTATAATAACTCTCATAAGCCGTTATTCGGAATAGGAAATCCATTCTTCTTTGGCCAGAGAGTTTCACTGGAAAAATGAGCATAACTCTATTCATTTTTCGTTTTTACTTCGATTATACCTTGCGAATCTCTACGCGATTCCGCTTGGTATCAATTATATTTCGATATATTCATTATAATTATTTCTTTTAATAATTCGTTGGATTCTACCAATTCTGGTTTCCGAATCCATATATATTTTTATCTGTATATTCTTAAGAATTTAACAATTCTTCCACGACTTCGTAAATTTCAAACTTGGTAACACTTGACCGTTTTACCAGTTTGATTGTACTATAATTCACGTGAGTTTTTATACGAAGTGACTGCGAAGATTTGTTCATAAGATCATATACATCCTCATAAAGAATCCTGTGACTTAGTGGCAAATGTCCGGATATACCTTCTGTAAGGGTCCGGATATCCTTTGCCACAGAGATTGCACAGAGGACATACAACTAGCTTTGGTTGGCAATCAAAAATCAATACTTTGATTTCTTTGATTCATAGAATTTAACCAGTCGATGGTTTTTATTCTGCGAATATATCTTTAGTCGTATTTCACAAAGGAATTTTAACTATATTGCCAGTTTTGTGGTCGTATTCTCCACATACGTTATGCTGATAGTTCGGATTTATATTTCTTCTTATTATTTACTTTCTTATTATTTCTTTTAATATGTTCGTGACTCAAACATACTGTGATCTTGATAAACTCCTACTCGAATGTTCCTGTGCCTGTGGCATTCATAATTATGTTTGCAACCATAATTACTATTCCACCTCACCTAACATTCCAGTGTTTGTTTATCTTAATCACAATAGGTATGTGTCCCTTACATATCAATTTGATATTCTGTTCTTTATTTTCTTTTGAGTTTGAAATTATATTATTCGAGATAAAACTTGTTGATCTAAGTCTAACGAAATAGACTATCAATCGTTCAAGGATTTGTTCGTGTCATAAGATATTCAATATAACAGTCCAATCTTCTTAATATCCCTTGACTTGTTCGAGTCATAGGATTAAGACGGTAGTTATATTTTCGTATAATCGAGTGAGTAAAAATTCGGTTTCGTCCGACAGATACCAGCGTATGTTGATTACGGAATTTCGAGAATAATATTTTTGTCCAAATATTATTTAATTATGGAAGGGATCGAGAATGACGTATAACTGAGATTTTTATATAATTACAAATATGAGTTTAGATTATAAAACGGAATATATATAATATTTATCGTTTATATTGAAATAATATCGAGAAATTATTTAATCGAACATAGATATAAAATTATACTGAAAAGACTCTTGGTATATATATATACGAATACAGATTCGATTAATAAATCTTTATGAAAATAACATTAAATACGGTAGAAAATATGTTTCGGTAAAATAGTACGGTCGTAGTTCTTTTATATAAAAACTTTTAGGAATAATTTTATAATAATAATACTGATTCGAGTTTCATAATAATACTTATTTTTGAAAATAATAACTATCTGAAAAGGGTCGTTGTAAAAATTTTTCATAGTGTCGGAATTCTTAAATTTTTAATAAATAAAATTCTTATTATGGATTGATAAAATAAATAAATTTCTTCAAAATATCGAGATCAAAATTTTAAGGTTAAACGGATAAATTTTGGATAAAACCTGAGATAGATTCTGGGGTTTTTCAAAAATTATCAATACTTAAAAAAAATAAGTTATAATATTAACAGGTTTTCTTAATTTTATAAATTAAATAAATCGTTTATTTAAAATTTTGAACAGAGGGTATTTATATATTTTTACTTAAAACTGAAATACTGTAAAAATAGTAATAAATTCAATAAACTTCAAAATTATACTGAAAAGATTTTAAAACCTTTTAAATAATCGCGAAATATATTTAATCTTTAATTAAATAATTGAAATAAATTCTTTAGAAACACAATATTTATATGTTTCTAGCATATCAGATTTTATAAAATTTCGGAAATTATGGTGTAAAAAAAATAATATTTCTGGAAACTCGAGCATAGGAATGTTCAAGTTGGAGCGTATATTTGTATTCTCTTTATATATATATATCGAAATAACCGTGAGGTTAACGACTGAAATTTCGGAGAGATGCGACAAATGATTATAATCAACGAGTTTTCTTGAGAGTGAAATACGATTTCAAACTCTCGTACAAGTCGATTAAATTATCAGAGAATACTTTTGTACTTTTTATATCTATTATATATATATACTTCTAAAATTTCTGTCATTTCTTATTTATATCGGAATTTATTTTCTGATTTCTTTTAATATATCTGGTTTCTGTTCTATATTCTTTCTTATTTCATATGGCCTTATTATCCTGTAAGATTTCCCAGAAATTAATGTGCATATAAATTCAAAACTGTGTACAGAATTGTCAATTTATCCCACATAATCATTCTAGTAATTTCTTATGGTGGATTCGTTTTAATTTCTAGTATACGGTTATGGTTCTCACCAACTTTATAATGGTTTTGACATTTAGGTACCCAAAAATTTACTCGACTGATATTTTCTTTACTAATCCTGATATCCTAAATATTTCTAATTTATTTTTCTATGCAACATTTCTTTTTAGAAAAATATTCTGGTAGATCCCGGATGACTAAAGACTTCAAAGCTGTTATTAGTGCCGCTCTGATACCAACTGTAACAACCCTGGCTGATGTGGCCGGGTCGTCGGGTCGGGTTATCGGAGTTACACAGCGGAATCCAGGGTAATAACAGTCTTGTAGTCTTCCAGGATCCACGTCATCATATCTGTTGGGTTACCTGAACACATGTCAAAAATAGTTTCTGTCAACATAAAGTTGGTGAGGTCGCGTATTTTATAAAGTGAATGGCCAGTTCGTTTATTGATAATTCTTTTATAACAATCTTTTATAAATATGCTTTACAATTCTATTTCTGGAGGGGAACATATATTCTATTAATTCGATTATATGTCTATTATTCCGATTATATTCTATAAGTTGCCATTCCTTTCTATGGTATCACTCTGCTTGTGATAATATATGATTATTTCTACCCTCTACTCGGGTAAAACTGGTTCTTGTCCTCTAGTTGGACAAGAAAGGAAATGGCGATACCGTCCAGTACTGTCCTCGTTGTTTCTATTGCCCCTTTATATAACTTCTATTAATAGTTATTCTTTTATGTAAAGCATTATGTTTTCTTATAAATGACATGTATTTCCCCGAAAACACTTAATAAAACAGTAAAAGTGGGGAGTTCACGATACTCACTTGTTTGCGTTATATCTTCAGCTAATCTTCTTATTACAATTATATTTCATATATATATTGATACGTTTTACGCGTGGGACTTGTTAGATTGTAATACTTAGGATATATATCATATATATAATTTATATATATAGAATTCAGTATATATTAGATAGTCCTAAACTCGGGGTTTGGTCAATCTAGGCAAAAAGAAACAAAGCTGGCCTTTACAGCTTGGCACGCGAACCTAAAAGAACTCTAGACATAACTTACCCGAGTCTAGTATATCGTTTTATATATCGAATCTTATATATAAACATATATATTTTATATATGTTTATTATTCTCTTATTATTATTATCAAGTCCGTACGATATTCGTATTATATATATATATATATATATATATATATATATATTCGTATAATTCTAATAATATTCCTCGTCTAGCTTATTGGACCGGGTTCTATTCCGGTTGTTGACCGAGTCACTGAGTCGACTTGGTAACGACTTGTATCCTCCAACTTGATTATCGGTACCTCGCAAATACCATAACCAGTGAGTTAATATTATATCACCAATTAACTAATAGAATACAATCAAGTATTGGATCGGAATATAATCACAACAAAACATAACCGGACTATAGCCGGTCTTGTATCGGAGACTGTTGACAGTCACCCGAACTCGGTGACTGTCCGAGTTGGAGCTCGAACAGGAGCATGACAATTGAACCAGCGGGTTTATAATCGGAACAAGGCTCGGGATTCAGAATAAGATCAAGGTTATGGTTCGATAATTTAATCGGTGGGTTTAGTACCGGGTAGTTCAAACAGAAGGAGGGTTTGGTAACAGGAGCTTCACCGGGGTTCTCCCGGAACCCTAACAGGTACTGACCGGACCCTAGACCTGGCTGGTTATAGGGCTTAATCGACAGTCACCATGACCGGTGACTGTCTCCACACAGGGTAGTAAACAGAGGGACGAGTAGAGTAGGTATGGTTCACCGGTTGTTACGTCGTTAAGTGCTGAGATACAGAGAGATACCTGATGACAGTCACCGGCTCCGGTGACTGTCCGGTTTATTAACTGTAACAGAGGGGCGAAGGGAAAGGTTGTCAGGTTGGAGTTCATCGGACAGGAAGGGTTACCCAATTGTTTAGTGGTGTTTATCGGAAAAGATGAGTTAATCCAGATCGGAAACAGGGAAGAAAGAGGCGGTGTGCTCACCTGATAAGAAGACGACGTACGGCGGCGGTTGTCGGAGAGGACCGGAGGTTGGTGGCCGGAAGCAGCGGAGGCGGCAATAGCCGGCCATGGCTGTCCGGTTGCTTCTTGGTCAGAGCATTCACACTTTATGTGTGTGTATATATCGAGCAGAGAGAGAGTAGCCAGAGGTGAGAGACAAGAGAGGGGTTTTTATAGATGAAGATAAATAAGAGGGTGTTTGGCCACGGGGATAATTACTAGAACTCGCGATGTTTGGTAATAATTATGACGACCGAACAAAAGACGTTTGACAACGGGTTAATAACAGATAAGGAGCGTTTAACCGCGATAATAATAATTCAATAATTATTATTTATATGTTCGGTTGAAACGGTTGACCGCGAGATTCGAACTTGAATATTTAATTTAGTAATCGGGTGGTCAGGTCCGACCCGACCCGTTTAAGAGACACGTAAGGTGACGTAACACTTCGAGACTTCGAGGTGTTACAGCTGAGCAGCCTGGAAAGCAGCCAACGCAACGTTCAACTGTTGTTGCAACATATGTTCCAACTCCGCCTGAGTCATGGTGATGTTCCCACCACCTCGTCCACCGCCATTGCGACCCCCGCCGCCACCACGGCGTCCACCAGCGCGACCAGACATGTTCTGCCAAACATGAGACAAGATACGCAAAATCACCAACAGATCGAGCTACAAGTGACCAAACGAATTCAGAACATGGTTCCAGCATGACCATTAGTCCGAACACGAAGTCCACCAAGATTTTTATGCATTTCGATTTATGATTTCGTGTGCACCCGAAATAACAAATCGTTCTACATGGTCCTCTAGGCGTGCTCCTAGCTAGAACTTCAAATCACCCGATACACACATTCCTAAAAGAAACTGTTATCACACGAGAATCCCAAAGTGAACAGTCACTCAGGAGTGTACTATGACAAGTACTAGCGCATGATAGTGTGTGAGTAAGCAAGTATGTAAGCGAATAGTCCCTTCAACTTCAAACCCGAAGAAGAAGATAGAACCTAGGTAGGAATAACAAAAGATAGATAACGTGATACTGTGTGATGAGGACACCGACACCCCGACAAGGTTAGTATGTTTACCAAATGACACGACTCGTAACTATGTGTGACCGTCTAACGTGTGTGATACTCGGCTATAGACTAGACTCTACATGCAGTCCTAGTTCACTATAACCATTGGCTCTGATACCAATCTGTCACACCCTCAAATTTCCACGTGCGGGGTTTTACCGCGAGGCGCGTGACACACCAGGATCCAAGTCAACGGTCACAATAAACAACACTATATGATACGTAAAAATGACATAATCAAACCATTAAGTTTTCATAAATGATCCAACGCTGCGGAAGCGTAAAACTTTATTACAGGGGAGTCACACGGCTTACCTTTTACTCTATGTTGATGATATTATTTTAACAGCTTCCTCGGGTACTCTGTTGCAGAACATAATCGGCATACTCTCACGAGAGTTCGCCATGTCTGACTTAGAAACTCTGCATCACTTTTTGGGAATATCCGTTCGGCGTGACACTCAAGGTCTATTTTTATCTCAATATCAATATGCTCGTGATATTTTGCACCGTGCCAACATGACAGATTGTAAACCGTGTAACACACCGGTAGACACGACATCAAAACTAAGTGCCAAGGATGGAAGCTTGCTACCCGATGGGTCTTTCTACCGCAGCCTAGTTGGGGCTCTCCAATATCTTACATTTACTTGCCCCGACATTTCCTACACCGTGCAACAAGTATGTTTATTCATGTATGCTCCTCGGGATTTGCATTTTCATTCTTGAAACGTATCCTACGTTACATTAAGGGTACTATAGATTATGGGTTACGCCTAACACCATCCGCTTCAAACATCTCTTGTTTCCTACTCGGACGCCGACTGGGTTGGTTGCCCGGATACCCGACGATCCACATCCGGCTTTTGTGTTTTTCTCGGCAATAATCTGATTTCTTGGTCTTCAAAACGACATCAAACAGTCTCACGATCCAGTGCCGAGGCGGAATATCGAGGAGTTGCCAATGTCGTAGCCGAAACATGCTAGCTACGAAATTTATTATTAGAGTTGCATATTCCCATTACACGAGCAACTGTCGTTTATTGTGATAATATTTCAGCAGTTTATTTGTCAAACAACCCCGTACAACATCAAAGAACAAAACACGTTGAACTTGACATTCACTTTGTTCGTGAAAAGGTTCGTTTGGGTCAAGTTCGTGTTCTGCATGTCCCCACCTCCTACCAGTATGCCGGCATCTTCACTAAAGGTCTCTCGAGACAATTATTTGAAAGTTTTCGGTCTAGCTTGACCGTTTGTCTTCACTCTCGGTCTAGCTAAGGGGGAGTATTAGTCGAAGATGTTGCAATATAGTTATTATCATTACTAGTTTCCTATTATTGTGATTTGTAGATTATGCAATTTACCTTGTATAGAGGAAATTAGTTAGGAGGCAACCCTTTATATATGGTCTACAATGTCAATGTATGAATCAATCAAGATCAGTAACAAAACTCACGAATTATCACTTCATTGGTTCCTTTGCGGTCTCGGTGTTGCGTTCGAAAGCTTCTCTACAACCATTCAATCAAAACGTCTCATTCCTTCCTTTGCGGACCTTATTGCTAGCACCGAGAGTCATGAGTTCGTTATGAAAAATCTTCATGCCGACTCCGCGCCTTCGGCTGTAGCTTTCGTGGCTCAATTAGCAAGACCAATTTTAGGTCCCTCTCAAGGATCCCAGGTGCGCTCCTCTGTTGCTTTTCGACCCAAAGCATCACATGCCAACTTTCGGCCTAACAGATCACCAAGGCCCTTTCATCGTGGGTCTTCTAGAGGTGGTTATGGTGGTCAATATTCCAACAGTAGACCACCCACATGCTAATTATGTAGGAAGCCTGGTTATTATGCATCTCAGTGCTATCATCTCGCGTCATATGCGGCCACTGCTCAACCATTGGATGATCAATTGGCTCAAGCCTTCCATGCTCAATGCCACTTATACACCATTGTTCCTGATTGGACGAGAGATACAGGAGCGTCCTCTCATATGTTCCCTAACAATTCCTCGCTTTCAAGATCTTCGCCTACTCAAGGTAATGAAAAAGTTTACTTTGGTAATGGTCAATCATTACCCATTACTCATGTTGGTCACACTAAATTGCCTGGTGACCTTTCTCTCAATAATGTGTTAGTCGTTCCTAATCTTACGAAAAATCTACTTTCCATTGGCAAATTAACCGAGGACAATCTTGTTGATGTCATTTTTTCTCATCCCTACTTTTATATTCAGGATCGTCGAACCAAGCAAATTCTTGCCAGGGGATGCCGTGAGGACGACCTATATGTTCTTCACAATAATCATGAAGCTTTGGTGTCCACTTCTTCATGTCCAAAAGCTTCTTTTGAGTTATGGCATTCCCGACTTGGGCATGTTAATTTTGATGTTATTTCCTTGCTTAAAAATAACGGTTGTCTTTCTTTTACTTCTGTTTTGCCGAAACCGGGTCTTTGTACACCGTGTGAACTTGCCAAGGCTAAACGACAACCTTTTGCAATTAATAATAAACGGGCATCTTCTTCCCTAGAACTTATTCATTTTGACTTATGGGGTCCATCCCCAATGAAATCAGTTGACAATTTTGGGTATTATGTTGCTTTTGTTGATGATTATTCTTGATTTACTTGGTTATATCCTTTACGTTTAAAATCAGACTTTGTTGAGGTTTTATCCGTCTTTGTGCCATTTGTTCAAACTCAATTTTCCACAAAGATTAAAACATTTCAAAGTGATGGCGGTACGGAGTTTACCAATTTTCGTGTTCGTAAACTTTTTGAACAAAATGCACTTTCCACCGTATGTCATGCCCATACACTCCTCAGTAAAACGACCATGTTGAACGTAAACATAGACATATTGTTGAAACTGGCTTGGCTATGGTTTTTCATGCCAAAATTCCGGAAAAATTTTGGGTTGATGCTTTTTCTTCAGCTGTATTTATCATTAATTGGCTACCCACTACTTTACTTTAAGGCAAGTCACCGTTTGAGATGTTATTTCATCAAACACCTCACTGTTCCTCATTTCAGACTTTTGGTTGTCGTGTATTTTCGTTTCTTTGTGATTATGCACCAAACAAATTATCTCCACGAAGTATTCCATGCATCTTCATAGGGTATTGTTGTAAATACAAAGGCTATCGGTGTCTTGACCCAACCACTTCTCGTATATATGTTACCCGTCATGCTCGCTTCGATGAGCATCATTTCCCATTTGACACCTCAACCACTGCTTCGCCCTTTGATATTCTTGAGGTGTCTACCTTTTTAGACATACCTCCTACAAATGCTCACTCCAGTCAAAATCATCCACCAAATAAAACTCCCATTATATCTCCTCAGTCCTCACACTCACACATCGACCCATCATGTGTCCTCGGTTCCTTTCTTCTCAGTTCAACCAGCCCAAAATACCTTCCCCACTGCCCAAATGCCTCCCATACAGCCCTTAATCACCATCACTCCTAGTCCTGGTCCAGTTACCACTTCTAGCCTAGTTACGATTTCCTCAACAGACCCATTTACCTCACACACTTCAATCCCTAATCCCGTGAGTCCTACTCCCACATTAACTCCTTCACGAGCCGGTTTCAGTACCCGTTCAACCTCATATATCCTCTCATCCAATGGTTACTCGTTCAAAATCCAGAATATTTAAACCCAATCATCGGGTTGACTTAGCTCACGCTGATGTCATCCCTCTTCACCATGCCTTATTTGCTTCTAGTTATCCCAAGACATTTCCTACTGCCACCAAAGACCCTAAATGGGTTCGAGCAATGGAAGCCGAAATCCTTGATCTTCATAAGAATAACACTTGGTCTCTTGTTCCACGTGCGGTTTATGCAAATGTGGTGGGTTCAAAATGGTTATTTCGAACGAAATATAAATCTGATGGGTCAGTTGAACGTTACAAAGCACGGTTGGTTGCACAGGGCTTCACACAGGTACCGGGCCTGGACTACTCGCACACCTTTAGTCTGATCATGAAGGCTGCAACTGTTCGTACTGTTTTAGCCTTGGCTGTCATTAATGGTTGGACGCTTCATCAGTTAGATGTCAATAATGCTTTCCTTCATGGGCATCTAACGGAAACTGTCTGTATGGAACAACCTAAGGGTTTTTTGGATCCTCATTTTCCATCTCATGTGTTTAAATTACACAAGGCGATCTATGGTTTAAAACAAACACCTCGGGCATGGTTTCATCATCTCAGTTTATTTCTCACAAATAATGGCTTTACATGTAGTCGTGCGGATCCATCCTTCTTTGTTTACAAACGTGACTCTTGCATTATGTATTTACTCGTGTATGTTGATGATCTCATTTTGACGGGCAACCAAACATCCATAATCACTTCGTTCATCACTAGCCTAAACAAAGAATTCTCCATCAAAGATCTTGGGAAACTCAACTACTTTTTGGGATTGGAGGTTACCTACACACAAAATGGTCTTTTCTTGAATCAATCTAAATACACTATGGACATTTTGGATCGTGCTGAGATGTTGGATGCAAAACCTGCACCAACACCTTTAAGCACGAATGCTTCTTTTGTTTCTGCAGGTACTTCATATAAGGATGCTACACATTATCGCTCCATTGTAGGTGCTCTCCAGTACTTGACGATCACGAGACCTGATATTGCTTATGCTGTGAATCAAGTCAGTCAATTCCTTCATGCTCCTACCACGGATCATTTTCAGGAAGTTAAACAAATTCTTCGCTATCTCAAGTGTACACTTGCTTTTGGATTACATTATAGTCGGCCCATTCGCACCATGCTACTTGGTTACTCTGATGCTGACTGGGCCCGTTGCTTAGAAACCAGGCGATCTACTTATGGTTACTCTATTTTTTTGGGTGGCAATCTCATCTCATGGAGTGCTAAGAAACAACCAACTGTATCTCGTTCGAGTTGTGAATCTGAATATCGTGCTATGGCGAACACTCCTGCTGAAATTGTGTGGTTAACTCATCTTCTTCAAGAATTATATGCCTTACCTCCTAAAAGACCAACTATTTTGTGTGACAATCAAAGTGCAATTTTTCTTACTCAAAACCCCGTCTCTCATAAACGGGCCAAACATATAGATCTTGATTACCAATTCTTACGTGAGCTTGTTGCTGCTGGGAAACTTGCTACCAAATTTGTTCCAACCAAGCTTCAGGTGGCTGACATTTTCACCAAAAGTCTACCGAGTTCTCAATTCAACACTTTTCATCAAATGCTTCGCATTGGTTCGCCACCGTTCGGCTTGCGGGGGGATGTTAGATAATGTCAAGTTATAGGTTGTATATTGTTATGTTTTACATTCTTTAGGTCCTTTTGTGTAATTGTAATTCCCTATATATATCTGATTGTAACCTCTTTGTTAATTAAGAAAACTTATTACCATTCACCATCCCCATCTACTAGTCGTGCGGCCTTCACCACCCTAATGATGCTATGACTAAGGAGATGAGAGGAGGCCCTTGCTCAGAATTGCACTTGGATGTGAGTACATTACATGCAATTATGTAAAGAATGTCTTTTTTACATGGTAATTTACAAAAAAGAGGTGTCTTGAGCAACCACTGTAGTTTTCAATACTCAATAGCGAACAACGGATGATAGCAACAAGCTACCAATATGCTATGTGATAGCAATTAAATAGTGGACACTCTTACATGTTTATACACCGTTAAAGAAATTTCATAACCATATCCATTGGTTATCGGTTAAAATTGATTCGGCTATGTCGGTTATGGTTCAGTTATCGGTTATGACTGTTAAAATTGATTCGGCTATCTGGAGGGTTAATTACCCTGCTTAGTGGAATTTCTACTTAGTGAAATCCAAGTGTGACTTGGACCATACTAATCTTAGTCATTATTTGTTGAGAATGAAGCATATCGCATAGTTCCAAGCAGGCCAACTTTTGGAATTGACCCATAATAAGTTTTCATATGCATATTGTTCAAGGCAAAATAAGACAAAACACCTTTTAAAGTTTTACTTGTATAAGAAAAGAGTCACATGACACGATTAAATATCGTTCAAAGAGTTGTAGATGATTAAATATAGTTGTATTTTCCATGAATAACTTTCAATAAATAATATTAAGATTTAAACAAAATAAGTTTATTTTTATCTACATTCTGATATAAGTTCTTTTTAATAGATACATCTATGATATATTATGCCAGAATAAAACATTTCGCAACGATTTATTCGAAGTTTTATGAAAATATATGTTAATACAAAACTTTAAATATAAGACAAACAAACGTGAAAGTAAAATAGTTAGGAATGCTTGATAATTAGAGCCCTGATTAGAAGGGTGATAAGAATATATAGCAATTAGTATTAGTATTATTACCTTTGATCATATGCCAATCTTATCCTCATCCGTACATCTCTCCCTCCCTTAAATTTCACTATAATTTCTCCACTTTGATCTCATGCAACACAAACAAAAAGGTCAAAATGACACCTTCATATATATCTCTCTTATCACACACATAAACACATTCTAGGTGTCTTGAATCTCGAAATTTGGTGTATTTTATAAGTATATAGAGATATAGATACAACTATATAGATCAATATTTATTCATGATGATGGTTAATCATGATCATGGAATGATGAAGGTTGACTTTTCAACGTCAAATAGAGAGCACTTTGGAAGAAATAATACACAAGAAGAAGAAGAAGAAAAAGGTGTAATGCATGCAGTTGTGGATTTAAGAAACATGTCTTTAGGCACTCTTCCTTTAACTTCAAATCTCAATAATTTAGGGATTATTTATAAATTGGATATTTCCAAAAACAATATCCAGGTAACCTTTTTTATTTTTTATTTATTATTATTTTTTTTTTGCAATTGTTCTAAATGTATTAATATGATTGTTTCGGATTTTTTTTTCCGATGAATTCGTACTAATATCATTCCATAATTGAAAAAATTGCATCAAGATAGCAGACAGGCGAACAACAAGCTGCGCCGCCAACCCTTTCTGTATTGAAAAAATTACATAGAACTTTCTTTATAATTTTTTTAATGAATTTGTGGTATTTTTTTTATACTTTTGCGGACACAAAAAAAGTAGGACATTTGAAGTTGTTTGCTTTATTGCTAAAAGTGTAATTTATACATCTAAAGAATACATTGAACTATGCATTCTTGGTTTGACAAAAAAACAATTATTATCATATATGCATATGTATTGCGTGTAGATGTATATTTGTATGTGTATACATGACAATTCAAATGGCAACTATATTAAACAATAAGATATCAAAGAAACTATTTTTATCACTCAAGTCACATTTTAACGGATTGTTGATATATTTCTCATATATCACTATAAATTGTATATTCATGTCAAGACACCTTTTTTAGAGCCAATGTCATGTTAAGAACTATGAGAACCAATGCAATTTATTTTCCTTCTCATGTGGTCATGTGGGTGTAACTAAATAAAAATGTGATTTTATTTTTTGTAGCAATGAAAAAGACAATATTGTTGTCACATTTTTAGTGACTTTAGATATTCATTAACTAGTAAAATACTGAATGGTGTATTGCAGGTAATCCCAGAGTCACTAATAGCAAGACTTCTAAGTGTAGGAGTGTTGGATGTGCATTCAAATCAACTTAGAACAATCCCCAATTCAATTGGTTGCTTGTCAAAACTCAAGACCCTCAATATTTCTGGAAATCATATTCAATCCCTACCAAAAACCATACAAAATTGCAAAGCTTTAGAACATCTAAATGCAAATTTCAATCAGTTGAACAAACTACCGGACAATATTGGTTTTGAACTCATCAATCTAAAGAAGTTGTCGGTTAACTCGAACAAGTTGACAACCCTCCCCTC